>CM060189.1:56446327-57683202 GCA_030549335.1 Pontederia crassipes | reverse complement strand
TTGCTTTCCAATTCCCAATTTCTCGTTGAGAATCACAAGAGGCTAAAGCAAATTTAAGCCATGAAAGAAGTACTAACAATAACTAATTGAGTTTTAAGGATTTTTAACTTTACTAAAAAGGTTAAACTATCAATCTCTTGATGAACAAATTTTGGTATTACTTAAACATGATAAACTTGACTTTTATTCATGATGATGCAAATAAATAGGTCTAAAACTTGATTTTTATTCATGTTGATCAACAGGATAAAAAGCCTGGCTTTATTCAGGAGAGCTTCCTTTTGGGATTTAGCTCTCTTTATTCATGCCTGCATGCAATGCAAAATGTAACTTTTCTTTACCTATTTTTCTCCATTTTTTTCATTCTTTTCTATTCATGAAGTGAGTAGCAGTTCAAACTGAAGTAAAGTTTAGATTCCTTAATAAAAAGAGTCAAATTTTCCTATTTAACATATCCACACATTCCTTGATTCCACTCTAAATATCTTCTAATTTCTGACCAACCCATGAGTGTTAGTTAATGTTACCCACAAAAAGATCAATTTTAGCTAAATTAAATTCAAATGCATCCGAAAGTGAGTTGATTGAAGCAAAAAGATTAACAGGCAAATTAATGACTACTTAGTGTGGGAGTGTACTAGTTGTTATACTAAAGGATTTCTACTTAACAATGACGAGCACAAATGATAACATGAGTTGAGCTGAACTATAGTGATAATAGAGATAATCTGGCTATAGATATAATATTAACTTTAAAATAAAATTTAAGCATGGTAATAAAGTTCAGAAAAGTACCAAGTACCTCCCCCAAGCTCATCATCAGCACTATCCTTAGCAATCATCCAAGTAGGGGAGAGGGTTGGGTGGGTGTTCAACTTTTGAAATAAGAGGCAGACATATTTTGCTTCACTTCTTCTTTTGGGGTCATCATTTCAACATTTGATATCAGCAATGGTAGTCTTGATCAACAATTCCTAGTATTGAATCAAATGTACAATCAATTGAAGAATGATCAATTTAGCAATCAATGAAATTTAGTAAGGATTAAGAAATTCACTGAAATTTGGCAAGATCAAATATGACAACTGATATGAACAAAAAATCACAGTTATCATTAATGGTCATAACACGAGCTAAGTAAGAATAATTATGGTAATTAGTTATCAACTGCATTTTAGTGAAAAATCAAAGTTGTGAGTTTAAGAGTACTCCTTAAGCTGAATTTAGTTCAGTGGTAGATCAAGTTCCTCTTTGATTTATTTCTACAAAAAGAAAGTGAAATCGGCTTGAGTTGCCTCCCAAGAAGCGCCCTACTTTAATGTCTTAGGCTAGACATTTTAACTTCTTGATTTCAAGGAGGTTTAAATAGTATCGTGTGATCAAGTAGAAATCTCAATATGTGGACAGCTTCACTAATCAAATATGAATCTCTTAATTTGTCAATGATCAACTTTTGTTTTTTAGTTGGATGTATCCCTTCTTCAGTGTGCCAAAAATCAACTAACTTCTCATTCCAAAAGTTCTCATGTATGACATCTGAATCTTCTAAATCACCATCTTGTTTAAGCAGCCATTTCTTTAATAGCCTCTTTAAATGCATCATTGTTGAAAGATCTTTGAGTTCTTTGTCCCAACTTTTAGTAGGTAAACATTGATCTTTCTTAGTTGGATGTTATATTTCTTCTACAAATTTAAATTCTACTGTAACCTCCTCTATTTGAAAAGAATTTTTTTCTGCTTTTGTACCCTCCTTGGCCATTTCAGTCTCATCATGTGACTTTGATGTAATAACTTGTTGACCAATGGATAATGACATGGGTGAGACTTTAGAACTTTGAATATCTTTTTCAAATGAATTATTGCATTCAAGTTCAAGACACTTCTTCTCTTTTGATGTTCCTTCATCTCTAATTTTAAGATGTTGGCATTCTTCAGTTGATAGCATTCCATGTTGGTCTATAGAAGAAATTGTCTCATGTGGAACTTCTGGATAGTTGGGTTGCAAGAGGTAATTCAACTTCAGGGGTAGACAATAAGTGAATTAAGTTGCTATTTTCATCAAAGGTGAAGGTACTTGTTACTTGTGTCCAGTCTGAAGGCAAACTAGTAGAAGTATCTGATAGTTTCTTCAAAGAATCAAAATATAAGTCTTCTAGAATTTTATCTAGTAATATGATGTGATATGATATAACATGACATGATATGATTGGGTCATGCATTTACATCTCATTATCATGCATTCTCATTACCCGTGTCGGGCGATAGTTTACCCTTTATAATTGAAAGACTTGCAAGGCCGATAGTTTACCTTTGTATAGTTGAAAGACTTGCAAGGCCGACAGTTTACCCTTGTATAGTTGAAAGACTTGAAAGGGCAACAGCTTACCCCTATTAGGTTGAAAGACCTTATAGTGACGACAGATATCCCATAAGGGATTTTAGGTTGTTTGGAGTTAAGTGCCATGTGAACCAGATTGTGGAATCAGTATGAGCTATATTTGAATTCATAGGGGCCACCTTTAGAAAACATGAGTCTCCTTGGCAGGGCCGACAGATATCCCGAAAGGAATGCCTTTGGCTAGATAGCGACATGACATGTATAGACATACAGGATTCATGAATCTATGCATTCATAGTTTGTTCATCGACGGCTCCTACTTATGTATGATATGATGAACGTACTTTTGACATGACCTATAGATGTATAAATGTTCTTCATATCTTATGACACGATAAAAGTTTGAATTGCTAATAGCTTATTGTTATATGATATATGCTGAGAAAAAATAGTAATACTTTTCAATCGTCAAGAAATAATGTTAATCTTGTTTTACTCAAATGGAATATGTGATAATACATATGCTATGAGTTTTTGACTTACTAAGCTGTGATTTGCTCATATTGTTATTCTCAATATTTTTTCAGATTAGTAAACCAGTTTATGTCCGTGCTTGGTGATCCTCTATCAGGATAGCACTTTTGGTGAGAGGCATATATGGGCCTTAGATCTTTTAAGTCCCTTTGAGATGACTAAAGAGAAGTATTTTGGATGTGTATTATTAGACAAAAATAGAAAGGTTTCATTGTAATATGTGATACTACTTTTGTATAAGTACATAGTGTTTAATGTTTACTTATTTTGAATGATGGAATATCATATGGTGTGGTTTGGATACTTTAAATATTGTATCTTCTAAATGAATTATAGCACGCTTCCGCAAACTATATAAAATTACATGTATAGGTCGCGACCTATAAGTTAAACCAAGATTTATATTGGGGTCGTGACATAAATGCATGTAAATAAGCATAATTACCAAAATATGAAGATTTCATAGCATATATGCACATGAACTAAGATGAATTAAAGTAGAATTTTTGTATGATCAGCTAGTGATCAAACTATTAAGTGTCTAAGTTCATGTGTAACCGTCACGAACAACGATCTAAAGGTAAATAGTATGTATATTTTGTGCCATATGTATGAATGCTTTATATTAACCATCTAATATTGGTTGATTATTGTTTATGAAGGATGAAGCTAGGAGGTCCTTTGAACACTTCAGGGGACCAAAGGGAACTGATTGATAGCATGACCCACATGGCTCGTGCAATGGAAAGGAATGTGGACTCGAGGAACTCTGGCCACTCGAGTTCCAAGATAGAGAGGTTTCTCAAACTACATCACTCTACCTTCAATGGGGAGAGAAATCCAAAGAAGGCTAAGGCTTGGCTGGACATTATCACTGAAAGTTAAGAGCCATGGACTGCTGCGATCGGCATAGGGTCAACCTGGCTACCCGTCAACTCGTTGTTCAGGCACGTCATTGGTGAAAGTTAGTGACAATGACTCAGTTTGATGAAGATGATGAGATCACATGGAGGGATTTCAAAGAAAGCCTTCAGGAATCACTATCTTCCTCCACATGTCTGGGAAGGAGCAAGCTGAGTTTATGAATTTGTAGGAGTGCAGTTTGACTATAGAGGAATACCTCAATAAGTTTCTGAAACTTAAGAGGTATAGTCATATGAAGGAAGATGAAGAGTTGAAGGTTAACCACTTCATCAAAGGACTGAATCCTTGCATGAGAATGAATGTCAAATGTGGTGATCCCAAGACTATGGCCAAGACGATTTCCTTAGCAACCAAGTTAGCAAGGGCGATTAACACGCAGAAGAAGTATGAACAGAACAAGGAGTGCAGAAAGGATCAATAGAAAGAACAAGGACTCCAAGTCGTACTCAAAGGGTGAAGGGCAACAAAAAGCAAAGTTTGTCCTCATTGCCACATATTCCATCCAGGCAAGTGCAGGTTCAAGATTGGAGCATACCTGCCTGCACTTTAGCATGACTGGCCACTTTGTTAGGACTGTCCTGAACAGAACTCGAGTACCAGGATAAAGGCAAGGGCAAGCAAGCAGAGAATCAGTAGAGGGCACAGGCAAGGTCTACACCATGCAAGTGGATGAGGCCCAGAAGTCCAATGAAGTGATCCAAGGTAACCTCCTTGCGGCTAATTACTATGTAAATGTTCTATTTGATTTTGGTTCCACTCACTCCTTTATATTGTCTGCTTTTGCTAACTTATTGAATGTTGAGAGGAAAAATATGAAGTGGCAGCAAGAAATAACAACACCATGAGGAAGGGTCTCCACCAAATAGTACCTCCCAAAGACATTTGTGATGTTTTGAGGGAGTTAATTACTCAGCTAACATTATAGTTCTACTTATGGTAGACAATGATGTCACAATAGGAATGAATTGGTTATCGTACAATGCATGATGCCTACATGATGTGCCGGGAATTGAATATTAAGATCAATAAGAAGGATGGTAGTTCTATGATCTTTCACGAAATCCCATCAAAGAAAAAGAAGATGATGATATCTTTAGCTAAAACAACAAAGATGTTGAACAGTGATTGTCGAGAATTCTTGGCTAGTGTCATCAAGGGTGATTTCCAATCCAAACAATTACTAGAACTTGAAGTGGTGAGGGACTTTTCAGATGCGTTTCCCGATGAGCTCTCGAGCTTACCTATGTAAAGGGAAATTGATTTCTATATTGAGTTGATGCCAAGGATGGCTCCAATATCCAAACCTCCCTATAGGATGGCACTAGCTGAAATGAAGAAACTAAAGACCCAACTATAGGAGTTACTAGACAGAGACTTTATTAGGCCAAGTGTGTCTCCATGGGGTTCAACTTGTCCTATTTGTGAAGAAGGATGGATCACTGAGATGATTTATTGATTACAAGATGCTCAACAAAGTGGCAATCAAGAATAAATACCCACTACCCAAGGTAGATGTTTTTATCAGTTATCTTCTGCATCAGTCTTCTCAAATATTGACTTGAGAAACGGATACCATCAACTCAGGCTGGCTGACGTGGACATAACGAAGATGACATTCTGGTCAAGGTATGACCATTATGAATTTTTTATTATACCTTTTGGACTGACACAACATTTATAGATTTGATGAACATAATATTCAACCCTCACTTAGATAGGTTTGTGATTATGTTCGTGGATGACATCCTGATTTATTCACCAAATCCTGAAGAACACCAGAAACACCTACATCTCATTTATTCATCAAGTCCTAAGGAACACCGAGACACCTATAGATTGTTCTAGAGACATTGCGGCAACACCAACTGTGCGCAAAGTTCTCCAGGTGTGAATTCTGGTTAGAGTAAGTCATGTTTCTGGGTCACATTGTTTCAAAGGAAGACATTTCTGTGAACCCAACAAAAGTTGAAGCGGTTGTCAATTGGGAGAGGCCAAAGACAATTACTATGCTAGTGGTACTGGACTGGGATGTGTACTTATGCAGCATAGAAGAATAGTTGCATATGCCTTAAGGCAACTTAAAACTCATGATTTGGAATGGTGGCGCCACTATCTATATGGAGAGAAATTATACTGATTACAAGAGTCTCAAGTATGTGTTATTTCAAAATGCACTCAACATGAGACAAAGAAGATAGCTAAAATTTGCGAAGCATTATGAGTTTGGTATTCTCTATCATTCAAAAAAGGCCAACTCATTGACAGATGTTGTAAATAGGAAGTATGAAGGGTTAATGGCATGTTTGATAGTCTACAAATAGACTCTAGTTAAAGGAAACAAACAAGGAAAGCTAATGATGAGCTGTGTCATTCAGTTTGAATTGATGACAAGAATTGTAGAGACACAGAAGGAAGACCCAGAATATAAGGACATAAGCTCTGTGTGAGAAGGAACACCCAGACTACAAGTGTAATGCAGATGGAACCATTAGATTCCAAGGAAGCTTGTGGGTACCTGAAGACAAAGAATTCAAAGAAGAAATTTTGACCGAGTGCTACAAGTCAGAATTTGCTATTCACCAGGAACTAGCAAGATGTTCAAGGACCTTCAAAAAACATTTTGATTGGACATGAGAAGAGAGGTGGCATATTTATTTTCAAGTGCTTAGTCTGCCAACAAGTCAAGATTGAGCACCAAAAGATATTAGGACTACTAACACCCAGTGGAAGTGGGAGGAGATCAAATGGACTTCATTGTAGGTCTCCCAAGGACACAGAAGGGTCACGATGCCATCTGGGTCATTGTGGACAGATTGACCAAGTCAGCTCACTTCTTACCTTATAATGTAAGACAGTCGGTTGCAAGTATGGTAAAATTGTATGTATATGAGATTATCCGATCACATGAAATTCCTATTTTTCATTGTATCGAATAGAGATTCTAGATTTATCGCTAGGTTTTGGAGAGCGTTGCAGCATACTTTTGGCATAAGGTTGCACTACAATACTGCTTTCACCCTCAGAATGATGGGCAAAGTGAAAGAACAATTTAGACACTGGAGGATATGTTGAGAGCATGTGCAATAGATTGACAAGGCAATATTACAAGAAAACCAGCGATTAGCGATGCGAAATAGCGTCTTAGAACATGGTGACGCTAAGTTGACGCCACTTGCACTGTTATGGCGTCTTAGCTGAGTCCCAAAAGAGCGACACTAATTGCCTCTCAATAGCGTCACTTTAGCATTGTCTTAGCATTTCGAGCAATAGATGCTAAAGAAGGCGCCATAGCGATGCCAGGTAGCCGCTATTATTGCACGCCATGAAGTGAAAGTGTGTGGGAGAACCTAGCGTTATTCTTGCATCGACAGCTTTCGACGTGATGCTAGAGTCTCACCTTCTTAGACTCTATGGAGATGCTATTGGACGTCACAACTGTGACGACGCTATGTAGACGCCAATATGAAGAAGCACTATTTCAACACTATGTTAATTAAGAAATAGATAACTATATATAGGCTATCTATATTTATATCGCTATATGTTATCTATTTTGATGCAACCCTATATATTTTCTATACTATACTTTAATCGATAAATAAACTAATTATTGTATATGTACCTTCAACATGTATATGTATTCCTACATAATTACTTATATATGTCTACATCATAGGAGTGTTCCTAAATATATAATTTGTTACCTATATTATATATGTTATTTATCCATACAATATATATCATAATTTAATTATACATATATTATTTTTATGTTCTTAATCATGAAATTATGATGGTTGAATGAAGAGACATGATTTGTTACAAATTATCTCATTTTAGCATCTCCGTGGAAGCTCAATAGTGTCTACCTAGCGCCACACTAGAGCCGCAACTATGGTTGACGCTAGAGAGACACTATTGGCATCTTCTTATTGGGATGCTAACATGTATGAGATGCTATGTCGACGCTATTGTGTCGCTAACATGTTTTAGCAACTCAATATCGTCTTTATTGCGCCGCAGAAGCCGACTTTTTATTACACTCACTTAACCGGGCACATATAGATATATAAATACATGTATATATTTATACTTATATATAATAAGTACACATATACATATTATTATCACTTAATTTCGCACATATAAACATATACATACATACATATACTTGGAATACATATACATATACACGTTATTGTCACTTAATCTCACACATATATAGACATATACATACACGTATATACTTATAATACATATAGATATACACATTGTTGTGAGTTAACCTCTCACACGTAGACATATGATACACATATATTAGATAGATATATATATATACAATTTTGTTACATACACATATATAGATAGACTTATAATTTTATATACATACATGAATAATTATATATGCATTCCATAACTTTTAGATTGTGGGAAGGAAATAAAAGGACTGGAACGGGGCACAATGCGATGAAACGCTATCTAGACGTACATAATTTATTTTATATTATTTTAAAATTACTAAGTTTTAACATATTGTGTAGGAGGCAAATTAGTTTCATCCGGATCTTAGTTTAGGGACGATCCAGAGAGCTTTTGAAGAGGTCGCTGCGAAACGCCTCCGAAATCGATTATACAAGTTTCGTAAGGTCATTACATCTGTCAGCCTCACTTTGGAGCAGGGCATACAAAGATGTCCAAGACATATTAGGCGCTCAGTTTGGGAGTCCTTATGTAGGAAATGGTAAATATGTTTACTTTTAAATTATTTTTATGAAATTTATAATTTTTGAAAGTCTAAGTATTTGATGTTCATAAAGGACAGATGAACGATGGCAAAGGAAGTCAGAAAAGGCAAGAGTTAACCCACTTTCGAAGCTCGAGGCCCACATCGACACAGGGAGTCGATGCGATTTGATGAGCATCGACGACGAATGGTAATTTACATACAAATTCAATTAATCAAACTTTTAAATTATACTTATTTTATAAAATTTGAAACTTTATTGTAGGAGGAGAAAGAAGACGGTCCCATGGACTTTCGCGTGGTCTACGAGGCCACACATAAGAGCCGGAAGACCAATGACTTAATCACACCCACTGCTCATAGGCTTTTAGTAAGTCTCATTACATGTTCATTTGGTTGTTGTCGTTAATGCACTATTTTTAAAATGTGCAATGTTTAAATATTTTAGGATGAGCATAATGTGAAAATGGATGAAAAGTACGAAGATGATCTGAGTACTTAGCCACCAGGTAATGTTTCTTGCAAAGGATTCATGTTTTTAATTTATGTGTTTTTTAATATATGATTTATATATTATATGATTGTATAATTTTTCTATTTCTTAGAGAACCTTGCTCTTGGGAAGAGGTGGCCGGCACGACACGAGGATACTTGCATGGCGTCGGCACAACTGTTCAGGCACCTAGGAGGAGCGGAGGATATGCAGGCGGTCCATATGCTCCGAGCTCATCCGTTGTACCTAATATGACGCAGCTATCGCAAGAGATATCACGTGTCGCAGTAGTTGTCGCAGCAGTTGGCTCCGCTATTGCAGACGATTCAGGGACTGATCCCGACACAAAATCAATCACCACGAGGCCATGGACCGAGCACATCGGGATCGAACATCCAGAACGATAACAATAACTCCCAAACCTAGAATAAAAATAAACCATGGGTAGAAACTGTACTTTTGTTACTTATAGACTTATATACGTATAGTTTGTTGGTTCAGTTTATTATGTTTCATATTCTTATCTTAAATATTGTGCCTGTGATGCTTTCATATTATGCCTATGATGAATATCAATGCATCAATTCATTTGTATACATTATATATATAATTGTATGGTGTGGGAAGGGAAAAAATGTGGTTGTAATGGGTCAAAAAAAATCTGTAATTAGCGCCTCCATAGCGTCACCTTAGCGTCGCCACATAGTCGACTCTATATTAAATATATCGTCCTTAGCGTCACGTTAGCATCTCATTGGCGACGCAACAAATATGATGTTTGCCTCACAAAAGTGCTGAAATAGCATCAACTAACGCATAATCTTAGCGTCTCTTAAGAACCGGAGTAGCGCCTCCTCTGAAGCGCCACTTTAGCGTCGCCTTAGCGACGTCTATCTACTGCTCCTAGCCGAACAACACGCGTCTTTGTAACATCGCGATAGCGTCTACCGTTGGCGCTAGTAGCGTCTCCACCATTGTTGGCTCTATTACAATGACAATAGCCACCGATTACCGATGTCGCATGTTGTCGGCGCTATTTGGATGCTAAGGTGACGCTATAACTTCCAAAGACTCAATAGCGCCGCATTAGCGTCAAGTTCATTGTGTCGCTATTCTTCGATTTTATTGTAGTGCAACTGGGATGATCACCTCGCTCTAGCTGAGTTTTCCTACAATAATAGTTATTATTCCTCCATAAAGATGGCACCATTGTAGGCACGGTATGAAAGACTAGGTCTTCCACAAGTTAGAGTACAGTTGATGCAGGAAGACTAATAGGACTTGAGATAGTAGAGAATCGTGCAGAGAAAGAAGATCTGATAAAGGAAAGAATGATGACAGCTCAGAGCCGTAAAAAAGTTTTGCAGACAAAAAAAGAAGGGAACATATCTAGCAGGTTGGAGACCATGTATCGTTGAAGGTATCTCCTACCAAAGGAGTTATGAGATTCAGTAGGAAGGACGAATTGCACATGGCATAAAAATAAATAGTCATACAAATTGTACATTGGCCCATTCGAGATTTTGGAAAAGGTGGGTGAAAGGACATACAAATTGACATTGCCTCTTTCATATGCTAGGATCCACAATATGTTTCATGTACCAGTGCTCCCATGTGATGGTAATTGAAGAGCCAACCATCAAAGAAGACCTCACATATGAAGAGTACCCTACAAACATACCTGAGTATCGTGAGCGTCGTCTAAGGAAAAAAGTGGTGAAGATGGTAAAGATTGCATAAAAGCACCACAATGGAACTAAAGCAACAAGGAAATTGAAAGACGAGATGAAAGAATAATTTCCAAGATTACTTGGTAAGCGTTCTACTTTATGTTAAAATTTAAGGACGATTTTTATTAAGAGAGGAAAATATAACACCCTAGATTTTAATCAGGGGTAACTTAGTCATATGGCCCAAACCCCTAAACTCCTTGTATAAAGATCTAAATTCCTCCTATTTTCCTCTTTTCTCCATCTAAACTCTTGACAATTAGGGCTTGAGAAAGGAGATCTTGAGGAGTAAGGAGGAAGAGGAAGAAATGGAAGAGGTAGAAGGGAACGAAAGAAGAGAGGATCAATTAAGATCAATGTATGTAATGGGGATCCAAACTCTTTTCTCTCCTCTCAATGATTTTTTATGATTGGATTAAGAGCCATGCCCTATTAGGGATTTGATTGGGAGTTTTTGTACGATTCATGAGATTTGAAATATTTTAGATATGATTCATGCCTAGATCTACATGTTAGGGTTCATGCTTAAGATTCTCTTATATGTATTAGAGGGACAACCCTAGATCTTCATGAATGAATGATATTTCATGTTTTTTATATGTTTTATGATGCCTTATTGTTTGTAAATCATAGTTGAATCATAGTGAATGTTGGATATGATTTGCCCTAAAGATTTGTTTTATCGTAATCGGTGAAAATTGAATTGGGTGGATGAATAGCGGATCGCATCACAACCATGACGACCTTTGTCATGCCCGTGAGAGCAAAGTGGAAGCCGCCAGAGCGAAATCACTTGCTCACGCCTACGTCAACTTCTATCATGGGCGTGACAAGCCTATCATGACCATGACCACACTGGTCACGATCGTGAGCGAGACCTTGTAGAACCAAGTCCAAACTTGGACTCGCTCACGGCCATTTTGCTTGAGAGCACGGCCGTGCTAGGGATGTGGCATAGTGTCACGACCATCGACATCACTTGGAAGCAGAGGCTATTTCGCAGCCACGGCGTGTGACCACTCTGTCATGGTCGTGACCGACCGAAATAGGATTTTATGATATATTAAAAACTATTTTTATTATATTTATACTATATAATGACGATTGATGATTGTACATGAACCTAGATATACTAAATATATGGACAATCGTAATTAGATTAAAATCTGAAGTCTGAGAAACGTAACTTGTTTTATGAACCTTCCCCTCAATTGAATGACAGAAAATATTGTGCCCTGCCCCATGTGTGTTAGAATTTCTTTGTGCTATACACTTTGGAGTTAGCATTTCCTAGAGGAATAATTATATTATATCAGAAATGGTATATTTATTCCAAGTCGTCTTCGGGTGATGAGAGCCTTGACTTCGAGGCCTAGCTAGCCTACTGTTTGGGCAACGATTTGATTCCTCAATTTTTGATAAGATTAAAGACTATTATTGAACTGATGGACTGTAAAGACCGATGACCACGAAAGTAGGGTCCAACAGGTTATAAAGCAACTTTAGGACATTACTGATGCAAGGTAATGACAAGTGTTATTCACTTGGTATGACTACTATTACTGACTGATGAACTGCTATATGATGATTATGATTTAATGCCAATTTTGTACTATTGTTTATGCATGAAGTTATTAAGTCATGTTTATCATAACATGATATTCATGCATATTTATTTCATGCACATGAACTATTGATATATGTCATGTAGTATTCTACTTAAGATGCATTACATAGCATGGTGTTTACATACTCCAATTAGAGTCATGCACCTTGATTTGTGTAGATAACTGATCTGTTTGAATGAATGACGGCTCAATTCATGACGGCGAAATTGCACACGGCATAAGAATAAATAGTCATCAATCTCTAGAATTTTTTTAGAGATGTTTTTCAAATAATGAATTTTTATTTTTATTTATGACATTAGTTTCAAAGATTTTAATTTAATACTTTCGCTAAAAAGACAAGTTTTGTTTTATCTTCATGATTAATGATTTTTTGCTGCATTCATATATCTATTATTATCATATTATAGCGAACAAACTAACACAACAGAATTTCCCTAATTGTCACTAGATTTTAGGGTGAATTTTCGAGGTATTATAATCTTGTGATATTATCAAGTCTAAAAATGGCTAAGAGATCGAGGATCGAGTTCAAAAGATTTAAAAAAAAATCTTACGAAGATAATAAAGGTAGCACGAGCAATATCACCAAGTCGAAAGAGAATTAAGGTAGTATGAGATTATAAAATTGATCGACATATATATATATGTGTGTAGAACTTTTGACGAAAGTTTCACTCGTCATCATACTTGTAGTAATTAAGGGCCCGTTTGTTTCGAGAATAAGATTGGATTAATGCTCTTATTCCCTCTTGTTCCCTTTTATTTTACCAAGCAGGTAAAATGATAATCAGTTGGGACCCACTACATTAATTATGCAAGGAACAAAAAAAGGAGAGTACCAAGTTCTTTCAATTGTTGGGAATAGGATGATCTCGTTGGATTACGAGGAGAGGAATTTCTAATGGATTACAATATGCTAATCAATATTATCAAAATCGGACCGGACCGGACCGGCCGATAATCCGGTTCGGTTTGATGTCAAAACCATTTTTGATGTTGAACCGGCCAAAACCGGTTGAACCGATTCAAATCAAAATTTGAAAAATAAAATGATAAAAATAGGAAAGTTAAGAAAGAAAAAAAGGAAAGGAATATGAGAAAGGTAAAAAAGGAGGGAGTATGATATGTATAAAATTAAATAGGAAGTGAAATAGAGAAGGTAAGTATTCAAAATTGATTAACATTAAAATGGAAAAGTATTAAAGAGCATAAATAAAGGAAATAAAAAGAAAAGTGTTAAAAATAAATAAATAAAAATAATTTAGGATAAAATTTATTAATATAACATCTAGCATTAATAAATAATAGATACTAAATTAATAATAATATATTTATATGTTAATCATTTTTATTTATCATTATTAAAAATTTTAATAAATAAAATTATGTTATATTAGTTTTTAATATTTTTAATAGGTTATTAGTATAATATTCGTATATTATATCATATAACTTATATTATATCCTTGTAATTATTATAAATAATATTTTTTTAATAAAATCCGGTTCAATCCGATTGGACCGGTCCAATCGCGACCCAGTAAGAAGTCCGATCCGATCGGTTCTGAAAACATTAATGCTAATCTTAAAAAATAAATTCTTGAACCAAACAGGCCTAAAGGTATAATTAAAATAATAGTAAATAGTGCAAACTTGGCTAAAGAAGCCTAATTCAAGTTTACAAAAGTCTCCTGTCGCTGGCAGGATGACATGTGAGAAAATGAAAATATAAAAAATAACGTTAACAATAAATGCACGCTAAAACTTACGTCCATCAAATCCCCAAAGTGCAAGGACCAGATCTTTGGAGTGCACGTCTTTGCTACGGGGAAGTAAATATATGAGCTTTGGACCCCTCGTTCACCACTCGTCCCGTTCGTACCTTTTGGAATGTAAAAATCCAACCTTTTTGTCGCTCTCTTCCGCCTCCTCAGTCACCCGTCCTTTTTTTTCACCCTTTTTCTACAAATAATAATAATATACAGATTTCCACCCTCCTTATCGCTTCCTCTTCAATCCGTTCCAACTCTTGCGTATCTCGTTTTGGAGCACGAGGGATCAATCGGTCGGTCATGGACGGGGAGAAGGATGCGCCACCGGCGATGGACGGCGAGAGGGCCGCGGAGCTGGTAGCGGCGCTGAGGAGAGGCTTCGGATCCCGGAAGACGAGGAGCTACGAGTGGCGGGCGGCGCAGCTCGGCGCCATCGCCATGATGATCGACGAGAGGGAGGCCGACATCACGGCCGCCCTCTACGACGACCTCGCCAAGCCCCAGATGGAGTCCTTCCTACATGAGGTTCGCGATTTTGTGATCTGCCACTCGGAAAAAGAACAAAAAGGAAAAGAGAGAGAGAGAGATCTTGATTCCCCCTCGTTCTTCCCTTCTTTTTCTGTCTTGCCATCAGTTATCTGTTCGTGGAATATTGACTTCCACTGATAAGTTGGAAAGATAATATTTTGTATTCAGATCAGATTATTTCCCTCTTCAATTTGTTAACTATAATCAGAGACCCCGAGGATCGCACGCTCTGGAAAAAAAGAAGAAAGAACTGCAATTTTCTTTTGTGCATATTCATCCTCTGTCTATGTTACTGTTGACTCCAACGGCAACTCACCGTTTCTATTGGGGATCGCAATTTTTGCTCGTCTGTTAGGGATGTAAAGATGGCTAGTTGCAATCACTCTGTGTCAGTACCTTTAATTTTCACTGTACTAGGAATTATTAAATGGTAGATAGTTCTTTCGGTGTAAATGGAAGATTAAATGGCACATCCTATTAAATGCCCTGATTCAAATGGGGGTTAATGGTTCACTAGGGAAAACCCCAGTTTGCAGACAGTATGGGTCAAGGTCATTAAATTGTCTACCTGTTCACTTGGCAAGGGGGGATGATGCTGTTACATTCGTACTGGACTTTTGGGAGGTTGAATGTTCTTTAGATTAGTTGGGACAATTGTCAGGGAAGCCTCTGATCCAGTACTTTTCGCTGGAGACAGGTTCATGTCTTATTTGAGGTAGCTGTAAACTACTGAGCGTAATGCTCACAAGTAACATGAGCAATAAATACTCATAGTATAAAGTTCTGACATTTCTGTAACAATTTTATATGTTTATCCTTTTTATCAACTTAAGGTTGGAGTGAGAACTTGGCCTTCATTTATGACCTCCACTGGTTCATCCTCCTTGCAGATTTCACTGGCCAAGGCAGCATGCACGTTTACCCTGAAACATCTGAAAGGCTGGATGAAACCCGAGAAGGTATCCATTGATTGCCAATCCTTTCTTATATAACAAAGCAATATCTTCATAATTGAGCCTCTATTTTTTGCCACGCGATGTTTGCAGGTGCCAGCTGCCATCACGACATTCCCTTCATCAGCAGAAATTGTGTCTGAGCCCCTTGGCCTAGTGCTGGTTATTTCAGCATGGAACTATCCCTTCTGTAAGTATTGATAAGTCTCTTTGTTCTTCTTGTTTTTTTCTGTTGACCACTAGTATTCAGTCAGGGGTTATTAGCTCTCCTGACCAATCAGCAGATGGGGATTACCCGTACCCCATCAGTGACTATCCCGGGGTTTGAACTTGTGTTTCCTCAATGGAGTTTGCTTACCATTGAACCAACTACTCATTGGTAGTTTCTTTGTTTCCTTTGAATGGACTTATCTAGGAGTAGTGATTAAACATGAAATAGAATATATATGGTCTACTTCTTGTTGTTTCGCTAGAATCCGCTTCATCTGTTTTGTCCTGAAATGTCATGCCTGGTAAATTCTCTTATATGTTCTTCAAGAGTTGGGGATATTGTCTTCGTGAGTAAGAGATCGGTTGGGGAAGTCAGATATTATAGTTTGAAGTTATAATTTTGCATCAAATTTTCTCTTTGGCAGAATATAGTTTCTGTATACATGATTTAATAAGTGCATTCTTGTAATGCAACACATGATGCATTTTCACAGAAAAAAGAGTGACCGACTGCTTTTTTTCCTTTTTTTATTCTCCAGTGTTATCCATTGAACCAGTGATTGGAGCCATTGCAGCTGGCAATGCTGTCGTCCTGAAACCATCAGAACTCGCACCGGCCACATCTTCATTGTTTGCAAGAATACTGCCAGAATATGTTGATAATTCTTGTATAAAAGTGGTTGAGGGAGCCGTGCCTGAAACAACTGCATTGTTGGAACAAAAGTGGGATAAAATAATGTACACAGGTTATAATGTAACCATGCTTCTTGTAGAAAGGACATTGCATTACTAGCGTTGATCTATTTCTATATCATTCCATTCATCAGGACAGTAATTTTCTTTTCTTGATAAGAAATATTCACTCATGTCCATACTTTTCTTCAATAGGTATTGATGCGCAACAAGTATACATGCTCATTTTCAGACATTCCTGCTGCTTAACCTTGTTTTAGTTGAAAGTTATGCTGCTCACTTGTTTGATGACACCAAACTAAAATTACTGTGTGGAACCTTACAGGTAGCAGCAGGGTAGCCCGCATTGTAATGACTGCAGCGGCAAAGCATTTGACACCAGTAGTGCTGGAGCTAGGAGGAAAATGCCCTGTTCTCGTTGATCCAAATGTGGATTTAAAAGTAGTTGTCTTTAATTCCCAAATTTTTCATTGAAAAGCATCCGTTTCCTATATAGCGATTAGGATTCACGTTCAAGCTGACTTGTTTTCACTTCTTTCAAGGTCACGGCAAAAAGAATTGCAGTGAGCAAGTGGGGATGCAATAATGGACAGGCTTGCATTGCCCCAGATTATATTGTCACAACTAAAGCATTTGCTCCAAAGTTGGTAGGCACAAGACAAACTTATTGTATGTATGATAACATCTTACTTGTATAACTTCAGTCAGTGTTAACAAGAGCATTTGCAGGTGGATTCTCTGAAAATATCCTTAGAGAAGTTTTATGGGAAGGATCCATTGGAATCTGCAGATTTATCTCGCATCATCAACTCCAATCATTTTTCTCGATTGGAAAATCTCTTAAATGATGAAAAGGTTGCCGACAAAATTGCCTATGGAGGTCAGCTGGATGAAAAATGCCTGTAAGTGTGTGAGTGGGTTTATTTTCCTGCTGAGATGATGAGAGCTTCTCACTTGTAACATGAACATTTTATTGTCTACAGAAAAATAGCACCTACTCTCCTTTTTGATGTTCCACATAATTCACGAATAATGAAGGAGGAAATATTCGGTCCATTGCTGCCAATAATCACAGTGAGAAGTCTTATTATCTCTTCGTTCAGATTCATGATTGGCATATTAAGATAAAATATACACCTTTCGTTTATTATAGGACCAATGCACTTAGTTGATCCTTTTAATTACCCACAAACTCTTCCTGATGAGTAAATTTATTTTTCTGTATTTACAAGGTTGATGACTTGGATGAAGGCGTTGAGTTTATAAACACAAATCCGAAACCCCTTGCTGCCTATCTCTTTACAAAAAGCAAAGAATTAGAGCGCAAGTTCATTGATAATGTATCTGCCGGGGGAATGCTCATCAATGATGGCTGTTTACACGTAAAAATCACTTCTTTATCTGTTACACTTATATAATTAACATCAAACATCCAAATTCCTTTTTTTATACATTCCACAAGATAAAATTCTAATTCTATTGTTTTCCTGCAGGTTGCAAACCCTTATTTACCATTTGGTGGTGTAGGGGAGAGTGGAATGGGGTCTTATCATGGCAAGTTCTCCTTTGATGCATTTAGCCATAAGAAGGCTGTCCTGATCCGAGGTTTTGGTGGGGAAGCTCCTGCGAGATATCCACCATATACTCCAACAAAACAAAAGTTGCTGAGGGGGTTGATCAATGGCAGCTTAGTTGCACTGATTCTTGCACTAATTGGGTGGCCAAGAGAGTAGATTCTTCAGCAAGCATATCTCATTGGCCATGTATTTTTCAACGGAAAGGGCACAATCTTCCATATACATTAGACTGGCAGTTTGTTAGTCCAGTTTAAATTATCTGTAAATTTAGCTGTTTTACATGTGCGTGTACAATAATAGTTATCTACTTTCTAATTCGTTTGGATTTGATTTTTCTTCCATTTTGCTAGTGGCATGATTGCCCACAATGATACTGATATTTTAGGCTTGGTATTGGAGGTTTTGATGGGGATTTTTTAGGTCTGCCATATGGGGTTAAAGTTCTCTTTTCATGAATGCGTTATTCCATTATATTTTTTTCTTCTAAAGTCTTCATTGAAGTTTACTGATGGTGAGAAAGACGGAAAAAGGTTTTAACTTTTGTTTACTGCTGGTGGTCATAATATAAGAAAATAAGATTACATGATAAATAGTATTGTAGTAGTACACAATCTCCCATCAATAAGAAAAGTGAGTGCCTTTGGTGTTTTATTTTTTCTTTTATTTTGCTTTCATGTTGGACACTCGTTGACCTCCTTGTAATAAAAGAAAATGACAAGAATTCTTCTTCCTTTGTGGTTAATCTTATCTGATATCATACTCCGCAAGGAAACCGTGAGCAGAGAATATTAGAGCACAAGAATAGAACACGAAGTGCACATAATTAACCGAGAAGTTTAGGATGAAGCCATCGTTCATCTACAAAGGATGATAACGAAACGGGTTTTGCTCCATCAACAACACAAAATGTTCAATTTCCAAGAAGAGATGTCAAAAATGCTAAGCCAGCGACCAAGATCATTATGTTCAGGAAATAGTTGGATTTAAGAGGCTTATCTGGGCTGCCGCCAATTGCTTCATACTCTGCCCTAATCTTCTGTTTCATAGAATCAGAGAGATCTTTCTGCAAAATCCAAATACAATATCATTTTCCCTTATTACTTCTTCAAAGTTGGTTGAAATTACGTAGACTCTCATAGTAAAGTTTGTTGAAATTATATTTTATGCCTGCAAACCATGAGAATAGAGTACGATAAATTCCGTTTAGGAAGCAATGAATGTTCATGCGATGACTAATCATTCTAGAAAGGTAAATTATCAGCAAAGTAAAACTTATACCTCTCCGGACGAATACTTTGCTGCAACAAACTGCTCTGGTACCGTATTCTTTGAGACATCATCTATCGAGATGCCCTGAACAATATGTCAATTGTCAAACAACCCATGCATGAAGTCAAGAAAGTAATTCAGTCTTCTTTACTACTGCATATATTTTATACTATTTCTTCGATTAAGGATAACCTCTGGAGGATCGAATTTTGCACCAAGATTACTCAATTTTGCATGTGCTTCAGCATAATCCTTGAAAAAGGCATCCTGGTCCTCTGCATACCTCTCAGCATAGGTCTGGAATATTGTCAACTTCATCAGGCCAGAGTATAATTAAATTGATCAATGAGATGGGCGAAAAGAGTCCTAATGCCTCGCCTTGAAGGACGGGTCTTCAAATAAAACGGCGTCTGTGGGCAGCACTAACAGATCTGAGTCCCTCCGCTCTTTTATATCCTGAAAGACATGTTTACATAAATTTCAATTGTTTTCTTTCTTTTTTTTCCTTTTTTTATTTAAGCACCTGTAGTTTTTTTCTCAAGGCCTTACTTTGTAATAACTGTTATCAAACTTTAACCATTGTACTGTCCATGACTGTCCACCAGGAGCACCAGGTCCATCTTTCTGCCAATATACGTCAACAATATAAGAACTTTTCCATGTCCAAAGTCAGCACACTCCGTAATAGTAATTGATTTTCAAGAGGACATCCAAACACCCCAGACCCCACTTTCATAGGCATCTAGACGCAGGAAATGGCATCTTGTTGCAAATATTACATATTTAGAGCAATCTACGTACTGTATATTTTGTTTCTGGTTTTCCCCAGCCACTACGTTCTGGTCTAGCTCTTCCAAGTGTATGGGCACCAGATAACGCAACCATCTCCTGCAATTAGATGACAAAGCCATTTAAGTGGCATTGCTTCACATTTTCCTTTTGAAAGGAGGCATCAGCTGAGATATAACAAAGGAAAAATGAGAACCAGTATTTATTAGGTGATATTAGACCTTATCGTTTAGGCCCATTCTGTAGAATACATCCCGTAAATGACCAGCAGGCGTCGGTGGACCAGCGTCTGGAAAGGAAAAAAAAAAGGTAGTGCGGAGTTCTTCAAAGAACTTGTAAGTAATCTAGTGCTAAGGAAATGAGTCGAACTGTCAATGAATGAATGTCATAATGTATTCTACAATCAGAATCATTGATTAGCAACTTTAAAAAGACTTTATTAACAATGTTCTTCTAAAATTTTCACAGCTATGTATCGGTGACTATAATGGTACAATTTTTTATGATGAAAGAAAGTGGGCAGACTAATTGGCCGTGCATGCAACAGCAATCAAATATTTCTGGTCCTTTTGGGTTTGGGAGGACGTAATAACTGTTTCCTTGAAGCATTTACTTGTTTCTTGAAGAATCAGAAAACCTAAAGTTAGCTTTTTTCGAACAAAAGGCAGGCTCTAGCACAAGAAATTAGAGAGATATGTGGACCAATTAATAAATAAATTATGTGAATAAAGGCCAAAAAGATTTTTATACGCAAGATGAGAATATTTTTTATTTTGTTTCTTTTTGGGGAAAACCCAGCTTCAATTACAGAGTAGCTCCAATTTGGAAGTAAAGTTTCTTCCAAAATGAATATTAATAGCCCTATCCACTAAAATGGAGACATCAATCAAATTTATTAAGTGACATATAGAAATGTCTATGAGCTAATTGTTCTTCAAAAAAAAAAAGAGTAAGAAAAACACATAAACAAATAAACTACATATACTAAGCATAAAATGCGATTTTGTTTCAGAAGTCTTAAAGGACTTGTTTTCAGAGTGGAAAATCCAAAGGATAGTCATTTGCATGGCCATATATGTCCACCCTAGAGTAATCAACATTATTCTCTTTCAATATGACATCTAAAAGGCACTCAAATGATTCACGTAGCTGATATAGCAGTCTGTAACACCCGGAAAACAAAAAAAAAATTAAAGATAAAAATCTGATTTCAGTTAAGGGAGTAAAAAATAAATCAAAAGAGGAGTCCCAATAGAAAATTATAACCAACCTTGTCTTTTGACTCCTGCTTGTATAAACTTTCCTCTCAAAGTAATACTTAGAAAATAGTAATGGAAACTCCTCCTTTAACCCTAGCCATCATGCCTCTCCTCTTTTTCCTCTCCACTTGCACGAATTCTTAGGCAACTAGAGATGATGCTAGAATCCTGCTGGAGAACAGGGAATCAATCAAGGTGGGGTAATAGCCATATTTTGACTTTTCTGTCATCTTTGGGGCTATTTTCTTTAACCTTTTCATCCAGTTTCCTTCACCCGGTGTGACAAGTAGGTACAAGGTAGCAAGGACGAGCAGTAGTCGAGGTCGAAGAGCCTTCAGCTACGACCGACACGGAGAATGAATTAGAGAAAGAAGACCAAGCAGGTAGGGACACGTGAAAGAGGTAGGTGGATCGTTGGATTAACCTTTGGAATAGTTTTAACAATAAATTTGTATGTTATTACGGTACGACTAGAGTCATACCATTGTCTCCTATTATTCTTGATTTATCCCATATGATTACTGTGATCCTAAGAGGTTTATTCCGGTGAAACTATTTCGAAAAATCGAGCGACCAATCCCACCGTTTTCATTGAAATCCCAGAGCCCAGCCCGAATATATGCATTGCCAGGCAAAACAAGCGCTGAACCAGGCCCAAGTTCAACGTTGTCCGGCCCGTGCCCGTCGCCGACGTACGTGCATCACCAATCCTCATAGGACCCCTCCCCAGCTCGAGCCAATCCGACTTGGGTTCTACCGAAAAGTATATTTTGTTTACATTTTGTTGATTATCATATTATCACTATTCTATCATCTGTGATCTATCTGATTCCATGAAGTTTACGATGTGATATATTATCAATTGATTATTATTTTATTGACTACCCATGAAGTTTACGATGTGATATATTATCAATTGATTATTATTTTATTGACTACCCATGATCTGCCATCCATCTGATTTTATCGATATCACAACCTAGAGCATTGTCATATGTAGGAAGTGTTTATTTTATGTCTTATTCCTACATACTGATTTACGAGTCTCCATAGCAAAGTAATTGAACGTAATCCGGAATGGGCCCGGCGGACTGTGTGACCAGGGTATTGCATAGTTTACTTTAATATCATATTTGATTATCCTAATGCTGATTATTCATGAGTTCTCATCTGTCTGATTCTTACCAATAACATTTCATTATTATGATATGAAATATATTGCTATCCTACATTATCATTAGATCTAGAACTCTTTTAACCGGACCTCATTGTCTCATTGCATAGATGTTACATGAAATTTAACCCCTCTTTGATTCCATCGATTACATGATCTTGATTATTATCATTGCATTGTTATGATCAACTCCCAAGCTGGGCGAAGATGAGAACCTAATGCATAATCTGTCCCCGTTGCACCGATTCCTCCCTATCGTGTAATGAAAGAGGATACCCTCCCCTTTGGAGAGAATGATTATCGTGATGTGCAGAATCACTGGCAGTTCATGAAGTACATGACACCTCGCAACAAACATGTTAATCAGTGACATTGTATATAAATATCTAGTTGACCACAACTTCTAATCAGAGAAATCTATCCAGTGACTTAGAGCATAGTACAGAACATTGAAACATGCATATTCAGAACATATCATATGGTATCGAAGCATAAAGTAATCGAGAGCATAGAACTAATTCATTCCAACGAACATAATCTCCATGTTATACTATTATTGTTCTCACTCAATGATTTATTACATTGTTCCGACTTAACTTGATTTTACCTGTAGACATCACATTGATCTCTATCCATTGACAATCGGCATATTGATTTCTTCCCTTGATCCCCAGTAGTGTTTATCAAGGGTTATGATTTTACTTATAGACATTGTATTGATGAACCATTCATAGCATTATACCATATCAGATGTTACATTGATTCACTCAGAACATAACCTTAATTCTTCTATTGATTTTATCCAAGGCATAGTATTTGATTTACTCTATTGATTCTACCTAGATTATATGTTATTGATTATTCATTTGATTACACGTAGAGCATGGCATTGATACGTTCCCTTGTTCTTATTTAAGCATGGTCTTGATTTCTTTTTATTGATTATTTCAGTGATGACTATGATTATGATACACTAATCCATGCTTCTTTACTGTTATTATTTATCCATTGGTTTATTATCCACCTATTGGGCTGCTCATGAATTATTGTTTCCTCTATATTGATCCTGCAAGTAATATGGATGAGCTCAAACGACTGACGTTGTTCGTGATGGTGATGTGCATGTGGAGTCGTCTTAGGATATTTCCCTCATTTCACCTTAGCTATTATGTCACAAATGTTTCTTTGTCTTAAACTTCCGCTTTAGCTATTGATGATTATTGGTACTATGACTTGTATTAGAGATTCCATTAGACTTCCGCATTATTGTCATTTTTCATTGATATCTTATTAAGTATTCCTCTTATATAATGGTCAAAGAACCAGCCAAAGTCAATATTTTAGTCAGAGCATTGCATAGTTGGTAGTATCCCTCAGGTCGGATCTTGCCACATGGCAAGGATGATTTGGGGGAATTACAAAGTCACCATTAAACATCGAATGGAATGCTAAAAAAACCAAAAGAATATAATATATTTTAAAAAATTATTCAAATTGGTGCCTCACCAGGAAGCTTTCCTTCCTTTGGGCACTGATCAGGGCTAGAAACATCAGTTCTTCCATACTTCATGGGAATTTTCGGGCCACCAGCTCCCTGTAGGGAGAGAAACATGAAAATTTTATCTGCATTAGTTCATAAAAGGTTTGCCCGGAAGGAACCCATTCCTGTCATGGATTGAAAATTAACAAAATTGGATAAAGGACCTCAATAGCTGTTGCACTAGCTAACTGGAACAAGTCTGCATATGTGACAGCAGGATACTTATCCTTAATAGGCTGAAGAAGCTTTAAAGCATTAACCAAACCTGCAGGGTGCGATCAGCAATCCTTCTCAACAGATTTTTTTTCTTCACAGGCTGACAATAAAAATACCTGCATTGGCAGCATGTTTGAGTTCAATTTCAAACCGCAAGCTTCCATTGGCGCCTCCTCGTTTTGGCCACTCCTCAATATTCTTATCATAAGTTCCAGCATCATGCCATCCAAGGCGCACCTGTTTGGCAAAACAAAAAATCACCAAGATAGTCAATGTTTTCGTAGTTCTAAATTACAAATCTGACAATTGGTTCAATATTTACACTATGGATAAGACTACCATCTGTATACCTGTTCATTTAAATTACTTTTTTTCACATTGCACAATGAAACTCCATCGATTAGCAAATTTGTTCACTATTAAATGGTAGAGAATCGTTTGAGATGGTTTGGTCATGTTCAGAGAAGACCATTAGATGCGCCAGTAAGAAGAGTAGATCAAATAATCTGGAGTCCGATTAAAAGAGGGAGAGGGAGGCCAAGGCGGACACTTGGCGAACTAATAGAGCAAGATCTATTGGTGAATAATATACCGAAAGGTTTGGTTACTAATAGAGCGGAATGGCGTCGTATGATCCATGTAGCCGACCCCACCTAGTGGGATAAGGCTTTGTTGTTGTTGTTGTATTAAAGTCTATGGACTGAAAGGTATAGATTGCAAATAGTCCTTAGAGGTAGGGATAGCAACATTTCCTGAGATTTAAATATCCACGTTGGAATCCCTGATTAGGGACCAGACTTTGATGAATTTCCCTCTGTCGGGGCGGCGATTGGGGATTGGAGTGGGAAATACTGCCCCCAACCAGTGAGGTTCCTGATCTCCGCACACATTAAAAAAATGAATCCTTCAAGTTAACATTTTGTCAAAATATTTGATGTTGTGATTTTATGAAAACTTGAACTTGTGGCATGAAAATTTTTTAACATATCACAATGTTTAAATACATATATTTGTTGTAAATAATTTTAGAAAATATATCTTTCTTATGTTAAACATCAGGGAATCAGGTCCTCGTGGTATTCGGAGACCTGTGAGGAGACAGGTAGGGAATTCTCTAGCCAGGGGATTCGGGGCGAGGATCGGGTCACGTCAGCAAGAGCAGGGCGTTGGAACTTATCCCTACCCCAAGAAGGATCGGGTGCAAACCCTACTAAGAAAAAAGTGATATTTCCTCGCAGAACATACTATTATCCTCAAACAATATGATACCTCAAATAGCATTTTATAATTAAATCATGATAGTCCAGTGAATTTTATCTAAATTGACCGCATAATGAATAATGTAGATGATAGGATCACCACTTAGCCATTAAATTTCAGATATATGACCACCTTCCCTTTCTATGCACAAAAAAGTGAAAAGACAAAAAGAAGAATACATTTAAGAAATATATTTCAAAATAGGGCACTATTATATCTGCATAGTGCATTATGATATCCGCTCAACAATAAAACTATCAAAGGTTTTAATGGTACTAGTGACACAAAATTCATGGCTGATGACTTTTTTTGATGAAAAGGTTCTGCCACAGCTTCTGATAGATTTATGACGATAAAATATATTGGTTTTGTAGCCAATATGTGAGGAGAATATTCGTCACAAGACTATCCATCAGATCTCTGTCAGTGTGGCATTTCATGATGACCTCTTTATTTAACATATTTAATGACCCAAAATAAATCATAAATCTTCAATGTCGTCAATGTACACATTGTACTCAAATATTTTTTTTGCCAGTTCTTGCCTAGTAATCATCCTTATGAGAAGTAAAGTGATAAGTTTAAAAAAAGAGTTCTTTAGAAAGATTTGTTGTTTTGCCAGATTTCTGGACACCATGATCGCAGACGAGTTTGATGTCCAACATAGTTAGGACAAAAGAAGTATATTTTAGAAACCGCCTTTAGTGTACTAATTTAATTCACCGTACTATGAATGTGATGCATATTGAGAAGAATGCACTTGAAAATATATTTTTGAAGATGATGGATGTTAAGAATAAAACTAAATACAACATAAAAAATAAGGAAGATTTGGTTAAATATTGCAAGCGACTTGAGTTGGACTTAATATGCTATAATGGGAGGGTTGTCAAACCTAAAACTTCTTTCACAATAATCAAGGAGCAACAAAGAGATGATTGGACTTTGCGTAAAGAGATAAACTCCTAATGATTATGCTTCCAACATATTTCGATGTTTGAGTGCTAAGGATAATAGATTTCTTGAAAGTCATGATCATGTGTTTATTGAGATATTATTTTTATTGTAAGAAATAATAGATGCACATTCTCTGCACGTCGAACTGGAATTTTTTCGGGATTTAAATCAGAACCAGGTCAAGACACCCTCAACCCAATATTACAATATGCTGATGATACAATGTCTTTTATTGACGGATCAGTAGAGGCAGCAAGAAGACTTGCTGCATTGCTGGACATATTTGGTGACTTCTCAGGATTGATAATTAATCACGCCAAATCATCTTTCATCCCCTTTGGGATGAATGAGATTGAGATTTCAAATTGTGCGAACGCTCTCCAAACAGCAAGGTCATCTTGGCCGCTAAAGTATCTTGGGCTTCCATTGTCGGATAAGAAATTATCTATGAGAGATTGGATAACAGTGGTCAAAAGAGTTGAGCGACGACTTGAAGGGTGGAAATCCAGGTTACTATCTAGAGGAGGGCGGTTAGTTCTTGTCAAATCTGTACTTTCTGCCATGCCCGTCTACTTTTTGTCAGTGCTCTGGATGCCTGAAAAAGTTGTCAAATGCATTGACCAACTCCAAAGACAATTTTTCTGGAAGCATTCAGGAACTCACAAAAGAGAGGTTGCTCTAGTTGCATGGAAGAATGTGTGTCGTCTGATGAGTGCCGGTGGCTTGGGAATATGACATAATAGGCAGATGAATATTGCTTTATTGTCCAAATGGGTCTACAGGATTATGGGTGACAAAAAGGACTTATGGTGGACTGTTATTACTGCTTGCCATGGTAGAACCCTCTCTTGGGAATCAAGGGCTAATCTTGTCCACGGCTGTTCGTCATTCTGGAGGGGTCTCACCAAGACTCTATTCAGGATCAAACCTTTTTTCTTAGCAGAGCTGGGTGATGGTACTGATTTTCGATTCTGGGAGGATAACTGGACAAACCGGGGTACTTTATCAAGCCTGTATCCTCGCTTATATGCTTTAGCAGGTGATCAAAGGACAATGGTTTCTCAGTGTTGGTGTGGTGATAGGAATGACACTGGGGAGGGGTCATGGATGACTGTTCAGATCTCCACTATCTGACCAAAGGACTACTGATCTGCTGGGCTCAGAGTGATTCCAGGAAAAATGGATGCAGTAGTCATGGACTAGCAACTGCTGGAGGGTTCGGACTAGCAACCATATGATGCAGTAGTCATGGACTGTAGACTAATTTGGCGACTGAGTCCCACTACGAATTCGGATATTTGCTTGGCTACTCCGAAGACGTCGGTTGCTTACGAAGGCTTGTCGAATGTGTTGGGCACCTGCTGAGGATTCATCATGTGTCTTCCTGCTCAAATGAAATTGAAGATTCTGGACATTTGTTCTTTGGGTGTGTGTGGTCCAGACGAGTGTGGTCTGATTTGGGTGTGATGACATTGGACTCGACATCGGAAGACAGATTCTGGGCATTGTTCAGGGTGTTGGTGATGTAGATCAGGAACTATATACATATGTATCTTCAAACAAAAGGGTAACCTCTATAGTTGTATTATGGACCATTTGGAAACAACGCAATGAAAAATTGTTCAGTGGCGACATGGCGTATGTAGAGAATATGGTGCTGACAGCCCAACGACATATTAAAGACGGGAGAGAATTATGATATGTGCTTGTGACTCTGTACATTCCTTCTTGTAACTTATAACTAAAATATGTGATTGACCTAGTGTCAACATCCCATTTTTCTTTCAAAAAAAAATTTATTGTAAGAAATTTCAATAACTTTCTTAACATTAATTATAAAACATTGAGAAAGAATTTCTTACCTTTTGATTTGATCCATTCGCTTTTCTTTCAACATTCAATAACACTAACTTAAGCCTCACAAATGTGTTCAGTTGACAAACTTGCTTGTGTTGTCAAGAGTTATGAATGTGGAATACATTTTTCAAGGTAAAAACGCTTGAATACATAGCTAATAAGCCAACTCATGGTTATAGGAGTTCCAAAGCTTTCCAAATCATACCCATATATCATCTATGGTATTTGGTCAGAGCGAGGAAGATATCATATTAATCTTTCCCCTATGAGTAGACATTCAAATTGAATCCTTTCTTTGAACGTCAATCACCAGAAATAAATTTTATTCCACGTTTATTTATCTATAATTTTTATTAACCATGTTTAGGAAAATGGGTTATTTTTTCCATAAAAAATTAATTGACAGATTCTTAATATTTCTTGTCATGATTAATTTACTGTTTAATATTTCTTAATAGTTGCATCACAAAAGGTAAAATCTAGATCAAAATAATTAAACTTTACCCATAGGCATGTTTTCCGGTGAAGACCCACTAGTATCTGGGATTTCTAGCAATAGTCGATTAATCTAGTGTTCTAGGACGAGAGTGCAATGGTATACTCCGGCCAAGTTAGCAACGAATCAAACTTGAGAGTACTAGCTCTCGTCAACAATGGAACACAACCCCCTTAGCTAGTTGTGTCAACCAAACTTACTTAGACAACGTAATTTGTCTCCAAATATATTCCGAACATATGATTTTGTTTAATATTTATCTCTTTTATAAACATGTACATGTTAATGTTTTTTTTAAGAGATATGTGTTATCGTTTTAAAGAAATGCAATCCATTGCTTCCTTTGATGATAAAAAATATATTCCTGAACTAATATGCGATAACTATAAATTTTCGAGCGAGAGAATTCTTCAGTTGTGTTGCTACCAATTAGGATGAGATCGTTGCTTATGATTAATGGAAACAATCTAATTGCTTAAGCATGATATTCATATGAAGTACTTTGTATCTTTTCTTATTTCTCCAACGTGACGGCTGCAACCATAGAGGAGGAGAAAAAGAGGAGAATGAAGAAGAAGAAGAGGACATGGACAAGGGAAAAGGATCAGCGAAGAAGAAAGAGATCGAAGTTCTAGGTATGTAAAGGGGATCCAACCCCTCTCTCCCCTTTCTCAATGGATTTTATGTTTGGATTGAGAGATCTAAGAACACCCTAGTTCTTATTTGGGATTGTGATTGAGGGTGCATTGATCATGTGTTTAGATCTGCCTATTTTACACTTCGATCTATATGTTTATATGCCTAGATCTATGTGCTTGGATCCATATTAGGTTGTCATGATTAGATTATTCATATGTTTACGCCCTAAATCTTCCTTTAGATGAATTTGGGGAAAACCTAAATCTTGTTCATCCATGGAAATTTCATGTTTTAAGATATTCCATGATGCTTAGAGATTATGATGTTTTATATTGTTTTTATGGAAATTTTAATCTAAAAAATTGAGAATTTCGGATGGAAGATCGAACTTCTTGGAGGCAGGCACGGCTATGCCAGGTCCCGAAATGGCCATGACCAAAATGGTTGAAGAGAAGGCTATTGGCCACGGTCGTGACATACTTGTCACGATCGTGAATGAGTCAAGCACGGTCGTGACCACCTTGGCCGATCGTGAGCGAGAGGTAATTCAAGGACGAGTCCAAAATTGGACTCGCTCAAGGCCGTTCTTAAGGGAGCACGCCCATGATGATGGCTTGGCACGACCGTGAACAAGGAGGAATGTTACGGGGCCACGGTCATGGGCGTGACCTCCTAGTCACGGCCATGACTGACCAACTATGACCCATATGATGTTTTAAACTTATTTTCTAATGTATATAGGTTATGGATGGACGTGTATTAATTGTATATGACATATAGATACACGTAATGCATGCTCAGACGTAATTAAGCTAAAATATGAATAATGATTAATATGAATGATTGATGTATTGCAAAACATAATGCACCTAATGTTGAAGAATATCCTTATCACTAATCAATGGTAGGAAGCAAAGTCCTGCACCTATCTATGTATTTCAAAGGAACTTAAGCCCGCGAAGTAAAGTCATGCATTTGTGTATATGCTTCTCAGGGAACAAAGTCCCTCATAAAAAAGTGTGTATTCCTTGAAATAAAGCCCCTCTCTATTATGGTGTACGTATTCTTTGAAATAAAGTCCCTCACTATTATGATGTGCATGTTGTCAAGGATGTGGCCTAACTAGCATATTGATATGATTCTTTCAACTACTGCTAAGACAGAGATGTTATAAGTTAAAGTGAGAATAAAAGTGAAGTTAAACTTTGAAGAAAGTTAAGATGATGTTGAAGTAAAGATGGAAAGTAAAGTTCTACACTTATATATGTACTTCAAGGGACCTATGCTCAAGAGGTAAAGTCATGCATATGTGTATGTATTTATCAAGGAACAATGTCCCTCATCATAAAGTGTGTATTCCTAAAAATGATTAGGAATAAAGTCCCTCATTATTATGATGTGGGTGTTCCTAAGATATGGCTTATGATATGAAATGAAAGTTAAGATGATATTATGTGATAAAAATGAAAGATGAAAAAAGAAGGTCCAAAGGGTTACAAAGCAACCTTGAGGAAATGTAAAGTGTGAAAGATGTTAAGTAATAAGTAAGGATCAAGGAGTTATAAAAACTCCTAGGATGCGTATGATAATGAAAGTGAAATGAAATGATAAGTTACATGTCATGATTGTTTACGAATGATATGAATGGATACTTTTATTGTATGATAATTGCAAATGAAGGGTCTAAAATTAGGCAGGTATATTATGTTTCAAGAATGTTATATGAAGAATGAATGATAAATATGATGTAATGCTATGTAAGGATCATGTTATAGTTCAGGGCATGCATGTTCATATGTTATTGTTATTATAATGATGATGCATCACATGTAGTGTCATGATAGGATATCATGCATGCGTGACCCTTACGTGCTCTAACTGAAAAACTGGATCCGTGCAAGTAATCGAGATTAAGTGATGGATGACAGCTCAAGCTCATGATGATAAGTTGCACATGTTTAGGGTTTAATAAGTCTATGACTTTAGATGAACACCAAGACTAATAATGTAATGAAGCTTTTAGGCATTTAATGTCTTATGGAATATTAATTGTTATATGATTAATAGAAATTTTTTATTTATGATAATTTTTACTAAAATGTTGAATGATGTATGACGAACGGGCTAATGGTGCGAAATTGCCCTAACTGACTAAAACTTTTAGGGTGGATTTCGGATCATTACAATTATGACTCCGAGTTAAGTACCTGCCTTGGACCTACCAAAGCCTACCCAAAGAACTCAAGCAATAAGTGGACCTTTCATTTATCTATAACAAATGTGTGCGTGTACGATACAACAACAACAAAGCCTTATCCCACTAGGTGGGGTCGGCTACATGGATCATACGACGCCATTCTGCTCTATTAGTAACCAAACCTTTCGGTATATTATTCACCAATAGATCTTGCTCTATTAGTTCGCCAAGTGTCCGCCTTGGCCTCCCTCTCCCTCTTTTAATCGGACTCCAGATTATTTGATCTACTCTTCTTACTGGCGCATCTAGTGGTCTTCTCTGAACATGACCAAACCATCTCAAACGATTCTCTACCATTTTCTCACTAATAGGAGCCACTCCGACTCGTTCACGTATATGGTCATTCCTAATCTTATCTAATCTTGTATGACCACACATCCATCTCAACATCCTCATTTCGGCTACCCCCACTTTACGTTCATGTTGTCCCTTCATAGCCCAACATTCACTACCATATAACACTGCTGGCCTTATAGCAGTACGATAGAATTTTCCTTTAACTTTATTGGGTACTTTTCTATCACAAAGAAACGATGGCTGACTAAAATTTAATTTTTTCTAGTCTATGGTCACTGCTAAAGTGAAGGATTATTTCTTCACAGAATCATCTCTCTTATCTATTATTTTATTGATCATGGTTCTTTTCAGTTGTGTTCATCATGATTGTATGATATTTCTATGAAGGGAAATCCTATTAACACCGAACCCATTTTAATTAAAGGACAGATCAATCGAGAACTTAGACTTTATATGAGATCATTCCATTTATGGATTCTGTTAGTAACATATGGATCCAATTTACTTTCTTTGGATCACATTGATTTAAGGAGACATTTGTTTTATCCGTCCTTCATTGGTAACAAGGTAAACTCCATACAAATATGCATCCGTCGATAACAAATTATCATCTGTCTTTGCAATTTGCAGTAACAAATCAGGAGATAGGATAAAGAAAACCAAAAGGCGTCAAAATATAATGGAACCATCTATCGTTTACCATAATGGGATGGCTATAGGTGATCTTGAGCAGCTCCTTAATATCCTCCCTTGCGCTCTTGAGCTGCGCGGGGTCCGACGCCGCGCAAACGAGTGTCATCGCTTCGCTCGACGTCGACAGCCTCGAGCCCCATCTGACCGCCGCCGCCCCCAGTTTCTGGAAGGATCAAATGCATTAGCCCAACCATCGCGAAGAACGCGATTTCAGTCAACAACGTCAGCCTAGAGAGAGAGAGAGAGAGAGAGAGAGAGAGAGAGAGAGAGAGAGAGAGAGAGGGGGGGGGAGGGAGAGAGATCGAACCAGGGATTGCCGGCGGCGCAGGGAAGAGAGCCGCAGAGAGGAAGACGAGGAGAATGATCGGAGGGAGGGGGAGGCGAGGAGAGCGAAGCCAGAGACGGCGCCGGGGGAGGAAGAGCGGGTGGCGGAGGAATTGGGTAGGAGGGAAGCGACGGATGTCGAGAGACGCTCCGCCATCGTTCGATCAAATGGCTCGCAGAGCCGTCGTCAGTGGAGTGCTGATGGTTATCGTTGTTTAGTTAGGTGGAGTTCGTCGTGGTCATGTATTTGGGTGGCGCGGGAATGCTTTGGCTTTTGGCTGGGAGAAATGGCCGCCACTGATTTCTTTTTCCAACTGGTCGTGCGACCAATCTCAAGTGACCAATGGCAAATGAACAGGTGGGAGTGTTCTTTAAACTTCGACCACAATATCATCATTTCCAATCAATTTCATCATTTTCCAAAAAGTAATCCTATAAAAAAAACTTGTATAGTAATTTTAAGTCGTTTAAAATTTAATTCACATTAATTAATTTTAAAAGAAGACGTATATAACAAGTTGAAATGATCTCTTACTTCATTTCAAATATCTAAAAAGTTTGTCAATTAAATGTCTTATGCACTAATTTTTAAATGGCATACTAATATAATCAATTGTCATTTTAAAATTATAATGTACATCTATATTCAAATGATACAGTGTAACAATTCAAAATTCATAATAAGTTCATGCACTAAAACTAATACATACGAAGTCTTCTATAAATAAACAAAAATTATTCAAGATTAGAAGACTTAGCATTCATATTTTCATGTGTCCTTTTTACTTTCAAAGAATAGTTATGATAATAAGCATAACATGGGTAATAAAATATAAATATAATTTTCTTTCTTTGACATGTGAACAACATCTATTTTGCAAGTATATTATCACAAGTTAAAAGAAGATATTATGTATTACTTTCAAAATTCTCCATAAATTTACATTTCTAAATATTCGAAAGAGATTCAATTCTTATATTAAGATCTTAGAACATCAAGTGTCGTCAACAAAAAAGTTTGTGGTAATCAAACTTCAATCAAACAAAATCATCTACTATTTTTCACTTATAAAAATATGATTATTTTATACTTTAAAATCATAGGCATCATATAATCACATTGAATCACAAATATCAAGATGTAAAATAGTACATAATATTCATCTCACATTAGCCTACAAGCAAACTTTTATGCCTCCACCTCATTTCAACTTCATTTTTCTCTTTTCTTTTCATGTGACACAACCTACAAGCAAAAGATCATTGAATTTTGATACCCACATTAGCTTGGGTCCAAGATTTTTGTCACGTCTCTTTTTTGAACTCATTTCATTTCACCATATTTTTTCAACTTTGCAATAAAATAATAGTAATCATGAAATCCGTATGCATAACAAATAGAATAATATTTCAAACATTATCATAGACATATCTAGATTTATAAAAGTAAGCATAATGATGTCCAAAATATTTCTTAAACTTGTTATTCTTTTTATCATATCAAATGATTATGTATTCCACTTAACTTTGCATAAATGATTGTCAAATATGAATAGATAACATATTTATCAAAGATGATCACATATATCATTTTCTTTTGCCAAATCAAGATAACAATTATAATAGATATGGCAAGAGATTAAGATATGCATATAGTTTACTTTATTTGACATGTGAGTAAAGATGTTTTGCAAATACATTATCACAAGTCAAAAGAGGATATGATATCAAAATTTAAAACTCTCTCCGACTTTGTTCCGAATCTTATAAAAAGTTGTTCTTGTGTCTAAATTCCTAAATTCTTTCAATTACGACTTATCAAATGTCTAAATAAGAGCTACTAAGACATAATCAAATATACTTGCTCGCATCACAAAAAATTACTTTCCAAAAGTGATACTCTTGTGTATAAATTATGATAGCTAGCGAACGAATTCAAAGCGCAAACAACTATGGCACAACATTAAGTCAAAAGTATCATCATTATGCATTCCAAACAAATATTTGAAATAGTCAAGATAAGTTCAAATGCCTTAAAACTTTATGGGTCAAAGTAACATCATTGTGATATCTCAATTTCATATGTAGGTCTTATCATCAAAATAGATATTAAAATACAACTTGCATGAGAAAGATATAAATATATTAAATTTACTTAAACATCATCAAGAGTTTAATATATCAAATCGAAAATGCACATGCATACTTAATCATAGAAAGTATAATCATTTTTGTCAACGTGAATATTTCAAGACTTTTATGCATTTGAGTTTTTGAATAATCATGATCAAGAATGGATACATCCGAGTCAAATGCACATTCTAAATATTATGTCATAATTAAAATCACATATGCACAAAATAAATTTAATCATTCTTCTCATTCCTTGTAAAGCACACCTACAAACAAAAATCATTTGCATTTTGTTATCCAAATTTTTTTGGGTCCAGCATGATTAATTTTGATTTCTTTAGAAACCCAAATCAATTTCATGCCCATATTAATGGATTTTCTAATTTGGCATTCAAATGAATAATGACCATGGCATTACAATAATGACAAATAGTAGATGGTCTAATAGAATCATTGTGAACATATCTCAACTTTGAATAATCATGATGAGAGGCATGAGAATGTTTAACATTAAAGAGCACTGACAAGAGTGTTTATTTTTCAAATAATAATCGTTAGCATGCTTTGGCTTTGAACAATAAGAATATTTCAAATAATATCATTTTGTGTTTTTGATATTTTTCCTCAAGTTCATTTTCTTTTTATAATCATTAGGCTTTGCAAACATTCTATGCGTTTGAACATTACTAGTATGTTTCAAAGGCATAACAATTTTATCATGTGAAACATTTTGTAATCTAATCGACTTGAATTCTCTACCTTCAAATTTTCATAATTTTTAATTGTCAAAGATAGTGAATCACTTTCCTTTATCAAAGTTCATTTGTAATTGCACATGCATTATTATCAAAGATTAAATCCTTTATGAACATCAAAAGCAATATCAACATCATCATCACTATCACTAGTAGAGGAATAAAATGAAGTTGAGATTTCCTCATCATCCTCACTTTTTGACATTAAGCATACCACTTCATTCTTGAATGTCATGAATGTAGGACTATAGTTTCCCTCATTGTCCACATTTGACATGCCCTTTTTGTCAAGTTGCTACCTTTGTACCTTTCTAACAAAACTTGCCAAATTTCATAAGAAGTAGAGCATTTAGAAATAAGATTTATAACATAAGAAACTATAAGAAGTAAAGACATTTTTTACATAGTATAGTTTTTCAATCGATATTTGAAAATCATCATGTTCAAAGAATGGAAGATCAATAAAAACATCACCTATAACTTTCTATGACTTTTCAAAACCATTTTCTAAAACTTCCCAAATATCAAAATCAATAGAACATATATAATCTTTCATTCTAATTTTCCATGAAGAAAAATAATGATCTTTAAAAATCGGTCGGGCGAAAACGGAATGGCTTTCTTCTGAATATAGTGCCATGCTCTAAAAGATGGTTAAATCTTTAAAATAAGAGCAACTTTGCTCTGATACCAATTGTAGGATCACAAGGCACCAAGAGAGGAGAGTGAATTGGTGTTTAAACCGAAAATATCAATTTTATAAAAATTATCGCAGTAGCTTAAAATCGATTCGTTAATATTTAACCAACACAATATCTATCAAATCACATGCATAATAGCGTAGGAAGGAGGGGGAGAGAGAAAAATAAACAAACATAAGATGCATGGTGGTTTGTTGACGAAGTTCGGCCACACCTTGGCCTACGTCCTCGCTCCGACTTTGCGACCTTGAGACCGTCGGAGATTTCACTAACACCCTACCTTCGTTCTTAATGGGGAAAGGAAGAAACCCTTGCCTTTTCTCCATTTCAAGAGATAAGGCACGCCTCTTTCACCCTTAAGCTTTACTCATCTTTTCTTCGCTCAAGAGGTAAGACACAACATTTTTTCAATCAAAAACTAAACAAATATTACAATATCACAAGAACACTTCACATCCTCTCTTTTACAATTTCGAACCTCACACAAGAGCAAGAGAAAAAGAAATGAAAGATATGCAACTTGGAGCTCAAATGGACTTCTCAAATGTTCTTCCCACTTTTCCTTAGAAGCCTTGATGATTCCTATACCTTTGGGTCCTCTTTTATACCCTTCTTAACTCCATTTAGTCGTTGGGACTTATTTCCCATTTTTTTGGGCAAAATTTGACTGTCCTACCCCATCGGTCGACCGGTCCATATAACTATTTGAAAAATATGACCGGTCAATCGGTGCTTTGACTGTTGACTTGATTTTTGCATTTTCTGCACTGACCGGTCGTTGGTGCTTCGACTGCCAGATCAACCGCCATGCACTATTTCGAACATAGCATTTTGTACAATTATCCAAATGAGATGATTTTTTATTCTATGGGAAGCTAACAAAATTCTCTACACTTTGATATTCATAATTCATCCAAAATCTAATGAGATCATAGTCAAATATTAATTCAATGTCAGTACATAAGATTGTCCATTACAAATAAAATATTTTAGATCTTTACAATTTTATACATGACATTCCATATCAATATTCAAATGAGATGACACTTGATTCTATTAAAAGCTGACAACATTATCTATAACTTTTATATTAATCTCTTGATCTAAATCTCATGATAGAATACTCACAAGTTTAGCACATGAAAATATTAACTTCAAATTTAACTTTTCAAGCTTTACTTGTTTAAACATAACTTTTTATGTGGTTGTCCAAATGAGATGATTCTTGATTCTCTACAAAGAATCAACTTCAAATTCTTGATTCTATAACTTTTATATTCACCTATTACTGTAAATCACATGGGATTATGGACAAATATTAATCGAAAGGTTTATGAATGAAGCAACTCATTTCTATTTAAACCTTTTCGAAATTTTAAATATAGCTCTAATCTTTCGAGGTTTGTGTCATCAAATATAATTATATTGGGCATAAAAACTTTGCTCCAACGTTAGGTACAAAATTAAAGTTTAGTACTTCATTTCATCTTCAAACATATGTTCAATCAGAAAGAACAATTCCAACACTTGAAGATCAAAGCTTGTATCGAGATGGCTCCTTTTGAAGCATTACATGGTAGGAAATGTAGAGCACCAATATGTTGGGATGAAGAATATGCAAGAGTCCTTTTTGGACCACAAAAAGTGTAGGAGACTGTCGACAATATGAAATCATAAACAATATTTAAAAGCAACACAAGATCGACAAAAGAGTTATGCAGATCAAAACCATCGAGAAAAGAAATATGAAGTGAGCAATAAGGTCTTATTAAAACTTTCACCTTGGAAAGGTGTCATAGGATTTAGGAAGAAAGGAAAGTTAAGTTTGAGATATGCAGGACTGTATGAAATTTTGGAGCGTATTATTGGATATCAGTTAACTCCACCACTAGAGTTATCACATATTCATAGTATCTTTCATGTCTCTATGCTTTTACAATACCGATCAGATCCCTCTCATGTATTGGAGCCCCAATCTATTCAAATACGAGAGGATTTGTCATATGAAGAGAATCTAGTGCAAATTATTGGAAGAAAGAAAAAAGAACTACGGAATCAAAAGATTCCATTAGTTTTGATTTTTTGGAGAAATCATTCGAGAGAGAGGCAACTTGGGAGCGAGAGGATCAAATAAGAGAGAAATAGCCATTCTTATTCTTTGAAACAAGTAACTAAATTTTGGGGACGAAATTTGTTTTGAGGGAAAAATTATCATAGAAGTGCTCCACAAAAGTCAACTTTACATAATTATGCATTTAATTAATATATTAAGTTAGTTTGGATGTTCATTTAGTGATATTTATATATCATACTTAATATTTTGATTAGAGCATAATGAGTACTTAGTTTTTAATAAATCTTATAAAACAATTATACAATGTTATTAGGAATATATTATAAATTTTATAAATATCATAATATATATATGTTTAAACATGATTAATTAAGATTAATTAGGGTTAAAATACTTAGCTATGATAAAAAATGTGATTGGCCATCACTTAGGGTTTCAAGCAGCTAAAGTAGACAAGTGAACAACTACTTAATGAGGCATTTTTCTGAACCACATATGACCTCCGAAAAATCTGAAACAAATATATAAGAAACCTATCTTTATCCTTTCATGGCTAAAAAAATTACCAGAGATAAATAATAAGCAAAACAGACCGGAGAAAATCGAGAAGCTCGACTATTCATGTGAGTTCTTAATTCAGAAATTGACCCTGTGATTGAGATGTTCATTTCTTTATGGTTTAAAATACATAAATCCTAAAATTTAGTATGGGTAATTCTTTCGACGTAAGCTTTCCAAGGCCACTAGAATAATCTAGAAATAATTTGAATAGAGGAAGTTATGAATCAATCTTCACATGTCGCCTGTCTTGTCCCAAGTCAGATACATTCTCACTTTGTAAATTAGGGCACGACTAGAATAATCCGAATTAGGGTTTGAAAATTAGACATTTCAAAGGTTCGATGAGAGTTGGAATCATCCAATTTGGACCTATATGTTTGGAGAAATGAATTTTTCATTTAGTATGGCCTCTTTTGTTAGGTTTCAAGAAATTGACAGAATATGAACCTAATTGATTATTTTCATTAGAAGGGAATATAAGAAGTTAAATTCTAATATTTTTATGATGAAATAATATTGAAGTCTAGATTTTAGTAAATGAGTATATCATCAAATAGACAAGTATTGAGAAAGATATAAATTATTCTCTCAGTGATACACACTGTGCTAGAACATGAACCTAATTGATTATTTTTGTTAGAAGGGAATACAAGAAGTTAAATTCTAATATTTTTTATGACGAAATAATACTGAAGTCTACTTTTTAGTAAAATGAGTATATCATCAAATATACAAGTGTTGAGAAAGATATAAATTATTCTCTCAGTGATACACATTCTATCATAACATAAACCTTAGGTAAGGATGAATTGAATTTTATGAATTACTTACTGAGAATTAGTTAATGATATTTGGGGATTGAAAACCTTAATAAGTCAATAATCATAAGATATTCATTTATGATTAAGAAGTTATGAATTATTTATTAATAGACACTCAGTCTGAAATCATGAGATAACACCTAGTTAAGCTTTGAAGGATTGCGAAGTTCCAAGTGTGAAACAACCAATGAATATAAATATCTTAGATTAGACATTAGCATTAGGAGGGATTATGGACATTTTAAGGTGCATAAACTTTCATAGTGTTGAATCCCATGTTTTGATGATAACAAATCAAATTGGACATAAAAGGCACTAATATATGCTCAAGTGATGATATGTAGGTGTAGAATTGATATGATCACAGTTGCAAGAAAAATCGCTCATTGAAACGATGAAAGTGCAATTTCAGGATTCGACCGGTCGATCGACTGTGAAGACCAGTCGATTGATATCAAGTGGAAGAAATGTCGAGACTGTACCGGTCGAAGATCCGATCGTTACACCGATCGAACGAACAGCTCAAGGATGAATTCAAGAAATGTCGAGACTGTACTGATTGATGTTTCGGTCGTTGTACCGGTCGACCGAACAGTAAAGGATGAATTTTAGAAAAAGTCAAGACTATACCAATCAATGTTTCGGCCGAAGGACCGATCGATCGGACAACTCAGAAAGGCAATAAATATTCTGCAACAGTCATATTGACCGGTCGACCGGCCCATTAATGCGGTCGATCGGTCACAGTGCTAGATGAACAGTAACGGCTATTTTTCGAGGAGAAAATCATGGAAATCAATCTGGACGAAATTCTCACCTATACAACACTATAAAAGGAGTGCCAAAGCTTGAAGAAAAGTTATCCAAGCAAGCAAGATTATTCAAAAGAGCATTTCAAGTTCTTGAGCCCAAATTTGCAAATTCTTCGTTCTTCTCTTCCAAACTTTGAATGTGAAATATCTTGGAAAAGAAGAGAGTTAGAGGAAATCTTTATTCTCTGATCTAGTAAATATTGAAAGCTCATTGTAAAAGAGGAGTGCCTCACCTCTTGAGCGAAGAAGAAGGTGTGTGGTGTAGAAAGGGTTGTTCTCTCCCTATAAGAAAAGAGAAAGATAGTTGATCTCCGGCGGTCTCGAGGTCGTCGGAGCGGGGACGTACCTCGTCAACACATCGTGTCTCACTGTGTTTGTTCTCTTGTTCTCTTTTTATTATTTTCTTGTGATTATTTTTAGTGATTTTCCAAAAGCGAGTTTCCGAAAAGATTTTGAAAACACCAATTCACCGCCCCCTCTTGGTGCTTTCGATCCTACAATTGGTATCAGAGCAGGTTGCTCTTGGTATTAAGATTTAAAAATTATTTTAGAGCTATGGCATCAAGTGGATTCAGTTTTGCTGAAGGTCAATCGATTAATCGTCCTCCGCTTTTTAATGCATCTAATTTTGCATATTGGAAAATTAGGATGCAAGCATATGTATGCTCCATTGATATTGATATGTGGGATATCGTTCAAAATGGTTTTGATCTACGTGGAAAAACTCCTTTGGAATATACCGAAGGAGAAAGGCTTTTGATAAAACTTGATTGGAAGGCTAAAAACATTTTTTATTGTGCTTTGGATCCTATAGAATTTAATCGGGTTTCTAGTTGTTTAAATGCTAATGAAATTTGGAAAAAGCTTATTATCACACATGAAGGAACCGACAAAGTTAAGGAATCTAGATTGAACATTCTAAAACACCAATACGATTCTTTCAAAATGATTGAAAATGAATTTATAAATGAAATGGTTGTCCGTTTTAATGATATTGTGAATGTCTTAGCCTCTTTGGGCGAGCCAAGAACTAACTCTCAGAAGGTAAAAAAGTTTCTCAGGTCCCTCTCTTCAAGATGGCATACAAAGAGGATTGTGATCGAAGAGAAGGATTTAAACAAGTTAGATCTCGACGATCTTATAGGTTCACTCTTGACATATGAGATCGGAATCAAGGAGGATGAAGAAGCAAATGCTCCAAAGAGAAAAACTCTGGTATTAAAAGCAAGTAAAGATGAGGAAGACACAAGTGAGGAAGATGAAGATCTTGATGACAAGAAGCTTGCCCTATATGCAAAGAAGCTTGACAAATATCTCAAGTTTGCCAAGTAAAAGAGAGAAATTGTTTTATCAAGAAAAGATCATCATCAAGCAAGAATCAAATAACTTGCTTTGAATGCAAAAAGGTTGGACATTATAAAAATGAATGTCCAAATTTGAGCAAAAAGGAGAAAGATAAAGAAAATTCAAAAAGGAAGAAAAAAGCTCTTCAAGCAACTTGGGATTGAAAGCGAAGATGAAAAAAAATGATTCCAATACCTCTTCAAGTGATGATAAAGAAGCTTACATATGTCTAATGGCTAATAGTCACGAGATATAACTCATCTAGCTCTAGTGATAGCGAATCTTTTAATGTGCATAATGAGTTTAGAATTCTCATCAATAAATATGGATGCATAAAAAAAATATAATAATCTAAAAATAGAATTTGAAAATAAGCAAAAGAAAGATAAAGAAGTTAGAACATGTGAAAAGTGTGACATATTAAGAGAGTAAAACACTAATTTAGAATTCTTAATTGAATAATTGAAAATGGAAAATAGTACACTTAGATCATCATGTGAAAAATGTGCATGCTTGAACAACGAAATCAAGAATCTAAAAGATGAAATTAAAAAATTTTCTAATGGAAGCAAGATGTTAGATGTCATGCTTAGCGGATCTAGAATGACTTCAAATAAAAAGGGACTTGGTTTTAACTCTTTTGAAAAGAAAAATGACAAAAGAATTTTATTTGTTAAAGCATCACGTAGTAATACAAAGTCATATATTACTTGTTTTCACTGTGGATATGAAGGACATTATTCATATGATTGCAAAGTTAGAAAAGGAATAAATAAAGGGATAAGAAAATTTGAGTCCCGAAAAGTATCATTTCTAACCAAGATGGACCCAGCAAAGTTGGGTACCAAAAAGATGAGATTCTCAATTTCTTTCTTGTAGGGAGCCCCAAAGCTTAATGATGGTAAATGGTATTTGGATAGCGGGTGCTCAAGACACATGACCGACGATGTATCAAATTTCATCACATTGGAAAAGAAAAATGGAGGTAAAGTAATTTTTGGAGACAATAGGGAGTCATTAGTACACATAGACCTTTGAAACTTTTGCATTTTGACTTATTTGGACCAATTGATGTAGTAAGTTTAGGAGGAAAAAGATATGTTTTTGTAATTGTTGATGACTTCTCTCGTTTCACTTGAACTATTTTTCTTATTAGAAAAGATGAAACAATTAGCATGTTTTCAAAATTTGCAAAAATAATTCAAAATGAATTTGAACAAAAGATTTCAAAAATTAGAAGTGATCATGGAGAAGAATTCGAAAATCATAAATTTGAATTGTTTTGTGAACAAAATAAAATTACTCATAACTTTTCCACTCCTAAGACACCTCAACAAAATGGAGTAGTAGAAAAAAAAAATAGAACTATACAAGAAATGGCTTGAACAATTTTAAATGAAAGTAAATTGCCAAAGTATTTGGGCCGAGGCAGTAAATACATCATGCTATGTTCTTAATAGTATTTTACTTAGGCCGCTTGAGAAGAAAACTTGTTTTGAAGTGTTGTATGGAAAGAAACCAAATATTTCTTATTTTAAAGTTTTTGGTTGCAAATGCTATATCTTGAATATCAAAGACAAACTTGGAAAATTTGATGCAAAATGTGATGATGGTATTTTTCTTGGTTATTCAACTATAAGTAAAGCATATAGAGTGTATAACAAAAGAACATTAGTTGTTGAAGAGTCTATTAATGTTAAATTCAATGAGACTAATGATTTTTTTATGAGCAAGCAAGCATACGATGATGAGGAAGAAATAGTTGAAGTGCAAAGACAACTTGATGATGTGCAATATGAGGACTCAGTAGAAGCTAAAGTTGATACTCCAAATGTGAGAGAAATGGAAGAACCTCGAATTGAGAAGAGCAATATTATTCAAAAAAATTGGAGACATGCCTCATCACATCCAGTTGAACAAATTATAGGTGATATAAATGAAGGTATAAAAACTATAAACTCTTTGAAAAATCTTTGTGCTTTTTCGGCTTTTCTTGCTAACTTTGAACCCAGCAATATAGATGAAGCACTTGAAGAGACAAATTGGATAAATGCAATGCATGAGGAATTAAATAATTTTGAAAGAAATCAAGTATGAAAACTTGTGGAAAGACCCAAGGATCCCATCGTTGGAACCAAATGGGTCTTTCGAAACAAGTTAGATGAAAATGGTGTCATTTTGAGAAATAAGGCTAGATTAGTGGCCAAGGGTTACTCACAAATTGAAGGAATTAATTTTGATGAAACTTTTGCTCCCGTTGCTAGACTTGAGGCAATTCGAATGCTTTTGGTTTTTGCATGTTATAAAGGTTTTAAACTTTTTCAAATGGATGTTAAATCGGCCTTCTTGAATGGTTTTATAAATGAGGAAGTTTATGTTGAATAACCTCAAGATTTTGAAAATCGAGATTTTCCCCATCATGTTTTTAAACTTTCAAAAGCTCTTTATGAATTGAAACAAGCCCCTCGAGCTTGGTATGAAAGATTGAGTTCACTTTTAATTGAAAATAGTTTTCAAAAAGGGAAAGTCGACACCACATTGTTTTTAAAACATGTTAAAAATAATATTTTAATAGTTCACATTTATGTTGATGATATTGTCTATGGTGCTACTATTGAATGTCTATGCAAAGAGTTTGAAACTCTTATGCAAAAAGAATTTGAGTTGAGTCTTGTAGCATAGCTTACCTTCTTTCTAGGCCTACAAGTGAAACAATTCAAGGAAGGGATTTTTCTCAATTAAGAAAAATATACAAGGGAGTTGCTTAAAAGATTCGGAATGAACGAATGCAAGCCGAGCACAACTCCTATGAGCACTACTACAAAATTGGATAAAGATGAGAAAGGCAAGTCTATTGATAAAAAAAGATACAGAGGTATGATTGGTAGTTTGCTCTACTTAATAGCATCTAGGCTAGATATAATGTTCAGTGTCTGTTTGTGTGCTAGATTTCAATCCGTCCACAAAGAATCGCATTTAATTGCGATAAAAACAATAATGCGCTATTTAAAGCATACATGTGAATTAGGCATTTGGTACGATAGAAATTCTCCATTTTAATTGCATGCCTACACTGATGCGGATTTTGCAGGGTGTAAAGTTGATAGAAAAAGCATTAGTGGGATGTGTTATTTTCTTGGTAGCTCACTTATTTCGTGGGCTAGTAAGAAACAAAATTCCATCGCACTCTCTACCGCCGAGGCCGAATATATAGCCGCCGGTAGTTGTTGTGCACAAATACTATGGGTAAAACAACAATTACTTGATTATGGTGTAAATTGTTCTAATGTACCCATGAAGTGCGATATACAAGTACTATAGAAATGACCAAAAATCCAATTCAACACTTTAGGACTAAACACATTGATTTGCGATATAATTTCATTAGAGAACATGTGACTATTAAAGACATTGCTATTGAACATGTATCCATTGAAGTTCAACTTGCAGACATATTTACAAAACCCTTGAATGAAGAACGGTTCTGCATGCTTAAAAGGGAGTTAGGAATGATTACCTCTTGATCGCTTATCAATTCTAAGTAAAAGTGACTTGGTTATGCAAAATCACTTTTGACATGGATTGAACATTAAAAGTGTTGCATAACACTTACATTTTTATGACATATATCTCTGGAACATGATTTTAACAGTGAAAACTTTGATAAAGGCAGAAAAATTAGTAAAAATGGAATGACCGGTCGACCGACTGAAAAAGATCGGTCGACCGATATGTAACTGGGTCCGGCTGACATTCATCGACCGATTGACTATCCACTTCTTAAACACTGTCCGGTCGACCACTGAGCTAGATCGGTCGACCGACATATGTCAAAATCGCACACATATATCAAATCGACCGCTCGACCGGTCGATTCATTTCCCTTATTTCCTCGACCGTCGCCCTAACCCTTCGACCACTCACATGTCTGGCGACCGCCCAACCATCACCATCTCCATCCTTCTCTTCAGAGCCGACGATCGTCCACTGTCGATCGAACGCCCCCGCCTCTCGACCGCCACCGTCGCCGGCCGCTTCTCGTCTCGGCTGTCTCCTTTCCGGCAATCCCCGCCGATCGACATCTCTCACCCTATTCTCCTCTTTATTGGTCATCTCTCCATCCCCCTTCTCCTTTCACCAACCCCCGGCTGAATCACTAGTCGCCTCGACCGCCCCCTCCTCCGCCGGCCACCTCTACCGCGTCCTCTCCGGTGACCACCTCTCTGCCCGATCGCAACCACTGTCATCCGCCGTCGCACAATGTCGCTCCACCTATTATTGTCTCTCCGGTCGACCTCTCCTTCTTCCGGCCCCATTTACCTATATTGTTGAATCCATGGCCGACAACGACGGGCATTCACATGTTCGGATGGTCTTTCAGCGTCGTCGTCGCTTTCCTAGTTCCGGTGGTACCATTCATGTCTTCCCACCAGAACCCGAACCTGAGCCCGTCCGACGTGGACGAGGACGATCCCGTGGACGTACTCGTCAAACATCTTCTCCCGAGCCCACTAAGTTTGATAGCCATCTTTTTGTCACTAGGGACATCTCTGTCAGGTTCGAAGCCTTGTACGCCTCTCGCGAAGTCCGACGTGCCTATACCAATGATTGTGACGCTCTGAACATTCCAGATGTTCAAGAGATGTTCGCAACCATCGGTTGGCTGCCACTTCTCTCCCTCACAGAGCGTGTGTACCTTCGTCTTGTTCGTCATTTTTATGCGAACATGACAATCACTCGAGAGGCCATTATTACCTATGTCCTTGGTGTACCCATTCGATTGGACCCCGACCATCTCTGTCTCATCTTTGGCGTGGCGTGCCCCTTACCTGGTCTTTATTCATTTGTCACCCATGGCTGGCCTTTCGATTATCTTCCGATCGCAGATGGCATTCGTACGGTTTTTGCTGGACAAGATGTCCAGTATACCGTCAAAAAGGCCTATCGACATCTTCATCCGATCATGAAGATGGCTCATCACATCCTCGTCGCATGATCACTCCCCGGGCCGGGCACTATACAGAGGTCACTCACTTCGATCTCTTCTTTCTTCACTGTCTTTGTATCCGTGATGCCTCATTTCTTCACTTCGGCCATTACGTCTTCTATCACATGGACTACATATTTCAGAAGATCTCCTCTGGTGCTCGTGGATGGTACCACTTATATTTTGATGCCTAGATTACGAGGATTTTACTGCATTGTGGTGTCGAGATTCCTACAGACGAGGAGTACATTCGACCTCGCCCCACTGACGTCATTGGTTTCGGGACCCTGCACCGGAAGGGTCTTAAGTTTGGAGGGCGGGCATCACCAGGTTCTGATGATAGAGATGATGCCACAGATGGAAAACTAGCGCCGATGGACCCTCAGGACACACCGAAGGCCGGTCCTAGCTTCCCTCCTCCTTCGGCACCCTCTGAGCATATTGGCTCCTCCCAGCACGCACCCTCGGGCTCTTATGGCACATATGATTTCACATCTTTATCACAGCAGGTGGCGGCCATGGATCATCGCGTGACCCAAATGGATCGTCGTCTTCGACAGATTGAGCGTGATACTCATTATCTTGTTGGGTCGCTACAGGCTTATTATGCAGCGCAGGGATTCGTTCCGCCAGTAGCTCGAGATGATGATAGTCCCGATGAGTTGTAGGTGTCTTGCCTCCCTCTTTGATGATGTCAAAAGGGGGAGAAGTTTGGGGTTAGGATGGGACGATGTTGTTGTTAAGATGGTGATTAAGTTTGGGATGATGTTTATGTTTATATTTGATGTTAGTGTCATGACGACAGTCACATTTATTAGTGCATGAACATATGATGTACTATCGACTATGGATGTAATGTTATCTTATTTATGGCTTTATTTGAATTCCATATCTATGTTGTTCTTTATTTTGACATTCTAACATTCATATTGTTCTATATTATTATAATGATATAAAGGCCAACTATTTAGGGGGAGAAATATGAAATATGCATGAATGTAGGGGAGCATGCTCATTACTTACTATCTTAACCTACAGTTCATTTATTTTCTCTCATTATCGTCCAATTCGTTTGTCATCATAAAAAAGGGGAAGATTGTTGAATCCCATGTTTTGATGATAACAAATCAAATTGGACATAAAAGGCACTAATCTATGCTCAAGTAATGATATGCAGGTGTATAATTGATATGATCTCAGTTGCAAGAAAAATCGCTCATTGAAACGATGAAACTGCAATTCAAGATACGACCGGTCAACTGATCGATCGACCGACTGTGAAGACCGATCGAGCGATATCAAGTAGAAGAAATGTCGAGACTGTACCGGTCGATGATCCGGTCATTACACCGGTCGACCGAACAGCTCAAGGATGAATTCAAGAAATGTCGAGATTGTACCGGTTGATGTTTCGATCGTTGCACCGGTCGACCGAACAGTAAAGGATGAATTTCAGAAAAAGTTGAGACTATACCCGTCGACGTTTCGGCCGAAGGACCGGTCGACCTGACAACTCAGAAAGGCAATAATTATTCTGCAACGGTCATATTGACCGGTCGACCGGCCCATTAATGCGGTCGACCGGTCACAGTGCTAGATGAACAATAACGACTATTTTTCGAGAAGAAAATCATGGAAATCCATCTGGACGAAATTCTCACCTGTACAACACTATAAAAGGAGTGCCAAAGCTTAAAGAAAAGTTATCCAAGCAAGCAAGATTATTCAAAAGAGCATTTCAAGTTCTTGAGCCCAAATTTGCAAATTCTTCCTTCTTCTCTTCCAAACTTTGAGTGTGAAATATCTTGTAAAAGAAGAGAGTTAGAGGGAATCTTTATTCTCTGATATAGTAAAGATTGAAAGCTCGTTGTAAAAGATGAGTGCCTCACCTCTTGAACGAAGAAGAAGGCGTGTGGTGTAGAAAGGGTTGTTCTCTCCCTACAAGAAAAAAGAAAGATAGTGGATCTCCAACGGTCTCGAGGTCGAGAAGTCAGAGCGGGGACGTATGCCAAAGAGTTGGGGCCGAACCTCGTCAACACATCGTGTCTCACTGTGTTTGTTCTCTTTTTATTATTTGTTTGTGATCATTTTTAGTGATTTTCCAAAAGCGAGTTTCCGAAAAGATTTTGAAAACACCAATTCACCCCCCTCTTGGTGCTTTCGATCCTACATATAGATCATGAGCATGCATTACATATTATTTTATTACTTACTAAAATGTAAAAGGTATTATTGTTTGAAGGAAAACATCAATTTGCAAGTGAAATAATAAACCTCCTTGAAAGGAAAAAAATACCAAGGTGAGTGGTAAATTTACAACCTAGAAAAAATAATATATGTTACTTCTTTCATTTATGGTATTATTTCAAGCAAAGATAATAATAATAATAATAATAATAATAATAATAATAATAATAATTATTATTATTATTATTATTATTATTATTATTATTATTGAAACATAGCTTGAGCTACGAAAAATATTTGTGCAATGTTTCAAGAATTTCATACGAGATGGAGAAAACTCTTACATCAAAATGTTTATAGGTTTACATCAAACTCTTACATAATGCATGCACGTGAACGTAAAATAAGTTTACTTGATATTGATATGTGATTTTGACATGTTACTTTGGTATTATAAAACTCTATGTGTTCATCGGCCATACTAGTTGAAAAAGGTCTTTACGACCACATCCGATATACATGATGCCTTTGGGGCGTATATCGGGTGTTTTTGTCCTTTGGGGACTGTTCTGCGTGCACGTATTGACCCATGATATGCTCTACATGTCTGAGAGTCATGATTATGAAGCTCTGCTTAATTATATGACACATGATCATTAAGAGATACGTACTGACCCATGATATACTCTGCGTATCCGAGAGTCATGATTATAAAGCTCTACTTAATTGTATGACATATTATAATGAACGGATATGTATCAACCCATGATTCGCCCTGCGTATTCGAGACTCATGATTATGAAGCTCTACTTAACTATATGACACATAATCATGGAGGGATATGTATTGACCCATGTTGAGTATGTGCAATGATAAATGTGTGGAGTTTAATTATGAATATGATGATATATTGAGTTACTTTATTTATGTGAAAGTTCATATGATTTGATAACTGATATATGTGCTATGATTTAAGTGTTTCTCATAAGAAAATTATTGTTATTTAAATGTTATATGCACTCGTATTGTTCCCCTATGTTAAAAATTTTATTCCACTCACTGAGGAAATGATTGTTGCTCGGAGTAGATACTTGTAAGTTATTTTGCTGCATATAGAAAAGGTCGAGTCGCTTGTCAGCCCCAACTTAGGTGGGATGTTGGGGCGCGCAGCGGGCCGAGCGGGCCATGGCCGGGGCACGGAGGCTCCCGGGGAGGCAGGAAGAATCCCCTGCCCACTTAGGCATAATGCCCGTTTTGGCATTATGCCCATTTTGGCAGTGGATGTAGGGCGGCGAGTGCGGAGGTGAGTCGCACTCCTACTCCCACTTGGAGTCAGACTCCTACTCCTAGTAGGAGTCGAAGTCGCATCAACCCGAGGACGAGGCGAGAAGGCATCGTGGGACGAAGACCCCTATCCAAAGTGGCATAATGCCCGGTTTGGCATTATGCCCACTTTGGCAGCGGAGGGCGGACACAACAGGGCGCGACGGTGACGGCTGGAACCCTAAAGAGGTCCGTCCCATCTTCTGAAGTCCTGGGCGTATCCAAGAGGGATGGCAACCCTAGGGGCATGCGGCTATCTCCAGAAGGAAAGGTGGACAATGGAAAGTAAGGTGCATGGGCACTTACTTTCCATTGCAACCAAAGAGGCTTCGCGAAGGAAACCTGGCCGAAAGAAAGGAAGGGTTGTCTCCTAATTAGGATGGCTGAGAGATGGAAAGTTTTTCCATAGGGCCGAATTCTCTCCTCTCCATGGCCAATCAAGGGCTATCGACAGAGGCTATCGTCCTGGGTGTTTGACTTGGCAAGTAGGCTAGGAATTATTAGAATGTAATTAGGACACCCAAAGGGGGTTTTTGCAATCAGAGGTCGTGTAGGACTCCTTGACTTAAGGAACGTTATAGGTGGCAAGTAAACTTGTATGTGGCCGGCCCCTATATAAGGAGGTCATTGGCCGACCTTTATATTCATCTCTTGGAATAAGAGTTCCGTGCTTTCCCCTCAACCGAGTGCTTCTTTCTCTTGTGCATCTTGGGAAGTTTTTCGTTGTGCGTGCAGGTGAGCGTCCGAGATCAGGGGCGAACATCGTGAGAAGGCTGCTGGAGTTGTTGGCGCTGCAAGGGTCCAGGCCGGCACATCCTTGGCTTCGTGGACAGTGGAGTTTAAGGGCATGACAATGTGGTATCAGAACGAGTTTTATGATCCCACACACCTCTGATATAAAGTATCAAAGTGAAGATTCTGCACAGTGATGAGAGAAGGAAAGGGTCCTTTGACTAGAAGCCGCACCGCTGAAGTAGATGGCCCTGTAGGAGGCGGCGGCCAGGGCACGCGCGAACCAGCCGCAAGTGGAAGCCAAGGCGCCCAGGACGCGTCCACCCAAGGTGGCGGTCCCCATGCTAGCGGCGCGGAGGGAGATCAGCGACGGAGGTCGACTCGCAGGATGTTCGAGGAGCTGCCGAGCACCTTGGAGAGGCAAATCGACCAACTAGGCCAAGTGCTCCAAGACACGGACGAGGCGGTCCTAGCCTTGGTAGCCATGGTGGGACAACACGACGAAGCGCTCGACGAAGGAGCCGCCATGCTGAAGGAGACGCAGGCGTGACTTCAGGCCATGGAGGCAGCCATGGACACGAAGGTGATGGTGATGGAGTCCGACATCCTTCTCCTGAAATGACAAGTCCTCGACGGAGGAGGATTTGCGGTACGCACGTCCGCCCCGAAGTTCACACAGCCCGAACCCTGGAAGTACGATGGCATCCGGCTAGCGACGACCATCGACGACTTCCTCTGGTGCTTGGAGAAGGGCTTCAAGACCAGCAAGATTGTGGTCGAGAAGAACCAGATCGACATGGCTGTTCGGAACTTGGCGGACGGGGCGCTTCTATGGTGGAGGCGCATGGAGGATGAAATCGCGAAGGCTACGGTGGTCATCGACACGTGGGAGGATTTCACCAAAGAACTAAAGAGGCATTTCTACCCCGGCAATGCCCAGGAGGTTTCCATGATGAAGCTGACGATGCTACATCAAACTGGCTCGGTGAAGGAGTACATCGAGCAATTCCAATCGATCATGCTGGAGATGCCGAGCGTGATGGAAGAGTCGACATGGCTCTTCTTCTTCTTTCGGGGTTTGAAGCCTTGGGTAGTGCAAGAACTCTGGCGGCAGAAGGCGACAACCATGATGGAAGCATTGGTTGTGGCCGAGGCTCTGGTGGAGTACATGGCCAATCGCGACCTTGGCAAGAAGTATAAGGAGAAGGGCAGGACAGACGAGAAGGAATGCCAAGCCGCGAAGAAAGGTGACAAGAGAAAGGGAGAGAAGAAGGTGGCAACTTCTTCCAGGGCCAACGACAAGAAGACCATCCGATGCTACATCTGCGGAGGGCCACACTACACGAGGGAGTGCGACAAGAAGGCGGGCTTGGCGGCCATGGCCGTGACCTCGGATGAAGAAGAAGGGGCCACCCACATTGGGTCCATCATGGCCTTAACGGCCATAGCAGCAACTCCTTCCGACCAACAGGACGAAGAAGGCCACGAAGGGCCTCGTGTTCGCAGAAGTCGTGGTGAAGGGCCACACCACCTCAGCCCTGGTTGATACAGGGGAGACACACAACTTCCTTGCGGTGCAGGAGACAACGCGCCTTGGTGTTTCGTACACTAAGGAAAAATGCTAGATTTTGGAAAGCTTAAAATCTTTGTTGAGTAACTAGTGATGATTACAACATTTCGGGGGAGCACTAGCGGGTCTCCTCTAATATATTACAGGCCCGGGAGGTAGAAATGTGACGTGTGATGTGGAGAACAAGCCAAGGGGGTGCACTTTTCTGGAGTGCAGAATTACAAAACTGTCACTATCACACTTGAAAAATAAACTAAGTACAAAAGTGAGTTGAAAAAGGGAAAATACATAGAAGTAAGAAACTCGGCGTGCCCCGGGGAAAGCCCCTGGGTCACGTGGCGGGCCGAGTGGGCCATGGCCGGGGCGCGCCCCGGACACTCTCGGGGTGCGGAGGCTCCCGCGGCGGCAGGAAGAATTCCCTGCCCACTTTGGCATAATGCTCGCTTTGGCGTTATGCCCATTTGGGTAGTGGACGTAGGACGACAAGCGCAGAGGCGAGTCGCACTCCTACTCCCACTTGGAGTCGGACTCCTACTCGTAGTAGGAGTCGAAGTCGCATCAACCCAAGGACGAACCGAAGAGGCATCGTGGGACGAAGACCACTGCCCAAAGTGGCATAATGCATGGTTTGGCATTATGCCCCTTTGGCAGCGGACAACGGACACGACTGGGGGCAACATGATCACTAGCTGATCACAATAGGTTTTTATTCCATTTTCTATTCAATTCACCCATATCGAGCCCTCAATTTGCCTAACTTTTGGCCAATTATGCTTGGAATGCAAAGGATTGTGATAACTAACTGATCTTTCTCATTTTATACTTAATTCCATGTGCATAGAGGTTCTGAATTGCTAAAATCCATAAATATGTCAATTCTACGCCAAGTTATCATTTTTTGGGCAAGTTATCATTCCAAAGTGCAAGTTATTATTTTTCTAGTTTAGCTGATTTCTAGTGATTATCTTGTCCTAAATCCCATGCCATCATGAATTAATCATATTTGGATGATCATATTTCAACTTGTCCAAAGTTATCATTCCATTTCACAAGTTATCATTTTTTAGTGTCAAGTTATCATTTTAGGGCAAAATTGTCATTTCGATATGCAAAGTTATCAATTCTGCATAAAAGCACTAGGCAATCATTAAATTACTGTCCTAACTCATTGCTGCTCTGATTTGATCACATTTGGACAACCACAACAAAAGTTATGACAAGTTATCATTTTTATGGCATCAAGCTATCGTTTTTGGCACCAAAGTTATCATTCCTATGAAATCTTATCCACATTTGATTTCTGAACTCATTCACTTGCGATCCTAATCCCTTTAATGCCGTCAATACTTTGAACCACCCATAATTGGACAATTTTCATGATATGGTGCAAGTTATCATTCTGGGTTTTAGAAGTTATTATTTTTTATTTATGGTTTTCATTCCAGCACAACACCAAATCTCATTTGATGTTTGAGCTGATATTTGTCATTGTCCTCATCCTTATTTGTTAAAATTCTATTCAAGGACTTTGATGCTTACTGTTTTGGCCTTTATAGCAGGGAAAAGAGGGCTACACAAGGAGGAAAAAGAAGGGGGGACCACTTACTTTTTGGCTGTCCAAAAAGCTGGCATTGCAGATATTTTCTGGATAGGACACATGGCACAATCAGGGAATGATGGAATCTTCTCATCTGCATCCAAGGGTGAGGAGAAGACATATAAAAGCTGAGAAACCCAGGAGAAGGAGGGGGGCTAGCCATTCAAGGGTTTTGAGCAGGAAGGAAGCAAGGAAGGAGCTGAAGTGCTGCAACATCCATATTTTTGTCGACAAATCTTCAAACTAGGATGATCTGTATCTGTTTCTTCTTCTATTTTGTATCAAACTTTGTAACAATGAGGAGCTAAATCCCATTTCTCCTAGGATAGGGTAGTAGTCTAGTTTAATTATGGATGTATATGGACAGTTCTGATTTCCTGCATTGATTTCTGAATTCCTGATTTTTTTATTTATGATTCTATGGATTCTGAACTCATATGAATCTGTTCTTGACATTGTAAGATGCTATTTGAATTAACAACTGAGAGGTTATCCTTTGATCTACTCTTTATTCAGAAATGAATCAAGAGCCAATGCCAAGTTTCTAGGTTCAAACCCAATTAAGAATCTAATTTTCTGATTTGCTGATTTATCATTTCTGATTTCCTGAATTCATAGAATCTGTTTTACCATTGTGAAGCCCTAATTGAATTGATAACTGAGAGGTTACTTATGATTTCATTCTTGTTCAGAAATGAATCAAGAGACAATGGTATTTCCAAGGTTTCAATCCTTGAAATGTTGCAAACTATCCATTGCTGATTTCTAATTTTCAAATCTGATTTCCAAATTTGTTTCCTGAATTCTGTGAGATTCTTCTTGTTATTGTAACCTCTGATTTCATTTAATCACTGAGAGGTGAATTTGAGGTTATCTTTATGTTCAGAGATGGACCAAGAAACAATGACAATTGCTGAGTTCCCATATGTAATTATGTTGCTGATTTTATCCAATTCATTAGTGATAATGTGGATTTCATTTCCATTTGCAGCTGAGAGGCTGATTTAAAATTCTCTTGTAGTTTAGAGATAAACCAAGAAGCATTAGCACTAATATTGGATTGATTTCATTCCTGTTTAGTTAATTGAAGTAATTCCCTCATATTCAAAGTGCAATTGATTGTTATCATTTCAGATTTCACTAATTTGTCAAAAATCAGCAAGAAACTTGAATTTATGCTTAATGTTAACTTGATATCAGTAGGGATTCTCTTCTCATTCAACTTAGCTAATTAATCATGTGGGAATATGATAATTGGTTCTGGTTTATTATGCTGTGATAACAACCCATTTTCAAGTTGAGTTAGAAGTGACATGTAATGATAACTTGTTCCATTCTATCCATAATTAAATTAGATGAACCCCAACTCATATGAGAACCTTCCTCATTGATAGATAAACCCTTTTAGCCCTTAGTCTAGCATTTATAATTCACTTCAAATAACTTTGTAAAAGTCCAAAAATAGTTATCCTTTTTGCCAAAATTAAAAATATGTTTTCCATTCTCTTTAATTTCCTATTTTTGCCACTAGAAGTAGGATTAGTCTAGATTGTCTTAGGGAGTCTTTGGCTTCAAATCACTATGGATACGATATTTAGGATTTACTACAATTGACCTATGCACTGCAGTAGATAGTGAGTTAAGGAGTTAAACCAAAAATTGAAAAATCTGAATTTTGACCATAAAATCAGCAAGTTAACGTTCCTCAATTTCACTATCACAGCGTGAGTGCGGCAGGGCCGCAGCAGGCGGCGGCGGCGGCGACTGGAACCCTAAAGAGGTCCGGCCAATCTTCTGAAGTCCTGGGCATATCCAAGAGGGATGGCAACCCCAGGGGCATGCGGCTATCTCCAAGAAGGAAAGGTGGCCAATGGAAAGTAAGGTGCATGGGCACTTACTTTCCATTACAACCAAAGAGGCTTCGCGAAAACCTAGCCAGAAGAAAGGAAGGGTTCTCTCCTAATTAGGATGGCTGAGAGATGGAAAGAAAGGGCAGCCGGCCCTAGCTTTCCATAGGGTCAAATTCTCTCCTCTCCATGGCCGATCAAGGGCTATCGACAGAGGCGATCGTCCTAGGTGTTCGACTTGGGAAGTAGGATAGGAATTATTGGAATGTAATTAGGACACCCAAAGGGGGGTTTTTTCAATCAGAGATCGTGTAGGACTCTTGATTTAAGGAAAGTTATAGGTGGCAAGTAAACTTGTATGTGGTCGACCCCTATATAAGGAGGTCATTGACCGACTTTTGTATTCATCTCTTGGAATAAGAGTTTCGTGCTTTTCCCCTAAACTGAGTGCTTCTTTCTCTTGTGCATCTTGGGATGTTTTTCGTTGTGCGTGCTGGTGGGCATCCGAAATCAGGGGCGAACATCGTGAGAAGGCTGTTGGAGTTCTTGACGCAGCAAGGGTCCAGGCCGGCACATCCTTGGATTTGTGGACAGCGGAGTTTAAGTGCGTGACACGCTGGAGCACTTCTATTCCCCCTTCATTTTTGTTTTGCTGCATGTATTAGATAATCATAGATGTTGTAATTAAGTTTATGAGGATTTTTTTTGTAATGTTGTATGGAACCTTATCGTAGGGGGTTATATGTGAGATGGTTTGTGAAAAAATAAATGACAATATGTGAACATTATATCTTTTATCTTTTGAGTGCACTTTGATGAGTATATATGCATCTATTATATGTATTGGCAAATAACACAAGATAAGTCAGGGAGGAGGTTTTGCCAATTTTATTTTTTTAGAATTGCTAAATATAATTAAGGGATGTAATAATTGAGATTAGAACTTAGTCATGGAGTTGGGTGTGACAACACTTCTTACATGTATCATGATGCTTATGTTTCTCATTTTTAGCTTTTTTAAATTCTACTTTCAACTTATCATGCCTCTTTTTGAGTGAATCATATTTTTGAATGTGCTTTCTAAATTCCTCATGAATCTCAAATGTGCTTAATTAATCATTTGATGAGTTAGAATATACCTCCTCATTCTCCATGAGGCAAATATAAACTTCATCTTCATCACTTGAGGAAGAGCTATTTTCTTCTTGCTCAATTTCATCCCAAGTCACCTGAAAAGAACCATCTTTTTTTTTTTGAGGATTCAACCTCTCTGTCATTTTGTCAAAAGATTTGGATATTCATTTTTGTAATGTCCAAACTTTTTACATTCAAAGCATATGATTCAATTTTTCTTGTTGACTTTCATTTAAATGATTTACCCTTCTTTCTTTGCTTGGCAAATCTCAAATATTTGTCTAGCTTTTTTGCATAAAGTGCCAATTTTCTTTCATTAACATTCTCATAATCTTCACTTGTTTCTTCTTCATTATTTTTTACCTTTATGGCTAAACATTTCCCTCCTCATCTTCCTTCATTCCCACTGCATAGGTTAGTAATGATCATATGAGATCATCGAACACTACAAGAAAATTGGTGATTAGCGACCCAACATACGCGATGCTAGGGAGGCACTATTATGTGTCCGTTGTGAAGAGCATCTCATTAGCGTCCAACTAGCGTCGCAAATCGGGGACGCTGGAAATCGGTGGCTAGTGGCGTCGCACTAGAGTCAAAGAAAATGAGACGCCACTAGCGCCACGTGTTGACTCTATCTCAACGTTATTAAGACGCGTGGATTCCGGCTGTGGGTACAAGATGTGCATCGCTAAGTCGACGCCCAAGGGGCGCGATCTCTGAGACGCTATGCCGGCGCCCACGAGTCGCTAATTTAGGCGCTAGGAAGGCGTTGAAGTGACGCAGAAGTGATGGTGTACGCGTCACCAATGAGACGCGAATATGGTGCTAAGTACGATATATTTAACTCAGCGTCGATGGCCCTTGCGACGCAAATGCGATGCTATGGAGTCGCTAATTGCACATTTTTTTACTCATTACAGCCTCATTTTTTTCCCTTCCCGCGCTATATAATTTATAATGCATCTCAAAATGCATTGATATTCATCACAAGTAATATAAAAGCATCACAGGCAATATAAAAGCATCACAGGCATAATATATAACATAAGAATACGAAAAGTAATAAACCGAACTAACAAACTATATGTATATCTAAGTCTATAAGTAACAAAAGCGTAGTTTGTTTTCTATCCTAGGTTTGGTAGTTATTGTTATCATTCTGGACGTTCGACACAAACGTGCTCGGACCGTGGCCTCGCGGGGATGGATTTTGTGTCGGGATTAATCCCTGAATCTCTTGCAATAGCAGAGCCAACTGCTGCGACAACTACTGCGACACCTACTGCGATATCTGCGCCGATAATTGCTGCGATAGCTGCTATGATAACTGCGTCATATTAGGTGCAGCGGATGAGCTCGAAGCAGATGCACCTCCTGCATATCCTCCGGTCCTCCTAGGTATCTGAGCGACTGATAGTGATATTGAGGAGAGTAGTGATAACTTGCTGATTTTGGGGTCAAAATTCAGATTTTTTAATTTTTTGTTTAACTCCCTAATTCACTCTCTACTGCAAGTATACAGGTCAATTATAATATACCCAAATATCGTATCCATAGTGATTTGAAGCCAAAGACTCCCTAAAATAATCTAGATTAGCCCTAGACTAAGTGGTGAAAATAGGAAATTAAAGGAAAGTGAAAATAGATTTTTCAAAGTGGCAAAAAGAAAACTATTTTTGGACTTCTGGAAATTTATCTAAACTGAATTATAAATGCTAAACTAAGGGCTAAAAGGGTTTATCTATCAATGAGGAAGGTTCTCCTAGGAGTTGGAGTTCATCTAATTTAATTATGGATGGAATGGAACAAGTTATCAATTTTTAGTCAAATCTAATTCAATCTTAACATGGCTGCTCTCACAGCTGAATTTGTCCAAAACTAATCATTATATACTCATATAAATGTTAGCTAAATTGAATTAGAAGAGGATCCCCACTGAATATCAAGTTATCATTATGCTCAAGATCAAAATTCCTTGCTGATTTTTGGCAATTGTAGTGAAAATCAGAAATGATAACATCCAATTGCACTTTAAACATGAGGTAATTACTTCAATTAACTAAACAGGAATGAAATCAATCCAATATTAGTGCTAATGCTTCTTGGTTTATCTCTAAACTACAAGAGAATTTTAAATCAGTCTCTCAGCTGCAAATGGAAATGAAATCCACATTTTCACTATAATGAATTGGATAGAAATCAGCACTCAATTACATATGAAACTCAGCACATGCAATTGCTTCTTGGTCCATCTCTGAACAGCAAGAAAACCTTAAGTACACCTCTCAGTGATTAAATGAAATCAGGGGCTTAACAATGACAAGCTAGATTCCACAAATTTCAAGAAATCAGTAATGGGAATTCAGGAAATCAGCAATGGGAAAATTTAGAAATCAGCATTGAAGAGTTGCACAAATTCAGAGAATTAAACCCTGGAAATACCATTGTCCCTTGATTCATTTCCGAACAAGAAGGAACCTAAATATTAGCTCCTTAGCTACTAAGAAATGAGGGCTCCACAATGGTGAAAACAGATTTGACAATTCAAAAATTAGAAATGGGAAAACAGAATTCAGAAATCAGAAAATCAGATTTCTAATTGGGTTGAACCTAGAAACTTGCCATTGGTTCTTGATTCATTTCTGAACAAAGAGAAGATCAAAGGACAACCTCTCTGTTGTAAATACAAGTAGGACCTCACAATGTCAAGATTAGATCCATTGAAATCAAAAATGCAGAAATCGAAAATCAAGATTTCAGAAACAAAAATCAGAACTTGATATAAGTGCAGGAAATCAGATTGGTTCTTCATCCATCCACAACTAAATTAGACTACTACCCTATCCTATGAGAGCTGAGATTTAGCTCATTATATTTACAAGAATGGATACAAAACAAATAAAAATAGCCATGCTAAACATCTGAAATAAGAAAGGATAGAAATCTGAATCAGATTCAGCAATGGCCTCCTCCTTCAGTTCCTCCCCAGCTTCCTGTCCAGAATCCTCCAAATGGAGGCTCCCTGGTTCTTCCTGGCTTCTCATCTTTTATATGGCCTTTTGTCACCCTTGGATCAAGATCAGAATGTTCCATAGCATTTGATTTAGGCCACCTGTCCTGTGGTACTGAAAATTCCAGCAGATTCTTTTCATTTTTTGGACAGCAATGCAGTGGTCCCCCCAACTTTTTCAGCTGATTACAGACCTTTATTCCCTGCTAGAAAGGTCAAAACAGCAAGCATCAAAGTCCTTAAATAGAAAGTAAACAAGTATGGATTAGGACAACATATATATCAGCTCAATTGTTGAAGGCATTAAAGGCATTAAAGGCTCAATTTCCAAATATAAGTGGTTCAAGGCATTAAAGGCATCAATGGGATTAATATGGCAAGTGAATAAGGTCAGAAATCAAATGTAGATAGGATTTCATAGTATTGATAACTTGGTGTCCCGGAAATGATAACTTCTTGCCATAAAAATGATAACTTGTCATGACTTTGGTTGTGATTATCCAAATGTGATCAAATTTGAACAGCAATGAGTTAAGATAGTAATTTGATGATTGCCTAATGCCTTTATGCAGAATTGATAGCTTTGCATATCGAAATGATAGTTTTTCCCTTAAACGATAACTTGGCATTCAAAAGTGATAACTTGTGAAATGGAATGATAATTTTGCACAAGTTGAAATATGATCATCCAAATATGATTAATTCATGATGACATGGGATTTAGGACAAGATAATCACTAGAAATTAGCTTAATTAAAATAATGATAACTTTGCACATTGGAATGATAACTTGCCCTAAAAATGATAACTTGGCATAGAATTGAGATATTAATGGATTTTAACATTTCAGAACCTCTATGCACATGGAATTAAGTATAAAATGAGAAAGATCAGCTAGTTATCACATTCCATGCATTCCAAGCATAATTGGCCAAAAGTTAGGCAATTTGAGGGCTCGATATAGGTGTTTTGAATAGAAAATGGGATAAAAATATAATATGATCACCTAGTGATCAAACTCCCCCAAGCTTAGCCTTTTGCTTGTCCTCAAGCAAAACATTCAGAGATTAAGGACAGACTTGAGTTAACAATCTACAAATGAATTAGAAATCAGCTGATTTAAGTCCAATGAGTTTCCCACTTTGCTAACACTTCATTATTTTCAAAAACTTGAATTTCTAGCTAGGGAATCATAGAGACTAAAGCAAATTTAAGCCATAAAAGAAGTATTAGCAATAACAAGTTGAATTTTAGGGGTTGTCAACTTTACAAAGAGGTTGAACTACAAATCTCTTCATGAACAAGTTTTCCACTGCTTAAACAGGTTTAACATCTGATTTTTATTCATGAAATGCAAGTAAACAGGTCAAGACCTGATTTTTATTCATGCTGGTCACAGGATAAAAATCCTGGCTTTATTCAGGAGAGGTTCCTTTTAGGAATTTCACTCTCTTTATTTAAGCATGCATGCAATGCAAAATACAACTTTTCACTTTTTTTCTTTTCTCCATTTTTCTTTTTTTTTATTCTGTTCATGAAGTGAGCAATAGTTCAAACTTAAGTAAGGTTTAGATCCCTTTGTCCAAAAAGTCAAGTTTTCCTAGTTAACATGGCAGCAAGAACCTTGACTCCCTTCTAGACTTCTTTTACTCTCAATTTAATCCATGAATGTCAGCTAGTGTTACCCACAAAAAAGAAAATTTTCGGCTGAAATTTAATCCAAATGCATCTGAATTGATAATATCAATTAAAGCAAGAAGACTAATGGCCAGGTTGGCCACTTGGTATTGGAGTGTACTATCTGTCATAATGAAGTATTTCACCCATTTTAGAGTTAAAATGAATGCAGGAATTAAATTGAGCCCAAAAAATGATAACCGAGTGAAATGAGTGATAACTTGTTCGAAACAATAATAACCTAGTGGTAAATGATGATATGAGCATTAAAGTAGATTGAAAACATGGTGTAAAGGTTAGAAAAGTACCAGATTTCCTCTCCCAAGCTTATTCTCAGCACTGTCCATAGTGGTGAAAGTATATACAAGGGAGAGGGTTGGGAGGGTATCAAATTCTTTGACTTGTGCAATTGATCCCTTCCAATGGTTCTTGCATCTCATCCAGAGTCTTTGGGTGGTCCATTCTTCATGAATTGCAACTAATCCTGCAGAGAAATAAAGGATATCAATGAAATCTACAATATCAGTTTTTTGGGGTGCACAATTCAATGAAATGCATTGAAATTCACTGAAATTCAGCAATGATGGATTTGGATAACTGATATGAATGGTAATTCAGATGTCAATATGATAATTGCAGCATGAAGGAAAAGATAATATCAGTTATCATTAGAATTTCAGTGAAAAAATCAAAATTGAGGATAGGGGTAATTCTGATTTACCCCTAGGTGAAAGGGTGGTGGTGATTCTGATTTCCCTCTGAGTTATTCCTACAAAACAGAGAAAATGAGATATAAAATGGCTTGGGTTACCTCCCAAGAAGTGCCCTACTTTAGTGTCTTAGGCTAGACATTATTACAACTTCTTCGTGTCAAGGAGGTTTAAATAGTATGATATGATCAAGTAGAGATCTCAATCTGTGGACAGTTTCACTAATCAAATATGGATCTCTTAATTTTCCAATGATTGACCTTTGTTTTTTAGTTTGATTCCCTCCTCCATTGTGCCAGAAATCTCCTAACTTCTCATCTCTAGAATCCTCATGTATGATATATGAATCCCATGGTCTAGGAAGAGGTTTCAGCTCCAATTTAGAGACCAATCTTTGAGAGAATTGCACTTTATCAAAAATCCTACCCTTGACTTCATTCTGAGGGTTCTTGTCCTGGTTTCGCATCACAACTTCTTCAATTGGCTCTTCTACAGGATTTGAACTTGCATTTGCTTTAGCTGAACCGTTATCAACATGCTTCATGGGTTCTTCAATAATTTTTCCACTCCTGAGCTGGACAGCTTGAACTTGTTCCTTAGGATTGACTTCTGGTTGTCCTGGGAACAACATTGGTGGCCTAGTTGAGGTGCTGGCTTGTTGGGCAAATTGGTTTTCAAGAACCTTTTGATGGGCACTCAAGGTTTCATATTTAGTAGTCAATTTCTGCATTGCCTCCTCTTGCTTTTCTTGCTTCTTCATAATTTGTTGCAGCAACTCCTCCATTTTTGACAATTGAGTGGCTTGGACTTGTGGCTCATAAGGAGGTCTGTGCATTTGAACTTGTGGAGGCTGATATGGAGGTGGTTGAGTCCATGGCAAGATTTTGGATTGCCAATTTGAATTCTGCATAGGTGGGGCTTCTTGACTGGACTGCAAACAAAGCTTGGCTTCCAAGGCTTGATATCCAGCTTGAAGAACATCTGTTATCATACATAATTTTTCCAAGTTTGTAGTTTGCTTTTCCTGCCTCCTCATGAAGTTCTCCAACATAATCTCTATTCTTGACACTTCTATGGATTGATTAAGTGATTGCTGATTTTCTGAAATACTCATGGTTGCAACTTGAAATTCTGACACTTGACCTTGATTGTGATGGTAATACAAATGATTTTGTGAGTCATGGATATAAGGATTACTACTTGAGAATTCTTCCTCAAGATTCCAGAAAATTGCACTTTCATGACCATGTAAGGCATACATGTAAACATTAGAGGGCTATTGAAATTGTGGTGATCCTTGATTGTAATGAACTTGTGATGGTTCTCTAACATCAAAACCATATTTTTGAAGAGTTTTGGACATTACATAAGTATAAGTAAAAAGTTTGATAAATTGAATTTATATGTAAATTACCATGTGCCATCGATGCTCATCAAATCGCATCGATCCCCCTGTGTGGATGTGGGCCTCGGGCTTCGAAAGATGGTTAACTCTTGCCTTTTCCGACTTCCTTTGCCATCGTTCATCCGTCCTCTGTGAACATCAAATACTTACACTTTCAAAAACTATAATTTTCATAAAAATAATTTAAAAGTAAACATACTTACCACTTCCTACAGAGGGACTCCCAAACCAAGCGCCTAATATGTCTTGGGTATCTTTGTATGCCCTGCTCCAAAGTGAGGTCGGCGGACGTGACGACCTTGCGAAACTTGTATAATCGATTTCGGAGGCGTTTCACAGTGACCTCCTCAAAAGCTCTCTGGATCATCCCTAAACTAAGATCCGGATGAAACTGATTTGCCTCATACAAATAAAACGTTAAAACTTAATAATATTAAAATAAATATAAATCAAATTATGTAACCCAAATAGAAGATCGTACCGTAAAGGCTCAAAATATGTCATCCCACACTTGAATTGGGATATCTTTCCAGGATCCTGTCCCTTTCGGCAAGTGGGAAAGAATGAGAGCACTGACATCCCTCACGATACTATATGAAAGTAGTCCTGCCAATTACAAAAAAGAATTAATTTTCAATGATAACCAAAACTATAATAAAATTTGTACAACTTATTTAACTTACGAACGAGCAATATTATTCACAATGACCACCCCATTATCGTGTAACCCCTCTTCATCACTCGAAGAGGAATTATCATCCGGTACAGCTGGGGTAGACTGTGAAGGTCCGACGTCATCTACGGGACCTAATACATAATAAATCTTTAGTGTCATACCAAATTAAAGTTGTGATAATTCATAGATGTACAGTAATGTTCTCACCTCGATTGATGTGTACCGCAGCATGATCAGTGGCAGTCCGCTCGTCTCAATGTATTGAGCCAGTTGCTTGTGCTATCGGCGGCGTAGCAACTGACATTATTATAAAATAATTAATATAATTAATTAAGAAATGTCAATAATAATAAATATATCACATGGCGTAAAATGTTGCTCGCCAACGCTAGAATGTGGTGAAGCGTCCGGTATTCTCGCCGGTGGCGGTGGGGTAGCAATTGTCATCATAAGAAAATACATAAAATTTGGCTCCTATTTAAAATTATATATCGCCTACAATGTGTCTCATACCTGGAGTGATATGCGGAGCAGATCCACCAATGGATCGCCTACTATGTGACGATTCGGCTACATGCCCCGTCGGTGGTGGAGGAACTGATGTTATTAAAAAATGAAATTAACTATTATAATCAACTATAAATAAGTAGCTGACAATAATTATATTACCTAGTGGTTGTGATGTCTGACTCATCTAGAGTGAACGCCTGTAAGAGCGAGATGACCCAGATACTCGACCCCTCATTTTATGACTGAAAAAAAGAAAGAAGTTTCTCTTATTATCGATAACCATATATAACCTAAAAAAAGAAGTAAAAAGCTTATGTCATTAGAATAACTATGAGATTCATTCGCTTGTTTCGTATTATGATTCATTTTCATCATCTTCATCATCGTCGCTATAATCTTGGTTCAAGCCATCGTCAATGAAATTATCAAAGTTCACATCCAAGAGGTCATTTGAATTGAACTCTTCCATTGGCTCAGCGTCATAGACCAATTGAAAATTTTCAACTCCATCGGCCACATCAATCATCTCATTCACTCTATCTTCTTAATAGTAATAGTCCATGTGCACATCGTTGTGTACGGATGATGTTTCATTGTCATCTACCATTGTTTCTGCTAAGAATAGTCTACTCCTCACCTTGCATGACGTCCACCATTCATCCTTGGTTCTGTTCGATGGATACTTAGTTAGTACACTTGTTGTGCTTGTTCCGCCAATACGAATGGATCGTATGACTGAAGTCTCGACCGAGGGTTAATATCCACCAATTTAAACTTTTGATCGATCCGAACTCCTTTCTCTGGATCGAACCAACAAAATTTTAGCACCACGACTTTATTAGATTTCCCAAATAAGACAATTCTAGGATGTCTTCTATAACACCATAGTAATCAAAGTCGTTGTCCCCGTACATGCTTCCTAGAACACATATGCCGCTATTAATAGTTGACCATTGTTGGCTATATTCTTCTGTATGGAAACGATACCCATTGACTATGACGCCACAGTAGCTAAGAACTTGTTTCTTCGGGCCATGACTGAAATCTCGTATTTTGTCCTTAATTTTTGAATGTTTTGCTTGAGGACAAGCAAAAGGCTAAGCTTGGGAGAGTTTGATCACTAGCTGATCACTATAAGTTTTTATCCCATTTTAGATGCATTTCACCCATATCGAGCCCCTATTTTGCCTAACTTTTGGCCAATTATGTTTGGAATGCATGGATTGTGATGACTAGTTGATCTTCCTCATTTTATACTTAATTCCATGTGCATAGATGTTCTGAAATGCTAAAATCCATAAATATTTCAATTCTATGCCAAGTTATCATTTTTAGGACAAGTTATCACTCCAATATGCCAAGTTATCATTTTTTTGAGTGAACTAATTTTCAATGATTTTCTTACCCTAAATCCATTGCTATTATGAATGAATCATATTTGGATGATCATATTTCAACTTGTGCAAAATTATCAATCCATTTGAACAAGTTATCATTTTCCAATGCCAAGTTATCGTTAAAGGGCAAAACTATCATTTCGATATGCAAAACTATCAAATATGTACAAAGGCATTTAGGCAATCATTATATTATTATCCTAATTCATTGCTGTTCAAATTTGATCACATTTGGATAACCACAACCAAAGTTATGACAAGTTATCATTTTTAAGGCAATTAAGTTATCGTTTTGGCACTCAAGTTATCATTCCTATGAAATCTTATCCATATTTGATTCCTGACCTTATTCACTTGCCATATTAATCCCTTGGATGCCTCTAATGCCTTGAACCACTTGTATTTGGATAATTTTCATGATTAGTGCAAAGTTATCATTTCCGGGTTCCAAAACTATTAATTTTTCATATCGATTTCCATTCTTGCACAACACCAAACTCCTTTTGATTACTGAGCTGGGTTTGGTTGCTGTCCTAATCCTTATTTGTTTATTTCTTATTAGAGGACTTTGATGTTTGTTGTTGTGGATTTTCTAGCAGGGAAAAGAAGTATGAATTGAGCCAAAAAGGTGGGGGGACCACTATTTTGCTGTCCAAAAGCTGCTGCAATCAGCTGGAATACAGGGACCATTGGACAGATGGCTGAAATCAGGGGAATAGAATATTCTGATGCTGATCAAAGGGTGGACATGACGCATATATAAGTGGGAATTTCTGGAGGAAAAGGGGGCTGGCCATTGTAGGGTTTGGAGGAGGCAGCAAGGGTTTTGGAGTTGGAGCTGAAGTGCTGAGGGATTTCTGTCGACAGCTTCTAACACAAGATGAATTCCTTCTTTTCTACACTATATTTTGTATCAAGCTTTGTAATTATGAGGAGCTAAACTCCATGTCTCCTAGGATAGGGTAGTAGTCTAGATTAATTGTGGATGGATATGGACATTTCTGATTTCCTGCACTGATTTCATAATTTTTGATTTTCTGATTCTGCATTCTGCATTCAGAACTCATCTATTTCTATCATGTTCTTGGCATTGTATGATCTTGCTTATATCTACAACTGAGAGGTTGTTTTATGATCTGTTCTTGATTCAAAAATGAAAAAAAGAATCAATAACAAGTTCTAGGTCCAAATCTGATTTAGGAATTTGATTTTCATCTAATTTAGTTTCTGAACTGCAATTCTGGTTCTTGATTTGAGAAATCTGATGTCATTGTAAACCCCTCATTTCATTGGCTACTGAGAAGTAGATTAACTGGGTTCTTCTTATTCAGAAATGTAATAAGAGGCAATGACAATGTAAAAACATGCTGTGGTCAAATCTGATTTGCATTTTGAGTTCTGATTTTTATGGAATTTGCTTGTCATTGTGGAATCCCAATCTTATATGTAACTGATAGGTTAATTCCTGACTTCCACTTTGTTCAGAAATAGACCAAGGAGCAATGGTAAATCTGAATTTCAATAAGTAACATGTGCTGAAATGTTCCAATTGATTGATTTCTATTTTTCCTGATTTAAGTGGAAATCTGATTGTCCTTGTAAAGCCTTGTTTTAACCTACCACTGAGAGGTGGTCATATGGCCTTCCTTGTAGTTCAGAGATGAGACAAGGAGCAAAGACAATTCCTGATTTTCAAACTTGTGATTCTATGCATATTGGTTCCAATTATCTAGTGTTGTGGATTTCATTTTCAATTGCAGACGAGAGGTTAAATTCAAATCCTCTTGTAGTTTAGAGATAAACCAAGGAGCATTTGCACTAATATTGGATTGATTTCATCCCTGTTTAGTTGATTGAAACATTCCCTTCATTTTCAAAGTGTAATTGAAGGTTATCATTTCAGATTTCACTAGTTTGTTAAAATTCAGCAAGGGACTTTGTTTTAAACTTAATGTCAACTTGATTTCAGGACCTCTTCTAATTCAACTTAGCTAATTAATCATATGAGAATGTGATAGTTAGCCTTGATTCAATTGTGCCGTGAAAACAAATTATTTTCAAGTTGAGTTAAAATTGACATTTAATGATAACTTGTCCATTCCATCCATAATTAAATTAGATGAACTCCAACTTCTAGGAGAATCTTCCTCATTGATAGACAATCCTTTTTTAGACTATAATTTAGCATTTAAAATTCATTTTAGATAACTTTTCAAAAATCCCAAATCAGTTAGCATTTTAGCCCTTTTTAGAAATCGGTTTTAACTTTCTTTTAAATTCTTGGATTTTTTACTTTAGATAAGGCTAATTTAGATTGTTTAGAGAGTCTTGGACTTCAAATCACTGTGGATATGACATTTGGATAACTACAATTGACCTATATACTTGCAGTAGAGAGTGAGTTAGGGAGTTGAAACAAAAATTGAAAAAAATTGACTTTTGACCCAAAAATCGGCAAGTTATCACTAAACCCCTAAATATCACTATCAAAGCCATCGGTGCAAAGTCCTAATCTAACATTGCGTGATTCTGCAGAAAAAGCCGGATGAAGTGCAATTGAATTTTGATCTTCGCGTGCCCCTTCTTTGTGTCACCTCATAAATGATGCAGTTTTTTCAGAAAAAAATAGTCGTTGTAATCTTGGAACAATCAGAAAGTATCTAAATATTGCATTTGCCATATTTTTTTTCGAACTTTGAGAATTCTTTTTCGGCTTGAATCTAGGCTCGCCACAAATATAACAACTCATAAGTGAGTTGTTTTCCTTGTAGTACAACATGCAATGATTGCGGCATGCATCAATCTTCTGATATTCCAACCCTAAATCTCTCATCAACCGTTTGCACTTGTAAAAATGTTCCGGTAATTTCTCTGAAGCTGGAAGCATACTCTTAATAATGGCAAGCATCCGGTCAAAACAACTTTCGCTCATATTAAATTCTGATTTTAAGTTCATTAGTTGTGCCACTGCAGAAAGTGTAGTTTGCTTCATGCATCCATCCCATAAAGGTTCATCTGCTTCTTCCAGAAGTTTATAAAACTTAGAAGCCGAAGGATTTGGATCTTCTTCAATCAACATTTTGCCAACATTTTCTCCTAACATTGCATCTCGTATCATGTCCCTGTATGAATTGCTCGAGTCGCCCACAACAGTATCTACATTACTAGTTTCTTTAGCCCATCTTTCTTCGCCATGAAAGAACCAATTGGTGTATGTTAGTAAGAAACCATTGTAATATAAATCCTTCTGCACATCATATCTTACTTTCCACTGATAACATTTGCACTTCCGGCATGGACATAAGATTTCGCCATATGAAGAAGCAACACCTTCATTTTGATATGCCACATTTATGAATTCATCAAAACCATCCTTATATTCTTCAGTTATGACACCATGTTTATCCTTCCAACGACGAATCCAATTATGATTTGGCTTTATCATTTCTGTAACGGACAACATTAAGCCATATGTCAATAAATTCGTGTATTTGAAACGTGTGATTTTGAACTTACGAAGTCCAAAATCATATGTTTCAAATACTTCATCGTCGAATCATAATCTCATTTTATCACCAAGAATGTGGAAGTACATCCTTAGTAAAATTTATGAGAACATGATCAAAAAGAGTTTCTAGAATTATGAAAAAAATAGTTTAACTTAACATGCATTACTAAATTATTACATCCTTAGTAACAAACTTAACAACAATAGTTTCAAGTAATTAAGTAGTATTTAACTTAACACGCATTACTAACTAACTTAACAGCAAAACAATCAAGTAATTAAGTAATATTTAACTTAACATGCATTAGTTCATTACTTTCAAGCAATTAAGTAGTATTTAACTTAACATGCATTACTAACAAACTTAACAGCAAAACAATCAAGTAATTAAGTAATATTTAACTTAACATGCATTAGTTCATAACTTTCAAGTAATTAAGTAGTATTTAACTTCATGCATTAATAATTAACTTAACATACATGGTGGCAGGCTATTGGTGGCGGGCTAGTACCTTCTTAACCCGTGAGGGATGGTGGCGGATGGCAGTGGAGGAAAGCGGTAGGCGACGGCCGACGGATGGACGAGGCGGAGGGTGAAGGAGGAGGAGGAGGCGGACGTCGGCGCAGTGGCGGAGGGTGGTGGAGGAGGCGGAGGCGGCGGCAGAGGGGCGAGGTGGAGGTGGCGGACCGGCGCAGTGGAGGAGGCTGTGGAGGCGGAGGGGCGGAGGGGCGCGGTGGAGGAGGAGGAGGCGGTGGAGGCAGAGGGCGGCGGAGGGGCGCGGTGGAGGAGGCGGCAGTGGAGGCGGAAGGCGGCGGAGGTGGTCGTCGGCGCGGTGAACGTCGGGTGTCGGGCGTTGGCGTCGGAGGAGGAGGGTCGGACGAAGAAGAGTAAAACAGTAGAAGTGAAAACGAAGAAGAGGGGTTAGGGATTTAAGTAAATTTTTTAGCGCCGCCTAAGAATGTGACGCTACGTAGACGCTATGTAGGCGTCGACTCTATCAAAATTCGACTAGTGCAGCGCTATGGAGAAGCTAATGTGTCGCTAAGCTAACGTAGCGACACTATAGTATCGTAGGGGCGTCTCCATAGATGTAGCGTCCCAAAAATGCGACGCCATTGAGACACGCATTAAAAGTCTTTTTCAAATTTTTTAGCATGTAAGAAATTTTATTTATCAATATAGCGTCTCATCGCATTGTGCCCCATTCCAATTGTTTTATTTCCTACCGACAATCTATCATGTATGTATATAAAATTATAAATCTAAATGTATATGTGTCTATAACAAAATTGTGTGTGTATATATATATATATATATATACACACCTATAATATATGCATATTATATATATATATATATATATATATATATACCTATAATATATGCATATGTATATGTCTACGTGTGGGAGATTAAGTATTATAAATCTATCATGTATGTATGACTATATGTATTATAAATAGATATGTGTATGTATACGTCTATACATGTGCAAGTCACATAACGTGTATATGTATACGTATTCAAAGTGAATATATGTGTATATATTTATATGTGTGAGCTTAAGTGATAATAATATGTATATATAACATAAGTATATACGCGTATTTATATGTCTATATGTGCCCGATTAAGTGAGGGGATAAGAAGTTGGCTAAGGAGGCACAATACAGATGCTATTGAGTCGCTAGATACTTTTAGCGACCACGTAGCGCCGAACTAGTGTCTAAAACTTTGTGGCGTCTCAACAGGGCGACGCTATAGAGATGCCAATAGTGTCACCATGGCGTCGACATCACCTGCAGCTCTAGTTAGACGCGAAAGTGACACTATTGAGTCTCCATAGTGACGCTAAAATGGGATAATTTGTAGCAAATCACTCTTAATTCAACCACCCTAATTTCATGTATATATAACATAAAATGGGATTAAGTGTATATATTTAGTATGTATAGATAACATAAATAATGCAGGTAACAAATTATATATTTAGGAACACTACTATCGTGTAAAAATACATATATATATAATCGTGTAATACATATATATAATATGGGTAATCATGTACGAATACATATATATGTTGATAATACTAATATAATAATAATAATACTAATATAATATTTAACTAATTTATTGATTAACGTATAGTATATATAATATATAGGGTTTAGGGTTTAAATATAAAACAAATAGCGATATAAATATAGATAACCTAAGAATACTTGTCAAGTAATCACATTAGCGTCTACATAGCGTCGTGTAAGCATGTGACGCCAGATAGCATCTCTTTAGAGCCGCAAACCATGAGACGCGAGCGTAGCGTCGCCCGTTGTCGACGCGAGAACGGCGTTAGGTTCTCCCGCACTTTTTCGCTACGCGGCACGCAATAGTAGCGTCTACATAGCATCTCCATTGCGCCATGTTTAGCGTCTATTTCTTGAATAGCTAAGAACACGCTAATGAGATGCTATCAAGAGGCAAATAGCATCTCATTTTATGACGCAAGTAGACGCCATAAAGGCGCTAGTAACGTCTCGATAGCGTCACGCGTTATGAGACGCTACATTGCGTTGCCAATAGCCCATTTTTTTGTAGTGGAAGTCCACCTTGTTTAGATCTTTTCCTCAATCACGATTCTCTTTGTGTGCCATTTTGAGGAGAGTGACCTAATAAACTTTTTCACCTTTTGAGCATTAGTCCTTGGCTCACCCAAAGAGACTAATCCATTCGCAATATTATTTAAATGAACAACCATGCTATTTATAGTTTCATGATCAAGCATTCTAAAAGAATCATATTGATGATTTATAATATTTAACCTAGATTCTTTTTCTTAGTTAATCCATGAGTAATTATGAGTTTTCTCCATATTTCATTTAAATTTCGACAAGTAGAAATGTGATTAAATTCAGTAGCACCCAAATCACAATAAAGAAGGTTTTTTTACTTTCCAGTCTAATTTAACCAAAAGCCTTTCTCCGTCAGTGTACTTTGATGATGATTTTCTACGCAAATTAAAACATTTTCAATTATATCCCAAATGTCAATGTCTATGGAATATACATATGCTTGCATTCTAATTTTCTAATATATAAAATTTGATGCATTGAAAAGTGGAGGGCAGTTGGTTGATTGGCATGTACTAAGAACAAAATTATTTGATGCCATGACTTTTAAAGAAGATTAAATCTTAACATAAGAGTAAACTTGGCTCTGATACCAATTATAGGATTAAAAGGCACCGGGGGGTGTGAATTGGTGTAAAAGATTAAATCTAAATTTCAGGTGCCTTTGCTACTAGCTCATGAGAATGTAAATGTAATCAAAGCACAAAAGCGTGGAAAATAGAAGAGAGAGCAAATACAAGATTTGTTGATGAGGATCGACCCAACTCTTGGCCTACGTCCCCGCTCTGACTCTTTGACCTCGAGACTGTCGGAGTTCCACTATCTTCCTCATTTTTTAAAGGGAGACGAAAACCCTTGTTACACCAAAAACACGTTCATCTTTGCTCAAGATGCAAGGCAAATCTCTTGTCATGCAGGAGCTTTCAAGATTACAATTTCGCACTCTCTCTTAATCTCTCACTTAAAGGTGCTCATACTTTAAAATAATGAAGAGAATGAGAGCTAGGGTTTGCAAGGGAAAATGATAAAGAATTTGATCTTTAACTTGGTAGGAACTCTTAGATGTTTTTTCTTGCATGGATGATCTTTCTTCCTCCTTCTGAATGTCTTTCATAGGGTTCTTCAAGAGATATGGCTATTATAAAATCTTCCAAGAGATTTGATTTGAAAACTAGCCGTTACTATAGCAATTTGCATCTAACCGATCGATCGGCTCAAAAGGCGATCGATCAGTTTGCAATTTTCACGTGGTTTCAACTTTGGATATTTTGGTCGTGCTTTCGATCGATCGGTCCTATGACAAGTCTCGTCTCCAACTATTTTAACTTTTTGATTATTTTGGTCGTGCATCCGATCGCCTGATCCTTTGACTAACTTCTTGTCTTTAATTGTTTTAGCCTTAGCGCATTCGGTCAACTGATCCTTCGACCGACCTCTTGTCCTTAGCCCTATAGATAATTTGGACGTGCATCTAGTCGATCGGTCCTTTGATTGATTTAGTCCGATTGCATGAACTACACCGGTTCATCATTGACTTCTTTCCTGTTAACCTTATACATGTATGTACATCACTTGACAAAGTTATTAGTACCATTTTTTGGCCAATTTCAATTTTTATCATCTAAACATGGGAATATATAGTACCCGTGAGTTTTAGTCTAAAAGGGTTCATTGTGTGTGTGTGTGTGTGGGGGGGGGGGGGGGGGGGGGGGGGGGGGGCAGCCCACTCCCTCCGAAGAAGAAAGGTAATTTAATCTTGTAATAAAATTAGTGAAAAAAATTAATAGAGCGGATGAATTAAAGTGAAAATCGCGGTATAATTTTGAGATGCGCTACGCTAAGTTCATATATTATGGTTAGATTCGGAAAATCGCTATAGTAAAGGGGAGATTAAGTAATTAACCCATATTTTAAAGTTATAAAGTTGTGAGAGTGACATGCAGTATTTTCTATCCCTCCTTATATATAGATAATAGTGTGGATCCTTAGAAGATGGGGAAAAAATAATACTAAATTTCTATTTTTGTTAAAAAAATAAAGCTTCTTATCTATTGAAATAGCAACCAAAGAAGTATCTGAGTACAAAATATTAAGAAGACCCGAGTGAGGGTCCTTTGCCCAAAAAGTATTTGAAGTCACAACACGGCCATAACTTGCCTATAAGAGTGGCAGACTCCACTGTTCTAAAAATGTAAGATGTCTAATGTCATTTACGATCTACCTAATCTTCCAGGAGGTAGTGACTTTTTGGTGAAGATGAGCACTAAAGCCTCCGCATCAGTATTCACGATCAGCTAGGTGATGCCTAATTGAAGAGCATGCTTTACTCCCTCCAAGGTAGCCAGGGCCTCGAGCTCCATGATTGAAATTCCAATTCAAGAAAATATAGTTGTGAGATCAAAGAATATATCCCACACTCCAACTTTCCCAACTCCCCCTGAAGGAGATGTCGATGTTCAATTTTTGTCCACCCAGAAGGCCGGAGCTCTCACCGGATCAATAAATGGTCTTGGGGGTATGCTGCTTTAGTAAATGTATCATAGCATAATCATTCACGCCAAACACCTCTGTCAAACCACATTCACAATTGCCGACTTAAGGCGAAAGCCAATATCATTTTTGGGATTCCATATCCCCATAGGCAACAAGCAAAAATAAATAGTAGCTTAGACTTTGAGGGTTGCTCAAGATTTTGGCCCTACAATAACCAAGACCCAGTATGCCAAGAGGTATTGTAATATTCTTGAAAAAAAATATAAAATAAAAGGAAAAGAAAAAAAACAAATAAAATGAAGTCCAAACCCATCAGCCTACCTACTTAAGCATATAAAATATTACCCTAAAATGCTTTCTTACCTACCCGGGCGGCAGCACCCAAAAGGAACCCCAGCTACAGTAGCAACACACCACTCTCATTCCCCATTTCCTCTTCATGCGGCCAGCAGCTTGACACCACCAGACCATCTCCTCTCCATTCCTCACGCTCCCTCCAAGACCCCACAAGCAATAAGAAGTTCTCTCTCGCTGTCACCTACCACTCTCTCTCCCTCACATCTCCCTAAGTCTCGGCAGCACAAGGAGCTCCACTCACCTCTCTCTCCCCTCTTGACCAGCTGACAACTCCAGCAAAGAAGTCTTCCACTCACACTCTCTTCTTAGTCATCATACGGTAGGAGAGGCAAGTAGTAGGGAGTCATGCCACTCTCAACAGTCACTTCGTTCCCTCCCCCACACCCCTGACCGGTAGCAACAATAGAGAAGCTCCCACTCTCCCTTACCCTCCTAACTCACTAAACAGAGGCAGCAGCAGGGGAGGACAGAAGGAAGCAAGGAAAAGAGGAGAAAGAAAAAGGAAAAGAGAAGACGGAGGAAAGGATTATAATTAATATTAGAGTTTTAACGTAAACTTTAAAGGTATGTATGGATTAGGACATAGAGAATAAGTCATTTGTTCTTGGAGTGAATGATGAGGGAATGTGCATGATTATTTAACATTATTATATGATTTAGTTAGAGTTATTGTTACATTGCTTATCTTGCTCAGAATCATGATGTTTTACTTTTATTTATCATTTAGATATGATGAAATTGCTTATTGCCATATATGAATATATTTGGTAGTTTTAATGTTCTTGATGCAAGCACCTATGTGCACTATGATTTTTATGATGAGATTATTCCTATATGAGTAGTGTAAAGTTCTTATTGTTCATGTTTGGTTGAATGTGCACCTCAAAGGTGCTTATATATAGGTGTAAATGAGGGAGAAATGAAGAAAAATAAGGGAGATGCCCTATCTTCTAAATGAGTTCCACCCTCTAGTGGTGGCATTCCCTAGGAGACGAGTGCAAATCAGAAGATGCTGGAAAATCAAATTGCTCAGCAGGCTAGCACCTCAGCTAGACCCCTCATATTCTTTCCTGAACAACCAGAGGTGAACCCCAAAGATCAAGCCCAAGCTATCCAATTCAGAAGTGGGAAGATTGTGGAGGAGTCGATGAAGAAGGTTGAAAACAATTCAGCCCAAACAAATCCCAATTCCAAGGCTGCTGAAGAGTCAAATGAAGAACCTGTGTTGGAAAATCAGAATCAACATCCTCAAAGTGAAGTCAAGACTGAAATTTTTGATAGAGTACCATTCCAACAAAGATTGGTCAAGGCCCAATTGTCAAGTTATTAGTAGGCCAAATTTTTAGGAAAATGATTTTGAAAAGGGGCAACTGGATTAGATTGTACAACAAGTTTCTCCTATAATTTCCATTGAATATCCATTGCAAAAGTGCCTAATGTTTGATCATTTGAAGGAATTAGAGGATCCATAAGCCAAAGCATATAAATCAGCTATGAATGCACTCCAATCAATAGGGAATTCAGAATTCCAAAATGGGGTGTTGCAAGTTTTCACTGCTGAACCCCACACCAATTCAACTCAGGACACTTCCTCAATCATTGGCAAACTAAGAGATCCATACTTGATTAGTGAAGCTGTCCACAGATTGATATCTCTACTTGATTACATCATACTATTTAAACCTCCTTGACATGAAGAAGTTGTAACAATATCTAGCCTAAGACACTAAAGTAGGGCACTTCTTGGGAGGTAACCCAAGTCATTTTACACTTAATTTTTCTATTTTGCAGGAATAATTCAGAGGAAAATCTGAAGCTATCACATCCTTTGACCTAAGGAGTATCCCTAACCTTAATTTTAATTTTTCTCACTGAAATCCTATTGATAACTGATAGTATCCTTTCCCTCATGCTGAAATCATCATACTAACATCTGAATTACCATTCATATCAACTATCCAAATCCTCCATTGCTGAATTTCAGTGAATTCCAATACATTTCAGTGCATTACTAAATCCTGCATCTCGAAAATATGATATTATAGACTTTATTGATATCCTTTGTTTCTCTGCAGGATTAGTTGCAACTCATGAAGAGTGGATCACCCACAGCCCCTGGTTGAGTTGCCAAAAGGATTCAACTACCCAATTCCATGAATTTGATACCCTCCCATCCCTCTCCCTTGCCTTTACTTTCAACACTAGGGACAGTGTTGAGAATAAGCTTGGGGGAGAAAACCTGATGCTTTTCTAATCTTTACACCATGTTTTCAATCTGTTTTAATGTCCATATATCATTTTTCACCAGGTTATCATTGTTTTGACCAAGTTATCATTAGTTCCACCCGGTTATCACTAGTTATCACTATTCGAGTCCAATTCAAGTCTTGCCTTTATTTTGACTCTAAAATGGGTGAAATACATTATATGACAGTTGGTACACTCTAATACCAAGTGGCTAACTTGGCCATTAGTCTCCTTGCTTTAATTGATTCAATCATTCAGATGCATTTGGATTAAATTCAACTGAAAATTTTCTTTTGTGGATAACACTAGCCGACATTTATAGATTGAATTGATAATATATTATGTCTAGAGGGGAGTCAAGGTTCTTGCTGCCATGTTAAATAGGAAAACTTGACTTTTTGGACTAAGGGATCTAGACCTTACATTAGTTTGAACTATTGCTCACTTCATGAATAGGATAGAAAAATGAGAAAAAGGAAAAGTAAAAAGTTGCATTTTGCATTGCATGCATGCATAGAAAAAAGGAAGAGAGCAAAACTTCCAAAGGAATCTCTCTTCAATGCAATAAAGAAAAAAAAATTAGGAGAGCAAAACTTCCAAAGGAATCTCTTCTAAAGAAAGCATGAATAAAAATCAGGCCTTGACCTGTTTACTTGCATTTCATGAATAAAAGTCAGGTGTTAAACCTGTTTAAGCAATGGAAAATCTGTTCATGAAGAGATTTATAGTTCAACCTCTTTTTAGAGTTGACCACCCCTGAATTCCAACTTGTTATTGCTAGTACTTTTTCCATGGCTTAAATTTGCCTTAGTCTCTGTGATTCCCTGGTTAGAAATTGAGTTTTTGAAACGAATGAAGTGTTGGCAGAGTGGAAAACTCATTGGATTCAATTCAGTTGACTTTTAATTCATTTGTGGACTTTTAATTCAAGTTATCCTTAATTTTTGAATGTTTTGCTTGAGGACAAGCAAAAGGCTAAGCTTGGGGGAGTTTGATCACTAACTGATCAATATAGTTTTTTATCCCATTTTTAGATGCATTTCACCCATATCGAGCCCCTAAATTGCCCAGCTTTTGGTCAATTATGTTTGAAATGCATAAATTGTGATAACTAGTTGATATTCCTCATTTTATACTTAATTCCATATGCATAGAGGTTCTGAAATGCCAAAATCCATAAATATTTAAATTCTATGCTAATTTATCATTTTTAGGACAAGTTATCACTCCTATATGTCAAGTTATCATTATTTTGAGTGAACTGATTTTCAATGATTTTCTGGCTCTAAATCTATTATTATCATGAATGAATCATATTTGGATGGTCATATCTCAACTTGTGCAAAATTTTAAGTCCATTTGAACAAGTTATCATTTTTCTAATGCCAAGTTATCATTAAAGGGTAAAACTATCATTTCGACATGCAAAACTATCAATTTTGCACAAAGGCCTTAGGCATTTATTAAATTATTGTCCTAACTCATTGCTGTTCAAATTTGATCACATTTGGATAACCACAACTAAAGTTATGACAAGTTATCATTTTTAAGGCATTTAAGTTATCGTTTTGGCACCCAAGTTATCATTCCTATGAAATCTTATTCATATTTGATTTCTGACTTCACTCACTTGCCACCCTAATCCATTTGATGCCTTCAATGCTCTGAACCATCCATATTTGATCATTTTCCAAGATTTATGCAAAGTTATCATTCCGGGCATTGATAAGTTATCATTTTAACCTTGATTTGCAATTCTGCACAACACTTAATCATACTTGATGTTTGAGCTAATCATAGTGGTTTTCTTTATCCTTATTTGTTCAAATCCTATCCAAAGACTTTGATGCTTGCTGTTTTGGTCTTTATAGCAAGGAAATCAAGACTGCAAAACCTGAAAAAGGTGGGGGGGACCACTGCACAGCTGTCCAAGAAGCTGCTGATTTCTGCTAGAATTTCAGGGATGGACACATGGCACTATCAGGGAATGAAAGAACATTCTAACCTGCATCCAAGGGTAATTAAGGGTCATATATAAGCTGAAAAACTTGGGGAGAAAAGGGAGAGCCTCCATTTGGAGGGCTGCTGGACCAGGAGCAAGGAGGAGGAGCTGAAGTGCTGCAATCCAGATTTCTGTCGACAGCCCTCAATGATGATTTACTTCTGTTTTTCCTTCTATCTTGTATCTAAGTTTGTAATCATGAGGAGCTGAATCCTATGTCTCCTAGGATAGGGTAGTAGTCTAGATTAATTGTGGATGGATTAGGGACAAATCTGATTTCCTGCACTGAAATCTGATTTCTAATTTTACAATTCTGATTTCTGAACTCATATGAATTTGATCTTGTCTTTGTAAGGTCCTGATTGTATCTACAACTGAGAAGTTGTCATTTGATCGATTCTTGTTCAGAAATGAATCAAGAATCAATGCCAAGTTTCTAGATTCAATTCCAATTAGAATCTGATTTTCCTGATTTCTGAAATCTGATTTTTCTGATTTCTGATTTCTGATTTTTGAATTGCCCACATCTGTTTTCATCATTATGGAGCCCTAATTGATTTACAACTGAGAGGTTACTTATGGTTTCCCTATTGTTCAGAAATGAATCAAGAGATAATGGTGTTTGCAAAGTTTTAACCCTTGAATTATTGCAACTTTTCATTACTGATTTTCAAATATGATCTTCAAATCTGTTTCCTGAATTTGTGAAATCTGCCATGTCATTGTTAAACCTATGCTTTAACCTACCACTGAGAGGTAGTCTTGTGGCTTCCTTGATGTTCAAAGATGAACCAAGGAGCAATTGCATGTGCTGAATTCCCTCATATGAATTAAGTGCTGATTTCTATCCAATCCATTAATGAAAATGTGGATTTCATTTGAATTTGCAGCTAAGAGGCTGATTTTAAATCCTCTTGTAGATTAGATATAAACCAAGGAGCATTTGCATTAATATTGGATTGATTTCATCCTTGTTTAGTTAATTGAAGCATTCCTTTCATTTTTAAAGTGCAATCTAGAAGTTATCATTCAGAATTTTATTGAATTACAAAAAAATCAGCAAAGTGACTTGGATTGAACATAATGATAACCTGATTTTCAGTGGGAATCCTCTTCTAATTCAACTTGGCTAACAATTATATGACAATATATTATTTAGTTCTGATCTAATTGAGCTGTGAAAACAGCCATATTGAAGGTTGAATCAGATTTGACTATAAAGTGATAACTTGTCCATTTCCATCCATAATTAAATTAGATGAACCCCAACTCCTAGGAGGACCTTCCTCATTAATAGATAAACCTTTTTAGAATATAATTTAGCATTTACAATTCAGTTTAGATAACTTTTCAAAAATCCCAAATCACTTATCATTTTAGCCCTTTTTAGAAATCAGTTTTAACTTTCTTTCAAATTCTTGGATTTTTAACTTCAGATAAGGCTAATCTAGATTGTTTAGAGAGTCTTGGACTTCAAATCACTATGGATACGACATTTGGGTAACTACAATTGACTTGTATACTTGCAGTAGAGAGTGAGTTAGGGAGTTAAAACAAAAATTGAAAAAAATTGACTTTTGACCCAAAAATCAGCAAGATATCATTAAACCCCTAAACATCACTATCATTACCTGCAAAGCAAGAAGAATTGGTTTCCAAGACCAAGCCATACTATTATTTATATCTTTTTGCTGCCAAGGGTGAATCTTTTCATATTTGTGTGTCACTAGATTCGTCCAATTTGTGTTATTGTTTATCTAGTAGTGAATTCCTAGTATTCTTTTAGTTTTTTATTCCCAATCCTCCTTTATACCTTGTTAGTTGGATAGTTGGCTAGTTTATTAGATGTTACCCCTCTTACCACTGCCCGAGTCTCAGAAGAAAGCTCTGAAATTCTTTTCAATATTGTCCAGGATCCCGTTAGATAAGTACATGGAACTCATTGCATAGATTGGAATGGAAGTGAGTGTAGAGTTAACTAGTGTGGTTCTATCACCTAATTATCTTATGTTTCGATCTTATAATTTTAGTGATGATTTTGTTTATTAGTGACTTTTGGTGGTTGTGGGGATGTACTTGTAGGATATCTCCACCCCTAGTTAAGAGAAATGGAAGCTACCAATATTAAAGTTCAGGATCCTCCTAATTGCAGCCTTTCTATTCCTAGCAAATCTTGGAGGAAAGAAGATTTCAGATTTAGTGGTATTAACTCTCTGGTTGGTCAGGGATTCATAGTTATTGAAAATGGTTTTCAGTGTGTTGCAGTTCGTTTGGGTGATAGTTAGACAGGTTAACAAATCATATGCAAATATTAGATGACTATGTCTAAATTTACCTAGACTAAATGGAGTGATGGCACTAGAACCGACCTAAGACACAATGATAAAGAGATATGGAGAGATGGGATGCCCTTGTCTAATTCTCCTTAGACTGCTAAATTGCTCATATGGTAATCCATTTATAATACATGCAAACATAGCACAATGGCATATTGAAAATTGTTGACAAATAGTTGGGAAACCCTGTGGAGAGCGTATAGTGAAAAATTGCTTCCCAGCTGTCAAAAGCCTTCTCAATATCAATCTTAAGCATGAGATATTTTTTTCCTTCCTTTTGAAGTTGAGTGTGTTATTTCTTGAACTAACAAGATATTGTCATGGATGGACGTATTATGTATGAATGTTGAATGAGCATGGCCAATCAACTGGGAGAGGGTTGGCCTATTCCTTTGTGCCAAAATTTTTCAGATTAGTCTATAGATTACATTGCATAAGGCAATCGATCTGTGATCAGTGATTTTTCTTGGGGTTATTTGACTTAGGTATAAAGATCAGGGAGGTACAAGCCCAATCATGTGGCATGACTCCATTCTAGAAAAAAATTGATAATATTAGCACTAATGTCCTTACCTATTATGTCCCAATAATTTCCATAAAATTCATTTGTGAGACCATCAGATCTAAGGGCCTTTCCTAGGCCAAGTATCCATAAGACATTTTTAATTTTAGTCTTGGTTATTGGTGCTATTAGATGACTAATCCAACTCGGTCTATATTAGGGAGGTTTAGTCAAAAGGCATGTAGTCGAGATGCTCGAGGTGTTCCATTATGGTTTCCATAGCTTTTGATAGTGTTGGGCAAATGCCATTCTAATACTAGGTTCATCATTGATAGGTTGCTCCTATTCTCAAGTACACATGATATGAGGTTCCTTCTAGGCTTGAGAATAGTAGATATGTGGAAGAACTTGGTATTCTTGTCTTCATGAGTCAGCTAATTGACCCTAGACTTGCTCCATTTTAAATTAATTTGCCTAAGATATGCCAAGTGTTGGTTATAGGTGGCTCTCTGAGTGCACAACTCAGCTCTATCCGGACCATATTGCTCTTCTTTTAATTCTAAGGCATGGATTTTCTCCTATGCTTCCAAGGCTCTAATTTCAAGCTTGCCTAGGATGTCCTTGTTCCAATAAAGGGTTTTCTTTTTTATTTCTTTAAGAGCCCTGCCAAGGTTGTTATTGTTCCTAAGGTCCTCCCACTCTCTTCTAACTATCTTCCTAGGATCAGATACTCAAACCAGCAACATTCATATTGAAATGACCTAGGCTTATACCTTATCACTAGCTGATCATACTATAATTTTACTCATTTTCCATCTGAATTCATGTGCATATAAGCCCTGAAATATTTATATTAGGATAATTATGCTTAATATATATGCATTGATCTTCTCAGCATAATGATATCTTACATTTGCGCATTTGAGCTGGATAATATATAATTTAATTCTTATTTGTCTAATTTCTATTGGAGAGTTTTGATGCTTGCTATTCATATTATTTCAACCTCCAAATCAAGGATTAAAGACACACATCTTTGGTGGAAAAGGAGGTGGACCACAAGTATGCAAACTGCCAAAAGCAAGAAAGGAATGTTTTTGAAATGAAGAGAGGACCAGGACAGATAGCATAAATCAGAATGAATAGAAGCTTCTAATTGGGATCAAAGTATGATGAAATGACATATAAAAGGGGGGATTTCAGGAAAAGAAAGGGGTCTTCCACCATTCTCCACATTTTGCACCTTGGAGCTGAAGGAAGGAGAGGAAGGAGCCAAGAAGAGATTTCAAGTTGATTCTGCCATTTTTATATTTCAAAATGTTTTTTATTCTGTTCCTCATCTATTTTTTTTATTGATTTCATCATCTATGAGGAGTTAAATCTTAGCTCTCTTAGGACATGGTAGTAGTCTAATTTTTGTTATGAATGGATGATGAACAACACTAATTTTATCACTGATGTTAGTATAGTTCTGAATGTTTCGGAATAGGTTCTTATTGATGTGAATCATATTTTATAATGATAATTGAGAAGTTGATTTCATATTCTTTTCTTACTTAGAAATGAGTTAAGAACATTGATTTGTTTTCTGATTCCAATCTATGCATGCTGAGTTTTGATGCATCCATTCAACTTTTGTTAATGTGAATCTCATATTAAAATGGCAATCGAGAGATGGATTCTAGATTCCCTTGATGTTTAGAGATAAACCAAGAGCATTAGCATTGGTTTTTGGATCTGATTATGTTATGTGTTATGAGCTGAATTATTATCTTGTCTTGTGATTGTTACTACCTCTGGTTTGTGACTTTACTTGTTATGCTTATGTCTGAAAGGAATGTTAGCATACTAGTTGTTATCACAAGTTCCTTGGCAATCTAAAATCAGCTGAAACCCTTTTTAAATCAGCCTAACTAATATTCATATGAAAATATGATAATTAGTTCTTGTTTTAATGCATTGCGAGAGCAGATTTTATAGGTTGAATCATATGATCATTACTGTTAAGTTGTTCTAATCCATCCATAGCAGAATATTAGATGAACCCCTTTCCTAAGAGAATATTTCACATATGTTAGTATCATCTTATATCAATCATTTTAAAACACCAAAAAGAGTTAACTTATTTTAGGATTAATCTAGATTAGTTAGTAAATCTTAAGTTTCAAATCACTGTGAATACGACATTCGGATCTACTACTCTGATCTATGCACTTGCAATTTAGTGATGTGAGGAGTTTAGGCCATACATCATTCTGTTGCATTTTCAATTTTGTTCAGTTTCTAGTTGTGCATAGTCTACGCCTAGACCTTGTTTAGATTTCACTTCTACATAGTCTATGCTTAGACCTTAGTCTTTTGCATTTTAGTATAGAGTCTAATAAATCAGTAAATTAATCACACTCCACACAATTCACATTAAGTTTTTGACGTCGTTGCCGGGGATTTGAGGCTGATTAGATTCACTTTTTGAAGTTTAGATTAGTTTTAGATTTTTCTACTTATCACATTTTTTAGTTTAGTTTTCTCTTACTTTTATAATTACTCTGAACTGTCAATTCTTTTTAATCTTTCTTGTTTGAACCTGATACTTCTGATTTCAACTTATGCAGGATTCAGATAGTCAAGAAGAAATATACTTGTCTGATCCTGAACTTGAGAAAAGATTCAATAGAAGAAGAAGATTGCAAAGAGAAGAAAGAAAAAGACGGATATTTGAAGAAGAGATAAACAATCAAGACACTAAAAACAATCGAGTTATGGCTGCTCCAAGAACATTGAAAGACTATTATTCATCAAGCAATGTTAGAGGACAACCAGTTGATGGAGTCATTGCACCTACTGCTACATTTAAATTAAATCCAGCTCTAGTTACCATGATTAGGCAACATTAGTTTGGCACTAAAGATCCAGCTTTGCATATTGACAATTTCAAGGAGATGTGTAGTACTGTTCACTTTCACAACACTCCCATGAATGCTGTCTACATGAGATTGTTTCCATTTTCACTCAAGGATAGAGCCAAGATTTGGTACAAGTCTATCACTCCTAAAGAAATTGCAACTTGAAATTCAATTGTGCAATTATTTCTATCTGAATTCTTTCCTCCTACCAAGACTAATAACTATAGAGATCAAATTGCTAGATTCTATCAATTAGATCAGGAGAACATCTATGATGCTTGGCAAAGACTTTAAAGTTTGCTGAGGGCATGTACACACCTTGGATTTGAGAAATGACAATTGGTGAACTACTTTCACAAGGGATTGAATTATCCCTCTAAAATAGCTTTGGACACTGCTGCTGATGGAATATTTGCTTCCAAGAACATTGATGAGGCATATCAGTTGATAGAAAATATAGCCAAGAACCATCATTTCTTAACTCATGATAGAGCAAGGAGGCCACAATCTAAAAATCAAGTTAATAATATTTCTGCCCCAGCTGAGGAAGCTCTACAAAAAACTTTGAAGAAGCTTAATCTATCATCCAATGTGAACAAGATAACCACCACTGAAAGTAGATGTGATGTTTGTGGAAATCAGGGGCATGTAATAGAAAGTTGCAATTTAATTATGCAACAATATGAGCAAACTATTGATCAAGTCAATGCAGTGGTGAATTATGATGTAAAGCCTCCTCCTAAATATTACACTCTTGAGAATAGAAATCATCCTTATCTTTCATACAAGGCAAATCACTATCAAGCCCCGTCAATTCAGAATTCCAATTGGCAACCCAAGATTGTGCCCAAGAATCAACCACCTCCATATAATCAACCAAATGTCGAGCTGCAAAGGTCACCATATGACCAACCCATTCAAGCTCCACAAACATCTAAGATGGAAGAGCTTTTGGAAGCATTGTTGAAAGATAAACAGGAAGATAGAAAAAGACAAGATGAAGTAATGCAAAAATTTGTTTCTCAATTTGAAAACTTAAATGCTCAAATAGCTCAGCAAGCTAGTACTTCAACTAGAACTCCAGAGATTTTTCCAGGACAACTAGAAATCAACCCTAAAGAGCAAGTGCAAGCTATTCAACTCAGAAGTGAAAGATTTATTGAAGAACCAATGAAACATGTTGAAGATAATTCAGCTAGAATCAATCCAATATCAACAACTCAACAAGTGGTTATGAAAAAAATTGTAGTTGAGAACAAGAATAAAAACACTCAAGAGGAAGTCAAGGCAATGATTTATGAACCTGTACCATTCCCACAGAGACTACTCAAGGCTAGACAAGATCAACAATATACTGATTTAGTTCTTATTTTTCTAATTTCTATTGGAGAGTTTTAATGCTTGTTGTTCATATTATTTTAGCCTCCAAATCAAGGATAAAAGACACATCTTTGCTGGAAAAGGAGGGGGATCACAAGTCTGCACACTGCCAAAAGTAAGAAAGGAATCTTTTTGAAAAAAAGAGGGGACCAAGATAGATGGCATAAATCATAAGGAATAGAAGCTTCTAATTGGGTGGCGTCAGATGTAAACGGAAAGTGTAGACAATTCAAAGGAGGACTTCACTTGAACATTAGAGAAAATGTTGAAGTGTTGGAGTTCACTAACTACTCCAAGTTGGTGGTAGTGACACTAAGAGTTGAAAAACTTATAGAAGAAAGAAATCAAATTAGCCATCATTTGAAAACACTGAACTCAAACTTTACATAGACTGGATCAAGTAAGAAAATAGCAAGATAGGGTGATGGTACATTTCAGTCTCAAGGTAGCTTCTACGATAATAGAAGGCATGGGAATGGATCTCAAGGTGCACAAAAATATCATACCAATTAGAAAAATATTAGTACACAAGCAAGTGTAGTTAAAAGAACATTTTCAGGAAAACAAAGTAGACTTGGACCAAGACAAGAGTCATACCATACGAATGCATATTGCACAATTTGTGGAAGATATCACCCTGAAAAATGCTCAATATTACTGGGACTTGTTTCAAATGTGGTAAAGTGGGTCACAAGAAACAAGATTGTCAATTTATGGAGAAGGACAAAAGTATTTCTAAAACAGTAGCCTATCCTCTAGTGAACCCTCGAATCAAAGCTACTCTTTATACAAGCATAAAAGCAAGTAATCAAAATTTTCCATGTACATCAAAAACAATAAATTAACCAGGAAGACCACAAACTCAAGCATGTGTCTTTGCAAAGACAGAACTTGATGCTTTGGCTACTCCTGATGTGGCGATGGGTACGTTGTCTATTTTTTTTCAAAGTGCACATATTCTTATTGATCCTCGATCCACTTATTCATTCATATCAGAAGAATTTTCCATGCATGCCGATAGAAAATCTAGTCCTTTAGAATGTTCCATGATAGTACTTACACCCATAGGAGATTTTATTATTGTTGCACAATCATATAAGAATTGTATAGTCAAAGTTGCTGAGCAAGACATGCTGGTGGATCTTATTCCTCTCAATATTCAAGACTTTGATGTCATTCTTAGAATGGATTGGTCAGCTCATCATAATGCCACTATAAATTGTTTTAAGAAATAAGTTTACTTTGAGTCACTAGAAAAATAGAGAGTCATTTTTTATGGTAAACGACAAATTCTTTCCTCTTGTATTATTTCTGCGGTAATGGCATAAAAATTAATCAAGAAGGGATGTGAAGCATACCTTGCTTCAATGATTAATACTCATGTAAAAGGGCAGCGATTGGAAGCAATACCAACCGTATATGAATTTGTTGATGTTTTCTCAGAGGATCTTTCTGGACTACCATCGGAATGAGAGACCTTGTTCTAGGAACGACTTCTATATTTATTGCTCCTTATCGAATGGCACTAGTAGAATTAAACAAGCTAAAGTTTCAATTACAAGAATTATTGGACAAGAGTTTCATCCAACCAAGTGTTTCTTCGTGGGGTACACCGGTATTATTCGTTAAAAAGAAGGATGGAACATTGTTGTTGTGCATTGACTACAAACAATTAAATAGAGTTATTGTGAATAACAAATATCCTTCGTCATGGATCGATGATCTTTTTTATCATTTGCAAGGAGCAAAAGTATTTTCAAATATAGATTTGAGAGCAGGGTATCATCAATTGAGAATTAACCATGCCAATATTGCCAAGATAGCCTTTAGAATTTGATATGGGCATTATGAGTTTTTGGTGATGCCATTTGGTTTAACAAATGCGCCTGCAGCTTTTATGAATCTCATGAACCGAGTTTTTAAACCTTACTTGGATAAAGTTAGTGATTGTTTTATCAATGACATCTCGAAGCGAATAAGAGCATGAAGAACATTTAAGAATTATTTAGCAAATATTTCACGAGAAACAATCGTATTTTGGAAAGTTTGGCAAATGTGATTTTTGGCTCAACTCAGTTGTATTTCTAGGACATGTAATCTTAGCAGAAGGCATTTGTGTAGACCCAGCAAAGGTTGAGATAATATTAAAGTGGGAGCCTCTAAAGAGTGTGACAGAAGTGAGAAGTTTTCTTGGTCTAGCAAGATATTATCTACGTGTTATTGAAGGTTTCTTTATTATTGCGGTTCCATTCACTATACTTCTTCGGAAGAATGTAAAATTTGATTGGACAGAGTAGTGTCAAAATAGTTTCAAAAATTTAAGAGATGTTTAACATCTACTCCAATGTTGACACTCCCAACAAACAATGGAGGTTGTGTGGTGTGTAGTGATGCTTCTTAACAAGGGTTGGGTGGTGTTCTGATGCAACATTGAAAAGTTATTGCATATGCTTCCCGACAACTCAAATCATATGAGTTAAATTATCCCACACATGACTAGATGAAGCATGATCAGGGAGGGATACTTACCATGTTGAATATGCGCTATGACACATGTAAGTTTAATTATGAATATAATGATATTTTGAGTTACTTTATTTATGTGAAAGTTCATATGATTTGATAACTTATGTTATATTTTTATACTTTAAATATTTTCTCATATGAAAGAAATATAAATATTTAAATATTATATGCATTCGTATTGTTCTCATATATTGTACTTTTATTCCACTCACTAAGCAAATAATCATTGCTTATAGTGTCCTTTATAAATTTTTTAGATACTTGTAAGTTTTCAAGTTGAGTGAACTCAGAGTTTGTTTTGCTGCATATAGAAAAGGTCAAGCCGCTGAAGCATTTTTATTTCCTCTTCATTTTTATTTTTGGAAGCATGTACGTAATAGATAAACAAAGATGTTGTAATTAAGTTTATGAGAAACCTTTTGTAAGGTTGTATGGAACAATATCATATGGGGTGTTATATGAGAGATGGTTTGTGAAAAACAATAATGACAATATGTGAATACTATGTCTTATACTTGTTGATTAAACTTTGAAATGTATATATGCATCTCTAGTATGTATTGACAAATAACACAAGATAAATAAAGGAGGATGTTTTGCTGAACACAAGTCCAAAACACAGGTCGACCGGTCAAAAATGCCCAATTTCAACAAACAAAATGTCGAGACTGTACCGGTCGAGGTACTGATCACCTCTTTATTGTACCTATAATCATTACAACTAAATCCATGAATTTATGTAAAAATTAAGTATATTTAAATGTTTTTTTATCATTTTCTAGTAGAGAAGTTGAATGAGTAAAAGAGGGACTAACAACTTTTTGAAATTTGAATTTGGAGTAGGGAATGAAACAAAAAGGGGATGAGGAAGCCTGGAAAAACAACAACCGGGGAGGAAGGCAAAAAAGAGTGGAAGAAGAAGACGTAGGTTTTTGAAGAAAGAAGATGAACTAAAGGAGACTTTTGATTCAATCGTGATGAAACTTTGTTGATGCTGACTATTATTCTGATTTTCTAATATTACCGATCTGACTCCTCGTTTCTTATTTGTATGATGCATAGCTGTTTAGGATTTATATCTGATTTCAATTGGATCGAGAGATCAATTTTTTCGATTTAAACTAATTCCACCCCAGAGGGGAATTTGGTTACATTAATCTATGTTTCTAGTAAATTGTTGGTTTATTATTTATCAAAGGATCGAGAGATCTGCTACACTGACTGTTATGAGATGAGAATCCTTACAGTCGTATGAGGTGTCAATCTGCATTCTGATCATTTGATTAAGATAAAAAGAACGAATTATAGAAGACTGAGAGATTAAATTTTCTTTCTGATTAAGGACGAGAGTCTTCTTAATCAGCGATCTTGATTCAATGGTTCGTAACCATTCTCTTCTTGATTTCTAGATACATTGATAGGTTAGAGTGGGATCACAAAATTAGTAAATCGGATACGATTATTATCATAGTATCAACTAGTTCATTACAAGGGAATCTCTTCCTTCACTCTTTGATCTTTTCTTATATTTCTTTATTATTCTTAATACATACTCATTCATTCATCTGATTTATTCTTTTATAATTTTGTGATGACTTTTGGGATATAAGTGGATTAAGTAATTGATCTAAATCAATGAGGTTACGACACTTAGGGTTTCTACTCGACCTGTGCACTTGAAGCTACGTGAACTCTTTGGTAAAATTAAAACGTGACTAGAATTATTTCTTGTGTGAAAATTTGTAACTTCGCAATTACAATTAGTTCACGTCAAGTTTTTGGCGCCGTTTCTCATTGATTTCAGGGAATAGTTTATGCCCAGAAGTATCCGTAGTCAATTGTTTGAACTAGACCTTGAAATAGATCGAACCTTAAGAAAAAGGGTGTGCGAGTATAAGAACCGGACATCCTTCCTTGAAGGTTCGAGTAGCACGCAACCCATAGAGTTCGAGGAGAATTTTTATCCAGAAGCAGGAATGATGGCTGAACAACAAGAGCCACTCCAACCACGACCACCAGTCCCATCATTGGAAGAACTCTATACTCCCACTGCAGATGGATTGGAGTCTACGATTCTGAAGCCTGCCATTCAAGCCAATAATTTCGAGTTAAAATCATCTCTAATCTCTACAATCCAACAGAATCAATTTGGAGGAACTTCGGACGAGGATCCAAATCAACATCTTAAAGACTTTTTGGAAATATGTGAGACAACCAAGCTGAATGGAGTATCACCAGAAGCACTGAGATTAATGGTCTTCTCTTTCTCGCTGAGAGGTAAAGCCAAGGAGTGGCTACAATCATTGGAACCCCGAGAGTTAACCACCTGGGAGCAACTGGTAAAAGCATTTTTGTCAGAATATTTTCCTCCTAGTAAAACTATAAGAATCAGAAACTAAGTTATCGGCTTTGTGCAAAAAGATCAGGAGATGTTGTATGAAGCCTGGCAAAGGTTTAAAACACTGCTAAGGTCGTGTCCTCATCATGGCCTGAGCAAATGGATCTTGGTTCAATCCTCCACAATGGACTCAATTACACTTCAAAGATGGCGCTTGATAACGCCGCTAATGGTGTGTTTATAAAGAAAAACGTAGATGAAGCATATCAACTTATAGAAGAGATAGCCAGGAATCAACATTTCCTAGCTCATTCAAGGTCTAATGAGTCAGCTGCATTAACCCAAACTCGATTTGAAGGTGAGGATTTTTCTTCTAAAGTGGAGTACATAGTTCAAAAAGCAATTAGTAGATTGGGACTCAATGAAGCTACTCCTACCGTTAATATGATAGCAAGATGTTGTGAAATATGTGGTGCCTGATCACATTTCTATGCACTATGAGTTATTAAAACTGCAAGGGCATCAACAACAGGCTAATGCGATAGGCCCTTATCCATCGAATAATGATTCATATTCTAACACTTTCAATCCTGGATGGAGAAATAATCCAAAGTTTTCCTACAGAGACAATCCTCAACAAACTCAGGTTCCCGCTTAGCAAAACAGGTTTAATCAGAGAGCACAACCTTAAAACCCTCCTTCAAATCAAGGGTCTTCTTCCACCAACAAACTAGAAGTAATGATGGAAAAATATATGTCGAAACAGGACACTCTAATGCAGAAAATGTTCGAAAAAATTGAAAGTCTTTCCATTCACAACAAAACGCTGGAGACTCAGATAGCTCAACAAGCTGCATCCTCCTCAAGACCACCGAGAATTTTACCAGGGCAGCCGGAGAAGAATCCAAAGGAATAGGTTCGGGCTGTAACTTTAAGAAGTGGAAGTCATAGATAACGCCAGAAGAACAAGAGCAGAGGTCTCGACAGAGGCAACCGAGGGAATTAGTGATCCAAGTCAAGTGGTTCAACCAGAAGATGTAATAATTGGACAAAGTAAATCTAAACAACAGATTTCTGAAGGACATCGTAGTTATTCTTCTCGGATACCATTTCCAAAAGCCCTTGAGAAATCCCGACAAGATCAACAATTTGACAAGTTTGTAGAGATCCTAAAGAAACTCTATATTAATGTACTTTTCGTGGAAGCTATTCAAGAAATGCCAGCATATGCCAAATTTCTAAAGGACATTCTATCGAAGAAAAGAAAGATACCAGAAAATGAAACGGTCGCGCTAACTGCTGAGGCAAGTGCTGTAATCCAAAACAAACTACCTCCGAAGTTAAAAGATCCGGGGAGTTTCTCCATACCTTGTGAAATTAGAAACAGAAGGATACGAAGAGCTTTGTGTGACCTTGGTGCCTCAGTAAGTGTTATTTGATCACTAGCTGATCACTATATGTTTCTAGCCCATTTTATATGCAATTCATACATATCGAGTCCCACTTTTACCTATTTTTGGGCCAATTATACTTGGAATGCATACATTGTGATAACTAGTTGATATTCCTCATTTCATACTTAATTCCATGTGCATAGTGGTTCTAAAATGCCAAAATCCATTAATATTTAAATTCTATGCCAAGTTATCATTTTGAGGACAAGTTATCATTATTATATGTCAAGTTATCATTATTTTGAGTGAACTGATTTTCAATGGTTTTCTTGTCCTAAATCCATCATTATCATGTATAAATCATATTTGGATAGTCACATCTCAACTTGTGCAAAGTTTTAAGTCCATTTGAACAAGTTATCATTTTTTAAGTGCCAAGTTATCGTTAAAGGGCAATTCTGTCATTTTGACATGCAAAATCATTAATTCTGCACAGGGGCCTTAAGAAATCATCTTATTATTGTTTTAACTCGTTGCTGGTCAAATTTCATCACATTTGGATGACCACAACTCAAGTTATCACAAGTTATCATTTTTAAGTCATATAAGTTATCGTTTTTGGGCACCCAAGTTATCACTCGTTAGAAATCTCATTCATATTTGATTTCTGATCTCACTCACTTGTCACTCTAATCCATTTGATGCCTGAAATGCTTTGAACCATTCATATTTGGACATTTTCTAGGATTTATTAAAAGTTATCATTCTGAGCCCTAAAATCATTAATATCGATATAAGTTATCACTCCTACACAACACCCAATTTCATTTGATATATGAGCTAGCAACTATCATCATCTTGATCTTTATTTGTCAAAACACCATTCAAGGGCTTTGATGCTTGCTGTTTTGGGATTTGTAGCAGGAAGAAAGGTGGCCAAAAAGTGGAAAAAGTAGGGGGGACCATCTACTTTTTCCTGCACAAAAGGGAATCTGCAGCTGGAATTTCAGAGGGGTGGACAGGTGGCTGCAATCAAAGGATAAAGAACATTCTGATGCTGATCCAAGGGTGAATAGGAGTCATATAAAAGGGGAATTTTTGGAGGAGAGAAAGGGGGGCTGGACAATCAAGGGTTGGGAGAAGGAAGGAGGCTGTTGTGGAGCTGCTGCTGCTGCTTGGAGCTGCTGCTACTGCCGAGATACTTCAATCAATGATTTGTATCTGTTTCTCAATTCATTTGATGTCAAGCTTTGTAATTATGAGGAGCTACACTCCATTTCTCTAGGATAGGGTAGTAGTTTAGATTAATTTTGGATGGATATGGACTGGTTTATAATCCTGCACTGAAATTAATCCTGATTTCATATTTCAAAATTGTTCTATATTGATTTATGCTATGTTGTCATTAGATCTATTTGTAATTGATGACTGAGAAGTCTTATTTGATCTAAACATCTTTCAAGAATGATTTATGAGATAATATCATATTTTTGGATTTAATTTTATTGCAAACTTGATTTCTGAACTCTGATTTCCTAGTTTCCTGAATTTCTGAATCTGAATTTTATTTCTGTGGCTGTTGAATCCATTCTTCACTCACAATCTGATTAATTGAGTCCTTGGAAAGTTGCTATTGTTCCTATGTTGTTTAGGAATGAATCAAGATGCTTGGATAATCATTTGACTCAAATCAGATTGTTCCACTGATTTCTAAAATGAAAACTTGAATTCTGATTTTTTTTATTTCTTATTGAAATCTGTTTTACCAATTGAGTCCCCTGATTTCTTCCAATCACTGATAAGTGAACTTTAGGGATGTCTTGCAGTCCAGAGATGGGTCAACAATCAGTTGGTAATTCAGATTTCCATTGATTTAAAATTCTGATTTCTGAAATACTGATTTCTTGGTTTCTGGTTTTCTGAATTTCCTGAACCTGAATTTTTTTGAACTGTTGAATCTATTTGTCATTAAGGATTGGATTAATTGAATAGCTGAGAGGCTAGTATTTACTCTAATCTTATTCAGAAATGTATTAAGATGTTTGACAATTTAAGGTTCAATTCTGTTTTTCTAGAATCTGAAATCTGATTTCTGAATTTATTCAGAAATCTGTTCTTCTGATTTTTCTTTTGATTAGAATCTGATTTGCCAAGTGAGCATCCTTATTTCATCAAATCATCGAGATGTGTACTATGAGAATCTCTTGCAGTCCAGAGATGGATCAAGAGGCATTTGGCAAGCCTGAATTCTAAGGGTCTTGTTGCTGATTTTTCTGAATTGCAGAATCCTATTTTCTGATTTCTATTTAAATTCTGATTTCCATTGTTAATCCTCAACTTAATCCACTGCTGAGAAGTAGTCATTAGGTCATCCTTGAGATCTAGAGATAGGCCAAGGAGGAATGGCAATTATGAATTCATGTGGTTATATGCTTTGCATTTCCAATTGAATTGTGTTTGTGTGGATTTCATTTCATTTTGCAACCGAGAGGTTGAATTTAAATCCCCCTGGAATTCAGAGATGAATCAAGGAGCACAAGCACCATATTTGAGTAGATTTCAACCTGGTTTGATTGATTGGAATGATTCCATCTTTTTATGAATGCAATCACAAGTTATCATTGCAGAATTTCTTTGAATTGAAAAAAATCAGCAATGAACTCCCCATTGAGCTGAATGATAACTTGATTTTCAGTGAGGACCCTCTATTGATTCAATCTAGCTAACAACTATATGACAATATATTGTTTAGTTAGATGCCAATTGAGCTGTGGGAACAACCATTTTCATGATTGAATCAAAGTTGGACATTTAATGATAACTTGATCAATTCCATCCTTAACTAATTTAGATGAACCCCAAATCCTAGAAGAACCTTTCTCATTAATAGTTAAACCTTTCTAGTTAGCCATTAGTTTAGCATTTAAAATTCAGTTTTGCAAAAGTTTCCAAAACCTCAAAACTTGTTATCATTCTGCACTTGTTAAAAAAACTGTTTTCACTTCCAATTAAAAATCTATTTTTGTCACCTTACTTAGGATTAATCTAAACTATTTTTAGGTAGTTTAGGACTTCAAATCTTTGTGGATATGACAACCTGAGTCTACTACACCTTACCTGTGCACTTGCAGCTAGTGAGTTGGGAGACAAAAAAAAATGAAAAACTCTTTTCTTTAATTTCAGCAAGTTATCACTAGAAAATCCAAATATCACTATCATTATTCCTCTATCATTGTGTAAACTTGAAATGGGTAACATTAAGCCCACGAACATGTCTCTCCAATTAGCAGACAGATCTATAAAAATTCCACAGGAAATTCTGGAGGATATACCTATCAAAGTAGGCAACTTCTACATACGAGTCGACTTCGTGGTGCTAGACATGGATGAAGACAATCAAACTCCTATCTTGCTGGGAAGACCCTTTCTAGCTATCGTCGGAGCAATGATAGATGTCAAACAAGGTCGCCTTATGATCACAATAGGTTTTTATCCCTTTTTCTAGTTAATTCACCCATATCGAGCCCCTATTTTGCTTAACTTTTGGCCAAATATGCTTGAAATGCATGGATTGTGATAACTAGTTGATCTTTCTCATTTTATACTTAATTCCATGTGCATAGAGGTTCTAAATTGCTAAAATCCATAAATATGTCAATTCTATGCCAAGTTATCATTTTTTTGGGCAAGTTATCATTCCAAAGTGCAAAGTTATCATTTTTCTAGTTTAGCTGATTTCTAGTGATTATCTTGTCCTAAATCTCATGCCATCATGAATTAATCATATTTGAATGATCATATTTCAACTTGTGCAAAGTTATCATTCCATTTCACAAGTTATCATTTTTTAGTGTCAAGTTATCGTTTTAGGGCAGAACTGTCATTTCGATATGCAAAGCTATCAATTCTACATAAAAGCATTAGGCAATCATTATATTATTGACCTAACTCCGTGCTGCCCTGATTTGATCACATTTGGACAACCACAACAAAAGTTATGACAAGTTATCATTTTTATGGCATCAAGTTATCATTTTTGGCACCAAAGTTATCATTCCTATGAAATCTTATCCACATTTGATTTCTGACCTCATTCACTTGTCATCTTAATCCCGTTCATGCCTTCAATGATCTGAACCACTCATATTTGGACATTTTTTATGAAATATGCAAAGTTATCATTCCGGGTTCAAAAGTTATCATTTTCAACTATGGATTTCATTCCTGCACAACACCAAATCCCATTTGATGATAGGGCTAATAATTATTGCTGTTCTAATCCTTATTTGTTAGAATCATATTCAAGGACTTTGATGCTTGCTGTTTTGGCCTTTCTAGCAGGGAAAAGAGGGCTGCACAAGGAGGAAAAAAGAGGGGGGACCACTTGCTTTTTGGCTGTCCAAAAAGTTGTCACTGCAGATATTTTCTGGACCAGGACACTTGGCATGATCAGGCACAAGGAAACCTTCTCATCTGCATCCAAGGGTGGATAAGAGTCATATATAAGCTGGAAAACCTGGAGGAAAAAGGGGGCTGGCCATTCAATGGTTTTAGGCAGGAAGGAAGCAAGGTTTTGGGGCTGAAGTGAAGCTGCATTTTCTTATTTCTGTGGATAGCCTTTTGATTACAGGATGTTTTGTATCAATTCTTCCTAGTATTGTGTATCAATCTTTGTAATTATGAGGAGCTAATCTCCATTTCTCCTAGGATAGGTTAGTAGTCTAATTAGTTATGGATGAGATATGGACAAATCTGATTTCCTGCACTGAAATCTAATTTCTGGTTTTACAATTCTGATTTTTGAACTCATAGGAATATGTTCTTGTCATTGCAAGATCCTATTTGTATTTACAACTGAGAGGTTGTCCTTTGATCTACTCTTTGTTCAGAAATGAATCAAGAATCAATGTCAAGCTTCTAGATTCAATCCCAATTAGGAATCTGATTTTTTGATTTGTGAAATTTGTTTTTCCATTTCTGATTTCTGAATTGTCAAATCTGTTTTCATCATTGCGGACCCCTGATTTCTTAGTAGCTGAGAGGCTAATGTTTAGGTTCCTTCTTGTTCAGAAATGAATCAAGAGACAATGGTAATCCTAAGGTTTAATTCCCTGAATTTGTGCAACTCTTCAATGCTGATTTCTGAATTTTCTGATTGCTGATTTCCTGAATTTCCCTTGCTGATTTCCTGAAATTTGTGGAATCTGCATTGTTATTGTTAAGCCCCTGATTTCTTTTAATCACTGAGAGGTGTACTTAAGGTTTTCTTGCTGTTCAAATGTGAACCAAGAAGCAATTGCATATGCTGAGTTCCATATGTAATTGAGTGCTGATTTCTATTTAATTCATTAGTAAAAATGTGGATTTCATTTCCATTTGCAGCTGAGAGGCTGATTTAAAATCCTCTTATAGTTTAGAGATAAACCAAGAAGCATTAGCACTAATATTTGATTGATTTCATTCATGTTTAGTTAATTGAAGTAATTCCCTCATGTTTAAGGTGCAATTGGATGTTATCATTTCTGATTTTTATTGCAATTGCCAAAAATCAGCAAGGAATTTTGATCTTGAGCCTAATGATAACTTGATATTCAGTGGGGATCCTCTTCTAATTCAATCTAGCTAACATTTATATGAGAATATAATTATTAGTTTTGGACAAATTCAGCTGTGAGAGCAGCCATGTTAAGATTGAATTAGATTTGACTAAAAATTGATAAATTGTCCCATTCCATCCATAATTAAGTTAGATGAACCCCAACTCTTAGGAAAACCTTTCTCATTGATAGTTAAACCTTTTGAGCCTCTAGTTTAGCATTTATAATTTAGTTTAGATAAGTTTCCAAAAGTTCAAAAATAGTTATCCTTTTTGCCACTTTTAAAAATCTATTTTCATTTTCCTTCAATTTCTTAAAATTGTAACTTTAGTTAAGGCTAGTCTAGATTATTTTAGGGAGTCTTTGGCTTCAAATCACTGTGGATACGACATTTGGATAGACTACAATTGACCTGTATACTTGCAGTAGAAAGTGAATTAGGGAGTTGAATCAAAAATTGAAAAATCTCACTTTTGACCCAAAAATCAGCAAGTTATCATTATACTCCTCAATTTCACTATCACCTTACTTTTCAAATAGGCGATGACACAGTTGAATTCTGACTGAATCACATTATTAATTTCCCAGACATGGAGGATCACCCTCTTCAACCCGAGCCACTGGACCCCCTTATACAGAAAGTAGCATTAGTTGTTCACATATCAGATTCTCTGGAAGTATCTCTTGAAGCCCAAGAATCATCTTTGTGGACAGAAGAAGAAACAAACATTTTTACGAGTCACATGCTCTCGACTGAAATATAACATCCTAACACTCCACTAGAAGAGTTCGTGCAACAGACTAGTTCAAAGAAGCCAACAAAGCCAGAACTAAAGAAGCTACCTCCAAATCTCAAATATGAATTTTTAGGTGAAGATTTCACTTATCCAGTAATCGTCAGTGCAGATTTAAAGACAACTCAACTTCAGTAGCTATTGGATAAGTTAAAAGCTTACAAGCATGTCATAGGATACACATTGGATGATCTCAAAGGAATTAATCCTGCTATATGCATGCATCGCATCCTTATGGAAAAGGATTATAAACCTTCCATAGAGGGACAAAGACAGCTTAATCCAGCAATGAAGGAAGTAGTGAAAAAAGAAGTTATTAAACTTTTGGATGAAGGAATTATTTACCCCATATCAGTCAGTCAGTGGGTGAGCCTTGTGCAGGTCGTGCCAAAAAAAGGTGGAATCACTATAGTAAAGACAGAGTCAGATAAATTTATTTCCACAAGAACGGTAACAGGGTGGAGGATGTGTATTGACTTTAGAAAACTTAATAAAGCCACAAAGAAGGACCATTTTCCATTACCTTTCATTGATCAGATGTTAGAAAGACTAGCAAATCACTCTTATTTTTATTACTTGGATGGATCTTCAGGATTTCATCAAATTCCTATTCATCCAGAAGATCAGGAATAAACTACCTTTACTTGTCCTTATGGAACTTTTGCATACAGAAAGATGCCTTTTGGATTATGTAATGCTCCAGCAAGCTTCCAAAAGTGCATGATGTCAATTTTCTCCGATTACATTGAAGAAATAATGGAGGTATTTATGGATGATTTTTCAGTGTATGGCACTTCCTTTGAAATCTGTCTTCAAAATTTAGGAAAGGTATTACAGAGATGCGCCGAATCTAATCTCGTGTTGAACTGGAAGAAATGTCACTTCATGGTACAAGAGGGTGTAGTTCTAAGGCATATTGTCTTAGGTCGGGGCATTGAAGTCAATAGAGCTAAGACAGAAGTAATTGAAAAGTTACCTCCGCCCACTAATATCAAGGGAATCAGAAGCTTTCTTGGTCATGCCGGATTCTATCGACGATTCATCAAGAATTTTTCTATAATTGCAAGGCCCTTGACAAAACTACTATCCAAGGATGCGGAGTTTATATTCGATGAACACTGTTTAGAGGCTTTTAACACTCTGAAAAAAGCTCTCATAACAGTCCCAATTATCCAATCACCTGATTGGTCTCTGCCGTTTGAAATTATGTGTGATGCTAGTGATCAAGCGGTGGGAGCAGTATTGGGACAAAGGAAGAATAAAAAGCAACATGCAATCTATTATGCTAGCAAAACTTTGGATGAAAGCGCAAATCAATTACGCTACAACAAAAAAAGAATTTCTAATAGTCGTTTTTGCAATAGATAAATTCAGATCCCACCTAGTTGGCTCCAAAGTCATCGTGTACACTAATCACCAAGCTGTCTGATACTTGATAACTAAAAAAGATGCCAAACCTAGACTCATCCGATGGATCCTTTTGTTACAGGAATTCGATTTAGAAATCAAAGATCGCAGGGGGATAGAAAACTTAGCAGTTGATCATCTCTCTCGAATTCAACTATTAGAACAAGATCTTAACACTGGAATGCACAGAGCTATTAATGATTCTTTTCCAGATGATCAATTGTTTTCGATTTAGACAACACAACTTCCTTGGTTCGATAATTATGCCAACTACTTAGATTCAGGAGTTCTACGACCTGATCTGTCCTACCAACAAAAGAAGAAATTTTTCTCTGATATCAAATATTACATTTGGAATGAACCATTTCTATTCAAAAAATGTGCAGATGGAATATATCGGAGGTGTGTACCAGACGAAGAACAATTTGCTATATTACAGGAATGTCAATCATCTCCTTATGGTGGTCATGGAGGATATCAGAAAATAGCCGCCAAAGTTCTTCAAACAGGTTTTTATTGGCCAACACTATTTAAGGATGCAATCAACATTGTTAAATCTTGTGATTCTTGTCAAAGGAATGGAAATATAGGCAAAAGAAATGAAGCACCTCAGCAACCTATACTCGAGGTAGAAATATTTGATGTATGGGGAGTGGATTACATGGGACCTTTCCCCCCTTCTTGCGGGTATAAGTTCATACTCCTAGCCGTTGATTGTCTCAAAATGGATTGAAGCTATCCCTACAATCTCAGCAGACTCAAGGTCGGTTGCTAAACTTTTTAAAGATATAATATTTCTAAGGTTTGGGATACCGAGACTGGTCATTAGTGATGGAGGCTCACATTTTATTGAACGGAGTTTTAAAAATTGTTGCTCAAATATGGTGTCAAGCATCGGATCTCTACCGCTTACCACCCTCAAACCAATGGGCAAGCCAAAGTCCCAAATAGAGAGATCAAACTAATTCTTGAGAAAACTGTTTCAATAACCAGAAACGATTGGAGCCTAAAACTCAATGAAGCATCGTGGGCATATCGGACTGCTTATAAAACACCAATTGGGACAACACCATTCAGACTTATCTATGGTAAACATTGTCACCTATCAGTGGAATTAGAACATAAGGCTTTTTGGGCAATTAAAACACTTAATTATGATTTCCAAGCAGCTTCTGGAAAACGTTTATTGCAGCTCAATGAGCTAGATGAATTAAGATTATATGCCTATAACAACTCCCGCATCTATAAAGAAAGAACGAAGAAATGGCATGACATGCACATATAAAGAAAGAACTTTAAAGAGGGCGACCAGGTTCTGTTATTTAATTCCATACTACGACTTTTTCCCTGAAAGTTAAGAACACGATGGTCTGGACTGTTTATCATTGAAAAAATATGGCGCAATGGATATCAAAAATAGTAATTCAGAAATCTTCAAGGTCAACGGGCAAAGACTAAAACGTTATAATTCAGGCGCAGTAAGGTTCGAAGAAGCGCTACATTTGCAAACAGGCCACTAGAAGAAATTAGGTCGAGTCAATGACGTTAAAAAAAGGTGCTACAGGGAGGCAACCCAACCAAATAAATGGTCAGCAGCCACGTCAGCATCGGCAAGGACAGGACTGTTAGAAAAATTACCTGAAAGTACATTTCCAGATTTAGTTGAGAATCCCAACAGAATCTAACACTATATCTACCCAAATATCCACTTTTCCAAGTTTCACATGAACTCCCCCACGTCGCTTTGTTTTCCACCCGATCGATTAACACCACCGAAACACTCATCATCTCTCAGCCACCTCTCGAAATCCCTAGCAGCTCTCCATTGTCCTCCGAGAAACCTCAGCCGCCTTACACCTTACGATCACCGATATTTTCAGCCGACAACATGAAGCGAACCCGCACATCGTCCGATTCCTCGGCAAATAGTTCGTCTGAGTCCATCAAGCGACAGCTTCGTCCAGATGATTTTTTACAACCAACGTCCAACTTGCGACGACCAGAAGACAGCAATAAAGCCCAACGTCTTCTTAATACATGGGTCCGAAATTTTGCTTCTACACGATTTCTGGATTTTTCCACTCTCGAATCTCTCGGACTATTTGAAGATATCAGGACCCTACTTCATCGATCCCGTCTCCTCCCTTTCTTTATGAAACGCTGGGACCTCTATGAAGAGGTAACAATGGAGTTCTTAGGGACTTTGTATCCCATCCATTTCGATAAAGATGGAGTTCCTGATCTTATTGAGTTTCAGTTATGTAATCATGAACTCGTCATGAGTCTGAACACCTTCGCCAGTTTAATGAATCTGCCTAATGTTGGCCATCGAACTCCTCCACCCTCTTTCCCTACATTTGAAGTTTGGTATCAACTTACCGGCCAACGAACCGATAACATGTTACACCTAGTCGGTCACAACCTGAAGAACCCTCTTCTTCGATATTTTCATATTCTTCTTACCAACACTATCTTAATCCCCCCCAATGAATACGAGCGGGACCTTGTTTCTGCCGATGAGCTTTTTTTCTCTGGTGTTTACTGTCTAACACAAAGATTAACCTTGCCTCGTTCTTCCTACAAAGTCTGATCACGGAGTCAACTCGTGAATTTAGTCCAATCCTCTACAACAACCTCATCACACCCCTAGCAGAACACTATGTGTTCTTAGCCAACACCACCTCCACACCCGCCACACTTATCAACTTGGACTTTTTGATCAAGGAAGGGGTTCTTCTAACGATAAATGACCAACAATTTTGGCAACAATCTAATTCATCGGCTCTCCTCCAACTACCTGACCCAATATGGACCTCAATCCTGGAAGGCCGGAATTGGTGAATGACTGATTTCATCAAGGTCACAAGGCCTATTTCAACATTACACCCATTACTTCTAGACTACAGAACCGCCTCCCAACTTCCCTTTGGCTTCAGAACCCCTCGAAGGCAAATTGTCTCTTCTTCTTCCTCATCAGCTCCGGATGTTTCTCCATCTGTACCACTCACCACCTCTCAAAAATTGGACCTCATTTTGTACCAAGTGACACAACTTGCGAACGCCACAGCCCGCAATCACCAGGACATCCAAGCTCTTAAAGACCAACTGCATAAGCTGGAGCAATAGAACCTGGTGCACCAACAACGAGTCCATGGAGTGGAAGATGTTCAGAATTCTGTCTTAACAACCCTCAGTGACATTCAACAAGTCACTGACCGCATCCTTGAGCTCCAACCAATTCCGAGTCCCTCTTCCTGGCATGATCGACACTGAGGTCAGAGTCAATTAATTCTAAGCTTAGGGGAGAGGGAAACATGGTACATTTCTACTCTTTACTACTCTATTTTAACTCCCATTTTTCAAATTTTACATTAAATTTTTCACATTATAGATTGGTATTGCACCTTGTTAACTTCATGCGGATACAATAAGAAATTTCAGGTTCATCTTGTAGCTATAGCCACTGTTGCAACCTCCTGAAACTTTGTTCAAAAACATCTTGCTAGCCCCTAATATTTTAACATATCTTGCAACCGAATTCAATGCTGAAAGTGAAAGGGTAAAGGTTGGTGGAAAGTGACTATTTTGAGATATTAAGAACTTCACGACCAATCTTATTTAAGCTTGCCTCTTATTTCAAATAATTGCTAATAAAATTGTTGATATTAATCTTCACTAGTACAGTATAAAACAAATAAAAGAATGCAATAAGCAAAATAAAAAGTTAAAAATAGAAAAAAAAGGGCCAAGAGAGCCCCAGAAGGTACAAAAAGGGTGCATTCCTGAGCTAAGGTGAATTTGGGTGAGTAGATCCATAGGGATTCATGCCTGGTACCCTAAGAGCAACTGCCCTGAGCTGTGTCGATCAAAATTCTGCTACATGAATTCACTTGAAGCATTGAAAAGAGATGAGAATTCAAAGTGAAGTCTATAGTGCACTGGTGGAATTAGCATTAACACTTTTCTTATCTGTCTTTCTTATTTGAATTCTTTGGTTTGAGCTAAAAAGAGAAAGTTAAAAATGTCTTGTTGTTAATACCCTCATCTAAGTCAAGGATGAAGGAATCGAGAAGGCACTTAAGCAAAGAATATCAAGTTGATATATTAAAGTTTGACGGGAAAGCAAGATGAAAAATCACCCATGTCTTGAACATTGCTTGAGGATAAGCAAAAAGCTAAACTTGGGGAAATTTGATCACCTCTTTATTGTACCTATAATCATTACAACTAAATCCATGAATTTATGTAAAAATTAAGTATATTTAAATGTTTTTTTATCATTTTTTAGTAGAGAAGTTGAATGAGTAAATGAGGGACTAACAACTTTTCGAAATTTGAATTTGGAGCAGGGAATGAAAAAAAAGGGGAGGAGGAAGCCTGGAAAAACAACAACCGGGGAGGAAGGCAGAAAGGAGTGGAAGAAGAAGACGCAGGTTTTTGAAGAAAGAAGATGAACTAAAGGAGATTTTTTATTCCCTCGTGATGAAACTTTGTTGATGCTGACTATTATTCTGATTTTCTGATATTACCGATCTGACTCCTCGTTTCTTATTTGTATGACGCATAGTTGTTTAGGATTTATATCTTATTTCATTTGGATTGAGAGATCGATTGTTTTGATTTAAACTAATTTCACCCGAGAGGGGAATTTGGTTACATTACTTGCTATGTTTCTAATAAATTGCTGATTTATTATTTATCAAAGGATCGAGAAATATGCTACACTGACTGTTATGAGATGAGAATCCTTACAGTCGTATGAGGTGTCAATCTGCATTCTGATCATTTGATTAAGATAAAAAGAACGAATTATAGAAGATCGAGAGATTAAATTTTCTTTCTGATTAAGGACGAGAGTCTTCTCAATCAGCGATCTTGATTTAATGGTTAGTAACCACTCTCTTCTTGATTTCTAGATACATCGATAGGTTAGAGTGGGATCACAAAATCTGTAAATCAGATATGGTTATTGTCATAGCATCAACTAGTTCATTACGAGGGAATCTCTTCCTTCACTCTTTGATCTTTTATTATCTTTCTTTATTATTCTTAATCCATACTCATTCATTCATCTGATTTATTCTTTTATAATTTCGTGACAACTTTTGGGATATAAGTGGATTAAGTAATTGATCTAAATCAATGGGGTTACGACACTCAGGGTTTCTACTCGACCTGTGCACTTGCAGCTACGTGAACTCTTGGGTAAAATTAAAATGTGACTAAAATTATTTCTTGTGTGAAAATCTATAACTTCGCAATTACAATTGGTTCACGTCAGGTATCAGTCGATCGGTCCAAAACACTGGTCAACCAGACAGTGCAGAATTCGCCAACGGTCACATTTTTCATAAAACAAAGTGTACCGGTCGATCGGTCCATATGTGCGATCGACCGGCCTATGAGTCAAATGAACAATAACGATCAAATTTGAAGGAAAAAATTGTGGAATGATTTTTGGACGACTTTCTCACTTGCAGAAGCCTATAAAAGGAGTTTCAAAGCCAGAAAGAAGTGCATTCATCCAAGCTTTGAAGAAAAACTTCAAGTTATCAAAAGAAGATATTCTCCTTGAAGTTTTCATTTTTAGTTTTCTCTTCTTTCTCTCTTCTTCTCTTGTGAGATTAGTTTTGTAAAAGAGAAAACATTTTATTTAGAAAAATACTGAGAGAGCTCCTGTGTAAAAGAGGTTCAAAATCTTACCTCTTGAACAAGAGAAAAGATTAGCTGCCTAGGAGGAGAGGTTGCCTTGCCTCTCGAAGCGGAGAAAAGGTGGTTGATGTAAAGGGCGTTCTTCCATGCCCCATTTGGAATTAAGGAAGAGTTCTAGTGGAATCTCCGACGATCTCGAGGTCGAGAAGTCGGAGCGGGGAAGTAGGTCAAGATGTGGCCGAACCTCATCAACCACCACCCATGCACCTTTGTATTTGATTTTCTCTCCCTCCCTCTCATATTGAGTTTGATGTGATCTGAATTTCATAAACTTAAAAGGTTTTTAAGAATCGATTTTAAGCTTCCACGAAGATTTTTGTGAAATAGACATTTTCGAATTGAACACCAATTCAACCCCCCCCCCCCCCTCTTCGTGCCCTTTGGGATCCTACAATTGGTATCCGAGTGGGTTGCTTTTGTTTTAAGATTTAATTATTTTTAGATCTAATTATTTTAAGATTTGATCATCTTGTTTTAAGATTTAACAATCTTTAAGAGCCATGACATCAAGTGGAAGTGGTTTTGCCGAAGGGCAATCAATTAGTCATCCTCCTCTTTTAAATGTATCAAATTTTGCATATTAGAAAATTAGAATTCAAGTATATCGACATGTGGGACATAGTTGAAAAAGATCATTATGTTCATGAAAAGTTACCTTCTAATTTTAAAGAAAAAGAAAAGATTTTTTCAAAACTTGATTGGAAAGCCAAAAATATATTTTATTGTACTTTGGATTCAATAGAGTTTAATCGGATTTCAAGTTGTGAAACTACAACCGAGACTTGGGAAAGCTCATCACTACTTATGAAGGAACTGACAAAGTTAAAGAATCTTGATTGAATATTTTAAACCATCAATATGATTCTTTCAAAATTCATCATAATAAATCCACAAATAATATGGTAGCTCGATTTAATGATATTTTGCATGGCTTAGCCTCATTGGGCAAGCAAAAAACTAACCCCCCAAAAGTGAAAAATATTCTCATGTCTCTCTCCTCCAAATAGCATACGAAGAGGATCGTGATCGAAGAAAAAGATCTAAACGAATTGGATTTTGATGATCTAATTGTTCACTTCTAACCAGATCTCAATCCAAGAAGATCAAGAAGAAAAAGTTTCCAAACAGAAAACATTGGCACTAAAAGCAAATCCAAAAGAAGACTCAAGTGAAGAAAAAGTGGAGGAAAGAAGACTCGCCCGCTACATAAGAAAACTAGATAAGTATCTCAAGCTGGTGAAAAAGAAAGAGAAAAATGAGAAGGCTACCCGAAAATCATACAAAAAACACAAAGAAAAAACTTCTCAGAAAGGTAAAAAGAAAAATTGTGAAGAGTATAGTGAAACAAGTGATTCGTTAAGCTCTTCTAGTGATGAAGCATACATATGCTTAATGGCACAGGACGATGAGGTAATTTCTAATCCTTCAAATTCAAATTATGACTCATCGAACTCTTCCGAAGAAAATATTTCTTTAGATGTGAATAAAGAACTCTCCTCCCTTATAAAAAGATATTTCTCAATTAAAAAGGAAAATGAAAAAAATAATACATGAGATTGAAAAATTAAAAGAAGAAAAGAATATATGTCTTATGGAAAATGAAAAACTAAGAAATGAAATTGATACTTTGGAAATTACACATGCTTGTGAAATCGTAAAACTAGCATGTTCTTTAGAAAAAGTAAAAAAGGAAAATAATCTTTTGAAAATTCACAAAATAAAACTACTTCTCATGTGAGGAAAAATAATATTAGGAAATACTTTGAAAACGAGAACTCTTATTGGAAATCCAATCATTCCTTTAATAGAAAATCACAATTCAAATATTTTACATGTGATTTTTATGGTCATTATGCATATCAATGCAAAATAAGAAATTTAACATAACACGGCATAATTTGAGTTCCAAAATGAACTTTAACTAATAAAATTGGACCCAAAGAAGTTTGGGTACCAAAGTTTAAATGATAGTTTTTGAGGTGTGCCTCACATGTAAAGCAAAGGAGGAATTGGAAATGTAAAGACACAAAGGTTATGGTAAAAGTATAATCTATCTTTGATTTCACTCAAAAATTCAAAATTACTATTTCTTTGAAAAGAGAAAACATATAAAGTTGATAATAGTGATAGGGAGCATACTAAACTTTATTTTGACATATCATTGTTGTATCAAAGTTTTATGCCATATTTTGACTATTTTTTGTTATCAAATTATTTTCATTTCACCATTATGAAATAGTCATAAATTTAGGGGGAGTTATTTCTTCATATACAAATTATTCTTTTTGTTGAAACAAAAAAGGGAGAAATATAGGAGAAATATGATATGAATATCACTTTATATGAAAGTTGTGTTAGGAGGAGTAAAATTGATTTTACAACTTATTTTATAATTTTTTCGCAACTTATACATTTTTCATATTTCTCGGTTTGTCGTCATAAAAAAGGGGGCAGATTATTGGATCTAAGTTTTAATGACATATACAATTATATTTCGATGATACAAACCTCGAAAATTTAAAATTAAAATGCTGAAAGGTTTAAAGAAAAAGGGATAACTTTATGCACTAACACTTTGATTAAATAATTAACTATGATCCTATTAGATTTTGGATTAATCCTAGTAGAGAATTTTGTTAGTTTTCCATAGAATAAAAAATCATCTCATTTGGATAGCTGTGCAAAAAATTATGCATAAAATTATTGAAATTGAACATCTCACAATCCAGAATCTTATGTACCATAGACAGAGGTCGATCGGTCCAAAACACAGGTCGATCGGTCATGTAAAAAATGTCCAATTTCAATAAGCAGAATGTCGAGACTGTACCGGTCGTGTCCAAAACACAGGTCGACTGGACAGTGCAGAATTCGCCAACGGCCACATCTTTCATAAAGAAAGTGTACCGGTCGACTAGTCCATATGTGCGGTCGATCGGTCTTCGAGTCAAATGAACAGTAATGATCAAATTTGAAAAAGAAAATTGTAGAATAATTTTTGGATGATTTTTTCACTTGCAGAAGCTTAAAAAAAGAGTGTCAAAGTCAGAAGGAAGTGCATCCATATAAGCTTTGAAGAAAAAATTCAAGTTATCAAAAAAAGACATTCTCCTTGAAGTTTTCATTTTTAGTTTTCTCTTCTTTCTCTCTTCTTCTCTTGTGAGCTTAGCTTTGTAAGAGAGAGAAAATATTTTATTTAAAAAAATACTAAGAGAGCTTCTGTGTAAAAGAAGTTTAGAATCTTACATCTTAAACGAGAAAAAAGATTAGCTTCCTAAGAGGAGAAGCAGTCTTGCTTCTCGAGGTGGAGAAAATGTAATTGATGTAAAGGACGTTCTTTCTTGTCCCATTTGGAATTAAGGAAGAGTTCTAGTGGAATTTTCGACGATATCGAGGTCGAGAAGTTAGAGTGAGGACGTGTGGCCGAACCTTATCAACAATCACCCGTGCACTTTTGTGTTTGATTCTCTCTCCCTCTCATATTGAGTTTTATGTGATCTGAATTACATTAATTTAAAAAAAAATTTCGCGATCATTTTTATGAAATTTATATTTTCGAATTGAACTTAGAATCCGATAGTAGCTAGAGGTTATTTTAAGCGAAAACACCTCGCTTTAAAGTGTTCCGAAGGAACACGTAGTATGAGCTGCAAAGCCTCCATTGAAACTCGGGCCTTTCGTATGGCCACCCCTGTTTCCCTCCCCTGTTCACTTCTCTGTTCACTTCCTCGCCATCGATTTCTTTTCCTTCTCTCTCTGTTTTTTCTTCTTCATGTTCTTTCTAAATTTTGTGAACAACTTTGGGAAGGATTCGTGCATAAATTTTCTTGGCCCGTCAACCCATCGCTCTTCAACGTTTTTTCTTGATCGTAAACGAGCAACCATCTCTGCTTTTTCCTGTTTTTCTTCGTCACTTTTTCGCTTTTCAGTTTTCAGATCTGAAAAATGCTCGCCAGTCGAAGCTAAAGGTCAATTTCTTGCATAATTTGTAATTCTACATTTAGTTTTCGTGTTTGTTTTGGTTTTGTTTGCTTGAGTCAGTGTGGAGTTCTCCAGCTCCAGGAAGGATATCTCATACTCCTATTCTGCTTATATTTTGAGATTCTATGTGAACTTAGCTACCAACAAGTATGTTGGTTCTCACGAGTGTGCTCGGCTGTTGTTGCTTGATTTGTGTTCAATCGTGCTCTCGTTGTAGCACTTGTCCTCTTCTTTTAAGTATTTAACGGTTATGGAGAAAAGATTGCGGTAGTTTGTAGGAGTTCGGTATTAGAAATTCCTTGTTCTCCAGAGAACTTACGATGTGGTTGAACATTCATTATTGATTAATCATTTTTTGTGGTGCTGGAAATTTGTAGCTAGTTTGTGAAATTGTTTACAAATGTTAAATTCATATGATCAATAAATTACTCTGATGATTTTTAGTCTAATTGTTCATTGTTCAATACTGAATTCCTTCTGGAGATTGTTCTTTTTGTGGTGCTGGAAATTTGTAGCTAGTTTGTGAAACTGTTTACAAATGATAAATTCATATGATCAATAAGTTACTCTGATGATTTTTAGTCTAATTGTTCATTGTTCAATACTGAATTCCTTCTGGAGATTGTTCATCGTACAATTTTCTTCATTCATCTTCTTGCTGACGTTATCATTAGGAGCTTATTAGAACTTCTGTACATGTATTTATGCGTACCCGTGATGCTTATTTCTCTCTTGTGGTTGACGTATGCTGCATAATTTTGTAACAATGTGCTTACTATTTACTTTTACAGCTCTCGTTGTCTCTGGATTCTGCTTTCGTGAGCTAAGATGGCATTAGGGAAAGGCTCAAAGATGGATCCTAGGAGGTCATCCTCCAATTATTCAGCTGCAACAATTATTGTGTTTGTTTCTCTTTGCTTGATTGGTGCTTGGATGATGACATCATCCACAGTAGTACCTGGCGATATGTCTTCTTCTGAGTCCAACTACGAGGTGAAACAACAAATTTCGGAGACAAATGAGAGGTCGTACGAGGATAGTTCAGGTGATGTACCTGAAGAAGAAATCAAAACCGAGGATATTGACACCAGCACAAAGGATTCTCTGGCTGAAGCAAAAACTGAGGATGATAAGAATGTGTCGACGAAAATGAATGATAGCTCGGTCGAATTGACTCAAGAAGGTCATCCCGACCAGAGCACCGAGGACAAGACAAATGAATCAGATAATACATCACGTATTGGGACATACAGTGATGAAAATGGTAAGACAGAAGGAGTAATCATTAAAGAGGCTACTGAGAAAGATGGAGTCCAAGAGAAAGGCCAGGATAAAAGCACGGAGCAGAGTTCACAGGAAAAGATGGAGAAACAAAAATCAGATGAAATTGTAAGTGAAGAGCAAGTAACGAAATCAGAGCAAAGTTTAAGTGAAAACACAGATGATGAGCAGAATTTTTCTGATGAAAATAAGGTATCAGAAGAAGAAAAAAATGATGGGGATTCTTCGCAGGATGGCAATGATCAAAGCCAGACAGAAGAGAAAGATGAAGGAAACAAGGACAAGTCTGCCGAAGAAAATTCTGAGCAGAAGAAAGAACATACTTCAAATGAGGCGTTTCCTGATGGGGAACAATCGGAACTACTAAATGAAACCAGTACACAAAATGGTGCATGGGTTACACAGGATACTGAGTCAAAGAATGAGAAAGAAGTACGAGATGCTTCATTGTCAAATGAAGAGAATTCTGGATATAATTGGAAACTTTGTAATGTCATAGCAGGACCGGACTATATTCCTTGCCTTGATAACGAGGAAGCTATCAGGAATCTCAGGAGTACTAAGCACTATGAACACAGGGAGAGACATTGTCCTGTTCAAGCTCCAACCTGCCTTGTTCCTCTTCCTGAAGGATACAAAATTCCAATTCATTGGCCTAACAGTAGGAACAAAGTAAGTAGCTTGCTCGCTGACAAACATTGACATAAATGTTCATGTTCTTTTGTTCTGATAGAACTGATCTTCACCATCGGGTGCCTGTCTCAGATTTGGTACTACAATGTCCCTCATGCGAAGCTTGCTATTGTCAAGGGACACCAAAATTGGGTAAAAGTAACCGGAGAGTACCTCACTTTTCCTGGTGGAGGAACTCAGTTCAAGCATGGTGCACTCCATTACATTGATTTCATTCAGGAGGTTTGCTTCTCCCCGGATCCTTTCTCCTATTTCTTTATCCCTCATTGTTTGTGTTTGTACTTAAGTATTTTTCATATGCCTCAAATTACCTGGAATGGGAAAATCTTTGTACTTATGCTTTTAGCTATCTATCGCATCAGGGTTTGTATCATTTTAATTGTTAACTTGCATCCAAGATGTTTTTTCCTTTACATTTTCTACATCGAAGTATTTTCTAGCATTTGTGGTCACGTGTTTGTTGCAGCATCATTCAACTCATGTTGGTGTTGCACAAACTAATGTTATCATGGGATGCTTGCTTTCTTGTCATTTGTGAAAGAAATCTAATTTTTCCCATGATTGTGTTTGGTACGAGAACTTTTAGTTCTTGTTAGGTTCCGTGAACTAATTGATTTGATAGAAAAATTTAAGTTTGATGTTTGAATGAAAAATGTAATTATGGAAATTTGAAAAGTTGATTTGATAGATAAATTTTAGTAATTGTTTGATAAAAAAGTAAGAACTAAGGATATAATTTATTATTTTATAATATATAAAATTATAGTAAATTAAAATATTATATATTTATTTAGTTAAAATAATAATTTATGAAAATATTTCTATTAATATTATAATTTACAAAAATATTTCTATTAATATTATAATTTATGAAAAATATTGGTATTAAGTTAAAGAATTTATTTTATAAACTAAATGATAATATATTAATGAGTAAAATATTATAATTGATTACTATTTAAGATAATATAAAAATGATTTAATGAATAGTATTAACATTAAATAGTTAATTAATAATATTTGACTAATTAAAATATAATAAATAATTGAAATAAAAAAATAGCAAACAAAAAAAAATGACAAGTTCTTGCTTCCAGTGAGAACTTACCACAAATGTCACGCCTTAAGTTTCCCTACTCGAAAACCTTGCGTCCGGTCTTAGTTTCTTCCTCTTGAAGATCCTAAGGGGCTGTTTGGTGAAAGAATTAAAAAGTTCAGAATATGCATGAGAACAAGTAAGATCTCTCTACAGTATATTTTGTTCTTGCTATCATCAAAAACAATTTCTCTCTACTTTTTCAATTTTCTAGGCAGCAGACAAGATTTGTTCATGTTTTTTTTTTGTTCTTAACCTTGCTTTGTTTGGATGAAATACCAAGAACTACTCATGTGTTCTTGGTATATTCTAATACCAAACACCCCCTAAGTCACCCTCTCAGAATCATGTCCGTGGGACGGTATTCCCACACCCGCATATGCACACTTTTGCAATAAGGAAGAATAACTCAAAATTAAGGGAAAAGCAATAGTTGATTCACTCCATCTAAAAAATGGGACGAGTAAATGTATTTATACAAGAATGGGACGAGTGGAACTCGTCCTTGAATTCAAAATACAAAACCGCCTCCCTTGGCTGTGTGCCCCTTCATGGCGTTCGTTCGCACAAAACTCCTTATGCGGCCCTGCGACTTTCTACTCAAAGTACGGTGCCTGGATGGCCCTCCTGCCATCTTTATATCACTTGAATACTTCTGGCCACTCCGCACACCCCTGAGCAGCGTCTCCGCTTGGCACCATCGCATGCCCAACCGCCGCTCGCACCAAGTCGTCACCCCATGACCAAAGTGATTCGTCCCAATGACTCCTCGGGTGGAGGAATGTCACGGAAGCTACTTTGGCCAGCAGATCCACGCAGGGCGAGAAATTTTAGTTCTTCGTTGAGGAGAACTTCGGTCACGTGACACTTTGTCCGTTTGGCAAAATGTTCTAGAACTTGGGCCAAGTTTTGGCCCAAATTCTGGAACCAAACACTGCCCATGGATCTTACATATGCTTATTTCTGTTGCAGTCGTTGTCTGATATAAGCTGGGGAAAAAGAAGCCGTGTTGTATTGGATGTTGGATGTGGGGTGGCTAGCTTTGGTGGTTTTCTCTTTGACAGGGATGTGCTTACAATGTCTTTTGCTCCTAAAGATGAGCATGAAGCTCAAGTGCAGTTTGCCCTTGAAAGAGGAATTCCAGCTTTATCAGCTGTCATGGGTACCCAAAGACTTCCATTTCCAAGCATGGTTTTTGATGTCATTCATTGTGCCCGTTGTAGAGTTCCTTGGCATATTGAAGGTAATTTCTACTTAGTTTTGCATTCTCCTTTTGTACAAGGAATTCATGATTAATTGGGAAGTAACTTTCAGGGGGCATGCTTTTGCTGGAGTTGAACCGGTTGCTGCGCCCTGGTGGTTACTTTATCTGGTCTGCTACTCCTGTTTATCAAAAACTTCCTGAAGATGTTGAGATCTGGAAAGGTAATTTCTTCAATTCTTGGGGACTAAAAGCTAGTTGCTCATTTTCCTTAGAAATGCTAGTTTCTCATAAATTTTTAGTCTTAATGTCAGCATATTTGATAATGAATGAATGGCCAGGTTTAAAAAAGGATAATGCTTCTTCTACCTACTTCAATAGATAATGCTTTTTCTGTTAAAAAAAAAGGAAGAGAATTTGCACTTCTTTCTTTGTGATGTCTATAGAGTGATTAGCAGATGGAATTTTAAAACGTATCTTCTGTTGAAATTTATGCAGCCATGTCTGCTTTGACGAAGCAAATGTGTTGGCAAATGATCAATAAGACAAAGGATTCCGTAAATCAAGTGGGTCTAGCAATCTTCAGAAAACCTTCTAATAATAAATGCTATGAGAAAAGAAGATCGGAAAACAACCCTCCACTCTGTCAAGAATCTGATGACCCGAATGCAGCCTGGTATCCTTCATGGGCAAAAAGACTTTTAGTAGTCCAAACATTTTAACAAGATTCTCCTTGACTATACGTGCATTAAATGTTAATTAATATTCTCTCGTCCACAGGAATATCCCCTTACAAGCATGCATGCACAAGCTGCCTGTGGATCCTTCTACACGTGGTTCAAAATTGCCAGGAAAATGGCCAAAAAGATTGGAGAGCACACCTTATTGGTTGAATAGTTCTCAGGTTGGTGTATATGGAAAACCCGCGCCAGAGGACTTTCAGGCAGACTATGAGCACTGGAAACATGTCATAAGTAACTCATATTTGAACGGAATGGGAATTGATTGGTCTACTGTGAGGAATGTCATGGACATGAGAGCTGTATATGGCGGGTATGAGAAGACAACCATGTTCTTGATTTCATCATTGTCATTTTGATACAACTCCAGGGTATTTCTGAAGCTAACTATTAACAATATCTTATCCATTAACAAAGTTCCATCAGATAGGATAGTTCCTGAATAATTGTGCTCGTTTTAGGCGTAGGCACTGGGAATTGATAATGTGTTTGTATCTTGCTCTCACACACACATATATATTTGAATAATCGTGTCCCTCTTTTTTAAGTCATCAGATTAAAATTCTATGAATAAGCCTTTCTAATTAGATAAAAAGAAGAGACATGGTCCCCTTCCTTTAAAAAGGGGCATCTCCTTAAGTCCTATATATTAATGAGCGTGTGAAAGGCACACACTCACACGGCATGAAACGTTAATTCATCAGAATTATAGGTAATCTTGAGTCAAAATGACAATCACAAGTTCATTATCAGATGTATGTAATTAGTTTATTTTTTAAGAGAAGTAACATTTTTTTCCGCATAGTTTATTCACAATATTTACATTATTGTCTTTGATTTTTCGTTATCTTATTACCGCCTATTTTAATTTCTAATAATGGATTTTGACAGTTTTGCTGCAGCTCTGAAGGACATGAAAGTATGGGTTATGAACATTGTCACCATTGATTCTTCAGATACACTTCCTGTCATTTATGAGCGTGGACTGTTTGGAATGTATCATGATTGGTGCGAATCTTTAAGCACATACCCTAGGACATATGATCTGCTTCATGCAGATCATTTATTTTCCAATATTATTACTAGGTGAGAATCACATATTGTGTTTAAGTATTTCCAACTTTGTGCTAGAAGTAGATACGATAATTGCATGTGTTCAGTCAAAACTAGAGATATCACTGCAGCATTTGCATTAAAGATTACATGAATAACGTTTTACACATTTGAGAATAAATAATGCTAAGAAAGCTTGAATGTGAACAAATAGCGCTAAAAAGACAACACTATATCCAAATTCCATCCTAAGGTATTCGCTGACTTCTAACCAATATTTGGTTTCTGGATTATTGCTTTCTGAAATTTTGTTTAGTAAGATGTAGTTGAATCAGCTCTAACTATTTGAGAAAAAAAATACACCAATACATTAATATCTGTGGTAAAAAAAAACGAAACTGGTAGTTTTCTCACTAGGAAATCATGCATTTGAATCTTTTATACTGTGCATTGTTGGCTTTATCTTAAATTTGCCTACTAGGATGTGTTGCATTTCTCTACTAGCCTAGTATCCTTTTGTTAACTTAGATTCTTTTTCCAACCTAGTTTAACTGCTTTCTCCTGCTAATTCTGTCTGTTATTGTAATTCTTTAGGTGCAAATTACTGTCTGTGTTTACTGAAGTTGACCGGATTTTGAGACCTGAAGGCAAGCTGATAATAAGGGACAGCATTGAGATAATCAATGAAATTGAGAGCATGGCGAAGTCATTGCGATGGGAAATCAGAATGACATACTCCAAGAACAAAGAAGGATTGTTATGTGTGAAGAAGACAATGTGGCGGCCTACCGAAGTAGAGGCTACTACGTCGCCCTTGTCTTAGAGCCAGCCAAATAAAAGGCACCTGATTTTTCTTTCAAGCGTATGTATGATATAGTAATATTACATCCGAAGCATTCTTTGTTGGTGATTGCCACAAGAGAGTGAGTTTTTGCGATCCAATCAGAATACTGTAACCACGAGAGAGTGAGTTTATGTAATCCAGTCATAATACTGTAAATTGTATTGTTCTAATATGAAGGAATTGTTACAAATAAATAATAGGGTATTACGAAATATACCTCGTAGCGAAAAAATGGATCGTCGGAGTAATGGAAGTCCAACTTTTCTACGTTATTTCGAACTCATAATTGAGAACTCAATCACGTAATGGAAGATAACGCTATTCCACAACCATATGCCACGGACATTATCACAATGGAATCACTGATGCAGCAGCCATTGATGTGACTCTCTTGGAGAAGGTGGCAGCCATGAACAGCCCTTGGTTGCACACACAAAACACTTAACCACCTCTCTCTATATATACTGCCATCCATGTAACTATTATGGGAGTAGTTTAACAAACTGCCTTGTGCAGTTTTCTTATGCAAATTACAAAATAGTATTTGGGCACAAATAGCACATGGGCCAAAAAAATGGGAAGGCCCATAACGGCGCAAGTCCAATAATCTCTCACTCACACGTAATGGATTTGCGTCCATATTTGATTGCAGTAAATATTCGTTATGGTAAGTGGACCGTGTGACTCACGAGTACATCCACAACTAAAGAAGAACCTATACTATAACCTTTTAGTGATACATAGTTGCTTGATCAATTTTGAGAGTAAAGATTATGACCACATAACTGCTCCATGAACGTATGGGCTCATGGTATAACTTATCATTGTTTTATAGCTATTTAACTAGAGCAAATAATATGATTTATCAATAATACATAGTTGCTCAAACATTCATGTTACTCGATTTTCTCTAGAAACACCTTGCACGTTTTATCATGCATGATTTTGATTGATTCATATTCGTATGCTTACGTATTTGGCCAATTGCATTATAAATATCATGCAATACTAGTGAATTTTCCTCTTGCCCTCATATTTTTTAGTTCTAAGTTAGCTGCTTTGCTAGTCGTGACTCGACAAGTTGCGTAAAATTTTAGCCTTTGAGTACCTCGCTAAAGTAGAAAAACTAACACATTAGCTTGAAATATAGTCAAGAGTCTAAGGACAATCCTTAAAGACTCACACTTTGACGAATGTTATAAATTATTCATCAAGTCTTAGGGTCAACTTAGCATACTAGGTATATAATCAAGTATTGCGATGGAGAATCCACTGAAGAAGCGTATGTCATAAACTCATAACACATCACAGATTGAAGTTCAGACGTCTACCCATGACGCCTGGCTTAGATCATATACGCCTAGCTTAGATCATATACACTAGTCGCCCAAAATTTGACGCCACGAGGTCTCACATCTAGCTTCTCTTATCATATACACAGAGATATATATAAAGTTGTGTCATCATTCTGAATATATTAGGATGATCTTAGATCGTATATCTTGATCTAAATCATTTCATCTCTACTCACTATACACTAAGCGCGAGGTGATTATCCGTGACTGATAATTTCGTGCTTGATCAACATACTCTATATGCTTTAACAAAATCATTAACTAATGCTAGAATAAAATTTAACATAATTTTATTCATCACAAGAAGATATAGAATATCTCATCGCATAAGCCTTGCACATATATAAGCATCAATCAAACATTCCTCGTAAGTATCACATACTTACATCTGTATTCATCAATATGATCTTTTTCACATCGTCAAGTCATACTAAACATCAATGTGCTTTCTCTTACAATGGTCCATCCTTTTATCAAGCAATAGTGACATACTAATTGCAACTAAAAGCATACTTGATCATTGTCAATATAGGAGTAAAAGAATTTACTTAAACAGAGGGCTTGATACTATCATTGAGTATATCTAGGGCTGGAAATAAGCCGAGCCGTTCGTGAGCAACTCGTGGCTCGGCCTATTTTTGACCTAGTTCGGCTCGACCTATTATCAAAATAAGTCAGGCTGAAATATTAAATAAAACCTATTTTCTTAAAGAGGATTAGCCTCTTAATAATTGGCCTAGCCTTATAGCTTATCAGGCCAATATTTACTAATATTATATATATATTTTTTAATTCATCTATTAAATCTTCATTTTGAGTTCAATATAGCTATTTTTATTATATGTTTAGAAAAAATATATTAGTGGTGTCTCTTTTATTTACTTCATATATATTATTTCTTTAATAAATAAGATTCATTATATTTAATCTAATAGATCGTCAAAAAAATATGTTTAGCTTAACAGTCTAATAAGCTAGGCCAAGCATTAAAAGTTAATCAAACAAGCAAGGCTAAGTTTATATTCATGGCTTATTATAGGCTATAGGCCAAGCTTAAATACTTTTATTTTGACTATTTAAGTCGAAGCTTAGCTCGGCCTAGCTCGTGTCCAGTCCTAAGTATATCACAAACTCAATTTTCATAATTGACTACTTTATATAGTTTTGGTTTAACTAAACTTTACAATAATGTCATTCTATAACATGAAGACATAATTGGAGATAAGCTTTTGTTTGTTATTTCACCATCTTAATGGACGTCTATTTATTAAGCAAGTCTATAACTCGATCTCTATCATAACACAAAACGAGAGTCAACATGGTCATAAGGTGTCTCACTATACTCTTAAATGGCCATTCAACATAGGCACCCTGCATTAGTATGTAAATTTTTTCAACTTATTGTGTATGTCTGATTACTGACCATGCTTACAAAGGATATTCCTTTTGTTACTCATAGAATCTTAGAAAATATTCATGAGATTTAAATTTATTTCTTGTAAAAAGGGTATTGTTGAGTTTATAGTTGTCCGTAGAATGTTCAATTCGTCTTTATGACAGACGACTCTTGCAATAAATTAAATAAATTTAGTTGAACGATTATTATATTTCACACCCAGTGTGAATAACTATTTCACCCATGTCATTTCAATAGAAAGACATTCATTAGTAGAACTCCCTTATTACTTCTAGCTATACATAATATTGTTTCCATGTAATGTCATTATGACATTTTTATCTATAACAAATGGATACACACATAACGGTACTTATACCATTATTTAGATGAATGTCGAATTCATAAATGGACAGTCATAAACTACACATTGTGCTCACTAATTTTACATTGAAGCAATGAAATAGCTTTATGTGATTTTCATCTAATATATATGTGAAAATAATAGCTAGAGTTTCGACGAACAAGAGAAAATAATAAATTTTATATACTCAATACTCCTCTTGCGACTATTATCTTTTGTCACTTTTAAAGCTCTTATCATCTGCGTCAAATTATTTTGAACACTTCTTTTTATTATTGTCTTTTGGCAATACAGATGATTTAGCAAGTCCCTGACTTGATTTTCTCATTTAAACTCTAACTCTTTGCAATATTAATCCATGTTCTTTATCTAGGCACGTGAGAGCCTCCATCATTTATCTTAGGCTCATGTTCATTTCATCTAGTCATTCGACATTGAATTGATAACGTGAAATACTTATCATATGTTCCAATAAATGAATATTAATCTAGAGTTAACTATGAATTGCTCCTACTCGGATTGAGGTGTGAAAAATTAATCCACATACATTGTCAACTCTAGGTCTGCAACTTCTAAAGTGAAGATGTTACTTAATCTCGTTCAACCAAGAAAATATATAAATGAATTTCACATCTCTACTTGTTATTTCAATAACCTTTACTGATTTAGGAAGCATTAATAATAATATTCCAAATATAAAATTGGAATTTATTTGCGCCATACATTCAAGTAGATTGTGGTTTCATCGGATACACAACACTTATCATTGCAAAATATAGTTACCGTATAACTAAATCATTGTCATCACTAGACTATTTGAATAAGTCTCAACCATTTCGTAATCTCAATTTAGTCAACAAGACATTAATCTTGCGATCATAATTGAATCTTAATCTAAGTTCATGAATTTGTATAAAATAATTCATGTTACCAACCTAGATAAATCATGATTTATAATGCAAAAATGTGATGAAAGAAATCATATGACTTTAGACATTCAATACAAATGGATTACTGTAATTTTCTGTTCATAAACAATTTTCGTATTAGACATTGTCACAAAAGTAGGCAAAATAACTTTAGCGAGAAAATATATTTATCAAGTTAGTTTATATTTTTATTACCTAAAAATTGTCACAAATTGACTAGCTAAGCCGTTTGGCAAACTTATTTACGTCACATATGACATAAATATTCAACTTGAAAACTTATATTAATTAAGAGATGGAAAATCATTATTCAGAAAATTCTCGTAAAGGGACTTCATTAAATACGAAATTTAATGATAAACTTGAATACACAACTACGTTGTCCAAAATATCAAATATAGATACTATACGCATATCCACCTTAAAAAATAGTGGTACAATAGGAGAATGAAAATAAAAAGATTCATCTATTACAAAAGAAAATTATGCAAGTGATAATCTTTTTGAACTTCATGTTGTTTCCAACTATGTCATTTTGTCTTCAAAGCTAAGTTGTACAAAGAATTTATTATTCTTTAGCTGCATGATAAGTTGCTCCTGGAATCTACAGTCCACAAAGAACGAGTGTCAGAAGTGAAACAACATTATCATTTAACAAAACTAACAAACGATCATTTCAAGATTTTTTACTCAGTGCAATCATGAGCGAAAGGTATCGTATTTGCCACAAATGTAGCACTTTGTTTTTCTTATATTAACTTTGCCACCATGCTTCGCACATCGATGTGAGTAGTGTTAGACTTCTTAATATCTATACATTATTGATTGGACTATGATCTTTGTCGAAAACTTGCAGCAATTTTCTTATTTTGAACATCGACAACATATGCCAAAGTTGAAGATGACACATATTCTTCAAATAAAGTAAAAAATTTTCATATGTTCACTAAACATCAAATATGTTCTCAAGCTTACTATACTCATTAGAAATGATTAACTATCATGTGATCGATATGACCAAGATTCTCTAACTCAGTTGTCAAGTTTATCATCACATATAGATATATAATGTATCTATTGAATAAAACTTATGTAACACTTATTATTTTCTTTATGATTTCGTTATATCAAGATCATGAGAATCATAATAGTGATCGTGCTCGATAGAGGTCATCTTTCGCCATGTGTCACTTTTGGCCTATTCCTTTTCACGTGTGTATATTGCAAAGACACTTTTTTTTGTGTCACTACGTATGGTCAAACTTACATAAGGGAAATGAGTTAGTTTTTTCATGTCTTCTTGTCTCATATATTCATAAATAATGGCGTAATAATATTTTTAAAGTAATGACATCGAGATGGTCGCTATGCTTCCACTCATCTCCCACCATTCAAAAAAATAATTATCATTCATTAAAAATAATATGTTGTGATTAACATATCATTTTAAAAAAATTTGCCAGGAAAATCAGGGTTCTGCAATGAGAGCTTTTCCTTGTATTTGCAAGATGCCAATTAGAAAATCATCACCCCTTCGCCTTGTCACCACAAATAATTGAAAAAACATCATCATGTCATGTAAAAACATAATAATTCTTGGAGACTGTGTACACCAGGTAAGTCCACAGAGAAAAAGGGACTATTTTTTCCACTAACAATCTCTTTTCAGTACTTTCCTAGACATGCACATGTCAGACACCACTCAACAAAATTTATATTATGACTATCATACATGCCTTACTCCTATTTTTACTACCTATATTTCATAATTTCAAACTTATTTCATCCCAAATTTTATGAAACATGTTCAAAGTAAACATTGCATAAATCACATATATGAATATATATATTATGCACACAAATAATCACACTCATATAATTCATGTACGTAAAAAATGAATATTATCTGTCACACTCATATAATTAATATAAATATGATAATAGACATACAAATAATCACACAATTATTATCACATGCTAAGTACATTTATGTCACCTAATTCTAAATCATGTACATAAATTTATGGCATAAATTCTCACTCATGTCATGCATGTCTTGTAATTAAAATTTATTGCATAAATTTTCATCACATAAAATCATGCAATTCATTTAACGTGTAATAACAAAAAAAAAGTTTTTATGCACATAATTCTATTCATAAATAAATATAATTTGTCATAATTAATGTTCATTTTTCACATGAAAAATGAGACAAAAATAGTTTGTGCATTACTTAATAACTATGTGAATGAATTACTCACAAATTCACATAACACATATTATGCCTAATATGTAACAAAAATTTCATTATGCACATATTCTTTCATAATAAAAATAAATCCTTAATACATTGTCCAAATCACATAATGAACTAATAATGTGCATATTTCAATTATCCTGTTAATTTGCATAAGTGTTACACTAAAATACACTTTAAGTAAATATGACATAATTATGTACATGAATATCTAACTCATATGGAAATTCAATTTACGTGTGACATACTACACTTAAAATATTTCATGTAATAACATATATGAATTATAACACCCCGAATTTTACCCTTAAATTGTCAAGGACAATTAAGTCATTCGGCTGTGTTAGCCCGTTCGACATCACATAATCATAATAAAATATTATTTTCAATTAATATAGCGGAAGCATAAAACCATTAAATAAGATAAAATAATTCTTTGAAACATAGCGAAAAATTTCATGAAAATATCAAATGTATTGTTATAGAATTGAAAGACATTTCAACATCATCTCTAATAGCAATCAAAACATTTGAAAGCCATAGTCAAAACATTTCTTTAAAACTTAGTCAAAAGACTCTAAAACAAATGAATCTTAACATTCTAGACCAATATGCAATTTTTATTGTCATGAGTTGAGTCGTCATCCATCCAAATCTTGGATATAGTATGTAAAGGTTACCCTATTAGAGTATGTAAAGGTCATGCAATGCGATGCATCCTAATAAGGATACTACATGATATGCATCATCATCTTTATATAAATGAAAGAAAACAATATGCATGCCATGTACTTAACATATGATCTACATGTCATTCATTAAAATCAATCTATCATCATGCATTTATAACAATAGCATGGAAACATGTAGTCAAATCATCATACATATAGTATGGCATTCATCACAATCATTCATTCAATTCATAACATATAAGTGAGATACACTTACCATAATCATTGCCTCCATAACTTTCCTCAGGGTTGCTTTATAATCCTTTGGACTTCCACTATCGTGGGAGATTATTCCATTCGATCAATCATTGGCCCTTTCCTTTAAGTTATATCTTCCAATAGTTGGGATTTATGTCATTGACCTCCCAATAGGCTAGCTAGGCCTAGCTCCCCTCTCACCCGAGGGTGACATCAGAATGCACACACCATTGCCAATGTATGTAATGATCATTTTGGACTCTCGCTCGAGGGTGACATCGGAATGCACACACCGTTGCCGATGTATATAACGATCATTCTGGATAATTATCCGATAAAGGGGAATAGAGGGGCGATATATAACATCATCCACAACTAAGTTCATTATGCTTTACAATCAACAAACATTTACGTCGCTCAATTTTCAAATTTTAACCTAGTTATGTGGGAAACATGCATATACTGTATCTAAGTTCTTATACAATCATCAAGCATCAATACATACTATTAATACCTTGAAAATAACATTTAAAATTATACATATAACTTCAACAGTGGTCACGGCCGTGAAACAGATCGTCATGGCCATGATAGAACCCTGAAATATTCCCCTTCTATCACGGCCGTGCCGGGCTATTGACACGGCCGTGACATAATCTATCATGGGCGTGACAGAAGCCTAATTTTGGGCGTTCTTCAGCCTTTCTATCATGGGCGTGACAGGGTGCGGCATGGCCATGATAGAAATTTGGAGTTTCATCGCCAACCCAATTTTTACACAATTTTTCATCTCAAAAATTAGGGAAAACGATGTACAACAATGAAAATCAAAGCACATGCATTTCCTAGGCATTCTAGGATCAAATGAACAATAGAAAACATGATAATCCATGAATTTCTAAGATCTAAGGCTCATCCCTAAATCATGAACAATATGAAGAACATGAACCATAGTTCTAAACGAAATTTCTATTCATGGCATGAATCTATTGATTTCAATAAAAACAACCTTCATCACAATTCGATCTGAGAACAATGGGTCCTTAAATTCTCAATCCATTATAGGAAGAATATTGAGAGAGTAGAGAGGGTTTTGGATCCCTTTTACTTACCTTGATCTTGAATCCTTCTCCTCTTTCTTCATATTCTTCTTCCTCCTCCTTGTTCTTCTCTTTCTCCTTTCTCAAGTCCTAGCCGTCAAGAAATTTGGAGAAACGAGGTGAACAATAGGAATAAGGGGCTTTATATAAGGGAGATCATGAGGGATTTGACAAAAAATCTAAATTACCCTTAATAAAAAGTTTGAGGTATTACATCCTCCCCCCTTAAAAGGAAATTCGTCCTCGAATTTTAAAGTATAACATAGAACACTTACCAAATATTCTTGGAAACTATTCTTTCATTTCTTCTTTTAGTTCCCATGTTGCTTCAGTTTCATTGTGGTGCTTCCATGCAATTTTCACTATTTTCACCACTTTGTTCCTCAAGCGACGCTCTCCATATACTAGTATCTAGGTAGGATACTCCTCATAGGTGAGGTCTTTCTTGATGGTTGGTTCTTCAGTTAGTACCACATGGGAACTGTCATATGTGTACATACGAAGCATTGACACATGAAAAACATTGTGGATTCTGACATATGAAGGAGGCAATGCAAACTTGTATGCTCGTTCTCCCACCTTCTCTAGAATCTCAAACGGGCCTATGTACCTAGGAGTCAGCTTGCCGTTTCTATTGAACCTCATGACTCTTTTGGTAGGAGATACATTCAACAATACATGATCTCCAACCTGGTAGATTTGTTCACTTATTTTCTTATATGCATAACTCTTCTGGCAGCTCTGAGCTACCATCATTCTTTCTTTAATCAAACCTACCTTCTCAGCATATTTCTCTACTAGTTCTAGTCCTAGTAGCCTTCCTTCACTAACTGCACTCCAACATGTGGGAGACCTGCAAGATTTTCCATATAGCCTTCCTTCACTAACTGCACCCCAAGCTTAGTCTTTTGCCTATCCTCAAGCAAAATATTCAGATATTAAGAACAAGGATTGAATCAAATAGTTCACAAATGAATTCAGATTCAGCTCTTTAGAAACAAATGAGTTCCCACTTTGCTAACACTCCTTGCCATTCTTTCCAATTATCAAATTCTTCTAGTTGAGGAATCACATAGGCTAAAGCGAATTTAAGCCATGAAAGAAGTACTAACAACAACTGATTTGAACTTCAGGGATTTTCAACTTTACTAAAAAGGTTGAACTATCAATCTCTTAATGAACAGATTTTGCTATTGCTTAAAGAGGATAAACCTGAATTTTATTCATGATTATGCAAAAAAATAGGTTTGAACCTATTTTTTATTCATACTGGTCACAGGATAAAAATTCCGGCTTTATTCAGGAGAGTTTCCTTTTGGAATTTAGCTCTCTTTATTGATTCATGCATGCAATGCAAAATGTAACTTTTGGTTTTCTCTTTTTCTTTATTTTTTTTCTTTTTTGTTCATGAAGTGAGCAGTAGTTCAAACTCAAGTAAAGTTCAGATTCCTTAATACAAAGAGTCAAGTTTTCCTATTTAACATAGCAGCAAAAGCCTTGATTCCATTCTAGACATCTTCTAATTTCTAACCAATTAATGAGTGTTAGCTAGTGTTACCCACAAAAAGGAAAATTTCAGCTGAATTAAAATCAAATGCATATGAATATGAGCTGAATGAAGCAAAAAGATTAATAGCCAAATTGACTACTTGGTTTTGGAGTGTACTAACTGTTATACTAAATTATTTCTACTTAACAATGATGAGCATAAATGATAACATGATTTGAGCTGAACTACAATGATAGTAGTGATAACATGGATATAGACATAATATTAACTTTAAAATAGAGTTAAAACATGATAATTAAGTTCAGAAAAGTACCAAGTTCCTCCCCCAAGCTTATCATCAGCACTGTCCTCAGTGATGAATCATCCAAGCAAGGGAGAGGGTTGGGTGGGTGTTCAACTTTGAAATGAGAGGTAGGCATGTCTTGCTCCACTTCTTCTTTGGGTCTATCATTTCAAAATTTGATATCAACAATGGTTAATGGAATGAAATCTTGATCAACTCTTCTAGGTATTGAATCAAATATGAAATTAATTGGAGAATGATCAATCTAACAATCAATAAAATTCAGTAAGGGTTAAGATATTTATTGAAATTTGGCAAAGTTAGATTTGGACAACTCATATGAATAAGAAATCACAGTTATCATTATGATGATCATTACATGAGCTAAGTAAGGATAATTAAGATAATCAGTTATCAAATGCATTTCAGTGAAAAATCAAAGATATGAGTTAAGAGTACTCCCTGAGCTGAATTTAATTTAGTGATAGAAGATGTTCCTCTCTAATTTATTCCTGCAAAAACAAAAGGATATTAGATGTAAAAGGCTTGGGTTGCCTCCCAAGAAGCGCCCTACTTTAATGTCTTAGGCTAGACATTATTACAACTCTTGATATCAAGGAGGTTTAAATAGTATGATGTGATTAAGTAGAGATCTCAATCTGTTGACAGCTCCACTAATCAAGAATGTATCTCTTAGTTTGCCAATGATTGACCTTTGTTTTTCAGTTTGATTCCCTCTTCCATTGTACCAGAAATCTACTAACTTCTCATCCCCAAAACTCTCATGTATGATATCTGAATCTCCTGAATAACCATCTTGTTTAAGTAGTCATTTCTTTAATGACCTCTTCAAATGCAGCATTGTTGGAAGATCTTTGAGCTCTTGGTTCCATCTTTCATTAGGCAAACATTGATATTCCTTCATTGAATGTTCCGTTCCTTCTACAAATTTGAATTCTGCTATAGCCTCCTCTATTTGGAAAGAAATTTCTTCTGCTTTTGTATCCTCCTTAACCATTTTAGTCTTATCATGTGACTTTGCTGTCATAACTTGTTGCCTAATGGATAATTACATGGGTGAGACTTTGGAACTTTGAATGACTTCAAATGAATTAGTGATTGCTTCAAGTTTAGGTCACTTCTTCTCTTTTGGTGTTTCTTCATCTTTGACTCTAAGATGTTGACATTCTTCAATTGATAGCATCCCATGATGGTCTGTGGAGCAAATTGCTTCAAGTGAAACTTTTGGACAGTTGGGTGCAGGAGGTAACTCATCTTCAGGGTTAGACAATGAGTGAATTGAGTTGCTCTTTTCATCAAAGGTGAAAGGACTTGTTACTTGTGGACAATCTGAAAGCAAATTAGTGGAGGTATATGATAGTTTCTTCAAAGAATCAAAACATGAACCTTCCAGAATTTTATCTTCATTGGATAGGAACCTTAGGAGTGAGTCTTCAATGTGATTCATTGCTGGTATCATTGGAGTAGCTTTTTCAGTAACTTCAGCAACTTCTTTTTATTTTTTGGCTTGTGCTTTAATTGTCACAGATTCTTTTTCAACTTCAGCCTCCATGAGTACCTCTTTCTCTTCATATATCTCTTTCCTAATCTCCATCTTCACCTCTGAATTAGACTGCAGAAAAAGTTTAGCCTCCAAGACTTGATGTTGAGCTTCAAGAGCATCTGCTGCCATTTGTACCTTCTTCAACATTGCATCTTGCTTCTCTCGGTATGCATCTTGCTCCTTCCAATATGCATCTTGCCCCCTGATGAGGTTTTCCAACATAATCAGTCTTGACTCTTCTATGGATTGATGAAATGTTTACTGATTTTCTGAAATATTCATGGCTGCAACCTAAAAATCTGACACTTGACTTTCATTATGATAGCAATATGACTGACTTTGTGAATCATAAACATAAGGAACATTGTTTGAGAAGTCTTGCTCAAGATTCCAGCAATTTGAAACATATTGACTGCTGCTTGAGAACTCTTCCTCAGAATTCTAGTAATTTGGACTTTCATGACCATGTGAGGCATACATGTAAACATTAGAAGGCTGCTAAAATTGTAATGATCGTTGATTGCAGTGAACTTGTGATGGTTCTCCAACATTAAAATCATATTTCTGAAAAATTTTGAACACGATATCTTCAACTATAGAATTCAATTCATCATGGTTGATTGGCATTTCACTAGATTGATAATAGTCCTGGGGCCAAGTCTGCCAACTCATATCCATCATGTACTTAATCTGTTAATAATGCTTTGAATCTGAACCTAGTTGGTCCCCCTACATAGTCAGGCGCTTCAGCAGAATTCCCCTACGGGGGTCTCGCTGACCGGTCAGCGAGCCTGTGGGGGGTCAAGGGGGGATCCAGGGGGATCCCCCCCCCCCTCCCGCGGGGGTTGCAAGGGGGCGGAGTTTGTGATTCGAATTTGATTTATTTTCCTTATCACGAGACAGGTGTCCTATTTTTAGGAAATTTATTTAGAGTCCCAGTCCGTATGTAATTCCTATCATCTGTTAAAGGGAGTGCCTATATAAACTCCCTAGAGGTCTAGACAGAGACCCATCATTGTAATCATCATTATTCCATAATAAAGAGCCGCCGCCATTTTTTCTTCTTCGCGTTCTTCTGTATTTCGTGCGATCCCTCTCTCCCCCTTTTCGTAACAAACTGGTATCAAAGCCTTAGGGTTTGTCAGCGATTCTCGAACAGCAGGGAGATGGCATCGCACAACGTGAGCATGGAGAAGTTCAACGATAGAAACAGTTTCGGGTTGTGACAGATCAAGATGCGGGCGCTTTTGAAGCAACAAGGAGTCTGGGTGCCGCTCTCAAACGTGTCGAAGAACAAGTCAAAGGAGGAAAACTCGAAGGGCAAAGAAAAGGAGATCGACCTTGCAACTTTGGTGGCACAGGAGGAGAAGGCGCACTCGATGATTCTATTGTGTCTGGCAGATGAGGTGATAATCAAGGTCGCAGATGAAGAAAAGGCGACCGGTCTGTGGTTGAGACTCGAGAGTCTATATATGACGAAGTCTCTCACCAACAAGTTACTGTTAAAGCAACGTCTGTTCTCTCTCCGCATGTAGGAAGGTACCCCTCTGAAGGAACATCTTGATCAGTTAAATTCTTTATTGATGGAACTCAGAAATATCGATGTTAAGATCGAGGATGAAGATGCTGCCCTAATTCTGTTAGTTTCGCTTCCTCCATCATATGAGAACTTCGTTAAGTCTATGATTATCGGGAAGGAAACTATAAGTCTGGAAAAAGTAAGATCGAGTCTCCATACTCGTGAACTTCGGCATAGGACATCTGGAAATTCTGCAGAGACTCAGGCCACGGGTTTGATATCGACCGCAGAGAAGGGACAGTCCTCGAATTCGAAGAAATCCAAATCCAAGAAGAAGAAAATCACTGCGAAGGACATCTGTAATTACTGCAAGGAACCAAGTCATTGGAAGAAAGACTGTCCGAAGAAGAAGAAGGCCCCCGTCGCTACGGTGGCACATGAAATAGGGAATTCCGAAGATGATTTGGTTCTGGCTGCTTCTGATCAAAGATGTCTGGAGGATAGTTGGGTTTTGGATTCGGGGTGTTCCTATCACATGACTTTGAATAAAGATTGGTTCTTATCTTATCAAAAGACTGACGGTGAAAATGTCATCATGGGCAATGACGCGTCATGTCAGATAGTTGGGATCGATTCTGTGCAGATCAAGACTCATGATAATCTTGTGAGAACGCTGACAGATGTCCGCCATGTTCCGCAACTGAAGAAGAATTTGATATCACTTGGAGTCCTCGACTCTAAAGGGTGTCAGATCAATGCTGCTGGAGGCATCCTCACGGTCATGAAGGGTGATGCTACGGTTCTTAAGTGAGTTAGACAGAAGTCCTTGTATGTATTACAAAGCAAGACAATCTCTGGCGTTGCTGCATTGGCTAGTTCATCCGAATCAGATAGGTCCAGGCTGTGGCACATGCGGCTCGGGCATATAAGTCAGAACGGGATGAATATCCTCAGCAAATGAGGTCTTCTAGGAGAGAAGAAGATATCTGAAATCAACTTCTGCAAGCACTGCGTATTCGGCAAACAGCGAAGGTCTCAGTTTGGCAAGGCAGTGCACAGGACGAAGGCGACACTTGACTACATCCACGCCGATTGTTGGGGTCCCTCTCTTGTTCCATCATTAGGAGGTGCGAGGTACTTCCTATCTGTGATTGATGACTACTCGAGGATGACTTGGGTATTCATGATGAAACACAAGAGTGAGTCCTTCAAGGCCTTCAAGCAGTGGAAGGTTCTGGTGGAAAATCAGACGTCGAAGAAAGTGAAGCGTCTTCGTACTGACAATGGTTTGGAATTTTGTTCTGCTGAATTCGACCAGTTCTGCAAAGATGAAGGCATTGCCAGACATCGTACAGTCAGGGATACTCCACAGCAGAATGGAGTTGTAGAACGAATGAACAGGACACTTCTGAAGAGGGCAAGGTGCATGCTCTCTAACGCTGGTCTGAATAGGACATTCTGGGCTGAAGCTGTTAACACAGCTTGCTACTTGGTGAATCGAAGTCCGGCGACTGCGATTGATCTCAAGACTCCAACTGAGGTATGGTCAGAAAATCCTGCTGATTATACTTGTCTGAAAGTTTTTAGTTATCCAGCATACTATCACGTCAGTGAAGGAAAGTTGGAGCCAAGGGCCAAAGAAGGGGTGTTCATGGGATATGGTGCAGGAGTGAAGGGCTACAAAATCTAGTCTCCTTCAGAGCACAAAGTCATCCATAGCAGAAGCGTGACCTTTGATGAAGCATCAAGATGCTTCAGTTGAAGGTGGAGGATGAAGAGAGTGTCAGTAAACAGGTGGAAGTTGAAATCACTCCAACTGAGGATGATGCTGAAGGATCACATCAAGAAGCAGAACCAGAAGGTGAAGAATCTGATGAGCAACCTGAAGAGGAGTCAATTGCTGCTAGACGTCCTCGCAGAGAAGTAAGTCCTCCTAAGCGATATGGTTTCGAGGACATGGTTACTTATGCACTACAGGTAGCTGAAGAGATGGAGTCCCTGGAGCCGTCCTCTTATAGGGATGCCATCACATGTGCCGAATCTGGACAGTGGATCGCTGCTATGGGTGAGGAGATGAAATCTCTTCACAAGAATCAGACGTGGGAGCTAGTCAAGTTGCCTAAAGGTAGGAAGGTTGTTGGCTGTAAATGGATCTTCAAGAAGAAAGCAGGAATTCCAGAAGTTGAAGGCACGAGATACAAAGCACGGCTGATTGCTAAAGGTTATAGTCAGAAAGAAGGTGTGGACTACAATGAGATATTCTCACCTGTTGTCAGACATACTTCTATCAGGGTGCTACTCGCTCTTGTACCACATCAGAATCTAGAGCTCGAGCAACTAGATGTGAAGACTGCTTTCCTCCATGGAGAACTTGAAGAAGACATTCTTATGAGCCAACCAGAGGAATTCTCCATTCCAGGAAAGGAGAATCAAGTTTGCAGTCTGAAGAAATCTCTGTATGGCTTGAAGCAATCTCTCAGACAATGGTACAAGAGGTTCGACAGCTTCATGATCTCTAAGGGATTCAGTCGAAGTCCCTATGATTGCTGTGTATATCACAAGAAGGTGAAGGACGGCTCCACCATCTATCTGTTCTTGTATGTTGATGATATGCTTATTGTTGCCAGAGACATGACAAACATTCAGAATTTGAAGAAGCTCCTCAGTGCAGAATTCGACATGAAGGATCTTGGTGCAGCACAGAAGATTCGGGGGATGGAAATTCTAAGGGATCGCGCACAGGGTAAACTCTTCTTATCTCATAAAAGTTATATTGAGAAGATTTTATCCAGGTTTGGAATGTCTGGAGCGAAGTCTTTGAATACTCCATCAGTTGCAAATGTTCATCTTTTTGTTCCCTTCGCACCAAAGTCAGAAGCAGAAAAGGAGTACATGTCTCGGGTTCCATATGCTAGTGCAATTGGAAGTCTGATGTATGCCATGGTTTGCACAAGACCGGACATTGCTCATGCAGTCAGTGTTGTCAGCAGATTCATGAGCGATCCAGGAAAGGAGCACTGGCAAGCAGTGAAGCGAATTTTTCGGTATCTGAGAGGAACATCTGATATTGGCCTCATCTACAGAAGTGATAAAGAGTGTTTGGTTGCAGGGTACTCGGATTCAGACTATGATGGAGATGTTGATGGAAGACGATCTATGACAGGCTATGTCTTCACTTTGGGTAATTCGGTTATTAGTTGGAAGGTCACACTTCAGCCATCAGTTACATTGTCCACCACAGAGGCTGAATACATGGCACTGACAGAAACTGTCAAGGAAGGCATCTGGTTAAAAGGCTTAGTTGGAGATCTCGGATTACATCAGGAGCAGGCTATAGTGCACTGTGACAGTCTAAGTGCAATATGTTTAGCCAAGGATCAAGTACATCATGAAAGAACCAAACACATTGATGTCAGATATCACTTCATCCGCACTGAGAAGAGGATCAAGGTGAAGAAGATTGGCACAGAAGACAATCCAGCTGATATGTTCACCAAATCTGTTCCTTATGGCAAGTTCCAACATTGTTTGGACTTGCTTAACATAAATACTTGGTAATAGTTTCAAGATAGGACTGGCGGCGGCGTGGTGTGCTTTTGTGCTCTGAATATGATTCAAGTCAAGGTGGAGATTTGTTAATAATGCCTTGAATCTGAACCCAGTTGGTCCCCCTACATAGTCAGGCGCTTCAGCAGAATTCCCATACGGGGGTCCCCATACATAGTCTTGCTCAAGATTCCAGCAATTTGAAACATATTGACTACTGCTTGAGAACTCTTCCTCAGAATTCTAGTAATTTGGACTTTCATGACCATGTGAGGCATACATGTAAACATTAGAAGGCTGCTAAAATTGTAATGATCCTTGATTGCAGTGAACTTGTAATGGTTCTCCAACATTAAAATCATATTTCTGAAAATTTTTGAACACGATATCTTCAACTATAGAATTCAATTCATCCTGGTTGATTGGCATTTCACTAGATTGATAATAGTTCTGGGGCCAAGTCTGCCAACTCATATCCATCATCTACTTAATCTGTTAATAATGCCTTGAATTTGAACCCAATTGGTCCCCTTACATAGTCAGGTGCTTCAGCAGAATTCCCCTACGAGGGTCTCGCTGACCGATCAACGAGCCTGTGGGGGGTTAAGGGAGGATCCAGGGGGATTCCCCCCTGCGGGGGTTGCAAGGGGGCGGAGCCTCCTGAGCAAAATTTTTAAGGGTATTCTGTTTGTGATTCGAATTTGATTTATTTTCCTTATCACGAGATAGGTGTCCTATTTTTAGGAGATTTATTTAGAGTCCCAGTCCGTATGTAATTCCTATCATCTGTTAAAGGGATTGCCTATATAAACTCCCTAGGGGTCTAGACAGAGATCCATTCTTGTAATCATCATTATTCCATAACAAAGAGCCGCCGCCATTTTTTCTTCTTCGCGTTCTTCTGTATTTCATGCGATCCCTCTCTCCCCCTTTTCATAACATAATCTATCTCAGAAATCAAATTCAAAATTTTATTCCCTATAAACTTGTCATACAATGAGATTAAGTGCAATGATATCAAAAGTAGGAGTAAACATGAAATGGAATAGACATTAAGATAAGATTGATAAGAGCAAAAGAAAATTACAAAAAGGACTAATCTAATCGGGAAAATGATAGACAAAAATAGGATTGAATATAAACAATGGAATGTGATATAAACAGTGATGGTATAAGAAAAAGCAAAGGCAAATATAAACAAAAGCTAATCTAAAGAAAAGAAAATAACTACCGAAAAGTAGACTAATCTAAATTATAGAAAGTTAATCTAATCAGCCTCAAATCCTCGGCAACAGTGCCAAAAACTTAATGTGAATTATGTGGAGTGTGATTAACTTGTTGATCTATAGCACAAAATTGAAAATGCAACTAAATAATATATGGTCTAAACTCCTCACTTCACTAACTGCAAGTGCACAGATTAAAGTCGTAGACCCGAATGTCATATCCACAGTGATTTAAAACTTTAGATTCACTAACTAATCTAGATTAATCCTAAACTAGTTAACTCTTTTTGGTGTTTTTAAATAACTGATATAAGATGATACTAACAAATATTAAATTTTCTCTTAGGAAAGGAGTTCATCTAATATTCTGTTATGGAATGGATTAGAATAATTTAGCAATACAAATCAAACTCGATTCAACCTATAAAGATTGCTCTCACAATGCATTAAAGTTAGAACTAAGTATCATACTTTCATATGAATGTTAGTTAGGTTGATTCAACAAGGGTTTCAACTGGTATTAGATTATCATGAAACCTCAGCTCAATTCATAAACACAATCAAATTCACAAACTAGTGCTAATGCTCTTGGTTTATTTTTAACATCAAGAGAATATAGAATCAACCTCTCGGTTGTCATTCCAATATGAGATTCACATCAACAAAAGCTAGATGGATTCATTCTCAGCATGGATTAAAACCAGAAAACTAAATAACTCATTTCTCAAAAATCATAGATGAAATCAAATCCAAAAACTAATTGTTAATGTTCTCGGTTCATTTCTGAACAACAAGAGAATCTAGAATCAGCTTCTCAGCTGCCATTATAAGATGAGATTCACAATAACAAAAAGTAAAATGATGCATTCAGATCTTGACAACGATTAAACCAGAAAGATGATGTTCTTGACTCATTTTTGAGCAAGAAAGAATCAAATAACAACTTCTCAGTTGTCACTCTAAAATAGGATTCACATCAACATAGAACTAATTTGCGAACATTCAAAAATGCACTAACATCAGTGGCAAAAGTGTTGTTCAATCATCCATCCATAAACATAAATTAAACTACCATCCTATCCTAAGAGAGCTAAGATTTAACTCCTCATAAGTGATGAAATCAATAGAAAACAGATGAGGAATTGAATCACAAACATTCTAAAACATAAAGAAGAACAAAATAGCTCTAAAACTCTAAACTCTAGCAAGAAACCCTCAGCCGCCAGCCCAATAGCTAGGAGAGAAGATCTCCAATTGTTTCTCCACCTTCTCCTTTTATATGACACTATCATCACCGTTTAATCTTGATGAGAACCTTTCATTCCATCTGATTTTGCCATCTGTCCTATGGTCCTTTTTGCTTTTGTGCTGAGTAAAGATTCCTTTCTCATTGCTTTTGGCAGCTGCCTATGGTCCTCTCATACTTTTCCAGCAGCATTATTTGTCTCTTGTGCTTGATTTTGATGTTGCAAGAACATGAACAACAAGCATCAATTCTTCAAATGAAACTTAGACAAATAATAACTAAATCAATATATTATCTAGCTCAAATGTGCAAATATAAGATAACATCGTGCTGAGAAGATTAAGGCATGTATATTAAGCATAATTTGATGAATATGAACATTTCAGGGCTTATATGCACATGAATTAAGATGGAAAATGAGTAAAAATTTAGTATGATCAGTTAGTGATCAGGAGGCCCATAATGAAGTCCATTGTAATCTCCTCCTACTTCCACGGTGGTATGGGCGGTGGGTTCAATAACCTCGTGATTTCTGATGCTCAATCTTAACCTGTTTGCAGATCAAGCATTTGGAAACAAACTCTACCGTCTCTCTTCTCCTGTACTTCCATCAAAATGTCTTGTGTAGGTCTTTGAACATTTTGGTGGTTTCAAGATGGATAGCAAACTCTGACTTGTAACACTCGATCAAAATTTCTTCCTTGAGATCTTTATCTTCAGGTACACACAATTTGTCTTGAAACCTGATGGTTCCATCTTCTTTCATCCTATAGACTGGGTGCTCTTTTTCACATGGAGCATTCATGTCCTTGTACTCTGCATCTTGTTTTTCTGCCTATCCTATCCTTGCTATTAAATCAAGCTGAATGACACAATGCATCATCAGCTTTCCCTGAGTACTTTCTTCAATAAGAGTCCACTTGTAGACACTTATACATGCCATTGATCCTTCCCATTTCCTGCTCAAGACATTTGCTACATACTTGACCTTCCCTGAATGATAGAGAATGTCAAACTCATAGTCTTTTAGGAACTCTAACCACTTTCTTTGTCTCATAATTAGTTCTTTCCGGGTGAACACATACTTGAGACTTTTGTGGTCAGTGAATACTTCAAATTCTTCCCCATACAAATAGTGCCTCCATAACTTTAGAGCAAACATTATTACTGCCAATTCCAAATCGTTAGTAGGATAGTTCCTCTGGCTTGAGTTGTCTTGAAGCATAAAATACCACTCTTCCATGTTGCATGAACACACAGCCTAATGCAATTCCACTAGCATCACTATACATTATGTTGCCTCCAATTCCTATAGGAATTGTTAGCATTGGTGCAGTGATCAACCTTTTCTTCAACTCTAGGAAGTTGTCTTCACACTTCTGTGTCCAATTGAACTTTTCTCCCTTCCTGATTAACTTTGTCATTGGAGCAACAATCTTTGAGAAGTCTTGGATAAATCTTCTGTAGTTGCTGGTCAATCCAAGGAAACCTTTGATATTTGTCACCGTGTTAGGCTTTTCCCAACTAATCACAACCTCTACTTGCCGTCAAGACTCCTTCCTTTGAAACTATGTGGCCTAAAAACATTACTTGCTCCAAGCAAAATTCACATTTGGAGAATTTTGCATACTATTGGTGTTGGCTCAAAGTCTCCAGAACTATTTACAAGTGCTTCTGGTGTTCATATGGACTTGATGAATAAATCAAGATGTCATCCACAAACACGATTACAAATGTGTCGAGATGGGACTTGAAGATCCTGTTCAACAAATCCATAAATGTTGCAAGAGCATTTGTTAGTGCAAAAGGCATAACCAAAAATTCATTATGGTCATACCTAGGCCTAAAGGTCATTTTTGCAATGTATTCTGAGCTAGTGGTATCCACTTCTCAAATCAATTTTTGAGAAGACCGATGCTGTGGACAATTGATCAAATAGATCATCAATCCTGGGCATAAGATATTTGTTCTTGATGGTCACCTTATTCAGCATCCTGTAGTCTATACACAATCTTAATGACCCATCTTTCTTCTTCACAAATAGGATAGGTGCACTCCATGGGGACACACTTAGCCTAATGAAACCTCTGTCCAGTAATTCCTGCAGTTGAGTCTTCAATTCTTTCATCTCTACTAGTGCCATTCTATAGGGAGGTTTGGAAATTGATGTCGTCCCTAGCATCAGCTCAATCTGGAAATCAACTTCCCTTCCCGAAGGCAATCCCAGGAGCTCATCGAGAAATACATTAGGAAAGTTCTTTACCACTTCCAGCTCTTCTAGTGGTTTGGGTTTGACATCATTCTTGATGATGCTTGCTATAAATCCTCGGCAATCACTATTCAACATCTTAGTTGCCTTGGCTGAGGAAATCATCGTCTTCTCCTTCTTTGATGGTATTTTGAGAAAAATCACAAAAGTGTCTTTGGAGTAGGAAATTTTGTTCAATTGTCATGAACAAATATGCATATCATTTTGGACAATTTCTTGTCACGTCCATCATTCTTACGATTCATAATGAGATTCGCATCTCTCTTGTTACATATTTCTATGGTCAATTTGACAACACTATCAATCATGAATGCAAATTAGCATTTCCATTGGAAGACTATCTTCCTTTCAACCTTAACATAACAATAATCAACCACACATTAGTTGATTAATTTAACAATACAATCAATAGCACAATACTTACATACTCAACTTTGAATAGTTGCTCATGATGATTGCACATAGACTTAGACACTTAATAATAATTCTATAACATACTTAGCATAGGTCCTAAGCATGCTCTGATACCAAATTGTAACACCCCGAATTTTACCCTTAAATTGCCTAGGAGAATTAGGTTAATCAGTTGTGTTAGCCCGTTCGCCATCACATAATCATAATAAAATATAATTTTTAATTAGTATAGCGGAAGCATAAAACCATTAAATAAGATAAAATAATTCTTGAAATATAGCGGAAGATTTCATGAAAACATCAAAAGTATTGTTATAGAATTGAAACACATCTCAACATCATCTCTAAGAGCAATTAAAATATTTGAAAGCCACAAGTCAAAGCATCCCTTTAAAACTTAGTCAAAAGACTCTAAAACAAATTACTCTTAACATCCTAGACTATTTTGCAATCTTTATTGTCATGGGCTGAGCCGTCATCCATCCAAATCATCGTGCACCTGCATGGATCTAGGATGTAGAGATTTTCCTGTTAGAGTATGTAAAGGCCATGCAATGAGATGCATCATAGTAAGGATACTACATGATATGCATCATCATCTTTATATAAAAGAAGGAAAACAATATGCATGCCATGTACTTTACATATGATCTACATGTCATTCATTAACATCAATTTATCATCATGCATTTATAACAATAGCATGAAAACGTGTAGTCAAATCATCATACATATAGTATGGCATTCATCACAATCATCCATTCAATTCATAACATATAAGTGAGATTACACTTACCATCACCATTGCCTCCATAACTTTCGTCATGGTTGCTTTATAACCTTTTGGACTTTCACTTTCGTAGAATATCATTCCATTCAATCGATCATTGGGCCTTTCCTTTAGGTTATATCTTCTGATAGTTGGGATTTATGTCATAATAGGATAGCTAGACCTAGGAGACAATGCTCCCCTCTCACCCGAAGGTGGCATCAGAATGCACATACCATTGTCGATGTATGTAACGATCATTCTGGACTCTCATCCGAGGGCGACATTGAAATTCACACACCGTTGCCGATTTGTGTAACGATTATTCTGGGTAAATATCCGATAAAGGGTCATAGAGGGGCGAGATATAACATCATTCACAACTGGGTTCATTATACTTTACAATCAACAAACATTTACGTGTATCTAGGTTCTTATACAATCATCAAGCATCAATACATACTATTAATACCTTGAAAATAATATTTATTATGTTATATATAACTTCAACAACGGTCACGACTATGAAATAGGTCATCACGACCATGACAGAACCCTAAAATATTCCCCTTTTGTCACGACCGTGCCAAGGTGCAGTAACAGCCGTTCCAGGCCATTGTCACGACATTGATATAATCTGTCACGGGCATGACAGAAGCCCGATTTTGGGCGTTCTTCAGCCCTTTTGTCACAGGTGTGATGGGGTGTGTCACGACCATGATAGAATTCTGGAGTTCTGCCACCAGCCCGATTTTTATATGATTTTTCATCCAAAAATTGGGGAAAATGATGTGCAACAATGAAAATCAAAGCATATGCATTTCCTAGGCATTCTAGGATCAAAAGAACAATAAAAACACGATAATCAATGAATTTCTAAGATTTAGGGTTCATCCCCAAATCATGAACAATATGAAGAATATGAACCATATGATAGATCTAAACGAAATTTCTATTCATGCCATCAATCTATTGATTTCAATAAAAATAACCCTCATCATAATACGATATGAGAACAATGGGTCCTTAAATTCTTAATCTATTACGGGAAGTACATTGAGAGATGATAGATGGGTTTTGGATCCCCTTTACATAACTTGATCTTGAATTCTTTCTCCTCTTTCTTCTTCTTCTTGTTCCTCTTCTTTCTCCTCTTTGTTCTTCTCTTTCTCTTTCTTCAAGCACTAGCCGCCAAGAGATTTGGAGAAAAAAGGTGAACAATAGGAATACGAGGCTTTATATAGGGGAGATCATGAGGGATTGGACAAGAAGTTCAAATTACCCTTAATGAAAAGTATGGGGTATTACATGAATGAATTTTACTTTCAATTCATAATCATATACAATGTATGAAAAAATAACAAGACACTTTCATGTACTACTAAATATGCATAATACCACTAACATGCGTAAAATCATATGTCATACAATCTTTTAGAAAAAATATCCAAATAATTTTCTAATCTACATTATATGTTGTCTTTTCAAAACAAAATTCATTTCCATGTCAAGTCATCATATAATTATAAAAAAAATAAAAAAATATTATACTCAATAATATGATTATTTTTGTATTGAAATTAACTAAGTACATATCACTCATACTTAAAATTAAATGTGACATGATAACTAGCATTGTAATGCCCCCAAATCGACCAATGCCACGTGGCAAGGATCTATTCGAAGGCGCTACGAAAACACTATAACATAGATCAAAACTCGATCAAATCTCAAATAAAAATAATGGCATGCCAATAATAAGAGCAAAGAAGGAAAGATAGAAATATCATAAAAGTGAAAATCTTCAAAATATTACAAAATCCATGATAGCCATAATGTCTGAATTACATCAAGCTCATAATGCGAAAAATAAAGATAAAGATAACTAGGCCCTCTCTTAGTTCATGTGAATTAGCATCGCTGGTCGCGGCACACGATCTCAACACCATCACTGACCTAGTGGGGAGGAAATCCTCCTGTAAGCTATACAGCCTAGTGGGGATCCATAAGTGCACAATGCATAACAATAAATAGCAATTGACAGAATTGGTAATCACTTGCAATAAGATCAGATTTGAGCATAAGATCATTCACTTGAGATATCGATAGATAAAAGAGATAGAGATCATGAGTCAATCTTATAATCATAAAAGATTTCAGAGATCATGCTGGATCAATAATCATACTTTGTTCATCATATTCATATCACTTGTCCATATTCTTTGTGCTCTTACTTTCACTTAACATTAGTGCCTTGTGGTGCATTTAACTTGGGGAATTTACGCCAGAGTGACCAAATACAGCTTCGTACGGCCAATGGGGGATCAAGCCATGGCTCAGGGAGCGACCCATCCGACGATCACTCAGCTTAAGCTCTGACCACCACTCCCATAAACATGTTCATAACTTTCTTACTTCATCACTTTATCACTTTGCCATACTTGCTTATCATAATAGGATTGGACCATAGAATAGATCAACGCAAGATCAATGATTCACTCACATAGCATGACAAACAGTAAGGAGTAACACAACACAAGCATAGAAAGAATATAGATCAAATCAATAATCAAAATAAGAATCAATATGCAATCTGGACAGATATTAGTCGATCGGTCCTTACTGGTCGGTCGATCGCTTCTCGGACACCGGTTGACCAATATATATGGATCGGTCGACCGGTTGGTCTGAATACAATATGGAAAGTTTTAGCTACACCGGTCGACCGATATCTCTGGATCGGTCGACTGATGATACTTAATCAAAAAGAGCTTCGATCGGCCGAACGATACAAGGCTCGGGAAAGATTGATCGGTCGACCGGTCTACAAGTATCGGTCGACCGATAACCTTATCACCGGTCAACCGATATACAGAATCTGTCGATCGGTCCGCAAAAAAAATAGACTCGGACAGAATCAATATAACTGCGATTTTTAATCCAAAAATGAAATCAAAGCATACAATCAACCATCTAAGCATGAAGGACTAATACAGAACATATCTACAGTCATAAGAATCATAGAACATGCATCAAACACAAGAAGTGCAATCAATCATTCCATTCCATACTTCTCTTTAATCAAGAACACTATTCATGTAAGAACCCTAATTCCAATCAATTGATAATCATGTTATACAAGGGATTCCGGTATCACCCACCTTATTTCGTGGTTGATCCTAGCTTGACTCTTTCCGAACACCGATAACTCTTCTCCTTAATGATCTCCACCTAGGAAGCAATCCAAATGGAGGGGAAGAAGTGAGTAATGGACCTAAAGATTAAAAGGATGCAGAAATGTAGATAGCCTTGATGCAACATCTTGATAGAATCCTTCTTCCCTTGCTGGATAATGTGCTTTAAGGGAGAAGAGAGAGGAGTGAGGGAGAGAAATGGTGGCTAAGAGAGAGAGCTTTAGGGCAATTAACCTTTTTATAGGGTAGTTGTGGGGCTATTAGGTTAATGGACTTTCTAATTGGGCTATTGGGTTGTCTTTACCTTTTGGTTTTTATTTTCTATTTCTTTTATTTCCTTTTTTTTAAATGTGCTGGGTATTACAAGCATACATATTAAATTATATGAAATTCACATAATTATTACATGGCATAATATGATATTTGATATAACTACGCAAAGTGCTTAATAATAGTAAAAATTTTGAAACATACAAAAATTTATTTTGATAAAAATGTGCATAAATTAGAATTAATATAATTTTTCATACATATTTATCATGACATAATAACACATATAAAATGCATCAAAACATCAAATGCATACATTTATGTCAAATATATATCACATTTTCCAGCAAAACATCTCCAAAATTTTTTAAGTTCAAAATTTATTTTTCTCATTTTTTCTATATTTTCCCAAGTTTTCTAAATTACATTTAAAAAAATTAAAAGTATATACTGTTCAATTTGGAACCACGAGGCCCAAAAACCCTGTGCATAACGTGCAGTGGGAATTTGGCGCGTGTGCGTGATGTGCAGAGGCCAAAAGCACTTGCCTAATCGCGCTTGTGTGCGACGTGCTGCGGCAGCAGTGGGCCAAACAGCGCCCGGACACATTTAACCGTGATGCGCTGTGCTGTAGTAGCAGCGGGCTAGAGGCCTGTGCCCATGTGCGTTTGCACACGATGTGGAGCAGGCCGTGGCCTGTGCATGCCTTGTGTCCTGGGATGTCGCGCAGCAGCCTGTGGGCCGCTCGCGCGTTCCGCTGTTCCATAACGGTGCCACGCAGTGGGCTAGCATCGTGTGCACATTGTAGCACACTGTTTTCTTTTTCTTTTATTTGAACAGTAAAATGAGTGTATAGTAATTCAAATTGAATTTTGTACGAAAAATGATAATAAAATTTTTTTCTTTGATTATGGTCTTATTGTAACGCCCCCAAAATTCGGCCCCAATTTAAAATTTGTCGAACCCTAAACGATGTTACTTATCCTTGACATGATCTAAATTTCGTAAAACTTTGCAGCGGAAACATCATAAAAACATAAATCAATAATATCATAAACAACGGAAGACTTCTAACATATAAATCTCAATATACATATTTAGTCCATGGGCCACATAAGCTCTAACATAGTTTCCGATATAGTGTTTATCATACATAAATGAGTTCATACAAAAGTAAATGACTCAAAAGCTCATAGGCCATACATACTTGACTCTTATAAGAGTCCATCATGAAAACGTAAATAAGATAACTTGGGTCGTAGCGCGACCAACCCATGTGAAATGTCTCCGTCATGAGGCCCTCGCCACCGAACCTAAGTCTCGTCCATATCTGCACGGATCCATGGGTGCAGGGGATTTCTCTCATTAGAATATGTTGAGGCTCATGCATGATATGATCCTATGACATAATCTCTACGTGTCATGACATATGCATATCATTATCATGGAACATAAATCATATGCATACTATGAGCTACTTGTGCATACTACATGGCATATGAACATTTCATCATGGCAAGATAAGATAAACATATAACATTGAATCATGAGGAGTAATGATAACTTGCTGAATTTATGGGTCAGACTTGAAAATTATGAAATGTGTTCACACTCCTCACTTCCTCTCTACTGCAAGTGCACAGGTCAATTGTAATAGACTCAAGTGTCGTATTCATAGTAATTTGAAGGCTAAAGACTCACTACTACAATCTAGACTAACCCTAGACTAAGTGGCAAAAATAGAAAATGAAGGAAAGTGAAAAACAGATTTAAAGATGAGACTAAGGGATAACTATTTTTGGTGTTTTGACAATTGATATGGACTGAAATTTAGATGCTAAACTAAGAACTAAAAGGGTTTATCATTCAATGGGAAGATTTTCTTAGGAATGGGGTTCATCTAATTCAGTTATGGATGGAATGGAACAATTCAATAATTTAAAGCCAAATCTAATTCAACTAATAAAGGGCTGCTCTCACAGCATGATTAAACCAAGACTAATCATCATATTCTTATATAGAAGATTAGTTAAGTTGAATGAGAAAGGAATCTTCACTGATATCAAGTTGTCATTAAGCATATGTATGAGCACTTCACTGATTTTACCAAATCCTCTCAGATTTTAGCAATTTCAGTAGGTCTGAAATTAACATCGCAACCAAATCAATATCCACAATAATGGCACAATGAATTAAATCAACTAATTAGAAATGTAAATTATCCAATTTTAATGCTAATGCTTCTTTGTTTATCTTTAAATATCAAGGGGATTTAAAATCAGTCTCTCGACTGCAAATTAAATTGAAATCCACAACAACATCAATTAATTGGATACAATAAGCATATAATCACATATTGGAATTCAACAATTGTCATTTCTTCTTGGTCCATCACTGAACATCAAGAGAAACCACAAAATCAACTCTCAGTTGCTAATGAAATAGGGGTTTTACAATGGCAAACATATTCCAATGAAAATCAGAAATCAGAATTGTTCTAACATTAGAGAAGGAAATTAGTATTGTTCATACTCCATCCATAACTAAAATATATTACTACCTATCCTAGGAGAGCTAGGATTTAGCTCCTCATAATTACAAAAATTGATACAAAACAGAAGAGGGAATTAATGCTAAACATTTTGAAATCAGGGAGTAAGAAATCAGTCGATAGAAATCAGATTGCAATCCTCTTCTCCTCAGCCTCCCTCCTCAGCTTCCAGTCCAGAACCCTTTTTCAATCCAGCCTCCCCATCATCCAGATTCCTCTCAGCTTTTATATGGTCCTTCTTTACCCTAGGATGCATGTAAGAAGCTTCTATTATCCCCTGATTATGCCATGTGTCATGTCCAACAAATTCCAACTGATGCAGCAGCTTTTTGGACAGTAGTGCAGTGGTCCCCCTTGCTTTTCCAGCTTATTGTGGCGTTGTATTACCTCTTAGAAGGACAAGAACAGGAAGCATCAAGGTCCTCAAATAGAATTCAGACAAAAAAGGATTAGGACAGCTACTAAAATCAGGTCCATTGTTAAATGAAATTTGGTATTATGTAGAATTGAGATCCTTGCACAGAAATGATAACTTTATGCCCCGGAATGATAATATTGCACAAAAAATGATAACTTGTGCAGATTAAATCATAATTATCCAAACATGATTAATTCAGAAAAGCAAGGGATTTAAGACAAGATAATAACTATAAATCAGCTCAATTAGCAAATACATATTGGTGTCATGTAGACATGATAACTTTGCACATTGGAATGATAACTTGCCCAAAAATGATAACTTGGCATAGAAATCCATTAAGAACCTCTGTGCACATGAAATTGAATAAAAAATGAGGATGGTCAGCTAATGATCACAATTTATTGCATTCTATGCATAATTGACCAAATGTAGGGCAAAATGAGGCCTCGATAGATGTAAAATGGCTAGAAAATGGAGTAAAACTATAATATGATCAGCTAGTGATCAAACTCCCCCAAGCTTAGTCTTTTGCTTGTTCTCAAGCAAAACATTCAGATATTAAGAACAAAACTTGAATAAAATAGTTCATAAGTGAATTTAAATCCAGCTGATTAAAATCCAATGAGTTCCCCACTTTGCCAACACTTCTTCATTCTTTCCAAAACACAATTTCTAGCTAATGAATCACAAAGGCTAAAACAAATTTAAGCCATGAAAGAAGTATTAACAGTAATTGAATTGGATTTCAGGAATTGTCAACTTTACTAAAAAGGTTGAACTATAAATCTCTTCATGAACAGATTTTTGCACTGCTTAAACAGGTTTAAAACCTGACTTTTATTCGTGATAATGCAACTAAACAGGTTGAGACCTGATTATTATTCTTGCTGGTCACAGGATAAAAATCCTGGCTTTATTCAGGAGAGGTTCCTTTTTGAAAATTCACTCTTTATTCATGCATGCATGCAATGCAAAATGCAACTTTTATCTTTTTCTTTTTCTTCAAATTTTTTTTTCTGTTTTGTTCATGAAGTGAGCAATAGTTCAAACTCAAGTAAGGTTTACATCCCTTAATACAAATATTCAAGTTTTCCAATTTAACATAGCAGCAAGACCCTTGACTTCCTTCTAGACATCTTCTATTTTCAAACCAATACATGAGTGTCAGCTAATGTTACCCACAAAAAGGAAAATTTCAGCTGAAATTCAAGTTCAAATGCATCTGAAAGGGTAATCTGATTGAAACAAAAAGACTAATAGCCAACTTGACTACTTGGTATTGGAATGTACTAACTGTCATATTAAAGGATTTCACCCATTTTGGAGTTAAAATGAAGGCAAGAACTAAACCGAGCAATATTAGTGATAACTAGTGATAACTTGTTGATAACAGTGATAACTTGGTGATAATTAATGATATGAGCTTTGAAATGGATTAAAACATGATAATAGAGTTCAGAAATGCACCAGATTTCCTCCCCCAAGCTTGCTTTTAGCACTATCCTCAGTGATGAGAAATATGAGCAAGGGAGAGGATTGGGAGGGTGTTTAATTCTTGAAATTGTGCAATTGATTCCTCCATATGGTTCCAGCATCTCAACCAGAGTCTTGTGTGATCGATGCTTCCTGGTTTGCCCTCAATTCTGCAGAGAAGTAGAGGAATATTAGTGAAATCTGCAATATCAGATTTTTGGAATCAGTAAAGTGCACAAGTTGGCATTTTATATGAGGTTTGAGAAATGCACTAAAATTTGGCACTAGGAGATTTGGATAACTGATATGAGTGTTAAGTTAGATATCATTTTGATAATTAAAGCATAGATTAGAAAATAATATCAGTTATCAGTGGCATTTCAGTGAGAAAAATCAAGTTTGAGTCTAAGAGTACTCCCTAGGTTGAAATTCAGGGGTAGGTCTGATTCCTCTCTGATTTATTCTTGCAAAACAGAGAAAATTAAATATAAAATGGCTTGGGTTGCCTCCCAAGAAACGCCCTACTTTAATGTCTTAGATAGACATTATTGTAGTTGAGTTCAGCTAGGTAATTGTAGTGGATCTGTCAACAACAGCACTTCCTTAGCTGAATTCATTGTTGTGGGGTTGTATAACTTCAATCTCTATCCATTAACCTTGAATATATCAGAGTTATCATTGACAAGGTCCACAGCTCCAAAAGGGTAAACTTTATGGACTTTGAATGGTCCACACCATTTGGATTTCAGTTTTCCAGGAAATAATTTGAGCCTTGAGTTGTAAAGCAAGACAAGGTCTCCAACTTTGAATTCTTTCTTCAAGATTCTGTTGTCATGCCACCTCTTTGTGCTTTCCTTGTAGAATTTAGAATTGGGGTATGCATTGAGCCTAATCTCATCCAATTCATCAAGTTGCAGGAGTCTTTTCAATCCACAAGCATTCAGGTCATAATTCAGAACTTTGACTACCCAATATGCCTTGTATTTCAACTCAATTGGCAAGTGACAGGTTATGCCATAGACTAACTTATAAGGAGAGACATCAATTGGGGATTTATAGGCTGTCCTATTGGCCCAAAGTGCATCATTCAGCTTCATGCTCCAATCATTTCTAGTCAATGAAACAGTCTTCTCCAAGATTGCTTTGATCTCTCTATTTGATATTTCAGCTTGGCCATTTGTTTGTGGGTGATAAGCTGTTGAAATCTTATGCTTAACTCCATATTTGCTTAGGAGATTCTCAAAACATTTTTCTATAAAGTGACTACCTCCATCACTGACAACTACTCTTGGAATTCCAAACCTTGAAAAAATAATGTCCTTGAACATACTGATAACTGCCTTGGGGTCAGCAGCTGTTGTGGGGATTGCTTCTATCCATTTAGACACATAGTCAATAGCTAACAATATGAATTTGTATCCAAATGAACTAGGGAGTGGTCCCATGTAATCAATTCTCCAAACATAAAAAATCTCAACTTCTAGAATTCTATTCCGTGGCATTTCATTCCTCCTGGAAATTGATCCTGCTCTTTGGCACACATCACAACTCTTGGCATACATATGAGCATCCTTGAATAGACTAGGCCAATAAAAACCTGATTGGAGGACTTTAGATGATATTTTCTAAGTAGACCCATGCCCTCCATAAGGTGAAGAATGGCATTCATGCAAAATATCCTGAAATTCAGTCTCTGGCACACACCTTCTAAACATGCCATCAGGAGATTTATTAAATAGAAATGGGTCATCCCAATAGAAATCTTTTAAGTCATGGAAGATTCCACAGAAATGGATCATCCCAATAGTAAGAGTGATCAGGTGGAATGATTCCACAAGCTAGGTAATTAACAATGTCAGCATACCAGGGAGCTGGGGCAGCTGATATGGCCATTAAGAAGTCATCAGAAAATGAATCATTGATAGGAATTGTTGGAAATTCCTGACTTCCTTCCAACCTGGATAAATGGACAACCACTAGGTTTTCAATCCCTCTTTTATCCCTGATCTCCACATCAAATTCTTGCAGCAGTAGAATCCATCTGATAAACCTTGGTTTTGACTCTTTCTTGCTGATCAGATGCCTCACAGCTTGATGGTCAGTATATACAATCACTTTGGCTCCAACTAGATAAGGCCTGAATTTATCAAATGCAAATACTAAAGCCAATAACTCCTTTTCAGTGGTGGCATAATTGATTTGGGCTTCATCTAGAGTTTATTGCATTACAGATAGCATAATTGTTCTTGTCCTTGGTTTGTCCCAGCATTGCCCCTACTGTTTGGTCAGATGCATCACACATAATTTCAAAAGGCAATGACCAATCTGGTGAAATTGGAGCTGATATGAGGGCTTCCTTCAACTAATTAAAGGCCTTCAGACAATCCTCATCAAAATTGAACTCAGCATCCTTTGACAATAGCTTTGTGAGGGGCCTGATTATCATTGAAAAATTCTTGATAAATCTCTTGTAAAATCCAGCATGGCCTAGAAAACTCCTAATTGCCTTCACATTCTTTGGAGGTGGCAGCTTCTCAATGGCCTCAATCTTGGCTTTGTCCATCTCAATCCCTCTGCTGGACACAATATGTCCTAATACAACTCCTTCTTGAACCATGAAGTGGCATTTTTCCCAATTCAAAATTAAGTTGAATTCCCTGCACCTTTGCAACACTTTTGTTAAATTCTCCAAGCATGCTTCAAAAGAATCTTCATAGACTGAAAAATTATTCATAAATACTTCCATAATGTCTTCAATGAAATCTGAAAAGATAGACATCATACACATCTGAAATGTGTCAGGGGCATTGCGCAATTCAAATGAAATTCTTCTATATGCAAATGTCTCATATGGACAAGTAAAGGTGGTCTTGTCCTAGTCTTGGGGATGGATAGGAATTTGTAAAAATCCTGAGTAACCATCCAGATAACATAAGTGAGAATGTTTGACCAACCTCTCAAGCATTTGATCAATGAAAGGAAGTGGAAAGTGATCATTCCTGGTTGCCTTATTTAATTTCCTGAAATCAATGCACATCCTCCAACCAGTGACTATCCTAGTAGAAATTAACTCATCAGAATCAATTTTGACTATTGTAATTCCTCCTTTCTTTGGCACCACTTGAACAACCAACTCACTATCTAAAATAGAGTAGTTGATTCTAGCATTCAATAATTTTAGAACTTCCTTCTTCATAACTTCCTTCATGACAGGATTCAATCTCCTTTGGCATTCAATTGAAGGCTTGTAATTATCCTCCATGGGAATTCTGTACATGCAAATTGAAGGATTAATTCCCTTGATATCTTCAATTGAGTAGCCAATTACCTCCCTATACAATTTCAGTCTCTTCAGAAGCTCCTAGACTTGTTCTTTAGGCAAATTGGCATTGATGATTACTGGAAATGTGGAATTCTCTCCCAAGAATTCATACTTGAGATTGCTAGGAAGCGGTTTCAGCTCCAATTTGGAAGAAGTATCCCGAGTTGAATTGGTATGGAGTTCAGTAGTTAAAACTTCCTGTACCACATTCTGGATTTCAGATTTGTCCAATGATTTGACTGAATTCATCATGCATTGACATGCCTTAGCTTCTGGATCCTCTAGTTCCTTTAAGTGATCAAACATCTGGCATCTTTGCAAAGGATCTTCTATTGGAATTATTGCAAACACTTGCTCCACTATCTGATTTAATTGCCTATCTTCAAAATCTTCTTGCAGGAAGTTTGGGCTACTGATAACTTGAGCCAAGTTGAATTCTATTTTATCATCTCCAATCTGAAATGTCAATCTACCTTCCTTAACATCTATTACAGCTCCTACAGTGGCTAGAAAGGGTCTACCTAACAGAATTGGGGTGTTTAGATCATCATCCATGTCAAGTAACAAAATCCACAGGAATGTAGAATTTTCCAACTTTCAGGGGTATGTCCTCAATGATTCCATGTGAGTACTTGATGGATCTGTCAGCTAGCTGCAGTGACATGTTGGTAGGCTTAAGATCTCCAACTTCTAACTTCTTGCAAAGTGATAGAAGGAATACACTGACTGATGCACCCAAATCACACATTGCCCTCTGAATTTTTCTATTCTCAATTTCACAAGGAATTGAAAAGCTTCCTGAATCCTTCAATTTGGGAGGTAATTTGTTTTGAATTATGGCAGAGGCCTCTTCAGTCAGGGCTATGATTTCATGCTCCATGATTCTCCTTTTCTTGGTTAGAATTTCCTTGAGGAATTTGGCATATGAGGGCATTTCCTGAATTGCCTCCACAAATGGCACATTAATGTACAATTTCTTCAGAATTTCCAGTTGGTCCTGTCTAGCCTTGACCAATCTTTGTGGGAATGGCACTTGATCAAAAACTCTTGCCTTGGCTTCATTTTGAAGATTCTTGTTCTTGTTTTCCATCAAAATTTCTTCAGCTGGTCCTTCTACAGGCTTTGAGTTTGAATCTGCTTTGGTTGAATTGTCCTCAACTTTCTTCATTGGTTCTTCAATAATTCTTCCACTCCTGAGCTGGACAGCTTGAACTTGTTCCTTAGGATTGATTTATGATTATCCAAGGAAGAATGCAGGTGGCCTAGCTGAGGTGCTGGCTTGTTGGGCAATTTGAGTTTCAAGTACCTTTTGATGGGTACTTAAAGTATCAATTCTAGAGTTTAACTTCAGCATTGCCTCTTCCTGATTCTCTTGTTTCTTGAGAATAGTCTGCAACATCTCCTCCATTTTTGACATTTGAGTGGCTTGAACTTGTTGCTCATAAAGAGGCCTTTGCATCTGAATATTGGGTGGTTGATATGGAGGTGGTTAATTCTTTAGCAAAATATTCGGTTGCCAATTGAGATTCTGCATTGGAGGTGACTGATGATAATTGGCCTTATATGAAAAGTATGAGTGATTTCTATTTTCAAGTGTGTAATACTCAGCAGGGGGCTTCACTCCATAATTTCCTACAGCATTCACTTGGTCAATGGTTTGCTTATATTGCTACATTATCAGATTGCAACTCTCTGTGACATGGTCTTAATTTCCACATACATCACACATATTTTCTGAATTGGGTGCCTTGCTCACATTAGTTGACAAATTCAGCTTCTCCAAGGCCTTTTGCAAGACTTCTTCAATCTGGACAAAAAGGTTATTCACTGAATTCTCAGCTGGTGGCCTTCTTGTCCTATCATGAGTGAGGAAGTGATGATTCTTGGCAATATTCTCTATCAATTGGTATGCTTCATCAATGTTTTTGGAAGCAAAAATCCCTCCTGCAGTAGTGTCCAAAGCAACTTTACTAGGATAGTTCAATACTTTGTGAAAATAGTTGACCAATTGCCATTTTTTAAACCCATTGTGTGGACATGCCCTCAACAAACTCTGGAGTCTTTGGCATGCATCATATATGTTTTCTTGATCCAATTGATAAAATCTGATAATCTAGTCCCTATAGTTATCAATTTTACTAGGTGGAAAGAATTCAGCTAGGAATAACTGCACTATGGACTCCCAAGTTGCAATTTCTTTAGGTTTGAGAGTCTTGTACCAGATTTTAGCCCTGTCCTTGAGTGAAAAAGGAAATAGCCTCATGTAAACAGCATTCATAGGGGTGTTATGGAAATGGACAGTGATGCACATCTCCTTGAAATTGTCAATGTGTAGGGCTGGGTCTTCAATTCTCAATCCAGCAAATTGATGTTGCCTTATCATTGTGACCAATGCTGGATTCAGCTCAAAAGTGACAGCAGGTGTATTGGCTCCATCCACAGGTTGTCCTCTGATATTACTGGGTGAATAACATTCCTTTAGTGTCCTAGGAGCAGCCATGGTTTGATTGTTGGTCTCTTCTTCAAAAATTCTTCTCCTTGCTTCTTCCCTTAACAATCTCCTCCTTCTATTGAATCTCCTTTCAGGCTCAGGATCTGATAGATATAAGTCCTCTTGATTATCTTAATCATGCATAAATTGAAATCAGAAGTATCAAATTCAGAAAAGAAAGAAAACTGGATAGAAATTAAAATTTCAGACTGATAACTTGCTAAAATTGAAAACTAGGCTAAAGATGGAAATGATAACTAGTCTAAAACTAATCTAAACTATCTATGTTAATCTAATTAACCTCAAATCCCCGGCAACGGTGCCAAAAACTTGATGTGAATCATGATGAGTAATGATAACTTGCTGAATTTATGGGTCAGAATTGAAAATTATGAAATGTGTTCACACTCCTCACTTCCTCTCTACTGCAAGTACACAGATCAATTGTAATAGACTCAAGTGTCGTATCCACAGTGATTTGAAGGCTAAAGACTCACTACTACAATCTAGACTAACCCTAGACTAAGTGGCAAAAATAGGAAATGGAGAAAAGTGAAAAACATATTTAAAGATGAGACTGAGGGATAACTATTTTTGGTGTTTTGACAATTGATATGGATTGAATTTAGATGCTAAACTAAGAACTAAAAGGGTTTATCAATCAATGAGAAGATTCTCCTAGGAATGGGGTTCATCTAATTCAGCTATGGATGGAATGGAACAATTCAACAATTTAAAGCCAAATATGATTCAACTAATAAAGGGCTGCTCTCACAGCATGATTAAACCAAGACTAATCATCATATTCTCATATAGAAGATTAGTTAAGTTGAATGAGAAAGGAATCCTCACTGATATCAAGTTGTCATTAAGCATATGTATGAGCACTTCATTGATTTTACCAAATCCTCTTAGATTTTAGCAATTTTAGTAGGTCTGAAATTAACATCACAACCAAATCAATATCCACAATAATGGCACAATGAATTAATAAATTATCCAATTTTAATGCTAATGCTTCTTGGTTTATCGCTAAACATCAAGGGGATTTAAAATCAGACTCTCGACTGCAAATTAAATTGAAATCCACACCAACATCAATTAATTGGATACAATAAGCATATAATCACATATTAGAATTCAACAATTGTCATTGCTTCTTGGTCCATCTCTGAACATCAAGAGAAACCACAAAATCAACCTCTCAATTGCTAATGAAATAGGGGTTTTACAATGATAAACAGATTCCAATAAAAATCAGAAATTAGAAATCAGAATTGTTCTAACATCAGAGAAGAAAATCAGTAATGTTTATACTCCATCCATAACTAAACTAGATTACTACCTATCCTAGGAGAGCTGGGATTTAGCTCCTCATAATTACAAAAATTGATACAAAATAGAAGAGGGAATTAATGCTAAACATTATGAAATCAGGGAGTAAGAAATCAGTCGATAGAAATCAGATTGCAGTCCTCTTCTCCTCAGCCTCCCTCCTCAGCTTCCAGTCCAGAACCCTTTTTTCAATCCATCCTCCCCATCATCCGGATTCCTCTCAGCTTTTATATGGTCCTTCTTCACCCTAGGATGCAGATAAGAAGCTTTTATTATTCCCTGATTATGCCATGTGTCCAGTCCAACAAATTCCAGTCGATGCAGCAACTTTTTGGACAATAGTGCAGTGGTCCCCCTTTGCTTTTCCAGCTTGTTGCAGGCCTTGTATTACCTGCTAGATGGACAAGAAGAGCAAGAAGCATCAAGGTCCTCAAATAGAATTTAGACAAATAAGGATTAGGACAGCTACTAAAATCAGGTCCATTGTTAAATGCAATTTGGTATTATGCAGAATTGAGATCCTTGCATAGAAATGATAACTTTATGCACCGGAATGATAACATTGCACAAAAATGATAACTCATGCAGATTAAATCATATTTATTCAAACATGATTAATTTAGAGCAGCAAGGAATTTAGGACAAGATAACAACTAGAAATCAGCTCAATTAGCAAATACATATTGGTGTCATGTAGCAAGGTTGTCAAGTTCGAGTTTCTACCTAAGTTCATTTTACGGGGATGAACTCGTATCGTAAACTCGATACGTAAATACGTAGAGTTAAGATATAATATTAATTTAATAATTATTATTTTTTAAACCACATCAAATATATTATTAGATATATACAATTAAAATACCATTAATAATTAGTGAATAAAATTCACAAATATTTTCATAATATGATTTAAGCTTTATTTCATCATATTTATTAATATTTATATATTAATAATATCACTTTCAACAAATTAATAAATTTAGATATAAATAGATAGATGTATTTATAAGATTTTTTTTGTTTAAAGTAGTATTTATTTGTTGTTCTCATTATTACCATAACAACTATACCATATTTTCATCATATGAATTAAGTTTTATTTAAATATTATGATCCAAAGAATAAAAGAAAAATAAAATTTATTAGCAATCATCTACAATAAATTATATATTCTGTCCTTTCTTATCTTAATATTAATTTATTATATTTGTAAAAACATTAGTATGATTAAAAGATAATAGTGGAGAAAGAAACAATAAAATATAGATGGAATTTTTGTGGATATATATATATATATATTGATTGAAAAGAAATGAAAAAAAAGGTATTGGCAATAAGTTTGGTTGAAAAGAAATGAACAAAATGTGTCGTCAGTAAGGATCGAACCTGCGACCAAATGAAAGGTACCAGTGACACCTATCAGATGAGACATAGCACACATGTGACTAAATTCGGAGAACTCACTACTTATACGTTCGATTGAACGTCTTTACACGTCTTCACCGAATTAAAACGTACTAAAATCTGATTTTACCTCTAATTACGATTTTAATCCGACTCAACTCATTTTTGGACCCTAGAAACGTGAAATCGTAAGTTTTTAAGTATTAAAACTAGTTTTTGATAACATTGTCATGTAGAAATAATAACTTTGCATATTGGAATGATAACTTGCCCAAAAATGATAACTTGGCATAGAAATGATAACTTTACAGATTTTAACCATTCAAAACCTCTGTGCACATGGAATTGAGTAAAAAATGAGGATGGTCAGCTAGTAATCACAATTTATTGTATTCTATGCATAATTGACCAAATGTAGGGTAAAATGAGGGCTCGATAGATGTGAAATGAATAGAAAATGGAGTAAATCTGTAATATGATCAGCTAGTGATCAAACATCATAATCATTATGTCAAAGCATATCATAACTTATCATTATGCTAAGACATATCTTCACTTATCTTGCTTTACTTTAACATCTTCTTACATATCTTATGTTAAGGGGGCATACATTAGCAACCGATTGGTGCTTTCGTCATCATCTTCATCTTTATATCCCAAGTCATCTTTGGAAAGTACTTGCGCCCATGTAAGACTTTATATAAGTGCAAGACTTTACTTTCCACTTTACATCATCTTTCCATCTGTTATCTTGATTAAGATACCTTATTATCTTGGTGATTGGGAATACCATGTTTGATATGAATTGGAAAATGCCTATAATGTGATAGAATAATATTCTAGAAAAGTTGGATGATCAAGATAATGGTGTGGATCTCAAGCATAAGGAAATTGAAGATAATAAAAAATGTTTGCAATTTACAACTGATCCAATTACAAGATCGAGTTAGATCAAATTCAACTTTTCAAAGTATTACGAATTGGGCCGCATGAAGAGTCAATATAAGTTGGGCCAAATAAATAATGATTTAACCATATTTATTTGAAATTTTTGGAATTAATTAAATATGGAATATGTTGATGAGTATTGTAACAAAAATTGAGTTTGTTATTTTATTAAATTAGTTATGTCACTTGTGGGCTAGGGTAGAGTATTTTCTTTCAGCCCAAATTCTATTTCTATGGCCTATAAATACTAGAACTCACTGTTATTTCAAACATCTTTGAATCTATGAATATTTTGGCTTAATTGCTTTTGCTGTGAGGGAACTCTTACAACCCATTCTTCGGGAACTTTCATCGTTAATTACAAGGTTGGCTATCTTGTTATTAAATTCATCTATTTATAATATCGATTGCTTGGTTCATTGTAATCTTGAGGTTGATATTCCGCTGCCTTGAAAATTTGTTTAATCTCATTTCTTTGATTATCATATATTGTTCCGGTCACTCAAGACATTGCTTTTTAGCATCGCATTAGTTGGTATTAGAGCCACATTTTCGATTCAATTTTCTAATTATCTTCCATTATTTTGTTGCTCCCCTGTTTCAGTTTCTGAAAAAAAATACCACAAAAAAATATGTTTTGTTAGTTCTTCAAATCCTAGTCGTGTTCCTTATTTGCTTTCTTTTGTTCTTCAAACCCTAGCCGTCGTCATCTATTCTTCAACATCTGGTGCAGTTTTGAAAAAAAAAACCCACAAAAACTTGCTTATTTGTTGTTGAAACCATAGCCGTCATCCTTATTTGTTCTAAAGTTTGCAATAGTTTCAAAAAAAAAGCTGAAAAACAAACACCAAAAATAGAAAAAAAAGACTAAAAAGGAAAGTGCAAGAAAAGAGGAAAGAGAAGAATAGAAAAAAATCTGAAAAAAAATCTGAAAAAAATTTGAAAAAAAAAGAAGAAAAAAAAAGGATTCGAAAGAAAGAGGAGAGACGAAAAAAAAGAAGGATTATTTTTGGAGAAAAGTGCAAAGAAATTTTGAGAATAGAGCAATTTGACTCAAGGAATGATGATCTTTGATTTTATTCCAATTCTAAATTTTTTGATATATGTCCTTGACAACATTTTCCTGATTTCTATTTCAAATCAGTTCATTACATATCTATTCTTATTTGGCAATCTCTTTTTTTTCTAATCTCTATTCTAAAATCAACTTCAAGTATTCTTTTTTTTCTAATCTCTATTCTAAAATCAACTTCAAGTATTCTTTTGATCTTGTAATCATATTTCAAGTATTCTTTTGATCTTGTAATCATACTGATTTCTTTTGATTCAATCACACATCACCTTTGTATTGACTTGCATTAATTCTCCTAGAACTTGTTGGAGGGTTCAAGAGAGGAAAACGATTGAGTGGTAAGTACAATTGAAGGAAAAAGCCAAATAGAGTTGAGGTAAAATACGAGTGTCACCACTGAGTGCCATCACGTGAGGTAGTGAAATTATTTTACTAACTTTTGTTGCAGAAATTTCCTACAATGTCAATAGGAAAGGGCAAAGAGTTTAATCCTCCAAAAGGAAAAGTTGATAAAAAAAAAGAATGATGGAGGTCATGATACAACATTTTCAACATCTTGAAAATATGATCATTGAGCTTCATGATGAGATGGATGTGCAGAAGGAACAAATTGGACAACTACAAAAATTTATGCAACCAAAACACAAAAGAGATCGCCAAAGACACCGTGCTCTTGTTGATGGAGAGATGGAAGAGGAAGATGATGAAGCCTCTGTTATAAATTGGAGAAGTCATAAATGTGTTCAGATTGGAGGAAGAAGACATGAACGAGAAAGGGATAGAGATGCTACTGGTCCAAACACAAGTTCACTGAAATTATCTCTCCCTACCTTTCAAGGTAAAAGTGATCCTGATGCCTATATTGAATGGGAGAAAAGGGTAGAAAGTATATTTCATCGCCATAATTATTCTACTGAGAAAAAGGTTAAACTTGCTATTATATCTTTTGTTGATTATGCTATTACTTGGTGGAATCAATTAACCATTAATAGGCGCAGAAATCGAGAACCTCAAATTGAAAATTGAAATGAGATGAAAACCATATTGAGGAGAAGATTTGTTCCTCCATCATATTATCGTGAGTTTAGTATGAAATTGTAGACTATGAGGCAGGGATCAAAGACTGTTGAGGAGTACTATAAAGAGATGAAAATGAGACTCATCCATGCCAACATAAAGGAGGATCCTGAAGACAATTGCAAGATTCATATGTGGGCTGAATCAAGAGATTTCCAGAGTTGTGGAATTGCAAGAGTATTTGGAGTTGGATAAAGTTCTACATAAGGCTATGAAAGTTGAGAAGCAATTGAAGATATCCGTCCACATAGAAAATTTGACAGTTCAACTTCTGTTTGGAAAACAAAATGGAGTGCAAATTCCAAATTAGTTGTTAAGCCAACTCAGATATTGGAGGAAAAAACAAAGCTGAAATTTTCAACTCAAGGGATAAGGGTCATATGGACATGATGGACAATGATGATATTGCATCTAAAGAAGAGTTGTCACAAGATAGTATAGCTTCCTCAGGAGAAGAAAGTGGGAAAGAAATTGAAGAAGTTGGGAAAAGTTTAGTTGCAGAACATCATTTGAAGAAAGATGAAGCTGACTGTACAGCAATTCAAAACATTTCTGAGAGTTGTGAGAAAGACAAAGATGAAAAATATGAGTGTCACAACTTGAGTGATGAAAATGATAGCCACAAAACTTTTGAGTGCTTAGAAAGGTCACCTTCTAAAAACATTGAGATATAACATTTAGATGCTGAGTATTATGAGAGTTATGAGAATGAGAGAATATTAGATTTTGAGTGTTTAGAAAGGTTACCTTTAGAGAGATATGAGCAAAAGAACTTGAGTGTTGAGGCAAAAGAAAAAGAATTCAGTAATTTTTCTCCTAACACTAACCATCTTTTATCTTTTGATTCTGATTTTTTCTTGCAGATATGTCGGAGTGGAATACATGAAGTTATAATTCCTATCTTCCAAGGTTCTGAAAGAGGTTGTAGTGAATGTGTGACGAAATGTTTGAAAGGTCCATATCCTTGCTTTGAAACTTTATATTTATTTGATGTGACTAGTTTGCATGGTTTAGTTGAGAGAGATGTTCAATTCCATTCGTCTCTTTCATTTTCATACTTGTTGGGTGCTGGTTCATTTTATTTATGGTTTACATTGAATTTTTGGGATGAGTATTTTCTAATATTGAGCATCTTTGATTGGCTTATTTTGATTTTTAGATTTCCTGAGAAGGGTATAATCTTATTCATTTCCTTGAACCAACCCTTGTGTCTTACTAAGAGCATTTCTTCAGATAATTATTGCAGCTTTTCATATGATTTTTACATCACAAATGAGAAATTTGCATTAATTGGACTTTTGTATGTTTTCCACCAAAGATCTGTGATTATTTTCTTAGGAGGTATTTTGATTTATAGTAATCATTTACATGATCATTTGAGTCGAGTACATGAAGTTATAAATTCTCTCTTGCAAGGATTTTAAAGAGGTATTGAAAAGACCAGTTTGAAAAGACCAGTTCTTACTTTTCAAAGTTTATATTTGCTAGATGTGCTTGAGATTTTAATTGAGAGAAGAATTGAATGACATGCAAACATTAGATCTGAATTTTCTATTCCATGTTGTTCTTCATTGAGTGCTTATTTGAGCTATATGTTGAAATTTTGGAATGAATATTTTCTAGCCCAGAATACTTTTGATTGGTTGATTATGATTTCAAGATTTTTTTATGATCCTACAAGCTTTTTCATTTCTTTAAATTCACCTTTGTGCTTTCCTAAGATCATTTCTGTGGATGGTGGTTGCAAACTTTCAAATAAATTTCACATTATCATTGGAAAATTCATTGCATTTGCATTAGAAAGACTTCTGTGCATTTCTCATCGAAGATTTGAGATTAATTTCTTTGGAGATATTTTGATTTATAACAATGATTTGCATGATCATTTTAATTATGCTTTGTTTAGTTGCAGGGACTTACATTATTCATTTCATGAGCTGAGTTATTTGCTTGGTTATGAATCTTTTTATAATATATCACTATCAAATATTAAGGATTCATTTTATTTCATGGAAACTGACATTTTTATCTTGGAACCACTTGACAACCTCCATATAGAATTGCTAGTTCTTTGGAATATATTGCACACTTTATTTGACAGGATCCTTATGCGCAAAGGAAGGTCTCCAAAGTTTCGCAATTTGTTTTTTAAAATACCATCGTCTCATGGACATAAGATATTTCATCCAGGTGAGTATGAAAGGCACATTACTTTTTATATTACTTATGTTCTTCTTTCAATACACTTGCAGGATCTTAACTTGATGATATCGATGAGAAATTGTACTTATAGTTAACATTGAGACACATCATGTTGGTCATCAGACAGATGAAAGGGAAGTATCAATATCTTCATTATGCGTGTCTTAAATTATTTAATAAATTCATATAGATGACTTGTTTATATTCTTCTTATTGTGAATGTAGGTTCGAGGATGAATCCTTTTGAAGAGAAGGGAAATTATATGAACCTTGATATATTCTCCTTATATGAAATGCAGATTCGAGGACGAATCCTTTTGAAGAGGAGGGGAATGATATGAACCGGGAAATGCCTATAATGTGATAGAATAATGTTCTAGCAAAGTTGGATGATGAAGATAATGGTGTGGAACTCAGGCATAAGGAAATTGAAGATAATCAAGAATGTTTGTAATTTACAACTGATCCAATTACAAGATCAAGTTAGAGCAGATCCAACTTTTCAAAGTGTTATGAAGTGGGCCGCATGAAGAGTCAACATAACTTGGGCCAAATAAATCATAGTTTAACCATATTTATTTGAAATTTTTGGAATTAATTGAATATGGAATATGCTGATGAGTATTGTAATAGAAATTGAATTTGTTATTTATTAAATTAGTTAGGTTACTTGTGGGCTAGGGTAGAGTATTTTCTTTCAGCCCAAATTCTATTTCTAGGGCCTATAAATAATGGAACTCAGTGCTATTTCAGACATCTTTGAATCTATGAATATTTTGGCTTAATTGCTTTTGCTGTGAGGGAACTCCTACAACCGTTCTTCGGGAACTTCCGCCGTTAATTACAAGGTTGGCTATCTTGTTATTAAATCCTTCTATTTATAATATCGATTGCTTGGTTCATTGTAATTTTGAGATTGATATTTCGTTGCCTTGAAAATTCGTTTGATCTTGTTTCTTTGATTATCATATTTTGTTCCGGTCACTCAAGGCATTGTTCTTGAGCATCATATCAATGTTGATTCGCGGGACCTTGGCTAGCTAAGCCAAGACGATTGTCCCCCTTTTGGAAGTATTCTTCCCCGGGAATATGACACATGAGCTAGCATGTGAAGACTTTATTCCCCTCCACGATTATAACAAGACATCTTCATGCCAATCCATCTTTTACTTACATTCATCATTACATACAATCATACACTTCATATTGCATATTTTACTCCTATTTGAGGTCATACAAACTTCAAATCATACTAGGTGTGGACATTCAATCATAACCAATCAGTTTCGAGAATGGACGACCGTTTCTCTAGCGGTCGTCCGCTGATCTGGATATTCGGCGATCGGTAGACCGTCGATATCCTAAAAAATTAAATATGATATATGTAAGTAGTATTTTATTATTATAATTATCGGCAGTTCACATCATCCGATGTTTCGATGGTCTTAACCATTGGTAACTTCAAAAATAATTAAATATTATATTCATATATATCATAATATATCATAATATTATATTTATATATATCATCTTATCCCTCTCTCCTATCTCTACTTCTTTCCCTCTCTCCTCTCTCTCCCTCTCCTATTTTGCCAGCGAGACGACCTCCCGGACGACAACCCGCCGGCGACCCTCTCCCTCCCTCGCTCTCAAGTAAAGGAATTAAAATCCGTCAATAACCATATGACATTTGTGAACAAAAATTTGCTTATGGACATGAGATTCCGTGAAACAACTCGACTTCATTGGAACTAAAAATATTTAACACTTTTTGTCATCACTTGAACTATCATCTTCATCTATGTTTAGCTATATAAATGAATCTAATATATCGTGCATGTCGTAATTTATTACATGAGATTTAGTAATCATTATTAACATTAGAGATAAGTATGCATGTCATGCACTACATTATAATTTTTATATGGCACATAAGAGTTCTTCATTGCATTCATCATATATCCATTTCACAAGAAGCATATTGAAAAATATTACATAATCATACATCATGAAATAAAAAAATATAACATTTGTCAAGTATTTTATGTTTATTTTTGTTTTCTCGGACTGTCATATAGTTTCTTAGGAGTGCTTCATAATGTCTATTTTTTATACCACATTTCCTTAGTTTTGCTATGATAAGGTACTTTGAAATTTATACTTCACATATTTTCATATTTATCATATGATATTTTTTATTTTTCTTAATTGAAGGTTCAGAACATCATTATATCTAATGAGACCATCAAAGTGATATGGCCATCATATCTCACTAGCAAATAATCATCGTATGGGTGAAGGACATTATTTTTTTATAAGTATTACATGCACTATATAGATGAAAGACATTATTTCTTTATCTTTAGCAGCTACCGAAGCATTTTTCGATACTTTAATATATTAAACATTAGCATTACACAATTTTTATGTTTAAATCTAATTACAATTATGCATACATAAATCTTTGTTTAGTTGATTGTCAAATGTCATACATGGTTTAAATATAATATCAAAATTAAATAAACATCATCAATTACGATCCATAAATAGGTGCTAGTGTTTGATTTCATGTGTGACTTTCAAAATAAATGGATTGCAATCCAAAGTCGATGTGGTATGACCTCTTTTATGGTATTACATACATGTCATAATGTCATTACCATTAAGCACATTGCACTATGGTCTTAATTGTCTATGCAAGCTTGTTACAATTGTCATATAGCCTACTAAATGCAAACAATTGTGCTGCCATTGTAATAAACGTGTTTCTTATGTTGTTAAATTTTGTGATCATGTCATTAATTCTTTGATGCATTATAACTTCTTTAGTTTCTATTGTTATGAATGCATTATAGATACATTGTAAATTGTACCAGGAAGGAAGGGAAAAATAGAGATATAAGGGAGGCAAAATATATCTTAATTAGCATCACATTAATGATGCAACTTGATATCATATTTTCATGTCACATTAACGACACATTAGTGTAGCAACAATGACGAGTTATGATATAAGTTTGACTCTACAACAATGTCAACATAGAATCACAACCTAGCATCACAATAATGTCGACATCGCATCTCAAGCGGGCGCCACTTTGGCATCAACTTAGCGATGCAACAGACACAGAAAGCATAGGTAAGAATGACTTTTAGTGTCACAATGATGTCAACATAGCGTTAGAACTTAGCGCCACATTGGTGTCAAAACTGTGTCTCCTCCTTTAGAGTCGCCTTAGCGTCTACAAAGGTGACGCTAAATAGCTTTTTGCCACGATTGTCATTGTCAATATGGCACCTCACTAGCATCGATAGCTGATGTTATTCATCGTTGGCACTAGCGTGACACTAATGGCGTTGGGACATTGGCAACTTGGCGTCGAATGTTTGCGGCATGGCACTATTGCGATGTTAACATGTCGCTAAGATTTTTAGCGATGAGTTAGTGCCACATTATAGATGGCTTATTTTGTCGCTAAACATGAAAATTCTTGTTGTGTTGAAGAGTCATACTATGGCCAGGTTGTTATTACTAAGATTAGAATGTTATAGAGGCTAGATTTCGAGAGTTTCATGAACAATGAGCATAATCAACCTGTTTGCAATCATATAATATTGTTATGCGATAACACAAATAAAATCATGCTTTCACATTAATATTATGGCATCTAACATATAACAAATTGAAGATTCAACCGAACATCCACAACTTTGACAATTTAGGCTTTGTTTGGATACAACCTCATTAAAGGGAACGGATGTGAATAAGAGGGAAGGAAAAATCACAGAAGGGAGGGGAAGAAAATGATTGATGGGAAGGGAGGGAAAAACTTTAAGAAGTAATATTTTGTGACAATTATACCCTTTGCAGATTATAAGAAAAGATTATATGTTAGAGGTCAATATAGTTATTTCACGTATTAAAATATGGGTTATTTTCTCAAACCACCCTTAAACTATCATGATTTTTCAAATCTAACTCCAAACTATGAAATTCATTTTTTGGGTCCTTAAACTATTATAATTTTTCCAATTGGATCCTTCCGTCCAATTCCGTCAACTTCTCGATTATCTTTAATTTTTTGCATTTGTGAAAAGTCAAAAAATGCCCCTACACAAAAAAGAGATCTCTTTCTGCATGGTCTGCGAGCCCCCTCTCGACCTTCAGTGAGTCGAGAAAGGGAAGGGGGAGCTTTCCCTACTCCTAGGGGAAAGGGGGGCCTCCCCTTCTCGACTCACTAGAGGTCGAGAGCATTCCCTCCGCCAGCGGGCACAAACAAGGAGAACCCCAACCCCCTCCCCCTCTCTCTCCCTGCGCACACCGGCGTAGGAACCCTCTTCTCCCCCCCCCCCCCTTCTCCCTGTGCACACTGATGTAGGGAACCCTCTTTCCCTGTGTCGGTGGAAAGAGGGTTCCCTGCATCGGCGGTGCGCAAGGGGAGAGAGGGGGGTCCCCCCCCCCCGACCTTCATCTTGTCGGATGAAGGTCGAGAAGGGGGGGGGGGGGGGGGGGGGGGGGGGGGGGGGGGGGGCGACCCCATCTCTCTCCTTGTGGCCGCTGGCGCAGTGAAAGAGCGATCTTTCCCTGCGTCAACGGGCACATGGAGAGAGAGGGGGGTCGCCCCCCTTTCTCGAACTTCGTCTCACCGGCATGCATAGGGGGGGAGAGAGGGGTCGCTCCGCGATCCCCCTCTCTCTCTCCCCCCCACCCCCCCCCCCCCCCCACCCCTCTCTTCTCTTTCCATGCGCCTGTCGACATAGGAAGAGAGAGGAGGGGGAGGGTCGACCTTCTTTGGAGACCCTCCCCTCTCTTTCTCTACGTCTCAAGTCCTACATAGCCGAAGGAAGGTCGTATGCAGAAAGAGATCTTGGGGCATTTTTTATTTTTTACAAATGCAAAAAATAAAAAATAATCCAGAAGTTGATGAAAAGATCAAATGCAGAAAGAGTCTAATTGAGAACAATACTTGATAAACAAACCTCTACTTTCCTTTTCCGTGTAAATTAGTAGTAATGATACATTCTATAACACTCCAAAAATCCACCCTAAAAACTAGAGGGAAATTAGGGAATTCGACAGTGTTAGTCTGTTCACCATAACATAATCATAATGAAATAAAATAATCATTTTGCTTTCAGCGGAAGACTTTTAGAACATAATGAAACATTATTCAAAACATCTCTAAGAAAATTCTAGAGACTCATGACTATTGATTCTTATGTCGTGTGCAACTTCGTCGTCATGAGTTGGCATGGCATCCATCCAAGTATATCAATTATATGCACGGATGCAGAATGTAGGTTTCCCAATTATAGTATGTAAAGTTCATGCAATGAAATGCATCCTAAACAAAATACTATATGACATGTATAATAGTTTATGTGCATGAAATAAACATATACATGTCACAATAACCTCATACATAAAACAGTAGTACGAAGTTGACATGAAATCTTAAATCACCATATAATAGTCAGTTCTAACAATAGACATACCAAGTGACTAGCACTTGTCATTACCTTGCCTCAGAAATGTCTTCTAGATTGCTTTATAACCCGTTGGACCTCACTTTTGTGGTCATCAATCTTTTCAGTCAGTAACCATCTTTGCTCTTATCAATAATTGAAAAATCAAATTGTTGCCCTCATAGTAAGGTAGCTAGGACTTGGACCAAGGCTCCCATCACCCAAAACATACCGTGTAGCATCCTGCAATTAAAATAATAATAAAGGAAAATGTAAATACTTTTTAAACGAGGGCCATTTTGGTCTTTTGGTAGGCACCAACAAAAAAATAATAAATACATGGAAAGGTGGAGTGAGAAGACATCATCTTCCTCCCCCCCCCCCCACCACACTATTCATGTCGAAGACCCTCGCACGACGCTCCAGCCGCCGACGCTTCTGGTAGCCCATTCTCCGCCATCTGATCTCTGTTGAAAAGAGCGAGACAAGACAAACATTTTTACATGAATTAGATAAAGATAGGTCCACTATGGATGACACAATGAGTGCCAAATGCAAGAAAGGAGGGAAGTTTGCTAACGACCTATTTCGGCTCCGATTCGCGATGATCTTTCTACTGGTGAGTGGGTATCATCCTCAGGTCGATTAGGTCCAGTTTGAAAGGTTTTAATTGTGTTTCCATTTCCAATTGTGAGGTGGCCGAGAGGGTTTTCCGACGGCCATTTCGAGCGATCTTTCGACGAGTACGTCGTCGCCTTAATTAGATAGTGCACGCCACTGTCGCTCCGATAAGTCCACAATTGTTGAATGTTGATTGTATTTTGTGCCTACATAAATTAATCGAAAGTTTCTTTTAGGTTGTTGGTTTGGATCTTAGTCATTTCTCTGACGAGGATTCTGGTGACCTTGCCGATGCTTGCTTCTTGGGTAGGTTGAGGTTGTTCGTTATTAATCAGAAACATTATTATATATTGATTAGAGAATCCAATTTGGGATGATATGTTTAACAGTCGATCGGTTCTTTTTCAGGAAGTTGTTGTTCCACCTTGTCAAACTGACTAATCATCAATGACCTTCGTACCTAAGTTTTTACTGGTACGGCATTAGTAATGCTGGATTTATTGAGCTAAATTGGTGAGGTGATTGAGACTAATTGGACCCTTATGTCGGTATAGGCTTTTGGATCATTGTTTAATTGTTATAGTTCATCATCAAACCTTTTGAGGGCAACATTGTTTCAACTTTTTTGATTTGTCATAACTTTTCATAGACTTCTATGATTAATAGTATGATAGAACTGAATGAAATTGACCAAGTGATGCATGAGAAGGATTATTATAATAAAAACATTGTTATTTGTTATAATTTGATATATTGTGTGCAATAAAGTTTGATTAATACCAAGTCTAGGGTATTAATCATTGTTGAGATCATTTAATTGATTTTATCCATGCTGTTAATTATAACTAAGTACTTAGTGTAATCGTAACTTCCCTTCCATATATTATCAAGTAAAGTTTAATACTTTAGGTAAGCTGATTTGGAAGTTTATTTTGGTGTTAATGATTCTATATTAATAAGATAACTTGGTAATTAAACAAAAGGGTAAGATGACTGTTCTAATAATATTATGGTAATATGATTAGGTGGTGTTTACTTTTGATCGGATTTGGACGGGAGGTAGTTGAGACCTAACGTAATCCGAGGTCAGTGGGTTTATCCATAAAGATAGTGACAATGGCCTTCGGGCAATTACATGTTTCTTTTCCATGCCGATATGGAATGGACTTTATTCGATTTCTTGTGTGTAATGTTTTACATGTATGAATGCCTCTATATGCCATCGAAATGATTGTTGAAAGCATATAATCCAGGCTCTGAAGATTTTAGGAAGGAAATTCTAAACCTATCCAATCTTCAAAAAATTGAGATATGAAACTAATTGTAACACTGTCTAGCCTAGGACATTAAACAAGGACGCTTCTTGGGAGGCAACCCAAGTCTATAAATAACTCATTTTTTTTGTACTTTTGTACAGATCAAATACGACCCCTGGTGCTAAAGATCAGCTCACATCATTGCAGCGTAAAAGGAGACAACTATTTTACATGCAGAATTAAGGGAGTGCTCCTAACTTATCTCTTGAATTATGTTCACATTTTGAAAATTTTAAAAGTGAAGTGAATCCAGCTATTCTAAACTGTTGTTTAAATTTCTGCCTGACATGTGCTTAGATTCAACTTTCGATCACTTCATGAACTATTACTTTTGAGAGCTACTACTTCATTGAATTCTGAATTTTGCATTTGTGTTCCCATTATAATTATTTTCACCTATAACTAATTGGGATTTAGAGATGCAGAATTGAAAAATGAGCATATTGTCTGGAATTTTGAGATGATTCAAATCTAACAATTATATTAAACTAATAGGCCCACAACACATTCAATCCTTGAAGATGTTGAATTTACAAGATGAAGATCCTACAGCCAATATTGAGGAGCTAGAGCAAGTATGCTCTTGATTCTTTCCATTAAACAACCCTCATACTACCCTCTCCCAATTTTGGATGACTCAACACTGAGGACAATGTTGATGATAAATTTGGGGGAAGAATTTTGATACACTCTAAACTCCAGCTTTATTTTTGTATATACAAATTTTGTTTTGAGTTCATTGCAGGCATGCCATTCATCTAGCATCATGTGTAATTACCACCACTACATATCAGTTTCAAATGTATTATATTTCATCATATGTACAGCCATGCATTATTTTTTTACGAACTTTTCTTTTTGTGAAAAATAGAGAATTTCCTATGTAGTTACTCATGCGCTCCATTACCAGATTGCTTTTGCTCATAGAACTTTTGCTCTACTCAGCTATCATTCAGAAGCATTAGGTGCAAATTGAGCTGAAATAGTTTTTTTGTGGGTAACATTGTCTAACACCTGGGGAATGGCTAGAACAAGATGATGTCTAGAATGGGATCAAAACTTTGGCGACTATCTTGATAAAAAACATGACTATTTATACTGAGGTCAGAAGTAGATACTTGTCTTTGATAATCCTAATCAATCGATGAACAGTTTGCATTGCATGCATACATTAATAAAGAAAGCAAAAAAAATGCTCTCCTGAATAAAACTAAGATTTTTATCCTATTGACCATCATGAATAAAATTCAAGGGGTAACCCTTGCTTATTTGCATATGCATGAATAAAAGTCAAGACTTGCTCTTGTTTAAAAAAAAAGAAGAAGAGAAACTCCTAGTTCTGTTCACCCATTGATTGAAACCTCAACACTAAAGTAATCTCTTTGCCTCTGAAATCTAGAGAAATCAATGGAAGTAGTTAATTTTGGTTTAAAATTGCTTCAGTTTCTATGGCCCCTCAGCTAGAACTTGGTTGGAAGAGTAAGAAAAAAGGTGTTGGATATGTGGGACACATTCAATAAGCTAATTCTCAGCTCATAAACTCCTCTTGTGAACTATTTGAATTCAATACTTTGTTCTTAAATTCTGAATGTTTTGCTTGAGAACAAGCAATGATCTAAAATTTGGGGAGTTTGATCATTGGTTTCTACATATGGAAGTTTTATACTATACTTCTTATTATTTTCTTTAATCTTGATGCATTTATATATTATTAGACCAATTTTCCTAGATAAATCATCATTAGTTAGTTTCTGCATGTATAATTTCCTTTCTTCTTTTATCTCTTTATTTTGTGTAAAAACTGATGAAGTAGTGTCCTTTTTATTGGTTCAGTTTGTTGCTGGTTGTTTTATCTTATGTACAGGATTGTTGATGGCTGGGAGGCACTTTTTGGGGACCACTTTTGCACTAAAAGCCACTTGTCATTTTCTGCTGGAGGAGACTACTTTTTTCTGCAGCTGTCACAAAATATTCCTACAAAAAAGGTGGACATATGGCATGTTAGGAGGAAGAGGAACATTTTGATCCCTTGATCAAAAGGCCTCTATGGCTAGTATAAAAAGAGAGGAGGCTATTGAGAACAGGGGGGCTGGCTGGGCATTTTCTAGGGTTTGAGGAGTCTCCAGCAAGAGAGGAAAGAGGGAAGCTGATGCTGAGAAGTGAAAGTTTGCACTGCTGATTCCTTCCTTGTTTGATTTTTATTTTGAATTTTGTGATGACTATGGAGAACTCTTGTTTACATTTCTGTGTGATGTTGAAACCAGCCATGTGTAACTAATTTCCTTTGTTTTCTAGGAATGGTTGTGACTTAGAGTTTGTTTTGAGATGATGCTGGAACCTTATGTTTAATGCTTTATCAATTCTCTTTGTTAAGTTTTTGATATGATTCTGTGATAGGCCTACTTTGAATGATAAATGCTAAAATGATGGTCGAGTCTAGGGCTATTTTTATTGCACTGCTAGCCCTGTGTTCTTCCCTTGCTGACCATACTCTGAGAAGAGGTGGTCTCTCCTCATTTCTGTGATTCCAGAATCATACCTCATGATTATGTTGTCTAAAGAGATAAGTGATAGTATAGCGAATGTGTTATATTGTGGAACCGAAAAGTTTCTCTTATGCTGAGTTGTAATCTGAGAAGTAGCAACTGGCTATTACTCTCTAAATTTGTGGATTATTAAGGGTTCAAGAATGAATATAAATGTTGGGACTTGAAGTCTTATGAATAGTGAGTTAAAATGAATGTCGGGGAGTTATAGTTTTGCTCAGGACACTAAGTGAGAGGTTGTGTCCAAAGTCTTCAACTTATTTATGTGGGAGTATAATATTTTCGATATGAATAGAACCTGTGAAGTGAATCTTTTACAAATTTCAGCAATCATCTCATACAAAAACTCTAAGAAAACCTTCCATTCCCATAAAACTCTTTTCCCACTGCTTTGAATAATTTTGCTTTCAGCATAGTTCTTTTCTTGTCCTTAAACTAAAATACCAAAATATCTGCATCTACCTTTCCTGTTAGTAGCTAGACATCATATTCTGTTGTCAATTCATTGTAATCTTGTTAATATTCATCTGTCTAGTTAAATCAAATTTTATTTTGCTGCATTTTTATAGGAACTAATAGCTAGTTTGTAAAGTCAGTTTTAGACTTTCAAATCTTTGAGGATATGATACCTCGGACACTACACAATCTGTGTACTTGCAAATTTGTGAATGCTAAGGGTTTTTCCATCTTATTTTCATATTCCTTACATTACTTGATCCACTCACACCCCTATAGCCCTATATTCATAAGGGGCTCGTGGATTTAGTTGGAGAATGAGCTTGTGTCCCACTCTTTTAGCTCTTTGTTGGATTGCCAGTAGTATTCTTATAACTGCATGTGATGATTAAAGTTTTGAAGTTAATTGTCTAGGATGAGATATATATGAAGTGTTGTATATAACGTATCGACGAATTTACGCATACGTCATGCTGAAATTTTTATAAATTTTTAGATAATTTATTTCAAACGTTGGCTTTTTTCGTCGAATATTTGAATTCGAATTTGAACATTTGTTTTATTGTTTCACCCCCTTGTGGCGCCCAACGGGGAGTTGAGCGTTACATAACATTTTTGGTAAGTTACAATTATTCCTCTAGGAAATTCTAACTCCAAGGTGCAAGGCATAGTAATTCCTCGAAGGAAATTCTAACACACATGGAGCAAGGCACATTATTTTCTATCAGCTGAGGGGCGACAATAAAAGTATTCTTCCACACTTGGACACTACACGATCTTTGCACTTGCAAATTTGTGAATGCTAAGGGTTTTTAGAACTTGTTTGAGACCGTCCATCTTATTTTCATATTCCTTACATTACTTGATCCACTCACACCCTATAGCCCTAGATTCATAAGGGGCTCGCAGATTTAGTTGGAGAATGAGCTTGTGTCCCACTCTTTTAGCTCTTTGTTGGATTGCCAGTAGTATTCTTATAATTGCATGTGATGATTAAAGTTTTGAAGTTAATTGTCTAGGATGAGATATATATGAAGTGTTGTATATAACATATCGACGAATTTACGTATACGTCATGCTGAAATTTTTAGAAATTTTCAGACAATTTATTTCGAACGTTGGATTTTTTCGTCGAATATTTGAATTCGAATTTGAACATTTGTTTTGTGGTTTCACCCCCTTGTGGCACCCAACGGGGAGTTGAGCGTTACATACCGTTTTTGGTAAGTTACAATTATTCCTCCAGGAAATTCTAATTCCAAGGTGCAAGGCATAGTAATTCCTCGAAGGAAATTCTAACACACATGGAGCAAGGCACATTATTTTCTATCAGTTGAGGGGCGACAATAAAAGTATTTTTCAATTGGGTTCATTATTTCGTCTCTCGAACATCATATTTTAACCTAATTATGATTGTCCATACATTTCGTATAACTAGGTGTCATATGCATTCATCAAGCATTAATACATGGTATAAATACTTTAAAATACAATTAAAATAACATAAGAGTCAATTCTGGTCTATCACTGTCATGATATGGAAATCTCTAACCTCGCGCTCACGGTCATGACAGGAGTCGTCACTCGCGCTCGCGGTCATGATGGGGGTCGTCACGGCCGTGATGCGGTCCACAAATCGCCCATACATTCCAATTTTTCATAGATTTTGCTGTAGAAACAGTTGGAAATTCATATGCAACATCTTAAAACATCCTATCATGATTTCTTGACATTCAGGCATCAAAAAGCATGAAAAACATGGCAAAACATCCTTTCATTTAGATTTAGGTTTCTTTTCCCTAAAACCTATAATCTTAGAATCCTGGCACATACACCCTAGCATATGGATCTATGAATGGCAGATCTAAACATAAAACTTATACTAAACATTTAAAATCTAACTAAACATATAAAACCCTCAATCAAATTTCAACCTAACGAAACATATAAAACCCTCAATTAAATTTCAAATAGGGACAAAGTGCCCTATTACTCTCAATCCAATAAGAACATCCCTTAATCCTCTTATTTGATCCTTTCTTCCTCTTCCTCTCCTCTCAAGATCGCCTTCCTCAAGTCAAGAGTTTAAATAAAAAAAAAGAGGTAAACAAGTGTTACATTCATATATTCTTCGTAATTTCTCCATGTCCACATCAATATTAGCATTGGCATTGTGTACAAACGTGATGGAAACGTAAATCACAAATTGGTTACGTGGACCAAACAAAGATGGCAACCTTTCTTTTTTTTAATGCCCAAATGACCGATGTTAGAGTTATTAAGAGGGAACAATGGCCAATATGCAAAACATTAGAGATTAACCAATATTTTCCAAACATAAACTGATAACTCTGTCAACCCACCCTTTAACTCGTCGTTTAGCGCCAACTATTATGGTTACAACTTAAAATTACCATCATTATCACGAAAGTTTCAGCATCTTGAGGGGCTTTCCATTAAAACTAAGGTCAGTACATTTCTAGCTAGGTATGATTCTGCCTTAAATATACATTTGGTCCTCCTTGGCGCAATAGCAGAATAAAAAAACTCGCACAATCCTCCACGCTTTAAATATGAAAAAGAAACTGTACAAGACGGCGTTAGTTCTGGTTCCACGAAAGATGTGATGCGCTGTAACTTTTTTCTAGACCAATGTGACAACTCTGAGTAACAACTAGCAAGCCGCAAGATTGGGAGAAACTATCAGCTTTGGATGTAGATGCTTTTTTCATCTCTGGACATTCAATTTGGAGTCACATGTATGATGTATATCTGGTACGTTGTATTTCTTGGGCGCCTCAGAAAGATCCTTTGGCATGAGCATTGGCGACGTTGTCTGATCATGATTAGGATGCCTGCATGCGGCTTCACAAACAATAATGGATTAATGGTTCAGGAATAGCAGTAGAGAATTTGTACTAAGAAAAAATGCAAGACCATCCTTACATTTGACCGTTTCAAAAGCTCCATCTGTCAAGCTGCGACTTAGCTTCAGCCATATCCTTCTGGGCTTTCTTTCTTCGGTAGAAAATAGGACAATCTCGACTGATTTGAGCAGAAACATACTAGTCATCATACTGACAATAGAGATGTATAGATGCAAATAAAAATGGAAGTTCACCTTGTGCACAGTACATCTTGGTGAAGAGATCCTTGACATTCTTGGCATTGAGTCCACAGCTTCCCAAAAAGCATCTCCAACTCAGAAACTGTAATGTTGTCATGAATTATAAATGGCTTTGAGAATTGCCATATGAAGAATACAAGGTTTCAGATTAATAATGTGGACATAAATTCACTTATGAAATTGTACTACATATCAACAATTGAATAAACGACAATTTCTAACTTGTTACACAGCCTAAGTGGGTATGAGTTTACTCCTAGTTTTCTCAAACCTCTTATATTGATGATCACCTAAAAAACAGTATATAAAAGTATGATAACTGTATATGAAAGAGAGGAAGTAAAAAAAATATGTATTGTGGGAAATGATTGAACATTGCGAAAATTAAATATGCTGATAGGTCATTAAACTTTGCAAAATCATTATATAAATCACTCAACTTTTATTCTCAATATCAAAGCACAAAAATCAGTATTCAGCTAACCAACTAATAAAATATTCAAATATGCTGACGTGATAAGATCATATCATTGACGACAACAACAACAACAACAACAAAGTCTTATCCCACTAGGTGGGGTCGGCTACATGGATCATACGACGCCATTCGTTGATCCATGTTCATAAGATTCGACAGGATTTTACGCTGGCTGTCGGGGCCTAACACAACCCTCCTCCTTTATCCGGGCTTGGGACCGGCTATAAAACATAGGCGGAGTTATCATATCATTGACACATCAACAAATAATCATCAGTCACTAAAACTATCACTTTATCCTTAATAAAACAAAAATGCATAAATAATTTTTAGAATGAGGGTTAAAAAGTCAATATTCACGTCAATGGTTTTTTTTAATATAATAACGATTTGACATTGACACCACTTAAAGTAAATATTTTTTTACGAGAAACCACTTAAATTAAATATTTTATTCGCCAAGTGACTTGGATATTGATTCGTCAAAAGATGATCAGTGGAACGACCTAATACAACGATTCTGACAGTGGTACTTTTTTCCGGTAGATAGTGGTACTTTATAACCTGAACAACTACCATCTGAATCACATACTTCAAATGTCCCAAAGAGGACCAATAACAGGCTGAAAATTGGCACTCTATATTTTTAGATGATCGTGATTATATTTCTGGAACACTAAAGTAGGGTTCGAATGGAAAGCTTCCACAACTTCAACTCCATGATTAGAAAGATACAACACCTACAAATTTGAGTCAGATGATGAAGGGCAAAATCAATACCATTTGCTACTGTTTTGCAATATAACTCTGCTTCTCTTCCTTTGCAATGTTTGCATAGAGTTTGTTCAGCATCACTAGTGACAACGAAAAGATATTAGCCAACACGATTTGAATAGAATTGCTTGTGAAAACTGAAAGATATTAGCCAACAGGATTTGAAGAATGCAATGAATTGTGAATAAATTACCACCCGTCTTATCTAGCCTTGATAGTTCTATGAAGTACTTGGAGTCATTACAACTTTGCCGAAGTCAATGCAAGGATGAAAATTGAAGATGATTTTGTTCATAAAAATGCATTCGTTAGTAGCAACTTTTCCTGGTTGTTATGCTAAGAAGCATGCAATGAGGATGTAGATGACATGCAAAATAAAGAAACATTTTAAATTAAATAATGACTTCCTATCCAAAAGCATAGACCTTATAACTGCTTTGCACCCAAGGCAGCTAAGTTGCTTCTTAGCAAATTTCATTATCCCACTGTTTGAAGGAGTGGAAATAGATACGGCTCTGGTATGACTTCCTTGAAGAAGCTCTTTGCTAGCATTCTTCAGGATAGGCTCAAATATTCTGAGAAGAGGCTGTCAACATTAAAATACTTCACTGTCATTAACTAGTAAAAGAAGTTTGACAAAATACTCTTATAAAATATTATAGAAGCATTTAACCTTGCTGATTTGGTTCTCCAGATAATATTGAGGATCTATTGGAATGCTATTCTCCAGGACATATATTGGATCCTCCGACCTCTCATAAGCCTAAATGTTATAAATGCACACACATTAACAATAAAAACTATATAGACTGCTAAAAGTGGTGCGGAATTACCTTGGCTCCTTTTGCCGCTTTAATTATAACATATGGGACACGGTCTCCAACACCAGGGGCAGTCGCAGCATCCCGCTACTCATTTAAAGCACCACAGATACACAAAATTATTGATGAAACAATTTTCCTTATAGAAACACAACTGAACCTTTAGAAAGGAAGAAAATAGATCATCCATAGTGACAATTTTCCTTAAGGCGGCATGTATGTGATATGCCATGGGAGACAGCCATGGTTTTCACTGAAGAATGTAGGGATATGCCATCAAGGATAACCGTACTTTGAAACTGTACTCTTTGGGGTGTGGGGGGGTGGTGTGAGGTGCATGAAAAAAAAATAACATGAGAAAAATATCAGCAAAAGAGAGATAATTAATGAGAAAAAAATACCTTTCGCATTCTTTCAGCAAGTTCAACATGTGCAGCCTTAACTGCATAATCATCTCCTGTTTTCGTCAACCCCTGTCAAATGAGAAGCATCTTAATTGAATAGGAATTTAGCAATGTATCAACACAGTCTACCAACTGTTATTGACAAAGGATCAACAATTCTGCTGCCGATCAACAGCATTTTCCTATGGTTTGGTTTGTTTATAAAAAGTCATAATTGGAACTGGTTATTTTCTCTTGAAAACAGTTGCACCAAAAAAGAAAAAGAGGAAAAGCAGTTCCAACCCTCCCAGTGGAACTGTTTTATTCTTTTTTTTTTTTTGCATTCAAGATGGATGGTACCAATATTTGTAATGAGTCTAATGACATTAATGGTTTTCTAATATAAAGTGTGATTAGGAATAAATACGGTATAAAGGCTTCTCCAACTTTTTGTGCCCTAATGAATTTACCATAAAGACTAAGACAAATAAGGTAGTTTAATATATCTCACCTTTGTTATAACTAAAAGTGATAAATCCATGCGATTCATTAGAAGATCAGAAATAGTATTCTTGACATATTGCACTGCACCAGGAATATCTCGATCGATCAGGATCTTGTTAAGACATTCAGTTACCAAATTTTTTACCAACAAGCAGTTGTCTCGTCTGACTGTCTCGATGCCTGATGAAAGGATGATACATGAACTTTTTTCTGAAGGGTATAATACATGAACTTGCAGAATATGGTGATGAGTTCAACTAATTTATCTGCAACTTTTATAAAACACTTTTCCCAAAGAAACAAAAAAAAAAACTAAAGGCTTAGTCATTACCTTTCGTATCCATCTTATCAAATTTATCTGCATTTGTCCAGTACAAGCCAGCATATCTCTTCTTGCTGATTAAAAGGTAAGGATAGTAGACCTTTTCAAACTCCAGTTTGATGGGCTTCAACCATGTGAAGAAATGTCTATTGTCATTCATTAACCAATCAGGAAAAATATGATGCTTGAAATATTAGATTTGCAATTCACTAGTGATAAAACCAGATAATCTGAGATTTGCAAATGAATGCACAAATATCTTAATTTGGCTGAAACACATAATTTTGTGTAAAGATGAAATGATTGACAATTGGAGCTCATTATTGGCTAATCAAATTTGATAACTTGAATATTAAAGAAAAGCTGAATGTTACACATTTAAAAACCCATTATATGACATGAGATTGCATTATGTGCTTGAGATATAATTGACAAGTTCATGTCATATTTTCATATATTGATACCTTCGTAAATGTTCCACTGATATAGTCAGCTGCTTCTCTTCCTAATTTCATGGCATCCTCTACAGTTGGAGCACCAAATTGTACCATAACAGAATCCGTATCTCCATAAATTACCTAGCAAAATATTAATTTCTAATTAACACGGATTTCATTATACAGTGTAATAAATCAATTTAGTTAGCAACCAGATGTTACCTTTAGAAAATAGGAAGATATCTCATGCAAGAAGTCAAAATAAGCAACATGATAACATAAGCAGTTGTACTCCAAGAATTTTAGCAGAACAATTTTTTCGAAGTGCTTGGAACTTGGTCTCAGAATTTCTAGTGAACATCTAAAACTGTTGAAAAATTGCTAACAGCAATTTGTTTCTCTGATACACTATGCTGTTGCATGAAAATTAAGAGAAATTAATTTGGGTCCATAGATAACAGCAGGATCATGTTCATACAAAATTCCTAAAAGTCAAGATATACTTTAGATGGCTAGCTATCCCAGCAGAAGCTGAGTTTCCTCTTAAGATGAGATTAAATGCAATACATTGACAGTCAAAAAGTTGAGTTTGACTGAGTTTCCGCTTCAGTCAAACTGATGTTTTATTGGACCAATAAAATGACGTTTTGACCAACCACTCCCCTGTAAATGTATCTCGACACCTAAATTGAGAGGAAACTCAACTTAAACAAGGAAAGTTAGCGTGCTAAATAATATTTTGTTCTGAGTACATCAAAGTAGTGAGGCATCTAAACTTGTAAGAGCTTTGTGTGAACATGATCCTGCTGTTCAATTATTTCACACATGTTAACATCATCAAGCACATTAAGTAAAATTATATTTGTTCCTAAAGCTATTGCACTTGAAACCGTTTTTCATCTTGCACTATTCTTTCCTTAAGGGAATACCTCTGCATTATGATCATAACCTCCAGTTATTGTGAATTTCTCTTCTACAAGCTTCTTGGTATGTTCGATCATCTGTCGACCTTTAAAATAAGCATTAAAGAAAGATCTAAAATCAGAAACAAAGACCAAAAATGCCAAACCTTATCCTAATCAAATCTACTAAAGAAGCAGAATGGGTGTACCATAGCTTGTTACACTAGAAGATATCTCTAGGCAAGGCAGTTGACCAATGGTAGCGCCAGTAAAACCATATACAGAGTTTGCGCTTACCTGAGAACCCAATAGAAGAAACAGATCTATAAGAAGAATCAGAGAAGGAATGTCGCATTCATTTGCATATCTAAACAAAAATATGTATAATGATGATAGTTTATTTACTTTCAGAGCTAATTGGCGTCCATCTAGTACAGCTCTCTCAAATGGATCTTTAGCTTCCTGAAAATTGAAATGGTACAAAATTCACATCCAAAAGTGGAAACTAAATTGTTCATAACATTATTAGTGCCAATGATTCAACATAAACATGAAATGCAGGATGAAAAGAAAAAGAAATCGAGGTGACCATAAACAAGCTCAAGTTCTTAATACACCACCTTCAAATCTGCTTTCGCTCTTTTGCGAGCAGCCAATAGTTCCTCAAGGATTTCTGGAAGTATACCCTAAGCATAAAATGCAGAAGATTTTCATCTCGCACCTCAGCAGAAATATGAGGATACCTGACATAGGACCTTAATTGTGTAAACTCAGAAAAAGAAGATACCTTCTGTAGATCAGATTTCACAAAAACTTCCCCAGAGGGTGTCTTATTGACACATTCTGCTGGAAGGTTCAATCTGCGAACATCCTCTGCTGGAACCTGTATAGAAAAAGAGAAGCAAAACTATGAGATTATCAAGTTCAATTGTCACATGAACTATTTTCTTGTCTTAAAACTGATAATTTTAACTAGGACAGGAGAATATATTACCAAAGTGCAATAACACAAGTTGTATGCCATCATAATAGATGGATACAGTGAAGCAAAGTCCAATGTTGCTATGGGCTTCTCATAAAATCCAATCTTTGCCTCCAAAACCTGCACATATAACAGTACAAATGATGTTTGAAATTTGACTTCTTAATAGCCCAGGTCATGACCTTCCAGGTTTATGACAATGTGGCTAAAGGAACCTGAGTTCCAACTTCTGGGTATAGTGCATAAAAAACACAGTTCACTGTGCAAAACAAGTTAATAGTTATCAGATTGTTTCATATATACTACTGTTATGACTATGAGTTAAATATAATGGACCTGATTCTCGAAAATGAATCAAGTATTACTTCAATTCTTTAGAATATCCAAGGATCTGGAACAAGACCAAAACAATAACTGACCAATTAAATAAAGGATGTTTGTCGCTGACAACCTATGTACATTAAGAAGCAAGCACTTGGAAATTATAGAATTTAATGCCAATAAAAGGAATTAATGCAAAGTGCACAATTAATTTTCATGTTCCAGTGGTGGCAATGTGCTCTTATATCATCCTGCATCATATATAAATATGGATTTGATGACAGATTTGTTGGCACTTGTAAGAGATAAAAGAATATAACAAGACATTTAAAACTTCTTTTGACAAAACCAGTTGTATGTTTCAGTGATGACAGACACTTGTACCATTGGCTACTAAGCTATTTGTCCTCTTCTTTCCTTTTGCAGCAATATCTCTATATTTAAATTCATGATTAAAGAAACCAGCCATGCAACTCATAAGTGGTTTGGTTGTCCAGTAACACTATTTCAAAACCCATATTTGAAAAAAGTTTAAAGGTATTAAATTATTCATAGTTGAACATAGGGAAGCAGACACAACAGTAACTTACAGTTGCCCCCTCAAATGTTTCTTGACCAGATCCTTGCCCCTTTATATTTGGAAGCACGAGGTTTTTCTGTTTTGCTTTCCTAAGGAGTTGAGATAGGACCTGAAAAAGAGTTATTGAGGTTGTAAAATATAGTTTCCAAATGTGTCGGTTGTCTCACAACTAACAGCTAGAATATAAAGTCACCTTAATGCTTTGCCCTCTAGCAAGTAGAAATGAGATAGGTACACCAGTGACACGAGCCATCTCTACATAGTTGTAAATGTACATCAATTTGTCCAAAAGTCTTTGAGGAAGATAAGCATCCTAAATTCCATAACAAAATTATAAACTAATTAGGATGAGGAGAAATTCGCATCAGTGACAAGAAAGTCTAAACGTTCATGCGTAGTGTTTTCCCTTTGTATGTTTTTTGTGTTCCCCTTAAATGTAATTTATGAGGGACCTAATGAGCATAAAATTCATCAAAATGTGGTGGGCGATTGGTCAACAAAGCATCATTTTATTGGGTCCAGGGAAACTCTCTTAGCCAACTAAAGCAATCTTGCTTATACTCCAAATAAGGTTGCTTGATATTTACAGATTTTTTATTTACTTCTGGAAGTGATATTTTAAGTTCAATGGTCATCCAGTTCCTGGACCAATGACTGACATCGATTCTACCCTCCTCTTAGGGACCACTAATATCAGAAGAGCCTGATAAACTCACCAGGACTGAGGGCAACACAACACATATCATACAGCCTTATAACTTTCAAGGAATGCGAGAAATGTATCACAAATCTTACACCAAGGTTTAAGACAGTTTCTCCACTAATTTAAGAATTGATTCAAGTTAAGCTCATCAATGTTGGCATCCTAGCATCTTTTTTGTCTGGTTACTGGGTCATTTGACTTCAGCGTAACCAGTAACCGGTTGATTTTTGTGGGGAGCGATGTCATTCAGAGCGTATTGTACACATTTCCTTTGGTTAGCTGATAGCCTGATACATTTTTACATATTTTGCTGCTCTCTTTGAGAGCCCACACTTGTATATGATTCTCATTTCATACTTGGATGACAACCACATAACCTGGTGGCCATCCTTTTTCCTCTAAAAAAACATCAATGTTGACATCAAGAAATTGCCTGCAGTTAGAAAAAGAAAATGGACACTGACATACCTTGAGGCAGTAGACTGCAAGCCTCCTTCTAGTTTCTGGGTTACCATTTTGAAGATCAGATATAATTGAGTGGTGGACATCCTCTTTCTGCACCCAGATGAAATAAGCCAATAACATCAGATACATATTTATGTTTATACAAGCAAAAGGACAGCCTTACATATCTCAATTTATGTTTCAAATTAAGGTTTTCACTCAGGTTTGCTTAATAGCTTGTGGAACCATTCTGTTAATGCAGTTAACTATCAAGAGTCATACGAAGATCAAAAAGATATGGATCACAAGTCTGTGACATCTGAAAGATATGAATCAATGAAACAAGCAAAAGATATAGTGTTAAAGTTGGTTAATTAATCTAAGGAGATGAGATAACAGCATTATAGGTGCTTTTCGAAAAATGATGACATAGGAAAACTTACTTGTTCCCCAAGAAAGTGGGCAGACACAGAATTCAAAGAATAGGAGCTAAGTTTATAATCTCTTTGCATAGCCTGTAGAGGAAAATAGTAGAATCAATAGGATGAAACACATTGTAATGCTAGAACAATGGATAATAGGATGTGACCTGAAGGAGATCAAACTGAACTCGTCCTTCTATAGTTACTTCTTTACTTTCACGGATACCATATTGCCTGCAACAAAATTTTATACACATGTTTAAACACTCGATGCAGGAAAGAAAGAAAACTCAATTACGAGCATATTACAAAACCTCATTGCTAAGAAGGGCTAAAGAATCTGAAATCGAAGCATGAAGTAATGGAATCTCACATGTCAAGTCAATCCAACATATTTGGAAGGGGCCGAAGGGCACATTAGTGCATGATACATCAAGCAACTTATGGAAGAAAACAAAATTTGTTTCTAAGAACATGAAACTGAAAACATGTCCCAAAATGCAAACTCATGAATGTTAACCTAAGACTCCCTGTAAAAACTGCAGTATAAAGCTATGATAACCAAGTCATTATTTTGTCCAGGAAATGCCCAGACAATAAAACTGAGAGCTAATAAACATCTAGAAGAAATATTTTTTTAAAGTTAGAAGAAATAAAATTTACACAAAGAAAAGTCGAAAACTTTCTTGAGATGCATCATTTAAGTACTTTTTACTAATTCAAGATTTGTGCATAATTACTTCGACAATATGCCTCAAAAATGAGCTTATGAAAGTGAATATAAGATACTAGATATAAATATACACAGCAGCATATAAAAGAACAATCGAGAAATAAAACTTCTCAAGTGTCAATGAAGATGAAACTTCATAGCAAAGGCACCAACTGGAAATGACCTGGATGAGAATGTTGTATCTCGGATACGAACACGGCTGTTTCTAATGCGACCAAGAATAGGAAATTCTGCTATCTTAAGAACTTCAGCTCTCTAAGAAACAAGAACATGTTGATATTTAATATTAAATAAAGAACAAATTCTGACAAGGGCTTTATTGCAGCACATAGTGTATAAATTACCTCGATCAGATATGGCATGTCGAATTTGCAAATGTTATATCCAATAATAATATCTGGGTCTACTTCCCGGATGAAATCCTGAAATGCCAGTTTAGCATAATGCATATAAGTTCACTGAAGTAAGAATATTTATGTGAGTCAGGTTCACCATTAATTTTGACTTCATACAACAACCAAAGGAGTGAAAGGAAAATGTTGTTGCAAGTAAAATATATTAGTACTGAAGGCAAACAGTGAGCAGTTTACCCTCCAAGCAAGCAAAACATCTCTTTCTGTATCAAATGACATGACATCAACCCCAACAATCGGAGAGCAGGACTTCAGAGTCATGACATTGCGAATAAAAGGCTTATCATCTCCTTGAAGGGTAACTAAGTTGGCAATCTAGTACCAAGGAAAGAAATCAGCTAAAATAACTTAATAGGATAAGACCATTAGAATAACATGATCAAGAATACTAAATTCTTACGAAATTCCATATTGAAAATGATACTTATCAAATCTAGGAAATAAGAACAACCTGAATAACAGGATCATGAGTTGGCTCAGGAAAGAGTCCTTTGCGACCAGCACATTCAATGTCAAAACTTAATATTCGAAAAGGAGCCATTTTGGAGTATTCCCCTTCAGAAACATGACTGATCAATTCGGAGTACCTGTAGGTTGCTTAAGGAAACATACCCAAAAATGAATCAACTCAACTCAAAGTCCTTAGTTGGCAAAGGATACAAGCAATCTAGTTCCAGCTGGCAATAAGACATGCTCTTGGTCATTTTAATGTACTTCCCAGCAGGAATTTCAATCCAATTTCCTCCCACAATGTTGCAATCTATCATGAAACGCAGGGCAAAAAGAATGTTGCTTTCATACGTGAGGAAGCTCTTTGAACCAAGGCCTTCAATTGTTATACCTCTCTCCAGAATACCTGTAAGAAACATTTGGGTTAGATATTCCACTTCCCTAATAGACATCACAAACACAAGTAAATATGGAAAGCAATTTTTTCTTTGTTCATTGACACTCTTATGTGTGATAAATATAATTCAGTATCTTCCACACTTATAGTTTTTAATATAAAATGGATGACTACCACCTTTCAGTTTTCAAAAAAGGGAAGAAAATATAATAATTCTATCTGCGAGCAATACCACTTGTTGTATGGTTCTTACCACGACAAGTTGCCACCATGGTTGGCAAGGCCACCACAATCTTAAGAAAAGGCTGTGCTGAGTGTTGCTGATAGTACATAATGCTCTTTTTCTGCACCAACTCAATCCGCTTAATGAACCTTGGCACATTACTGTTCCTATTTGACTCCCTCATTCTTCCCTGTGAAGTACCATATCATTAGATGGAAATTGAAGTAATAAGAGCCGTTTCTAGCTCTAAGCTCAACTTCCACCATAAAATACAGAACTAAGTCTGATCCAATCATATGAGCACGCGAAAATAACGAAAATCACTTCAAAAATTAAAAAAAAAACGAAAATGCCCACCTCCAGAGTTTGGTGGAAGCGTGAAATATCATCTGGACCCATTCCCGCAGGACAGCTAATATAGAAATAAGGTTCAAACCCATGGACATGGCAGCATAGACTTTGGCCTGGCAATTCAAGATTCAACCCTTAGCTAGAAATTTTAAGGCCTAGATGGAAGCACGAAGACAACTGAAACTCTAACCCTCTTTCGTCACACCGAAGATCCTAAGGATGGCAGCAGGGCCCGATGAGTTGGGGAGAAGCTCTTTGTGGCTTTCTCCTACCACGTAGTCGATCTCGAGCTGCTGAAAAACTGCAACCAAGAAAGGAAAACACAATTCAGGATCACAAAGATGGCAATTTCATCGGATCTTTCGTCCGGAGAAGCTGAAGAACTCCAGCATACAAATGCCACGGGCGTCGGAGAGATAGGAGGATGAGAGGGGAGGGCGCCTCCACTTGGCAAGGCGGGAGGCGAAGGCCTCATCACGGAGGAGGAGGGCCTCCTCGTCCTCATCGCACCTCAACAGAGTCTCCTCCAAGAAGACGTCTTCATCCATCATCTCCTCGTCTGCCAGCGCCGGCGCCGCCCCATCATGAGGCCGCGGCGGCGGCGGCTGCTGGTGCTGGATTTGGGGCTGAGGGCTTCGGCCGTTGGTCTGGGATCGCTTCGAAGGGTTGGACGGCCCCGCAGGCGGTGGACCTCCCCGGCGCTTGCCGCTCATCGCAGCTTTAGATGGATTTGCGCGGGAAGTGAGAGGGAGCGAAGAGCGCGGCGAGGGTGCGCTGGAATTGGGTTCCCGCCATCGGAGGCCATGAAGGAGGGCTTTTAAGGGGGACATCGTATCACGTGATGGAAGCGTGCGTTGTTCGGACCCTACGGGATCTTTTTTACCTTTTTTAACGTCCGCATAATTCTACTACATTTGACAAAAAAAAAAAACAAGATAAGCACCTCGTACTCGTGTTTAGTTCACTACCATATTTCTGTTAATTTTTATTAGGATTTTTGCTTAATTATTTTTTTATAAGATACTATTATCATTTTATTACAAAACGAAAAGAATAACCAAACTGATGACTTCAAATTTGAAATTACTAATTGTCTGTCTTTTAACCTTCCAATGAAAATACAAAAAAAAAATGAGCTGCCCATCTTAGGAGCCATTGGATCTAAATTGGATAGTAACTTAATGGGCATGCTTTAACTGTACAGATCGTCAGATTTGATGTCGGTTCAAACGCCCTACTAGTTCAAAACCTTCTCTTCCCCGATTTAGAATTATGTGAATGCAAAACCCTTTGGCTATGTTGCATTTCGATTTGTGCTTCCTTTTTTCTTCGGTCTCTCGTTCTCGTGGTTAGATTAGAGATTCTTGGATTGTAACGCCCCCAAATCGACCATCGTTACGTGACGAAGACAAATCTGAAGACGCTACGGCATGCTATAACTTGACCATAATATTGACCATATCTCAGTTAAAAACTGAGACATGTCAGCGGAAAGATAATAAAATCAAAGAAGATAACATAATTATGCGGAAGTCTAAAAGTGACTATATCATTGCTAAAAAATAAAATAAGTTCTACATCATGAATCTAAAATGCGGAAAGTAAATGAAAACTAATAAGCATTCTAAAAGTCCTATAGTTCATGTGTTGTCCTATCGCCAAAGCCCCATCACCACACGCCTACTCCACCACGTCACTGACCTGGTCCTGTGGAAATCAGACACAGGGGAGGAGGTCCTCCCGTAAGCTTTACAGTCTAGTGGGGAACCACATGATATATAATGCATGACATGAATATAATAATCAACGGTAAATAATCATGCTTAACTTGGACGTGGAAGATAACATATCAGTATCATGGATCATAATAAGATTAAGATCAGCGATATCATGAATCATGAGGATCAATAATACATAGTAAACTTGGAATCATGACATACTTGACTTGACTTGAACTTGAACATGCTTGTTGATCTTGGTTATTAATTGACAATCAGGGGTGACTTTGAAGTGCCTTTAATTCTTGGGGGTATGCCCAGCAAACGATACGGCCTTGTGCGGGTCAATGGGTGATCAAACCATGACCAAGGGAGCGACCCTTATCTTGATGCACTTGGCTTGGACTGGCAACCCATCATTAATTTTTCATCTGAACTTATTAATCACTTTTATTATCTTGTCATTCTTTGTATCATGTGATGAAGGAGATATGATCGGTATGAGGTAAATCAAGACAAAGAGTTCATGTTGGAATTATAAGGAAATCAATAATGTTCATATTAAAATAAAGAGAGATTAATAGGTGAATTTTGCTGGATTTTACGCCCACACCTCTTCTGGATTTTTTTTTACGCCCAAAGAATCTCCTCCACCTTACGGCCGTAAAACCCTAATTCTTTGGATTTTACGTCCGAGGAATTCCTTCACCTTACGGCCGTACGATTTTACGCCCGAGGAATTCTTTCACTTTACGACCGTAAAAACCTAATTCTTTGGATTTTACGCCCGAGGAATTCTTTCACCTTACGATCGTAAAACCCCAAATTCTTTGGATTTTACGCCCGAGGAATTCTTTCACCTTACGGCCGTAAAAATTAACCCTTATTACGTTACGGCCGTAAAATCCTACTCTCCATTCTATTTCGACCGTAAAAATTAACCCTTATTACGTTACGGCCGTAAGCTTCTTCTTTTTCTTTTTTTTTTTAATTTCTCTTACGGCCAATCCATCTTCCCTTTCTCTCTCCATCCTTTTCTCGACCGTAAGAAAATTACGGCCAAACAATTTTTTTACGGCCGTAATACTTCTCCTTTTTAAATTAAATTGCGTTATAAAACCGAAAACGAAATCCCCTCTAAATCTTACATCTTAGCAATCAATAATACAGAAATATAACAAACATGCAACAATCAACCAATCAAAGAATTCAAGAAATCAAACAATTAAAAATAATAACTTGAATCATATTCATATTCTTTTCATAACGATTCGGGCATGAATTTAGATAATTCAGAGGTCATGCAAGGTGATTTCGATTCACCCACCTTTGTTCGCGATTGATTCGTTCCTCGGTTCGTCGAAAAAGCTATCGGCCGAACCCCTGTATTTCCCTCTGCACTCCCTGTGCTTTTTCTCCGGGTGCTTGTTCGTCTCTGCTCACGACTGAAAGGGACGAACAGGGAGGGAGAGAGAGATCGTGAGGGTTTTATAAAAGGTTTCGTTTTAATCTAATCTTCTTCTCAAAATTAAATTTGAAGAGATTAGATTTAATTTTCTTTCCTTTCAAACTTTGAGTGGAATTTGATTTTTTTAAATCTCCCATGTGCTGGCTCGGCCACCCATCATGATTTGTTTTCTTTTCTCCCTTTTTTTTTATCTTTTTGTTGGTTGTTACATGGATGCTCTCGAGGGATGAAGCTTCTAGTAGAAAGATCTCGTTCAATTTTGCATGTCTCTATTCGGTTTCGTGATTCACTTAGCATCAAAGTTTTTGTCTTTGAACGAGGATGTGGGATTGTTGTTATTGTTGCTACTCGTGTTGCTGTTGTTTATGCGAGATTATTGTTGGTCTCCTGGTTCATCGAGGCTCATGAGATTATTGTTGGTCTTTGTCTCTGAAGTTGCTTAGATTTAGCTAGTACTTGTAGGTTTTGGATTCGCTGGTGCATCCAAAAATCACTTTTTTCTTCTTTGTTTTTCTTTGGCAAGGAGATTGTTGATTCTGTTTCAAGAATAGTCATTTTTCAAATGGGAATTCTTGATTGATTTCAGGAACATATTTCCATGATTTTTTTTTTACTTTTGCATGACCACCCACGACCTCTTCGCTCTCGAATGACCTCGGCACCGCCCATAGCAAGGCTCAGCCTGAGGAACGCTATCATATGCAATGGCTTGACCAATATCTTAACTTTAACTGGTTCTTTAACCAATATATTATAGAATATAAGTGGAGGATTTAATAGAATATCAATGAAAATTTATCTATATATAAAAGCAGAGGTTGAAAGTGTCATGTCAATCTCATAAATTGAATATATAAAATGATAATATTTTCATTATATAAACATGGATAAAGTTAGTTATTAAAAATATACAATGTTATTAACCAAGCGAGGCTGGCTCAGTTGGTTAGCAGGACTGAGCCCCAAGCGTTCGCTGGGAGCTAGTAGCCCCAGGTTCGAACCTTGAAGTCGCCCCTTGACCAGGGAATTAATCTTCGCTGCTCTGTCTTTCCGGCTCCGGATTAGTCAAGTTTTAGTAGCCTTGGACACCGGAGGCCTCCCGTAGACACGGGCCGGCACCAAAAAAAATACAATGTTATTATTTATAATTTAAAATTCTATATTTGTAACTATAAATAGAGGGACTTTCAATGTTCACTTGCATACTCAATGCCTTATTTGAAGACAAAGAATATGTGCGGACCTACAAATATAGGTTTGTGCGTGATAAAAAAATATTTATATATAATTTATTTTCGTCGGAAAAATGTTATAGAAAAAAATATTTATATGTAATTTATTTCTGTCTAAAAAAATGTTAAATAGTATGAGGATTTTCAGTTTTTATTTGCATACTCGACGTCTTCTTTGAAGGTAAAGAGTATGTGCGAACCAAAATATTATGTCATGATATGAAGTTGTAGTTAACAACATGCATTTCATATTCTAATGAATATAAACACAAGTTAAAGACATCATTCAATTGCTATAAATTAAACATTTTTTCTATAACAAATAATATATGAAATAAATGATATAATTTTTATGTTATTTATAATCATATATTATTTTCACTAATAACTTTTTTAGTTATGTATAGTTATTTTTTGTTGTAATTATGCTATTATTGTGTCAAGGGGATGGAAAGTTTACATATATCAAATATTTTGAATAGTTTGTTATAAACCGATATAGGATATGTAATCAACTAATAATAAAATAATCAACCAAGCTTAATCATTATGTTATTATTATTAATATTTTGTTAATTTATTATTATATGTATATGTCATAAATACGTAATCACCTAATAATAAAATAGTCAACAAAACTTAATAATTTCATTATTACTATTAATAATTAATTTATTATTATGTGTATATAAAAATATTGTGTTAATAATATTGATAAACATATATTATTTCTACTAATAAGTTTTATTAACAACAAAATAGTTAATCAAACTTAATAATTTTGTATTAGTATTAAAAAATTGTTAATTTATTATGATAAGCATATCTATATGTTTGTTTACATACATATTTTTGTGTTAGTAATATTTATAATTATATATTATTTATATTAATAAGTTTTAGTTATATATAGTTTTTTTTTATTATCAAGTTGTTATTCTATAATGAAATAGAATATTTACACATATCAATCATTTGATAACTATATTTTGTATTCATTTTATTTTTATTGAATAGTTTGTTATAAATCGATATAAGATACACAATCAGTTAAAAACAAAATATTAAACCAAACTTAATCATTTTGTTATTATTACTAATAGTTTATTAATAAATATGCCTGAGTCAAAAGCTTGCATCTGATTATATATATATATATAATATTATGATAACAATTAATAAAAGAAGAAGTTATTATGATAAAAATTATTCAATTAATATATATATATATATATCTTATATTGACAATTAATAAAAGAATGATCAACATTTTAATTATAATATTATGATAACAATTATAATGAACTAATATTCATTAAAATAATAGTTTAATAATTTTAATAAGTATAACATCATTTAATGCTAACAATTTTTTGGTTAAAGTTAACACATATATAATTCATTTATATCCATATTTATACATCTATATAAAAGAAAATGTAGAATATATGAGTATCACTCTCTCGTTAAGTTATGTGTCAGTAAAATTACTTTTTAAAGGAAAAATGGTAAAGTATGCTAAAATAATTTATAATAATGATTTTGATATACATATATATATCAAAATAATATTTTAAGTGTAATTAACAAGATTATATATATTTATATAAAAGCAAAGTTAAAATTTATCAAATGAGAACTCTCACAAATTTACGTATTATTACATTTTAAAATGATAAAATGTTAAATTATATTTGTTATAATGAGTAACAATAATATATATAATCATAAGTAGAAAGTGTCACATATAGAGATCTCATGAATTCAAGTATAAAATGATAATATTTTAAATATATAAATACTCAAAAGTTAATTATTAAAAACACATATTTTTATTTATCAAAATTTTTTAAATAATATTTTTGCAAGCTATAAACAGGTGGGCTTTTAGTTCTCATTAACATACTCGGGCTTTCTTTGCGGAGAAAGAGTACGTGCAAACTTACAAAGATAAATGTGTACATGATAAAATAACATACACATATACACATATATACACATATATAATTTCTCTCTATCTAATAAAAATATTAAATGTTATAATATATATATAATGATATATTTAAAAAATTAGGTTCTCATATATATCTCGAGCTAAAAACTTGAATCTTCCTTCCTAATTATGCTATTTATTTTTTTGATGATATAATGACGATGATACTTATTGGTGATTAATATAAATATGGTTAATTTTTAAATTATATTATTATGATAATTTATATCTCCATCTTATATATAAACAAACGTTAAGATATGATATGAATAAAATTTGATACATATTTTTTTTCGGGATTGTTAAAATAAAATCATGATAGTAAAAAATTATTACAAAAATATATAATGTTGTTTATTAATATTTTAAATTATAAATTTATAAATATTTTAAATTTTAATAATATACATTCAAATTTAATTTCACATTTTATATTAATTACATGAAAACATTTAAATAGATTTATAAAAGAAACCATGTGCAATTGATTAGGTTGATTCATGATAAAAATATTTCATTGATGAATAATAATATTTTGGCTATAGTTAATAAATGATAAATGATGATACAGTCACTCCCTCATTATCTTTTCTTTTGAAATTAGTTTTGATATGATGAAAATGAAGTATATTATTAAAATAAACAATGAAACTTAATTGGTTCAAAATTAATTATAATTTCAATAAAGGTAATTGGAGTAGTCCCACATTTAAAGCTTATAATATGAAAAGAGATGGAATTGAGTATAAAAAAGTGTAGAATTACAAATATGATAGTTATCTATTTGTATTAAGTCAATTAATATCAATAATTAGCAGTTAAGTGAGAGACACATGATTGTTAATAAAATAAAAAGTAAATATGTTTTAATACTCAGGTATATATAAGATAAATATAATGTTTATATTTCATATCTATATTGCATTAGAAGGAACAAAAAATATTCACATATTATAATATATATTTTAATCTTTTTTGAATGATGCATAAAAAAGTAAATTTACATATTATAATACGAGTTAAATTATGGTGCAATCACAATATGGGATTGCATGATTTAGGCAATCAAATTAACATTATTTTGATTTAACGACACAACCAATATGAATCATTGGATCAAAATTCTTAGTCGCACATTAAAACTTGCTAAATCTTAAAAAACGTTTTTAGAGGAGAACACATACCTAATGTAAGAATTTGATTAAGAATGATTTATGACTAATTTAATGACAATATTAAAATAAGTTTTAATCAATTATTTGTTTTAACTATTAAAATGAATGTTATCAACATTAAATATATAATTTTAGTCTTATTAGGATAATGAAGTAACATATTATATTCAAATTAAATATTTTTATTATATTCTTAAATAGAATACTATATATATCAATGTGATTATATATATATACATATAATAAGGAGATATATTACTTATTTATCTTCACATTTAAATTTATTAAATGAAAGAGTATAGATGTTTATTTAAATGAAATGAATTTGTCTGAGTATTTTTTAAATAAAAATATTAAAATAAACTATAATATTGATTAGACTAGAAAAAAATGAAGGTGTCCCATATTTAAAGGAGGGACACCATATCTCCTACGTTTCTATTCATTGGATTAGAAATCTGTGGATCTTATTTTGTTCATTTCCATTTAAAGACTTTAAATATAATTCATGTATTTTTTATCTGATGAATAAGAAGAGGAAGACACAGGGACACACCCATTAAGTCTGATTAGGTTATTATCCTAATAGGTTAACTACTATTTGATGTATATTTTTATTAAATTATAATAATAAATCATAATGAACTAATATCATAATCATATTTCATATCTATATTTCTATATTTTATTATAAAGAATAAAATATATTCAGAGCAACCCAAATGATGAATAAACAAATAAATTTATATATTAATAATAATCCACATTATATTTTTGAGGAGAAGGGATAAATGCTACTGGCACACACAAAATAATATTTTAAAAATTATTTTTAAATACTATATTAAGTATATATATATAATGACAATACGAATAAACTAAATATTAATTTTATGTAAATATATCATATATTCTTTTAATTCTTCATGTAAATATTATCAAACACTAAAATGTAAACTATTATAAAAAAAAGTATAACCAAGGTGAGGATTTGCATGGAATTAACTCATGATCAACGTAAAAATTTTCCATTCATACTCAAATAATAATATTAAATATATATTACTTATATTTCCTATTAAAACAAATGCTATCAACACCAAATATATACTTTTAGCTATATTAGATAAAATATTTCACTTCAATCATTATTTATATGCAATAGATACATAACATGTGTACATACACATACCTTAAAAAGAGTTAAAAGTTGTATGTAATCCTATCATGAAACCATGTAATATGATCTAGATAATTAATTTTTTAAAGTTAGATCATGTATGATAAAAAATAATATTAATTAATTTTTAACAATGAAAAAATATAATTGTTTATATAGATTATTGAAAGAAAGTTATAACTATTAAGTATATATTTTAAAATAAATCATTATAAAATATACTTAATTGAGAAGTGAATGCATTGTGATGGACATTTTCTAAAAAATAATCAACAAAATATAATTAACTACAAAATATAAAAAGATATAAATAATAAAAGAATTTACATGTCATTATCATCTTTGTCGTTTCATCATCAATCTCTCTCTATATATATTATGCATATATAATTAAATGGAAATGTAGAAGATGACCTATGACACTATTTCATTAAGTCACATATAAGATCTAAAATATTTAAATAATTTTAACAATCTATATAATAATTTAATTTATTTATGTTATATATCTTTAAAAACATATAGCATGTCAAATATGACATTTTTACATTGTCACATGGAAAATGAAATAGATAAAATAAAAAGTAAAATAATAGATATTATTAAAAATATTAAAATAAATAGTATCTACTTAATTCTAAGATATGATGTCGTTAAAAAAATATAGATATCAATTGCTATGTATATCTATATTATATCAAAATTAGAAATATGTATATAATTTGAAAGGAGAAATCATGATGTTTCTATATTGTGATATGTAAATTAACATAAATAAAATAAAAGTTTTAAGTAATAGATGTTAACAAAGTAACTAAGTTAAATGGGGCAAAGATAGAGTAAAAAATAATTAAAAATGAAATAGAATATAATAGATTTAAAAAATAATAATTTCAAATAAATTTAATTTATTATAACATATTTACTTATATAAGTTTCTAATGCGAGAAAATGATTAGATAGTCCATAAAATTTATATCAAAATAAAATTTCTTATTTTATAATCAAAATTTTTACATATATAAGATTATGTGTCCTCCAGACATCGCGCAGGTCATCATACTAGTGACAATAAAAATAGAAGTCCAATAAAAACCTCTAATATAAATCAATAATGACAATAATAGTCCATAATACTAATGATCATCAAGAGTAGAGCGAAAGTCTAATAGGATAAGAACAATTCATGAATTTATGAAAAGAAAATAGTTAATGACACTAAAGTAGATGATGCAGACCTGGATACAGATCTAATAAAGAAATCCTGCAATAACTAACTTCTAGTATTTCAAATTTAGTCTCTATTTAGTTCTCTCCTTATCAAAATTGCTGATCATACTAAATTTTTATTCATTTTTCATCTGAATTCATGTGCATATAAGCCTTGAAATGTTTATATTTTGATAATTATGCTTAATATACATGCATTGATCTTCTCAGCATAATGATATCTTACATTTGCACATTTGAGTTAGATAATATACTGATTTAGTTCTTATTTGTCTAATTTTTATTGGAGAGTTTTGATGCTTATTGTTCTTATTATTCCAGCCTCCAAATCAAAGGATAAAAGACACACATCTTTGCTGGAAAAAGGATGGAGACCACAAGTGTGCAGGCTGCCAAAAAGCAAGAAAATGAATCTTATTGAAAAGAAGAGGGGACTAGGACAGATGGCATAAATTAGAAGGACAAGAAGCTTTTGATGGGGATAAAATGGTGATGAAATGCCATATAAAAAGGGGAATTCTAGGAGGAGAAGAAGTTAGTCACCATTTTCCAGGATTCTACACCTTGGAGCTGAAGGAGAAGAAGAGGAACTGATTGTTGATTTTCTGTCGACTAGTTTTCTGATTCTGATATCAGGATGATTTTTATTGAGTTCTACCTCTCTTCTGTATTAATCTTAGCATCTATGAGGAGCTAAATTCCAACTCTTTTAGGATAGGATGGTAGTCTAATTTTAGTTATAGATGGATGATGAACAATGCTATTTTCCTTCCTGATGTTGATTGAATTATGATATTATTGGAATCTGTTTCTTTTATCATTGTGAAATCTTGTTTGTAATGGCAACTGAAAGGTTGATTTCAGATTTCCTTCTTATTCAGAAAGGTTGATTTCAGATTTCCTTTTTATGTATGGCTAATTGAATCAATTGTTCCATCATTGTAATTGTTGATTAGTTGTGGTACCATCTTTAGACTTTACTGATTTTGCTAAATCTGAGAGGACTATTAGCATGTTAATAAATGCTAAGTGTTGTGCATAATGATAACTTAACTAAGAATCCTTTCTGAATCAACTTAGCTAATATTTATATGAGAATATGATATTTAGTTTAATTCTAATACACTGTGAGAATAGTCCTTTTATAGATTGAATCTGATATGACTTGCATTGCTAAATTATTCTAATCCATCCATAGCTGAATTAGATGAACCTCATTCCTAGGAGAATCTATCATTAATTGTTATTCCCCTTTAAGTTTTCAGTTAAGTAATTAGATTTCATTCCACATTAATCATCTTAATATCAAAAATATCCATTTCTTAGTCATAGTTTAATTCTGTGCTTACCTTCACCTATTTGTTGTTTTAGCATCTTAGTTTAGGATTAATCTAGTCTAGTTAGTGAATCTTTAGCTCTCAAATCACTGTGAATACGATACTTGAGTCTACTACTCTACCTATGCACTTGCAGGAGAGTGAAGTGGGGAGTTTTGATCATATTTCAGTAAATTGCATTTTTCTCGATTACAAACCATAAAACAGCAAGTTAATCATACTCCACACAAATAACATCAAGTTTTTTGCGCCGTTGCCGGGGATTTGAGGCTAATTAGATTTACTTTAGGTGGTTTAGATTGGTTTTAAACTAGTTATCATTCCCTTTTTCAGCATAGTTTTCTATTACTGCAAGTTATCATTCTGAATTTTTCATTTCTACATGATTTTCTTTCTTATTTGAGTTTGATACTTCTGATTTCAATTTATGCAGGATTCAGATAGTTAAGATCTATACTTATCTGATCCTAAACCTGAGAGAAAATTCAATAGAAGAAGAAGATTGCAAAGATAACAAAGATATTTGAAGAGGAGATAAACAATCAAGTCATGGCTGCTCCAAGGACATTAAAGAATTGCTATTCACCAAGTAATATCAGAGGACAACTAGTTAATCGAGCCATTGCACCTGCTGTTACATTTGAATTGAATCCAGCTCTTGTCACTATGATTAGGCAACACCAATTTGCTGGATTGGGGACTGAAGACCCAGCACTGCATATTGATAATCTCAAGGAGATGTGCAGTACAGTCCATTCCCATAACACTCCTATGAATGTTGTTTATATGAGACTGATTCCTTTTTCACTCAAGGATAGAGCCAAGATATGGTATAAGTCCCTCACTCCTGAAGAAATTGTAACTTGGGAATCAATTGCACAGTTGTTCCTATCTGAATTCTTTCCCCCTTGCAAGACTGATAACTACAGGAATCAAATTGTCAGATTTTATCAATTGGATCAGGAGAATATTTGTGATGCTTGGCAAAGACTTCAAAGTCTGTTGAGGGCATGTCCACACCATGGATTTGAGAAGTGGCAATTGGTGAATTATTTTCATAAAGGACTGAATTATCCTTCTAAAGTGGATTTAGACATTGTTGCTGGTGGCATATTTGCCTCCAAGAATATTGATGAAGCATATATAGAAAACATAGTCAAGAACCACCACTTCCTAACTCATGATAGAACAAGAAGGCCACCAGCTGAAAGCCAAGTCAATAACCTTTCTGTCCAGATTGAGGAAGTTCTGCAAAAAGTTTTGGAGAAACTGAATTTATCACCCAATGTGAATAAGACAACCATCTCTGAAAATAGGTGTGATGTTTGTGGAAATCAGGGGCATGTGATAGAAAGTTGCAATTTGATTATGCAACAATATGAGCAAACAATTGATCAAGTAAATGCAGTGGTAAACTATTGTGTGAAGCCTCCTGCTGAGTATTACACACCTGAGAATACGAATCATCCCTATCTGTCATACAAGGCCAATCATTATCAAGCCCCACCAATTCAGAATTTCAATTGACAACCCAAGATTTTACCCAAGAATCAATCACCTCCGTATAATCAATCAACTGTCCAGCTGCAAAGGCCACCATATGAGCAACCCATTCAAGCTTCACAGACATCTAAGATGGAAGAGCTTCTGGAAGCATTGTTGAAAGATAGACAGGAATATAAAAAAGGCAAGAGGAAGATAGACAAAGACAAGGTGAAGTGATACTGAAATTATCTTCTCAAATTAAAATTTTAAATGCTCAAATAGCTCAACAAGCTAGTACTTCAACTAAAACTCTAGGGTTTTTTCTAGGAGAACTAGAAATCAACCCTAAAGAGCAAGTGCAAGTTATTCAACTCAAAAGTGGTAGAGTTATTGAAGAACCAATGAAGCCTATTGAAGATAATTCAACTAGAGTCAATCCAATATCAACAACTCCAGAAGAGGTTGTGAGAAATTATAGTTGAGAACAAGACTAAAAATACTCAAGATGAAGTCAAGGCAAGGATTTATGATCATGTACCATTCCCACAGAGGCTACTCAAAGCTAGACAAGATCAACAATATGATAGATTCCTAGAAATTCTGAAGAAGTTTTACATTAATGTACCATTTGTGGAAGCTATTCAGGAAATGCCATCCCATGCTAAGTTTCTTAAAGAGATCTTGACTAAGAAAATAAAGATTATGGAGCATGAGACAATAGCCTTAATTGAAGAAGCCTCACCTATAATTCAGAATAATCTCCCTCCTAAATTGAATGATCCAGGAAGTTTTTCAATTTCTTGTGAGATCTGAAATAGGAACATTCAAAGGGCCATGTGTGACCTAGGTGCTTCTGTAAGTGTGATTCCCTTATCACTGTGCAGGAAGTTAGAGGTTGAAGATTTGAAGCCTACTAATATGTCTTTGCAGCTAGTTGATAGGTCAATCAAATATCCACATGGAATTCTTGAAGACATCCCATTGAAAATTGGAAAATTTTACATTCCTGTAGACTTTGTTGTCCTTGATATGGATGATGATTTGAACACTCCAATTCTGTTGGGTAGACCCTTTCTTAGCTGCTGCAGGAGTTGTAATTGATGTTAAAGAAGGTAGATTGACATTTCAAATTGGAGAAGACAAGATAAAGTTCAATCTAGCTCAAGTTATCAGTAGTCCTAATTTTCAACATGAAGACCTTGAAGATGGGCAAATTAATCAGCTAGTAGAACAAGTCTCTACAATAATTTCAATTGAAGATCCTTTACAAAGATGTCCTATGTTTGATCATTTTGAATGAATTAGATGATCCTGAAGCTAAGGCTCGTCATTCTGTTATGGATTCATTCAAATAAGTGGAGAAATCAGAAATTCAAAATGTGGTCCAAGAGGTTTTCACCACTGAATTTCAGACAAGTTCCAACAAGGAGAATTCTTCAAAATTGAAGTTGAAGCCTCTTCCTAGCAATCTGAAATATGAGTTTCTAGGGGAAAATTCCACATATCTAGTGATAATTAATGCCAAGTTACCCCAAGATTAAGTTCAAGAGCTATTGAAAAGACTAAAGCTATACAGAGAAGTAATTGAATATTCAATTAAAGATATCAAAGGAATCAATCCCTCAATCTGCATGCACAAAATTCCCATGGAAGACAACTATAAGCCTACAATTGAATGTCAAAGAAGATTGAATCCAATTATGAAAGAAGTTGTGAAAAAGGAAGTGCTAAAACTCTTGAAGGCTGGAATCATATATTCAATTTCAGATAGTAAATGGGTCAGTCAAGTTCAAGTTGTACCAAAGAAAGTTGAAATCACAATTGTGAAATTTGATTCCAATGAGCTGATTTCCATAAGAACAGTGACTGGATGGAGAATGTGCATTGACTTTAGAAAATTAAACAAGGCAACCAGAAAAGATCATTTCCCACTTCCTTTCATTGACCAAATGCTAGAGAGACTAGCCAAGTATTCTCATTTCCGCTACTTAGATGGCTATTCAGTATTCTTACAGATTCCAATTCACCCTCAAGATCAGGACTAGACAACTTTTACATGCCCATATGGGACATTTGCTTATAGAAGAATGCCATTTGGTTTATGCAATGCTCCAGCTACATTTGATGTATGATGTCAATTTTCTCAAATTTCATTGAAGATATTATGGAAGTTTTCATGGATGACTTTTCAGTATATGGAGATTATTTTGAAGGCTTTTTAGATAATTTGACAAAGGTATTGCAAAGATGCAAGGAGTCCAACCTGATTCTTAATTGGGTGAAATGCTACTTTATGGTTAAAGAAGGAGTTGTTCTATGACACATTGTCTCTAGTAAGGGAATTGAAATGGATAAAACCAAGATTAAAGCTATTGAGAAACTACCACCACCCAAAAATGTGAAGGCACTGAGAGGTTTCTTAGGTCATGCAGGCTTCTATAGAATATTCATAAAGAACTTCTCAATGATAGCTAGACCCCTCACAAAGTTGTTAGTAAAGGATTCTGAATTCAACTTTGATGAAGAATGTTTGAAGATTTTCAACCAACTGAAACAAGCTTTAATATCAGTCCCAATTGTACAACCACCAAATTGGTTTTTGCCATTTCAAGTGATGTGTGATGCTTCTTATCAAGTAGTGGGGCAGTTCTAGGCCAAACCAAAGATAAAAGGCATCATGTTATTTGCTATGCTAGCAAGACTCTTGATGAAGCTCAAGTAGTCAAAATCAAGATTGATAAGATGGATTCTATTACTTTAGGAATTTGATGTGGAAATTAGAGACAAGAGGGGCACTAAAAACTTAGTAGCTGATCACTTGTCTAAATTGGAAGGAAGTCATGAATTTCCCACAATTACTATTAATGATTCCTTCCCTAATGACTTCCTAATGGCTATCTCAGCCACTCAAACTCCATGGTATGCTGATATTGTCAATTATTTAGCTTGTGGAATCATTCCAATTGACTACTCATACCAGCAAAAGAAGAAGTTCTTCCATGACATAAAGGGCTACTATTGGGATGACCCATTTTTATTCAAGAACACAGTGCTCCAATCAGGATTTTATTGGCCCTCCCTATTCAAGGATGCTCATTTTTATGTAAACAGATGTGATGTGTGTCAAAGAGCAGGGACAATTTTTAGAAAAAATGAAATGCCTCAAAATGGAATTCTAGAAGTTGAAATCTTTGATGTATGAGTAATTGATTATATGGGACTTTTTCCTAGCTCATTTGGATATAAGTTCATCTTATTAGTTGTTGATTATGTGTCCAAGTAGATTGAAGCAATCCTAATAATTGCTACTGATTCGCAAAAGACTAAGCTTGAGAAAGTTTGATCACTAGCTGGTCAATTTCTATTCATTTTCCATCTGAATTCATGTGCATATAAGTCCTAAAATGTTTATATTTGGATAATTATACTTAATATACATGCATTGATCTTCTCAGCATAATGATATATTACATTTGCACATTTGAGTTAGATAATATACTGATTTAGTTCTTATTTGTCTAATTTCTATTGGAGAGTTTTGATGTTTGTTGTTCTTATTATTCCAGCCTCTAAATCAAAGGATAAAAGACACACATCTTTACTAAAAAAGGAGGGGGACCACAAGTGTGCAAGCTGCCAAAAAGCAAGAAAAAGAATCTTTTTGAAAAGAAGAGGGAACCAGGATAGATGGCTTAAATCAGAAGGACAAGAAGCTTTTGATGGGGATCAAAGGATGATGAAATGCCATATAAAAGGGGGAGTTCCAGGAGGAGAAGAAGGCAGCCACCATTTTCCAAGATTCTGCACCTTGGAGTTGAAGGAGAAGAAGAGGAGTTGATTGCTGATTTTCTGTCGACTGATTTTCTGATTCTGATATCAAGATGATTTTTATTGTGTTCTACCTCTCTTTTGTATTAATCTTAGCATCTATGAGGAGCTAAATTCCAGCTCTTCTAGGATAGGGTAGTAGTCTAATTGTAGTTATAGATGGATGATGAACAATGTTGTTTTCCTTCCTGAAGTTGATTCAATTCTGATATTGTTGGAATCTGTTTCTTTTATCATTGTGAAATCCTGTTTGTAATGGCTGAAATGTTGATTTCAGATTTCCTTCTTATTTAGAGATGAACTAAGAATAATGATAGGATTCTTGATTCGAAACTGTTATGGTTGTGAGTTTGATGTATCCAATTATCTTTTGTTAATGTGAACCTCATGTTTTATTGACAGCCGAGAGGTTGATTATAGGTTCCCTTGATGTTTAGAGATAAATCAAGAGCATTGACATTTGTGTTGGATCTGAATATATTTATGTATGGCTAATTGAATCAATTGTTCCATCATTGTAATTGTTGATTAATTGTGGTACCATCTTTAGACTTTATTGATTTTGCTAAATATGAGGGGATTGTTAGTCAGTAAATGCTAAGTGTTGTGCCTAATAATAACTTAACATCAGTAAGGATCTTTTCTGAATCAACCTAACTAACATTCACATGAGAATATGATATTTAGTTTAATTCTACTACACTGTGAGAACAATCCTTTTATAGGTTGCATTGCTGAATTGTTCTAATCCGTCCATAGCTGAATTAGATGAATCACATTCCTAGGAGAATCTATCATTAATTATTAATCCCCTTTAAGTTTTCAGTTAAGTAATTAGATTTCATTCCACATTAATCATCTTAATACCAAAAAGAGCTATTTCCTTGTCTTAGTTTAATTCTATGCTTACCTTCACCTATTTGTTGTTTTAGCTATCTTAGTTTAGGATTAGTCTAGTCTAGTTAGTGAGTCTTTAGCCCTCAAATCACTGTGGATACGACACTTGATTCTACTACTCTTACCTGTGCACTTGCAGGAGAGTGAAGTGGGGAGTTTTGATCATTTATCAGTAAATTGCATTTTTCTCAATTCCAAACTATAAAACAACAAGTTAATCATACTCCACACAAATAACATCAATTGCTTTCTGTTTTAGTTTGTTATGGTCATTTCTATTTTAGTTTGTTATGGATGTTATCAGGAATTAGTTGAAACTGTCTATCTTAACATAAATCTATAAAAGAGTGCCCTACGATGAAATAAAGTAGTTTTTGTTCTTGTTAAAAAAAATACTATCTTTCCTTTGTTCATTTTTGTGCGGATTCAACCTTGGAACTCTTTCCAATGTGCTGGTGGATTCCAGAGTTAGGATTAGTCAACTCCTGCTGCTTGAACTAGCATCATCAACTTTTCCCAAGCGTTCTTGTCCATACCAGAGACCAAGCAACGTCTCAGCAGGCCAGATAAGTTTCAGATCCAATTCAGTTAGCAGGTTGATCTTTTTGTACATATTCTACTACGTCAATTGGTATCAAGATTGTGATCATGGGAGAAGCACTAACACGTGTAGAATTTCAAGCGTTGGAGACCTAGATTGACAGAATCACTAATGCACGGAAACTTTATTGCAGCAATGGGGTTTGGAACAAAACCAACCTTTGCAAGAAGAAATAACAAATCAAGAGCGTCGTGCACAAGGCTCATTCATTGATAGCAGTAGTGAAGAAGAAGAAGTTACAACCGAGGCAACCAGGTTTTGGAACAACATAGTTTCAAGACGAGGATGGATCTGCCAAGTTTTAATGGGCATTTACAAATCAAAGATTTTCTTGATTGGATCTATGAAGTTGAACGGTTCTTTGAGTACATGGAAGTACTTGAATATAAACAAGTCAAATTAGTGACTTATCGATTGAAGGGAGGAGCTTTTGCATGGTGGGAGCAAATCCAATCCATGAGAAGGCATCAGAATAAACATCATATGATATCATGGCAGAAGTTGTGGGATCAATTTTTACCTGCTAACTATCAACAAATCCTCTATCAGCAATTGCAAAATTGTAAGCAACAATCAAGATCAGTTCCAGATTACACAGAAGAGTTTACTCGGTTGACGTCTAGAAATAACATAGTAGAGACAGAATCCCAACGAGTAGCAAGATTTTTAAATGGATTACGTCCTAACATACGGGATCGTGTGGAGATGCATGCCCCTAGTCCTCTGTCAGCAGCAATGACATTGGTGAGAACAATAGAGCGCCAACTGGAAAGATCACATAAAATACAAAATTTTCCTGCTAAACAAAAAAGTTTGCTGCTTGTTATAACATCCCACGATCTTCCACTACAGAAGAAAACAGCAACCGCAGTAAGACAACCCCTAGCATACTAGCCCAGGCTAGAATAGTCAACACTAATAATAATAGATGGGCTAATAATGTGTATGGAATGCCTCCCCCAACTACATGTTATCGTTGTCGTCAACAAGGGCATCGTTCTAATGAATGCCCACAAAGGACTACTTTACATTCGTCCAGGTTTGAAACTGAAGATGATATTGGTTATGTTGCTGAAGAAGAGGGAGTTGAGTATGAAGATGAAGAGGTTGCTTATGCAGATGAGGAGGGTGAACACCTTTCTAGTGTTGTACAACGGTTGCTACTGTCACCAAGAAATAGAAGATCCTCGATGACATAGCATATTCAGAACTCGGTGCACAATTAATGGGAAAATTTTCAAGGTCATCATTGATAGTGGGAGTTTTGAAAATATTGTGGCACATCAAGTAGTGGAACAATTGGCACTTGAAACTGAGTTACATCCCTCTCCATACATAGTTGGATGGATTAGCAAGGGGACAAGCAAAGAAGTTACAAAATTGTGTAAAGTCCCTCTCTTGGAGAACCTACAAAGATGTGGTACAATGTGATGTGCTCGAGATGGATGCCAGTCACATCATACTGGGGCGTTCATGGCAGTTTGATGTCAATGCCACACACTTTGGTAAGGAGAATGTCTACAAGTTCTTAAAGGATGGCAAACGAATTTCTCTACTTCAATTGCTAGAGGACCAGGCAACAGCTACAAAGACAATGAAGAACTTACAAATAGTGGAAAGGGTTGATGATTTTATTTCAAAGGTGACAGACTTAGGAATATTTTATGACTTGATTGTCATTGGATAGGTACCCAACAATCACACAACTATAGGCGAGGATATTCAGCAACGCTTGTTGGAGTTCCAGGACATAACGCCAGAAGACTTATCCTAAGGGTTACCACCAATGCGAGACATTAGACATCATATTGATCTAGTGCCAGGTGCTAGCCTACCAAATCTTCCCCATTATAGGCTTAATTCTAAGGAAAAATCAAATTTTGCAAGAGCAAGTCGAAGAGTTGATTAAAAAAGGATTTTTACGAGAGAGTATGAGTCATTGTGTTGTTCCAGCATTACTGGTGCCAAAGAAAGATGGAAGTTGGCAGATGTGTGTGGACAGTAGAGTAATAAATAAGATTACTGTAAGTACAGATTCCCAATTCCATGACTAGATGATTGTTGGATATGTTAGGAGGATCCTTAATTGCTAAAGGAGAATGTCTACAAGTTCTTAAAGGATGGCAAACGAATTTCTCTACTTCAATTGCTAGAGGACCAGGCAACAGCTACAAAGACAATGAAGAACTTACAAATAGTGGAAAGGGTTGATGATTTTATTTCAAAGGTGACAGACTTAGGAATATTTTATGACTTGATTGTCATTGGATAGGTACCCAACAATCACACAACTATAGGCGAGGATATTCAGCAACGCTTGTTGGAGTTCCAGGACATAACGCCAGAAGACTTATCCTAAGGGTTACCACCAATGCGAGACATTAGACATCATATTGATCTAGTGCCAGGTGCTAGCCTACCAAATCTTCCCCATTATAGGCTTAATTCTAAGGAAAAATCAAATTTTGCAAGAGCAAGTCGAAGAGTTGATTAAAAAAGGATTTTTACGAGAGAGTATGAGTCATTGTGTTGTTCCAGCATTACTGGTGCCAAAGAAAGATGGAAGTTGGCAGATGTGTGTGGACAGTAGAGTAATAAATAAGATTACTGTAAGTACAGATTCCCAATTCCATGACTAGATGATTGTTGGATATGTTAGGAGGATCCTTAATTTTCTCTAAGATTGATTTAAGGAGTGGGTACCATCAAATTCATATGGAACCTGGTGATGAATGGAAGACAACTTTTAAAATGAAAGAAGGTCACTATGAATTGTTAGTGATGTCATTCGACTTATCAAATGCTCCCAGCACCTTCATGAGATTCATGAACCATGTTCTAAAACCACTCATTGGCAAATTAGTTGTAGTTTATTTTGACGATATATTTGTGTACAACAGATCCAAAGAAGAGCACTTAACTCACTTGCATGAGGTCTTGATGATTCTGCGTGAGAATAACTTTTATGTCAACCTAAAGAAGTGTAGTTTTGCAGTGGAAAAACTCTTGTTCTTGGACTACATCATCAGTTCCGAAATTCAAGTGAATCAGGAAAAGGTCCAAGCCATACTAACGTGGCCGGAACAAAGTCAATCAAAAAAGTGAGTAGCTTTCATGGTCTTTATGACACCCCACTCCGTGACTAAGTTCTAATCCCAACTATTACCTTCCTTAATTATGATTGGCAATTATATAAATAAAATCAGCAAAACCTCTCCCTTACTTATCTTGTGTTATTTGCCAATATACACAAGAAATACATATATATTCATCAAAGTTAAATAAATAGTTATAAGACATATCATTCACATGTCATCATTATAATTTTTTTCCACTAACCACCTCACATATCCCCACAGGATCAAGTTTTATACAACCTTACAAAAAGTTTTCTCACAAACTTAATTACAACATCTAGGATTATCTATTACATGCATGTTTCAAAAACAAAAGTGAAGGGGAAAATAAAAGTGAAAGAAAAATAGCAATGCTCCGACGGTTTGACATCTTCTATATGCATCAAACCAAGCTTCGAGTCAACTCAACTCGAGAACTTATAATTATATGAAAAATTCAACAAGGATAATGTGAGCAAAATTGCTCAATGAGTGGAATAAAAGTACAACATAAGGGAACAATACGAGTGCATATAATATTTAAATAATCACATTTCTTTCATACGAGAAAACATTTAAAGCATAACCCATATCACATAAGTTTCCAAATCATATGAACTTGTACATAAATAAAAATTATTCAAGATATAATCATATTCACAGTTAAACTTCACACATGTGTCATTGCACATACTCATCATGGGTCAATACGTATTCCTCTATGATCATGTGTCATAGAGTTAAGTAGACTTCATAATCAAGAGTATCAGATACGCAAAGCAAATCATGGGTCAATACGTATCCCTCCATGATTGTGTGTCATACAGTTAAGTTGAGCTTCACAATCAAAGAGTCTCAGATACGCAGAGCAAAGCATGGGTCAATACATATCCGAATCATAATTGTGTGTCACTCAATCATGATTCTCAGATATATAGAGCATATCATGGGTCAATACGTGCACGCAAAGCAACCTCCAAAGGACAAAGACACCCGATATACGCCCCAAAGGCTTCATGTATATCGAATGCGGTCCCGAAGACCTTTTTCAAACAGCATGTCTAATGAACACATGGAGTTTAACAATATCAAAATACACATATCATAATACCATATCATTATCAAATAAAACTTATTTTAATTTCACAAGCATTGTTCCCTGAAAACATTTTCATGTAAGAAGTTGTTTCATCTCATATAAAATTATTAAAACATATCATAAATACTTTTCATAGCTCAAGATATGTTTCAATAATAATAATAGTAATAATCTTTGCTTGAGATAATATCATAAATAAAAGAACTAACATATAACATTTTGCTATGTTGTAAATTTACCCACTCACCTTGTGCTTTATGTTTTCAAAGAGGTTTACTAGATTTTCCTCCTTTACTTGTAGCTTGTTGGTTTCCTTCAAGCAATGATGTTATTTCACTTTCCAATTACTAATAAGAATAATATACAATGTATGCTCATGATGCATGAACACTTTTTCACCTTATATGCTACTTCACACTCCCAACTACTCAATCTTCCAAATCTTAACTAGGTGTTGTCTCAGAATTTCAGACTGAGTGACTCTAAATAAATAATTCATAATTTCTTAACCACATAAGAAAATATTATGATTCTAGATAAATTAGAAACTAGACTTAATAAGGTTTCAAACCCTCGAATGTCATTTACTAATTCCAAATGATCAAGTCATAAAATCCAAGTCAATCTGACCTAGGGTTTGTGTTCTGGCAGACTGTATCACTGAAAGATTGATTTATATGTTTCTTCATAGTTGTGTATTTACCTAGATCATAATTTTCCCAAAAAATAGACTTCCATATTATTTAGTCATAAAAATTAGAGAATTTATCTCCTTGTATAACTCTATAACAAAAATAGTCAATTTGGGTCGTGTTCTATTAATGTCCTGGAACCTGACAGAAAACTCACTATAAATGAACAATTCATTTCTCCACATCTACACATCCAAATTGGATGATTCCACTTCTCAATGAACAATTACGAATTCTAATTAAAAACATATATACATTTCAAACTCAAATTCGTTTTATACTAATCATGCCCTAATTGACAAGACTGACCTATCTCTTACTTAGGACAAAATGAGCGACCTACGGTGATGGGTTCATAACTTTCTCTAAACAAATCTTTTTTATATTATTCTTGTGGTCATGGAATGCTGACTTCGAGAGGATGAATCACGCAAAGTTTCATAATTTATGATGTACTACCCACGAAGAGATGGTCATATGAAAACGAAGGTCAATTTCGGATAAAAAACTCTACCTTAACCAAGCGACCTTGGCGAATTTTCTCAGGCGGTTGTTCTAGGTATTTTCCTCTGGAAAATTTTCACCTCTCGGAGGGTAAGATGTTTTAATTTACATTTTTCTTCAGATTTTTAACATATCATGTGGAGGTTTGAAAAAATCTTTTTCTAAGTAGCTTGTGAGCTGCCTACTTGAGTTGCTTGAAACCCTATTGGTTGAAATAAATGTCCAATCATATTATTTTGTTAAATATTAGTGTTAAACCTCTAATTAACCTTAGTTAATTATAGTTAAACATGTTTATTATAATATTTACAAATATTAAAGTTTATTCCTAATAATCTTATATAATTTCTTTATAACGCTTATCGATAATGTAATTATTATTATGCTTTGATCCATGTTAATTACTACACACAAACATGACTATATAAACATCTAGACTAATTTAATATGATAATTAAAGGCATGATTATATATAGATGATGTTTCTGGAGCACATCCGTGACAGTCTTGCCTCTTTCTACAGAAGATTCATTAGAAATTTCAGTACTATCATGGCACCTATTACTTCTTGTCTGAAAAGGGGTAAGTTTGAGTGGGTAGTGGAGGTTGAAAGTAGTTTTGTTGAGATTAAATAAAGACTTACAAATGCACCAGTGTTGGTTCTACCAAATTTTGAAAAGGTTTTTGAGGTAGAGAGCGATGCATCTATAGTGGGAATTGGAGCAGTGTTATCCTAAAAAACCGATCCATAGCTTTCTATAGAAAAAAACATAGTGAAGCTCGTCAGAAGTGGACAACTTATCAACTAGAATTTTATGCAATTGTTCGGGCACTAAATCATTGGGAACACTATTTGATTTTTAAGGAATTCATTTTGCATACTGACCATGAAGCCTTAAATAATATACAAAATCAAGCACAGATTAGCATAATGCATGCTCATTGGGTCCAATATATGCAAAGGTTCTCGTATGTCATCAAACTTAAAAGCAAAAAGTTGAATAAAGTAGCTGATGCTCTTAGTAGGCAGTGCTGATTTGTTATCTATTCTAAAGGTTGAAGTCCTTGGCTTTGACTCTCTTAAGGAACTCTATGAAAGCGATGAAAATTTCCAATCAGTTTGGAATTCATGTGTTTTGCATCAGGCCAACAGAAGGTATATTTATTCAAGATCGATTTTTATTTCGTGGTAATTAGTTATGCATCCCACATTCATCTTTGTGTGAGAAAATCATTCAGGACCTTCATGGAGGAGGACTAGGAGGGCATGTTGGTAGGGATAAAACTGTGGCTGCTGTTGAACAACATCTCTATTGGACACAACTCAGGAGAGATGTGGATCGATTTGTGTGCATGCGTCACATATGTCAGACAACCAAGGGACAATCCCAGAATGCTGGATTGTATTTACCACTGTCAATACCAAACAAACCTTGGGAAGATCTATCCATGGACTTTGTGTTGGGCTTGCCACAAACTCATAGAGGTTCATATTCCATCTTCGTGGTTGTTGATCATTTTTTAAAAAATGGCACATCTTGTGGCTTGCAAGAAGACCTCAGATGTATGTCATGTTGCTAATCTCTTCTTTCGTGAGATCATGAGGTTGCACAGAGTTCCTAAATCTATCACCTCTAATAGAGACTCCAAGTTTCTTTCCTACTTTTGCAAGTCCTTATGGAAAAGATTTGACACCATGTTGAACTTCAGTAGTACTTGCCATCCACAGATTGATGGTCAAACTGAAGTTGTGAACCGAACACTAGGTAATTGAGATCCATCTCTGGTAGCAAGCCCAAATAGTGGGATTTGGCATTAGCTCAAGCTGAATTTGCTTTTAATTGTACCGTGAATAGGAGCACTAGGAAGGCACCTTTCGGAATCGTGCATGGTTGTTTGCCTCATCAAGTTGTTGATTTACCCATTCTGCCCAAGGCTGTTGTGGACAATATCACTGCAGACCACATGGTTGATCGTATATAAAGTATTCATGAAGACGCCAAGAAGCACTTAGAGGAATTTAATGCCACATATAAGGCGAAAGTAGACAAACATCGACGCAAATTGGTATTCTTAGAAGGGGAGTTAGTGATGGTTCTATCTTCGCAAGGATACATTTCCAACAAGCACTTACAACAAGCTCAGCAATGAGAAGTTTGGCCCTTGCACAATTTTAAGAAAAAATAATGACAATGCCTATGTTGTGGACTTGCCGAAGTCGTTTGGAATCTCATCCACCTTTAATGTTGCTGACCTCTTCAAGTACCATCAGCCAAACACTTTGCATTCGAGCTGGGGTCGAGCTCCTTTCAAGTAAAGGAGCCTGATGCAGATCTGGATACAAATTTGATGAAGAAATCCTGCAATAGCTTGCTCCTAATATTTCAAATTTAGTCTCTATTTAGTTCTCTCCTTATCATAGTTGCTTTCTGTTTTAGTTTGTTATGTTCATTTCTATTTTAGTTTGTTATGGACGTTATCAGGAATTAGTTGACGCTGTCTATCTTAACATAACTCTATAAAAGAGAGTCATGGGATGAAATAAAGTAGTTTTTGTTCTGTGTTAAAAAAATACTATCTTTTTTGAGTTCGTCTTTGTGCGGATTCAACCTTGGAACTCCCTCCAAGGTGCTGGTGGATTTCAGAGTTAGGATTACACTACAAGAAAATTGAAGAATAGGTACCTAATCAACTTGACTCTAATATCAAAGTTATAGCGTCACTTTAGCATCCAAATAGCGCCTACAACTTGCGACGCCAGTAATCGGATGCTATTGGCGTCGCAATAGAGCCAATAATTGTGGAGACACTACTAGCGCCAACGGTAGACGCTATCATGACGTTACAAAGATGCGTGATGTCCGGCTGGGAGCAGGAGACGCTAAAGTGGCGCTACAAAAGAGGCGCTACTCCGTGCTAAAGAGACGTCAACGTTATGCGTTAGTTGATGCTAATTCGGCGCTTCTGTGAGGCCAACATCATGCTTGTTGCATCGCCAATGAGACGCTAACGTGACTCTAAGGACGATATATTATAGAGTCGACTATGTGAACGACACTATGGTGATGCTATGGAGGCGCTAATTGCATATTCTTTTGACCCATTACAGCCACATTTTTTCCCTTGCCACACCTTACAATTATATAATGCATATAAATGCATTGATGATATTCATCACATGCATAATATGAAAGTATCACAGGCACAATATTTAAGATAAGAATATGAAAAGTAATAAACTGAACTAACAAACTATACACATATCTAATAATAAGTCTATAAGTAACAAAAGTATAATTTCTATCCATGGTTTATTTCTATCCTAGGTTTGGGAGTTATTGTTATCATTCCGGACGTTCGATCCCGACGTGCTCGGTCCATGGTCTCACAGGGATTAATTCTGTGTCGGGATCAGGTGCAGCGGATGAGCTCGGAGCAAATGGGCCGCCTACATATCCTCCGCTCCTCTTAGGTACTTGAGCGGCTATGCCGAGGCCAAGCAAGTATCCTCCTTGTGTCGTGCCGGCCACCCCTTCCCAAACAGCAAGGTTCTCTACGAAATAGAAAAATTATACAATCATATAATATATAAATCATATACCAAAAAACACATAAATGAAAACATGAATCCCTTCCAAAAAACATTACCTGGTGGCTGACTACTCGGATCATCTCCGTACTTTTCAGCCACTTTTGCATTATACTAATCCAAAAAATTTAAAGATCGGGCATTTCAAAAATAGTGCACTAACATCAACAACCAAATGAACATGTGATGACACTTACCAGAAGCTTATGAGCAGTGGGCGTGACCAAGTCCTTGGTCTTTCGGCTCTTATACATGGTCTCGTAGATCACGCGAATATCCACGGGATCGTCTTCTTTCTCCTCCTACAATAAAGTTTCAAATTTTATAAAATAAGTATAAGTTAAAAGTTTAATTAATTGAATTTGTATGTAAATTACCATGCGTTGTCGATGCTCGTCAAATTGCATCGACCCCCCTGTGGATGTGGGCCTCGGGCTTCGAAAGTCGATTAACTCTTGCCTTTCCCGACTTCCTTTGTCATCATTCATCCATCCTTTATGCACATCAAATACTTAAACTTTAAAAAACTATAAATTTAATAAAAATAATTTAAAAGTAAACATACTTACCAACTTCCTACATAAGAACTCCCAAACTGAGTGCTTAATATGCCTTGGGCATCTTTGTTTGTCCTGCTCCAAAGTGAGGCTAGCGGACGTGACGATCTCGCGAAACTTGTACAATCGATTTCAGAGGCATTTCGCAGCGACCTCCTCAAAAACTCTCCAGATCATCCCTAAACTAAGATTCGGATGAAACTGATTTGCCTCCTACACAATATGTTAAAACTTAGTAATTTTAAAATAATATAAAACAAATTATGTAACCCAAATAGAAGATCGTACCATAAAGGCTCTTTGAATTGGGTCAACTTTTCAGAATCCTGCCCCTTCCGGCAAGTGGGAAAGAACAAGGACATCCCGCACAGGACAAGCGGGGATGAAAGTGGTCCTGACAATTACAAAGAAGAATTAATTTTCAATGATAACCAAAACTATAACAAAATTTCTACAACTTATTTAACTTATGGTCGACAATATTATTCATGTGACCACCTCATTATCGTGTAATCACTCTTCATTTGTCGAAGAGGAATAAATCATTAGTGTCATACCAAATTAAAGTAGTGATAATTGATATATGTACAGGAATGTTCTCACCTCGAGTGATGTCTACCGCTGCATGATCTGTGGCAGTCAGGTCATGTGTGATGAACCAGGTGTTTGTGCTATCGGCAGCTTATCAACTGACATTATTAAAAAAAATTATTAATGTAATTAATTGAGTAATGCAATATCAATAATAATAAATATATCACCTGCGGTAAGATGTCTCTTGCCAACGCTAGAATGTGGTGAAGCGTCCTCTAATCTCGGCGGTGACGTTGGCGAAGTAACTGTCATCATAAGAAAATACATAAAATTTGCCTCCTATTTAAAATTATGGAATATACAGAAAATAACATGGTGTGACATGCTGATCGTCGTCGTGCAATCGAGATGTCTCGACTATGTGCCCCGTCGATGGTGGAGCAACTGTCACAAAAGCAAAATATTTAGAAAACTTTATCGCCTACTATGTGACACGTATCTGGAGTGATACGTTGAGCCGACCCACCAATGGATCGCCTACTATGTGACGATCCGACTACATGTCCCATCGACGACGAAGCAACTTATTAAAAAATGAATTTAACTATTATAATTAACTAGAAATAAGCAATTAACAATAAATATAATACCTGGTGGTTGTGATGGCTGACTCATCTGGAGTGAACGTCTAGAAGAGCGAGATAACCTAGATGCTCGACCTCTAGTAACCATGACTGAAAAAAAGTAACAATCTTGTCTTATTATCGGTAATCATATATAACTAAAAAAAAGAAGCTTGTGTCATTAGAAGAACTACGAGATTCATTCGCTTGTTTCATATTCTAATTCATTTCATCATTTTCGTCATCATCGCTATAATCTTGGTTCGAGTCATCGTCAACGAAATTGTCAAAGTTCACTTCCAAGAGGTTATTTGAATTGAACTCTTCCATTGGCTCAGCGTCATCGACCAATTGAATATTCTCAACTCCATCGGCTACATCAATCATCTCATTCACTCTATCTTCTTGGTAATAATCATCCATGGGCACATCGTTGTATACGGATGATATTTCATTATCATCTACCATTGTTTCTACTAAGAATACTTCTACTTCTCACCTTGCTGATCACTAGCTGATTATATTAGGTTTTTATTCCATTTTCTATTCATTTCACCCATATCGAGCCCTCATTTTGCCTTACTTTTGGCCAATTATGCATGGAATACAATGGATTATGATAACCAGCTGATCATCCTCATTTTACACTTAATTCCATGTGCATAGAGGTTTTGAATTGCTAAAATTCATAAAGATATCAATTCTATGCCCAGTTATCATTTTTTTGGGCAAGTTATCATTTCAATGTGCAAAGTTATCATTTTACTAATTGAGCTGATTTCTAGTGGTTATCTTGCCCTAAATCCCTTGCCATTATGAATTAATCATATTTGGGTGATCATATTTCAACTTGTGCAAAGTTATCATTCCATTTCAGAAGTTATCATTTTTGGTGCCAAGTTATCATTTTGGGGGTAAAATTGTCATTTCGATGTGCAAGGCTATCATTTCTGCATAACAACATTAGGCAATTGTTAAATTACTGTCCTAACTCCTTGCTGCTCTGATTTGATCACATTTGGATAACCACAACTAAATTTACAATAAGTTATCATTTTATGGCAAAAAGTTATCATTCCGGGGCTCAAGTTATCATTCCTATGAAATTTTATCCACACTTGATAATTGACCTCATTTACTTGCTATCCTAATCCCTTTGATGCCTTCACTGCTCTGAACCACTCATATTTGGACAATTTTGATGATATGGCACAAAGTTATCATTCCGGGCAATAAGTTTTCATTAAACAAATAAGGATTTCATTCCTGCACAACACCAAACCCCATTTGACAATAGAGCTGATATTTGTTATTGTCCTAATCCTTATTTGTTTAAATTATATTCAAGGACTTTGATGCTTGCTGTTTTGCCTCTTCTAGCAAGGAAAACAAGGCTGCACAAGTTGGAAAAGGAGGGGGACCACTTACTTTCTTGTTGTCCAAAAAGCTGGCACCTGCTGATATTTTCAGAACCAGGACACATGGCATAATCATGGCATAATAAAACATTCTCATCTGCATCTAAGGGTGTAGAAGGGTCATATATAAGCTGTAAAACCTAAAGAATTGAGAGGGGTGGGCGATTGCAAGGGTTTCCGCATCAAGGAGCTGAAGGACTGTTGGAACATCCCTGATTTCCTGTCGACAGATTTTCACTCAGGATGCTTTGTATCAGTTTTTCTTTCCATTGCGTATCAAACTATGTAACTATGCGGAGCTAATTCCCATCTCTCCTAAGATAGGTAGTAATCTAGTTTAGTTGTGGATGGATTATGGACATTTTTGATTTTCTGCACTGAATCAAGTTCTGATTTCTGAAATTCTGATTTTTATGGATCTGTTCTTGACATTGTGAGATCCTACTTATATTTACAACTGAGAGGTTGTCCTTTGATCCACTCTTTGTTCAGAAATGAATAAAAAACCAATGCCAAGTTTCTAGGTCCAATCCCAATTAGGAATCTGATTCATTATTTTCTGGAATCTATTTTTCTCAAATCTGATTTCTGATTCTGCATTTCTAATTTCTGATTCCTGGGATCTGTCTATCATTGTAGAACCCCTTATTCTATTAGCTGCTGAGAAGTAGATTGTGTGGGTTTCTTCTTATTCAGAAATGTATTAAGAGGCAATGATAACTCCCTTGAGTTAAGTATGCAAAAACATGCTGTTGGTAGAATCTGTTTTGAATTCTGATTTATGAGTTTTATGGAATCTGCTTTGTCATTGAGGTTGATTCATGTTTCCTTCTTGTTCAGAGATGAATCAAGATGCTGTGATAATTGTTAGACTCAAATATGTAATTATGTGCTCAATGAATCCAATTATTTGATGTTGGTGTGGATTTCAATTCAATTTGCAGTCGAGAGGCTGATTTAAAATCCTCTTGCTGTTTAGAGATAAACCAAGAAGCACTAGCATTAATGTTGGATTGATTTCATTCTTGCTTAGCTAATTGAAGTAATTCTCTCATTATTAAAAGTGAAATTGGTTGTTAACATTTCAGACTTTACTGAATTGCATAATTTGAAAGAATTTTTTCAATATTAGTAAAGGGGACTTGAGTTGGTGCTTAATGTTAACTTGATATCAGTAAGGACCTCTTCTAATTTAACTTAGCTAATTATTTATATGGGAATATGATAATTAGTCCTGAGTCAATCATGCTGTGATAACAATCCATTTCCAAGTTGAGTTAAAATTGACATACATTGATAACTTGTTCCATTCATACATAAATGAACTAGATGAACCCCAATTCCTAAAAGAACTTTTCCATTGATTGATAAACCCTTTTAGCCCTTAGTTCAGCATCTAAATTTCAGTTTATAGCAATCTCCAAAAATCTCAAAAATAGTTATCCTTTTTGCCACTATTAAAAATTTGTTTTCTACTTTTTCTAATTTCCTGATTTTGACACTTAAGGTAGGGTAAATCTAGATTGTCTTAGAGAGTCATTGGCTTCAAATCACTATGGATACGACATTTGGGTCCATTACAATTGACCTGTACACTTGCAGTAAAGAGTGAGTTAGGGAGTTGATTCAAATATAGAAAATTCTCATTTTTGACCACAAAATCAGCAAGTTATCACTATACTCCACTTAATTCACATCACTTGCATGACGCCCACTATTCATCCTTGATTCTTTTCGATGGATACTTAGTGTAGTACACTTGTTGCGCTTGTTCCGTCAATACAAATGGATCGTATAACTGAAATCACGATCGAGGGTTAATATCCACCAATTTAAACCTTTGATCGATTTGAACTCCTTTCTCTTGATCGAACCAACGACATTTTAGCACCACGACTTTGTTCAATTTTTCTAAATAAGACAATTATATGATGCCTTTTATAACACCATAGTAATCAAAGTCGTTGTCCCCGTACATACTTCCTAGAACACATATGTCACTATTAAGTTGAACGTTGTCGGCTATATTCTTCTGTATGGAACCAATATCCATTGACTATGATGTTGCAGTAGCTAAGAACTTGTTTCTTCAGGCCATGACCCAGATCTCATATTTTTAATTTTTAAATCTATGATTGAGCCATTAATAACCTACAAGAGAAATAACTAAAATTTTATTAAAAGTTACAAACTTAGGTAATAATTACTAGCAATCGGAAAGAATTCTCACTTCACAACTCAACCAATCTGTAAAATATTCGTCTCATAGTTTTAATAACTCATCGTTTGAAACTAATAGATTGTTTTCTCATTGTAATTCTTTGAATTTCCTGAATTCATAATTGTCAATTAATGAGTTCACATAGCAACAATTAACTTTAAATTATATAACATACTAAAATAAATTGTCTTACTCGAGATACAGCATCACTTCACTACAATTTGCAATGACATAATTTTGAACGGCGATGAAATCTCTGTCATTCAAGACAACTTTGCGTCTTGCACCAAGAAGTCGACATGGGTACTTGAAGATGGATAGAATATTCATGTTAACTTCTCTTTCACCACCATCATCGTTTCTTGGAACTTGGGTGTATCGTGATTGTATGTGTGGCTCAAAGTACTTTGAAGTGAAGTTTGACACCTCATGAATGAAATATGATTCACATATGGAGCCTTCAATTTTTGCCTTATTCTTCACCTTCCTTTTCAAATATAACATGCACCTTTCGAAAGGATACATCAATCGATACTGAACTGGACTCACAACTTTTGTTTCTTATGGAAGATGTACAATCAAGTTCTCCACCACATCAAAGAAAGAATGTGGAAATATCTTCTCAGCCTTGCACATGGTAATCACAATAGAAGTCTCTAACCAGAGATGTCTTCTTCCCGAACGATGGATGCACAAAGCTCTTTAAAGAACATAGATAACTCTGTTAAAACTTCTTGGATGGCCTTTGGAAAAAGGTTCTTTAAAGGCAATTGAAAGCAGACTTTGCATAAAAATATGACAATCATGACTCTTCATCCCATGTATCCTTCCATTGTACAGGTTAAAAAAATGAGATATGTTTGATACATATCCGTCGGGGAATTTCAATTGCTTGATCCATTCGAAAACCACTTTTCTTTGAGCATTGCTCAAGACATAAGTAGCTTTTGGCTTTTTGCATTTACCATTTTGAAGATGAATGATATCTAGCTCTAGTCTTTTGCACATTAATTTCATGTCTTTGCGCGCCTGTATACTATCTTTTGTTCCCTTTAACATCCATAATAGTGTTGAAGATATTGTCAAATACGTTCTTCTCCACATGTATGACGTCTAAGTTATGACGTACCAAGTTTGAAGACCTATAAGGTAACTCCCAAAAAATACTTCTTTTCTCCCAATTATGTTCACTTCCAAACCCAATTTGCTTGTAACTACCGGCCTAGCAATTCTTCTAATGAGTTTACTTGCTCTAGCAATTCCTGTCCCGTCAAATGAGTTGGAGACAAAGTGTTCTCGGTTGCATTCTTTTTAAATGAGTTTCGATCGTGACGCATCAAATTCTCCAATGGCAAAATCATCCTATGACAATCAAATCAGCAAGCTTTCCTATAATTTTTCAAATAAAATGATTTTGTATTCTTTCCACATATGGGACAAGCAAGTTTACCTTTTGTACTCTGACCACTCAGCATTCCATATGCTGGAAAATCAAGTCCATATTAATGCGACTCTCATAATGAAATTTTGCTTTTTGGATTTGTCATAGGTAACCACGCCATCCTCCCACAACATCTTGAGTTCATCAATCAAAGATTTTAAGTAAACATCTAAACTTTTACCAGAAGATGGAAGATCCGGGATGATACAGGTAAGCAATATGTTCTATCGTCTCATACACATGCTTAGAGGTAAATTATAAGGTGTCACAAAAACCGGTCAACATGAATAAGCAGTACTTAATGAGCCAAATGGGTTGAAGCCATCGGTGCAAAGTCCTAATCTAACATTGTGTGATTTTATAGAAAACACCGGATGAAGTGCATCAAATCATTTCCATGCCTCAGCATCCGAATGATATGTAATGGAATTTCGATCATCACGTGCCCCTTCTCTATGCCACCTCATAAATTGTGCAGTTTTTTCAGAAAGAAATAGTCGTTGTAATCTTGAAACAATGAGAAAGTATCTGAATACTGCATTTGCCACATTTTTCTTCGAACTTTAGGAATTTTTTCTCGGCTTGTATCTGGGCTTGCCACAAATAGAACAACTCATAAGTGAGTTATTTTCCTTGTAATACAATATGCAGTGATTGCGACATGTATCAATCTTCTCATATTCCAATCCTAAATCTCTCATTAATCTTTTGCACTTGTAAAAGTGTCTCGGTAATTTCTCTGAAGCTGGAAGCATACTCTTAATAATGGCAAGCATCCAGTCAAAACATCTTTCATTCATATTAAATTCTGATTTCAAGTTCATTAGTTGTGGCACTGCAGAAAGTGTAGTTTGCTTCACGCATCCATTCCATAAAGGTTCATCCACTTTTTCAAGAAGATTATAAAATTTAGAAGCTGAAGGATTCGAGTATTCTTCAATCAATGTTTCACCAATATTTTCTCCTAATATTGCATCTTGTATCATGTCCCTGTACGGATTGCTCGAGTTGCCCACATTGGTATCTACATTAGTTGTCTCTTTAGCCCATCTTTCTTCACCATAAAAGATCCAATTTGTGTATGTCAGTAAGAAACCGTTGTAATATAAATTCTTCTGCACATCATATCTTACATTCCACTGATAACATTTGCACTTCCAACATAGACATAAGATTTTTCCATATGAGGAAGCAACACCTTCATTTTGATATGCCACATTAATGAATTCATCAACACCATCCTTATATTTTTCAGTTATAATGCAACGTTTATCCTTCCAACGATAAATCCAACTACGATCTGACTTTGTCATTTCTGTAATGAACAACATTAAACCATATGTCAATAAATTCTTGTACTTGAAACATATGATTTTGAAGTTACGAAGTCCAAAATTACATGTTTCAAGTACTTCATCGTCGTATTCAGAATCGACCATAATCTATATTTTTGGTACCAAATACTGATAATTTTTTTTATCATTTTCTCATGTCTCTTTTTTTCATAATCCCATTTTATTACCAAGAATGTGGATGTACATCCTTAGTAAAATTTATGAGAACATGATAAAAAAGAGGTACTAGAAATATTAAAAAAATCTATCAGTTTTTTATTTCAAATTGAGTTCAATCATCTTAAGGGAAACTATAATCTAATAACTCGTAATCGTGGAACAAATTTGTTCAGCTCATGCATTTACTATAGGAGAGGTGGGGAACAAAGCAGCATGCAACCAGGAATCAATCATAAATGTCGAACGTTATGATTAACTCAACATCTATAAACTAGGAATTACATTAATTTCAAGTAATTAATTAGGAATTAGATTAATTTCAAGTAATTAACTAAATAATTAACTTAACATGGTATTAGATTAAAAAATAGCAAATTAACTAGTCCTAATATTAGTTTCAAGTGGTGGGCTCGTACCTTCTTAACCGGAGAAGGATGGCGGCTGGCGACGGAGGAAGGTAAGCGGCGGGGGAAGGTGGCAGGTGACGGCCAGCACCGAACGAAGGAGCACAGTCGGCGAGCGGAGGAGGCGGAGGGCAAAAAGCAGCGGAGGAAGTGGTGAGGGCGAATGGCGGCGAAGGAGGCAGAGGGCGGCAGAGGGCGAGGCGGAGGGCGGGCCGCGGAGGAGCACAGACGGCGGGCGGAGGGCGACGGAGGCGGATGGTGACAGAGGAGGCAAAGGTGGAGGCGAATGGTGACGGAGGAGGAGGAGGAGGGCGGTGGAGGAGAATGGCGGCGGAGGTCGGCGTAGGACGAATCAAAGGAGCAGCGAGCGTTTGAGTAGTGGGCGGGCGAGTTTGATCGTCGGAGCAATGTGTGTCGATCGTCGAAGCAGCGGGGTCAGGCGAGTTCGACGAGGGCGGGGTTGGGCGTCGGGCATCAGAGCAGCGAGCATCGACTGTCGGGCATCGGAGCGGAGGGCGTCGACCGTCGGGCACGTTGGTTGCGATGAAAATCGGCGAGTGAGCGTAATAGTAAAAAGTGAAAACGCAAAGGGGTGTTAGGGATTTAAGTTAAGTATTTTGCGCCTTAAATTTTGCAACGCTACTTTGTCGCTACGGAGGCGCCATAATCGAGATGCTATTTCGAGGTTGTAGGGACGCTATATCAAATTTTCTTCCTAATTTAACTTTATATGTGCGAGATTAAGTGATAATAATATGTATATGTGCACGAGTTATAGATGTCCATTTATATGTAAATATGTGCCCGATTAAGTGAGGGTAATAAAAAGACAGCTAATGTGGCGCTATAGAGAAGCTAATACGTCACTAAGATATATTAGCGACACAATTGCATCATAATAGCGTCTCTGTGAACTTAGCGTCTCACGTTGGAGACTCCAGGGCAACGCTAATAGGTTTTTTATATTCTAATTTTCTATAATATGTATGTAATTTTCTTTATTAAGATAGCGTCTCATCATATTGTGCCCCATTCCAGTCGTTTTGTTTCCTTCCCACAATCTAAAAATTATGAAATGCATATATAATTATTTATATATATATCTAATATATGTGTATGTATATGTCTACGTGTGAGAGATTAAGTCACAAAAATGTATATATCTATGTATTATAAGTATATACGTGTATGTATATGTCTATATATGTGCGAGATCAAGTGACAATAACGTGTATATGTATACGTATTCCAAGTATATATATGTATGTATATGTTTATATGTGCGAGATTAAGTGATAATAATATGTATATGTGTACTTATTATATATAAGTATAAGTATATACGTGTATTTATATCTCTATATGTGTCTGATTAAGTGAGTGTAATAAAAAGTCGGTTACTACGGCGCAATAGAGATGCTATTGAGTCGCTAAAATATATTAGCGACACAATAGCGTCGACGTAGCGTCTCATATGTGTTAGCGTCCCAATAAGAAGATGATAGAGAGACGCCAATAGTGTCTCTCTAGCGTCGACGATATTTGTGGCTCTAGTGTGGCTAGGTAGACGCTATTGAGCCTTCACGGAGATGCTAAAATGGGATAATTTATAACAAATCATGTATCTTAATTCAACCATGATAATTTCATGATCAAGAATATAAAATAATATATGTATAATTAAGATATGATATATATTGTATGGATAAATAACATATATAATATAGGTAAGAAATTATATATTTAGGAACACTCCTATGATGTAGACATATATAAGTAATTATGTAGGAATACATATATATGTTGAAGGTACATATACAATATTTAATTTATTTATTAATTAAAGTATAGTATAGATAATATATAGGGTTGCGTCAAAATAGATAACATATAGCGATATAAATATAGATAGCCTATATATACTTATCTATTTTTTAATTAACATATATATTTATGAGATGCCAAGTAAGTGCTCATATTGGCTTCCACATAGCGTCGTCTTAAGTGTGATGCCAGATAGCGTCTAAGAAGGTGAGACTCTAGCGTCGCGTCGAAAGATGTCGACGCGAGAACAACGCTAGTTCTCCCGCTAACTTTCGCTTCATGATGCGAAATAATAGTGGCTACTTGGTGTCGCTATGGCGCCTTCTTTAGCGTCTATTTTTCGAAACCCTAAGACAATGCTAATGTGACTCTATTGAGAGGCAAGTAGCATCGCTTGCTTGGGACTCAATTGAGACGCCATAATGGCGCTCGTGACATTGACTTAGCATCACCATGTTTTAGTCGTTATTTTGCGTCGCTAATTGCTAGTTTTCTTGTAGTGTTAGTCGACTCCTACTGCTTGGCATCATCGACTTTTCCCAGGTGTTCTTGTCCATACCAAAGATCGAGCAATGTCTCAGCAATCCAGATATGTTCAGTTAGTAGGTTGATCTTTTTGTACGTATTTTGCTGCATCAGTAGAATAGCCTAATGCAGTAGAATAACCTAAAACACTCAATGTGCACTGGGAGTTCATGTCTGATTATACTCGTTACCTATAAGATAAATGCAAGGGAAGAATAACCCGTGATCTTCGCAGTCCAGTAGGTAGATAATAAACTAATGAATAAATATTAGCAATAAAGAAGCATGGCGTCATAAGAATCAATGGAAAAAAATCAGTGTTATACTTATAGTATTACTATTCTCTGGGTGTAATCAATGGGATAAATCAATGTCATACTCTGATTGGGTAAATCAATGCAATGCTATCGCTGAGAACAATGAATGAATCAATGCAATGCTCTGAATCAGTGTCATTTATGCAATGTCATCAATGAGTTTTTTGGTTGCAACGGTGCCATGTACTTCATGAGGCCAATGATTGCGCACAAGGAGTCATCCTCGCTATAGGGAAGGATTATACCCTATTTCGTCACGTGAGGGGGAGAAGTCGTGCATGCCTAATCCATGCCCTAACAATACAATGAACAATGATAAACCATGAGCTCCCATCAATCCGTAACATGGTCGCCCAAGCTTTTATCTTTATTAATTAGTTATGTTATTGTCTTCATCCAAATTGGGACTTCAAATCATACAATGGAATGGAATATGAGTCAATATATCGGTGAAATCAAATGAATCAAGTGTCATGAATCAACATTAAAATAATAATAATAAATAATCAATATGATACATCATGCTTTGACATAACCCAGCCCGGGTTGGATGTGGCTCGTAACGACTTCATCGGTGATTGCTGCCTCGGCCTCAGCTCGGGCCGAGTATATCCCGAGCTCGACCCGGGGTGACTCTTATTATTTTTGTATCGGAAACCTAGCTAGGTTTAGTGGAGCCCATGCCGGATTCCGTGTGGGTGGGGCAGGTGGTGAGGCTGGGTCTGTCTCAGCGCCATGTTGACTGACTGTGTTTATACTCGATCGGGTTCATCAAACTTGGGTTGAGTTCTATGATTTCGATGAATTCATGGTCGCTCTTTCATGATTTTCCACACAATTTTGCCATAATAAACCTCTTAAAAGTGAAAGTACGCAATAAAACGATGCATGGTAGATAAAAAGACAATCCTATGGCTCTAAGTGAATCCTGAACCATGCAAATCTATTGTTAAAAATGATCCAAAGATTGATCTGATGATCCACCTATCTCTGAGCATTTTCCCTGCCATTTTCCTCTATTTTTTCAGGCTCGTCTTGCTCGTCTTCGTCTTCGGGCATTTCGGATGAACCTTCAACCTCGAAAGTCCTTCGTCCCTGCTCCTGGTCATCTACTGATTTGGGGAGAAAACAGAGAGGAAAATAATCAGAAAAAATAGACAAAATATATTAGGAAAAGTGTCAACCATGGACGCTACTCATTACTTGATGTTCAAGCTCGTCTCCGGTGATGGCAACTGACACCGCTTATCACAAGCTCAAGTTGCCTGGTCATCCAGGAGGGAGGATATGACCAGAATGAAGGGGTTAGAGATTGTTTTGGTTGAGGGAAAATTTTATATAGATAAGTTTGTTGTAACTTTTCTCTCACGTGGACTCCTCAGATTTAATTTCTAACTAGATTTTGGTTCTTGTCCTTTGATTATTTTTTTATCAAGAGTTGGGTGTTACACGCGACCTCTTCACCGAACGATCTCTTTGCCGCCACCCGCGACCTCCTCGTTGGACCACGTTGTTCGCTAGCTTGCCATCGTCCTCTTTGCTCCCGGATGACCTCGCTTTTGCCTCTACACCGGCCGAGACCGGTTTTCTTTTCCGCGCATCCTTGATAGACGACACCATGCCTCGACATAGGATGAACTAGCATTCTTGCTTATTGCTTATGGGGTATATGGAATACTCGAAATGAGGCTCATTTTCGCGCCTAAAGGGCAATCATTCAGTCGACTTGGGAAATATTAGGAATATGCTACTCACTCTATATTTTGGGCACTCATCCCCCAAGACCATCTGGTGGGAGCACTTTTTCTGACAGAATTAAGATTAATTCGGATGGTTCCGTTACTAGAGCAATGAAGGATGGGGGTGCACGCTATATAATCATATATTCTGACTACTCCTTCATGGCTGTAGGTACCCTCTCGCGTAAGGCGAACACTGTTCTTGAGATGGAGGTCTGGGGATTCTTGGAGGGTATCAAGTATTGCTGGCGATTGGGGTATCCAAAGGTGGATGTGGAATTCGACTTTGCTGTCATTGCAAGCTTAATCGACCATCGTTCTCCACCCCCTTGGAGAGTTCAACATCTCATTTCGAATATCCAAATGTATCTTAATCTTTTTTAACACTGGCATCTTAGACACTGCTTTAGAAAGGTTAACCAATAGCTGATTATTTAGCTGGGAGTGATTCCCTCCTCTGGGCATTCGTCATCTTTTGTATATTTCAATGGCTAGTTTCCTTTCATTAAAAAAGGATGGTCTGTACAAAGTGGGGAGTCTAAATCATGCATCCATCCCTATATGACTACGGAGCATGATCATTAAACCCAAAAAAATATATGCTCTGACAAAAGAATATGATCAGTGTGGTGCGGGTAAATTACATCAAATACCCTCAAACTTTGATCGTTTTCCAGCGCTACCATCTAATTTTACTTTGTAACAAAGTGCCCTCCATCTTTAATTTATTTCATCCAAATTTCATCGGTTATAGTTCGTTACCAAGTTGCACTGCTGAAGTGACGTCGACACGACATCTTTCCTCTTCTCCATGCAAGCATTTACCGACGTGATAACATTAAAAAAAATAAAAAAGCCACACAAGCAGGAGTGGCCACGATGCCCCCCCCCCTCGATCACCTACAACCTTCTCCGACCAAGATCGCAACCCCCCTCCCTCCTTTCCCTTTCCCTGCGCGTCGATGCAAGGAAAGGAGAGGGGAGGGAGGGGGCATCGGCCCCTCTCCTTTGCTTGCTCCATCGGCATGAGCAAGGCGAGCCCCCCCCCAGCCGCTCTTCATCGGCACGCGCGTAGGGAGGGGGCCCGCACTCTTCTCTCATCTCTTCTCCATCACCGGAGAGGAGGAAGGGGGGGTGCCCCCTCCTCTGCCTGCGCATGTCACGGGGTCATTCTCGGATACTAGACCACGTGCGGCGACTTGGTGGATAGGCATCTAGCCAAGCCTATTATGAATGGCAACGGAAGTTTTATGGTCGAGACGACTATGCCGAGAGTTGCTCTTATAGGCATTTAATCACGAACATGACTAGATTGTTGGACTAATCATCATGGTCCATGGCATTAGCGCGTTGCGGCGCTAATGCAGGGGCTTGGGCACTTTAAAGTCCGAAGGGGCAGCCGAGGAACCATGAGACGCCACGAAGGGACACCGATGTAGGTTGCCACCCCACGCTTAAGGCCAGACACTAGAATTAAAAGAAAGCTTACTTGTATTAACTATGATGAAACATAACATACAATTGGGCCTCGGAAGGCACTAGTGAACTCCTCACAGAGTACCGTAGGTATAGGAGTCTTATTACATATTGAAGATGCAAAAGACGCACCCTACGAGAACGTCACCTACTTGACCATTCATAAGGATGGTCTTACAAGATAAATGCTCTACGGGCGGATAACTTGGTACTCTAAAATATTATGCAGTGCGGGGCGACTGCATGTGTTCCATGGTTTCGATGCTGAGCGGCACTGGTGTCGCGAGGCTTCGCGCTTCGTGTCACGGGAAAACGCTGACATTCTCCCCCACCAAAGTCGGCGACGCCCCCGACGACATTGTCCGGGCTTCTTCAGGGTCCTCGCCTTCCATCTTGACTTCGCTTGTCTCGTTCAATTCTGCCTTCTTTGCCTTGACTTCTACTTCATCAGCATCACGCAGTGCCAGGAATGCTCACTCCTTGGGGTCTCACTGAGGACTCCTCCCTCAGGCCTACTTCGCTTACTGATCCTTCGTCCAATCCGGGGTCATCACTTGTGCAGCGCCAGTGAAGTCCTCCATGTGCGGTCTGAGTTTATCAAGTAACTATCCGTCCATCAAGTCTCTGTTGGCTTCACTTCTCTTCGACTTGCGCAACGTCAACTTGTGTGGTTTGTCTTCTTTGGGGTGAAACAACTCTTGTATGCCTTCGGGAATAGCTCAGTGAAAGAGTTGCTCCAGGGTCGTGCAGAACACGATGAAGAGTCTCGTCATTCGACCTGCATGACTTGACTCAATGCTCTCATGTTGCAAGTGGCTGCGACATAAGGTCTTCCTTCCGTCAAATGCAAGGCACGGGACCATCTCACCCTCGATGATCGTCTTGTAATTTCGATGATTTAAAACAGCACAAGCTCTTTGATGATCGCATTTGCAACTTGACTGCTTCGGGTGCTTCGGGTCGCTATGATAAGTGACACGAGTCTTCCCACGAATGCTTTGAGACGCTTCGGGTCTCTTTATGGGCTCGACTCAATGCCTCTACGTAGCAAGTGATTGCAACGTAGAGTCTTCCATCCCTCCGCCGAATGAAGAGCACAGGACCACCTCATCCTTGGTGATCGCTTGATGTTTCAACGGTCTTGAAGCAGGACAAGGTTCTTTGATATGGCGCTTCATGCCTTGTCCGCTTCGCGTCGCTATGATGAGCGACGAGAGTCTCCCCACATTCCCTTGTGGTTCAACTCACTATCTCTGTTTTGCAGATGGTTGCAGCGTGGAGACCTTCCTCCGTTGAGTGCTGAGTGCGGGACCACCCTACCCTTGGCGGTCATTTGATATTTCAACGGTTTGAGGTGGAACAAGGTTCTTTGATATGTCCCTCTCTGCCTTGTCCACTTCGAGTCGCTGTAATGAGCGACGATGGGAGTCTCCCCACATGTGCCTGTGGTTCGACTCACTTCTCCTGCTTCGATGGGCTTTGCTTTATACTTCATTGGGAGGTCTCCTCCGTTGCGACTTGAACATCTCTTCTCCCCACCGTTACCCTTGTCCCAAGGGCTTAGGCGGTATGGCACTTGTCTTGGCACGAATGACTTGACAGCGGCGGCTAGCGAGCGGAAGTTGGACGATCCTGTCGTTCCAACTCTCTCCTAGTCTAAAGCTTCTACCCCTCTGCTTGAAGAGCACCAACGTTGGGTCTTCGTTCTCTTGAGAACACTGTAGGCGAAGCTTGGTGATACCCTTCACCTCCTCCTTCAACATGCCCATCTGATCGATGCTGAACAAAGTGATCTTGACCTCCAGTCCCGATTTGTCAGGGCGTGCATAATTGATGAACTGCCTTCTACTTCTATCCCATATCCTGATGGGATTCATGTTTGTGTTTGCCACATTCCATCTTGTCACGATGGCATCACCATCATGAGTTCGCCACATCTTGCAGGGTTCTTGGGATATGCCTTCTTCCGATCCTGGGACTTCCTTTGAAGCTTCGGCAACACCTTCAAGTATGGACGGTGAGATATCAATGTGCTCGTTCATGAGAGGATACACCTTTGATACTCGTCCATCCACACTTCAGACGAAGTAATGCCATTATGCCTATCATCCTAGATTATGCACCTTTGACATACTTGTCCACCGGACGGCTTGACCCTCGCGAAAGAGTAACTAATGGCATGAGCTCCCAACTTCACCTCCATCTTCATTCGAAGAGACGACATCGCCGGTGTGCTCTTCGGAACCTTGGGGACTCTGATCCTTGGAGGCCGCTTCGATTACTCGAGGCGATGTCCGAGAGGAAATGACACTCCTTCCTTCGGTTGGTGGCGGAACGCTCGACAGCAGCATGTCAAGGTTCACCAAGTGCTCGACGCTCAGAACATTTGCCAAATTGGTCACTGAGTTGAGGCGTCGATTCGCGTTGGCATGTATCAAGTTCGTCCCAACCCTCGATGGTTGACATCGTGCCGCTTGCGGGATGACAGTTGATGAGGCAGGCAGGGCTGACAGCTCATCTCCAAGTGTTTGCAAGTAATCAATGCTTTGGCCCATCTATGAAAGTCGTCTTGGCGCGGCAGGCGATGCTGGCGGCACGACAAGACGCTTGTGAATGATACTCCATAGTCGAAAGGATGATGTTCCTTAGCCGAAAGGGACCATGAACCTTGATGCTTAACCTTTGAGCCAACTTCTCCCGTGAAACGGTTGTGCACTTCACGTTACATGACTGGGCATGCGATACGATGTCACAAAATACCGAGCAATGCTAGATTGTCATGATAGTGCATGACCGACAGTCCTTGAATATGACACGGGTCCTCCGACGTTTGTGTAAGCGACCTCTTGATATGGGTAGTGCAAGACATCATGCGGAGCATATGGCCACTCTTGACGCAGCGCGACACTTCAAGATTCCCTGACTGTACATCTAGGGTAGTTGATCTACTCGAGTGAGCGACGCATGACCGTCCCGATTAGGCATGGCGATCATTCCGCCATCATAATGCATGACGGACATTCCTTGACACGACACGAGTGTATGAGGAACTTGCCGCGGGGGGGGGGGGGGGGGGGGGCACGACTAGGCGTGCGGCGAGGAAGCTTGCCACACATTCCTCATTGGCGTCCATGACCAAAGATCATGGTACCAGTGTACTTGGGCATCGTAGAGTTTTTTTAGCGAAAGCAATTTTCCTACGCTAGGGCACATCGCGATGACACAAGCGAGTCATCGTCGCTGGGTAATCCGAGCAGGATGAACTGCTCTGATACCACTTGTCACGGGATCATTCTCGGACACTAGACCACGTGCGGACTAGGTGGATAGGCACCTAGCCAAGCCTGTTTTGAATGGCAGCAGAAGTTTTATGGTCGAGACGACTATGACGAGAGTCGCTCTTATAGGCATTCAATCAAGAACATGACTAGAGTGTTGGACTACTCATCATGGTCCATGGCATTAGCGCGTTGCGGCGCTAATGCAGTCTCTTGGGTGCTTTAAAGTCCGAAGGGGCAGCCGAGGAACTACGAGACGCAACAAAGGGACACCGATGTGGGTTGCCACCCCACGCTCAAGGTCAGACACTAGAATTAAAGAAAAGCTTACTTGTATTAACTATGATGAAACATAACATACAATTGGGCCTCGGAAGGCACTAGTGAACTCCTCCTAGTGTACCGTAGGTATATGAGTCTTATTACATATTGAAGATGCAAAAGACGTACCCTACGGGAACGTCACCTACTTGACCATTCATAAGGATGGTCTTACAAGATAAATGCCCTATGGGCGGATAACTTGGTACTTCGTAATATTATGCAGTGTGGGACGGCTGCATGTGTTCCATGGTTTCGGCGCTGAGCGGCCGAGAGCGATAAGTTAAGCGGCACTGGTGCCGCGAGGCTTCGCGCTTCGTGTCACGGGAAAACGCCCCATGACACGCGGAGAGGGGGCTTCGCCCCCTTCCCTCTTTTTTCCCTAACGTCGAAAAGGAGAGGGATGGGGCCGTCCACCCCTTCCTCTTCTCCCTTTGGCTGCTCAAGTGACTAGTGATTGAAAGGCATGTGGTTAATGTAATATTCTTCAAAAAAAAATAAAAGATAACTATAATCATTAAGATCCAATTATAATATTACTAATCTAACAAGTCCAAAATCCAAACTATATGTACTTTTTATACCCTTAAATCCTACCTAACATCTCACTTTCCTCACTCCTTCCAACACTAGTCAGCCTATAGCCACCCTCAAGCTACAGTAACCTTTAATCCACCTACCCCCTCTTTCTCTCTCTTGCGTCCCTCATGGTCAACGTCAGCACACTCTCCCATCCTGTCACACCCCACTCTGTGACTAAGTTTCAATTCCAACTATTACCTTCCTTAATTATGTTTAGCAATTTTATAAATAAAATCAACAAAACCTCCTCCCTTATTTTGTGTTATTTGCCAATACATACAACAGATGCATATATATATTCATCAAAGTTTAAATAAATAGTTATAAGATATATCATTCACATATTATCATTATAATTTTTTTCCACTACCACCTCACATATAACACCCCACAGTATCAAGTTTTATACAACCTTACAAAAAGTTTTCTCACAAACTTAATTACAACATCTAAGACTACCTAATACATGCATGTTTCAAAAACAAAAGTGAAGGGGAAAATAAAAATGAAAGAAAAATAGCAATGCTCCGGCGGTTCGACCTCTTCTATATGCCTCAAACCAAGCTTCGAGTCAACTCAACTCGAGAACTTACAAGTATCTGAAAAATTTAAAATGGGTACTGTGAGCAACAATCATTTGCTCAATGAGTGAAATAAAAGTACAACATAGGGGGACAATACGAGTACATATAACATTTAAATAATCATATTTCTTTCATATGAGAAAACATTTAAAGCATAACTCATATCACATAACTTTCTAAATCATATGAACTTTTACATAAATATCAATTATTCAAGATATCATCATATTCACAATTAAACTCCACACATGTGTCATTGCACATACTCATCATGGGTCAATACGTATCCCTCTATGATCATATGTCATACAGCTAAGCAGAGCTTCATAATCAAGAGTATCAAATACGCAGAGCAAATCATGTGTCAATACGTATTCCTCTATGATTGTGTGTCATACAGCTAAGCAGAGCTTCACAATCAAGAGTCTCAGATACGCAGAGCAAATCATGGGTCAATACGTATCCCAATCATGATTGTGTGTCACCCAATCATGATTCTCAGATACGCAGAATGATCATGGGTCAATACGTGCACGCAGAGTAGTCCCCAAAGGGCAAAGACACCTGATATACGCCCCAAAGACTTCATGTATATTGAATGCGGTCCCAAAGACCTTTTTCAAACAGCATGGCTAATGAACACATGGAGTTTAAGAATATCAAAATACACATGTCATAATCTCATATCATTATCAAGTAAAACTTATTTTCACTTCACAAGCATTGTTCCCTGAAAACATTTTTATATAAGATGTTACTCCATCTCATATGAAATCTTTGAAACATATCATAAATACTTTTCATAGCTCAAGATATGTTTCAATAATAACAATAATAAGCTTTGCTTGAGGTAATACCATAAATAAAATAACTAATATATAACATTTTGCTATGTTGTAAATTTACCCATTCACCTTGAGCTTTATGTTTTCAAAGAGGTTTACTAGATTTTCCTCCTTTCACTTGTAGCTTGTTGGTTTCCTACAAGCAATGATGCTATTTTATTTTCCAATTACTACTAACACTTATTCACCTTAAAATGCATATAATCCCTTCTAATACTAATGTGTAATTTCAAGTGTTTATGTTCATATGCTACTTCACACTCCCAACTATTCAATTTTCCAAAGTTTAACTAGGTGCTGTCTTAGGATTTTAGACTGAGTAATTGTCAATGAATAATTCATAACTTCTTAACCACAAAGGCAAATCTCATAATTCTGAATAAATTAGAAACTACACTTATAAGGTTTCCCATCCCCCAAATATCATTAACTAAGTTCAAGTGAGTAATTCAAAACATCCCATGAAATCTGACCTAGGGTTTATGTCCTGGCAGATTGTATGTCACTGAATGATTAATTTATATCTTTAAAAATTCTTATTCATTTGACAAGATCCTAATTTTCCTAGAATCTAGACGTCAGTAGTCTTTAGGCATAAAAATTGTAGTATTTAACTCCTTGTGTGACCTTATAACAAAAATAGTTAATTAGGGTCGTGTTCTGTTAATGTCCTGAAACCTGACAGAAAATCGACTATGAAATGAAAAATTCATTTCTCCACATCTACGTATCCAAATTGGATGATTCCACTTCTTAACGAACCCTTGTGATGTATACTTTAACATGTATAAATTTCAAACCCTAATTCGATTTACCCTAAACATACTCTAATCTACAAGGCAGACCTCTAATTAACCATATTTGATCATAGTTAAACATGTTTATTATAATATTTACAAATATTATAATTTATTCCTAATAATCTTATTTAATTTTTTTATAACACTTATCAATAATTTAATTATGATTATGCTTTAATTCAAAAGTTAATTGCTACACGCAATCATGACTATACAAGCATTCAAACTAACTTAATACGCTAATTAAAAGCAAGATTATGTTAAAATAATATTTGTGGAGCACATCCGTGACAATTCTCCCCTCCTTAAAAAAAAATTCGTCCCCGAAATTTAGATACATGTTCCGAAGGACAAGAATGAAGATTTGGTCATTCTCACTTCCAACTTTCTCTTCACTTGAATGATTTTTTTCCCTATAACATAAATACTAAAGGAAGTTTTCATTTATGAAGTTCATTTTCCTTGACTCTTATAATTTATACTATATTTTTCTTCTCAAGACAAATTCTCTTATACTCGAATAGATTGAGTTTCTCTGTATGTGCAGAAGGTTATTCTGTAGTTTATTGATGGTACGATCTCTAATTCTTTATGAACACAAGGTAATTATATGTACTATTCTTTATTGATGTCTTGTTGTCTTTGGATTTTGCTTTAACGCGACTGCTAGCACACCGGAATATCATATTATAGAAGAGATGAGAAAAGTTGGTTATTGCATCATTCTAGATGAGTTAGCACCCATTGCACGTGGATATAATAATAAAGATTTGAAGAGCAATGGAGGGCTAGATAGAATAGGAAGGAAGATTTCTATTTCACTTGATGCTGGCATAATGACAAGTAGAATATTTTTTTTCAACAAGTATGCCAAAAATCATCAAGAAGCTTCTAGATGTTTGTTTGCGATGCTTTACAAGATTTGACATTGATCATAATTGTTGGATTTCTAACTGAAGACTGGCCAAAGAGTGCATACGATGGTTTAAGAATCTTACTTAGCATATTTTTTATCGTCGTAGTTATAACAACAAATAGCCCTTGCAATTTAGAGACTTAGATAAGGAAAATATAAAGATCTTGATTCAAGTGATACATTGAAGCTTCATGATTTGTTTATTGATAAGCTTGTTTGCTATGGTTTTGATCAATATCACCGAAGCATAGAAACATTGATGATATCGTGAATATATAATATCTTTGATGGTGGAACTTAAAAAATAAACAGTTGACCCAATATATGCCAAAATCTCATATGGGCCTATGTATCATGGACATAAACTTTGCTTCTTTTTTTTCAGGTAATGTTGTTCTTGTGAATTCACTATTAGGATCACTTTTTATTTTTCTTGCAATTTCACAATAATCTTGCATTTATTATATTCTTTCAGCTATAATAGTTTTCCCATTGTGCGTATTTAAAATTCCATAAAAGAATTAATTCTTTCATCTAATCTTGTTACCATGGTTAATTTTATACAAAGTTCCCATAAAGATAAGCACCAAGGTAATGAGTGGAAACACTAATTGCAAGGAAATTTCCAAATATTGGACAAACTTTATGGATAACAAGAACAATGAATAGTACTTCAACAATTATATGGGTCTATCATGAAGCAAAAGAAGATGACACATTGGATAAAGGGAATGACAGAATAACCATCGATTATTATGCATCCCTAAGTCAAATACAATCACTATTATTCGTAAGAATGATGGTCGAAGTATAAGCAACAATGAGTTTTGTGAATAAGACTTCCCTCTCTAATTGATTTACAATAGTGAAATGTCAATTCGAGTTCACGATCGAAGATCAGAAAGGCGTCCCCCTCCAATCGCTCATTCGTTAAACTTCAAAATAACATTTCGTGAGTCGATTTGAGTTTGCGATCGAGAATCAGAGAGGATCCCCCTCCAATCACTCATTCGCGAAACTTCCAAAATTGATGAACGTACTAAAGTCCGAAATGACAAATCATTTATTACCCATAAAAAAGTGACAATAGTGATTTAATCAATCACCCTATATGAGATGTGATAGATAAGGATGAGTAAAAATTCACTTCCCAAATATGAGAAATTGTAATCGATAACAACTAATTAAGAATCGTCAATGATTCAGAATGTATAATGATGAATGTTGTTTGACAACTATGGGTTGAAAGTTGACAATAATTATGATATCAATAATAGCAATTCAAGGTTTCATAGTGATTTCAAAATAACTGATAATAATTCACATTAGACAATGTTACTTTAATGATCATCATATAATTTGAATCGTATCCAATAGATATGAATTTTCAACACTAAATTAATTTGATGATTGGTTCTCCAACCCTTATACATAGTTTAATATTATTATCCATTTCTATAAAATGTTTATCATTTCTTATTAATATAGACATCTCATAATGTCTTCATAGGATTACAAGCATCTATTCTCTTACTAATTGTCCCTATAGAACCTTCAATATCTCGTATAATCTTGTTAAGATTTGATGTTATCAAACCCAAAGAACAAAACTCATACTTACCATCTACACATCCAACACAAGTAATTTCTAATTTCATAATAAGGATCATTCATACATATTTTAAAAGTTTTCATGATCACATTCATATTTCACCTATGTTATTTATAGCACATTCTGCTAATTGACTTTGACTATTCAGAACAACGTAACTATATTTTATTACAATTTTTCCTATCTTCTTATCCACATATTTTATCTGGGTCAATCTCAATCTTGTAGAATTAAGCTTCAAAGTCAATTCACACGTATGTTATTTACAAATTTAGAATACCCATAATCACTTGAAAGAGTCGAACAAATATAATGTTCAAATTAGAATATTAATGATATAATATATATCTATTATCTGATTCTCATACATATGGGTAATCCAATGTATGTTAAATACAATACTATGAATGGGGATTTGTAAATATCCTCTCAACACACCTTCATAAGGTTCAAATGTATTTATTCCAAAACACAATGTCTCATTGCAAAAACTTTTATAACACAATATCTTAGGTTGTGACCTTTGTTATCTTTTGTATTTTCTTTTTTGTTATAAGATGCAAACTAGTTGTTCTTTATGTAACAAGTTCTTGTTCAAATCAATAAGCTTGCAAACACAATCATATGTACATGATTAGTTCATATTTTCTTAGATTGGGTTCAAGATAACACATTATGCTTCCTTTCTATATTAGGAAGAAAGGCTACATGATAAATAATTGATCAAAGAAATTTAGATATATCAGATGAACATACATACTAAGGACGATTTATTTTCCTTAGAATTGACATGATCTAATATCATGAGGTCAACCCAAAACTCACGCATAATTGAGCTCTTAGTTTTATTTTTCCCATAATAATTTTGTGAAATAGTGTTGAAATATCTCTCATGATGTGCACGACTTTCGAAATTGAGAGATCATAAGTTAATGAGTGGTTTGATGATAAAAAATTCATAATGATCATATCGAGTTCCATATATATAGAGGTTGAGATATAACATTCTTTAACTTTAGCTAATGGTATCTATATCTTAAAGTCATTTTTGAGAATATGGTAGTACTTGTTATTGATCAAGCAAGTTACTCATTCTTATTAAGATATTCTTCACAATCACTTGAATTGTATATAATTCATGCCCAACTAAGGACTTATATTTCTTCTTGAAGAATAAATATGAAACTCAGAATTTTGGTTGAATACAAACCTCATCGGAATGCTCCAATACTCTTTTAACCTTATAGGTGTTCTACAATAAGGAGTCTTAAATGTAGGAATAGTTCTATGGACTAGATCTATAAAGAATTTCCTCTATCTCCTTGGTACATAATCTAAGAAGATCTTAATATTTTAACAAATTCCTATATGATTGGAATATCTCCCAATCGTGACCCCTTTTACCTTTATCTCGATGACAAAAGCAAAGTAAACTTCTCATCCCTTTCTAATTAACTTATCTATCATTATTATATAAATAATGCAAGAGGAGAAAATTCTAACATTTATAAAAAAAAATGTAACTGTTAATATTCCCGATAACTCAAAGTAAACTTCTTCCTTAAAACAATGTGAAGTGGCATGTTGATGAACTAATCAAACAACTTTGGGTAAGACATTATAGTCTTAGATATTTAAAGAAATGAAATATGTCATCATTTCCCACTTAGTCCCATTTGACTCCATATTCATTTATATCTTTTGCAAGTACTACTAGTTTGATCCATAACATTGCCATCATGAAACATTATTGATGGACCCATTATGATCACATCATCACATAGGGAGGATCATTGTCGGCATCAAATGCCACACCATGTACTGATGCATAATGCATGAGATGAAAATGAACTCCTAATAGGTCGACCGTTAGGCGGAGCAAATTTACAAAGGCTAATAATATCTAATTGGCCCTCACCACATTACTCATGTGGTGATAGATTTACCCTTTCAAAAATAAAATAAGAAAAGTAATCAAAAGCATGCACTAATAATCTAATGTAGATAACATCGCCTAACCTTAAAATTAAGTCGCACTGTCTGCAGAATCTTATAACCTAAGCTCTGATACCAAACTTTGTCACAATCCACTGTGTGACTAAGTTTCAATTCCAACTATTATCTTCATTAATTATGTTTAGCAATTTTATAAATAAAATCAACAAAACCTCCTCCCTTATTTTGTGTTATTTGCCAATACATACAAAGGATGCATATATATATTCATCAAAGTTTAAATAAACAGTTATAAGATATACCATTCACATATTATCATTATAATTTTTTTCCACTAACCACCTCACATATAACACCCCACAGGATCAAGTTTTATACAACCTTACAAAAAGTTTTCTCACAAACTTAATTACAACATCTAAGACTACCTATTACATGCATGTTTCAAAAACAAAAGTGAAAGAGAAAATAAAAGTGAAAGAAAAATAGCAATGCTCCGACGGTTTGACCTCTTCTATATGCCTCAAACCAAGCTTCGAGTCAACTCAACTCGAGAACTTACGAGTATCTGAAAAATTTAAAATGGGTACTGTGAGCAACAATCATTTGCTCAGTGAGTGAAATAAAATTACAACATAGTGGAACAATACGAGTGCATATAACATTTAAATAATCATATTTCTTTCATATGAGAAAACATTTAAAGCATAACTCATATCACATAACTTTCCAAATCATATGAACTTTTACATAAATATCAATTATTCAAGATATCATCATATTCACAATTAAACTCCACACATGTGTCATTGCACATACTCATCATGGGTCAATATGTATCCCTTTATGATCATATGTCATACAGCTAAGCAGAGCTTCATAATCAAGAGTATCAGATACGCAGAGCAAATCATGGGTCAATATGTATTCCTCTATGATTGTGTGTCATACAATTAAGCAGAGCTTCATAATCAAGAGTATCAGACACGCAGAGCAAATCATGGGTCAATATGTATCCCAACAATGATTGTGTATCACCCAATCATGATTCTCAGATACACAGAGCGATCATGGGTCAATACGTGCACGTAGAGCAGCCCCCAAAGGACAAAGACACCCGAAATACGCCCCAAAGACTTCATGTATATCGAATGCGGTCCCAAAGACCTTTTTCAAATAGCATGGCTAATGAACACATGGAATTTAAGAATATCAAAATACACATGTCATAATCTCATATCATTATCAAGTAAAACTTATTTTCATTTCACAAGCATTGTTCTATGAAAACATTTTTGTATAAGATGTTACTCAGTCTCATATGAAATCTTTGAAACATATCATAAATACTTTCCATAGCTCAAGATATGTTTCAATAATAATAATAATAAGCTTTGCTTGAGGTAATAACAACATTGTATAAATAAATTTTAAATTATAAATAATAAATAATTTTATAACATTGTATATAGAATTTTAAATTATAAATAATAACATTGTATATTTTTAATAACTAACTTTTAAGCATCTATGCTTATATAATGAAAATATTATCATTTTATATATTCAATTTATGAGAACTTGACATGTGACAATTTTGACCTCTGCTTTTATATATAGATAAATAGTTTAAACTATTTTTTAATTCTAAAAAATGACAAATTATTTTTTAAATAGGAATTATTTTTACTTGTAATCATACTCAAATTGATATAAATGAAATACTAAACTTAATTTGACTCAAATTAAATTATTTATTTATAAATTTTTTCTTCCAAAAATAACAAATTATTTCTTTTAATTTTGTTACCTTATATAACATACTATTATAAGATTGTTTATATTTGCTTTTAATCATACTCAAATTGATAAAAGAAGAAAGATTAATCTTAATTTGACTCAATTTGAATGATTTATTTTAAATTATTTGTAAATTTTGAAAATAAAAAAAATACTTACAAAATATCTTTTAGAAAGAAAATAATTTGTTTTAATATACTCTGATGGATAAAAAGAAAAGGTTAATATTAATTTGAATGATATTGAATTTTTATTTTATATTATTTTTAATTTCCAAAAATAACATATTATTTTTTACTTACATAATATATTTTAGAAAGAAAATAATATTTATTTTAAACATACTAAAATAATTGAAGATTAATTTTTAAAATAATATTATTTATCTGACTTTATCATGTATTGTATATTGTTAATATTGAATTTTATATATTGTTACCTTATGCAACAAACTTTCTAAGACTAGTTTTATCTTTTAGATTTACCCTGAATTATTATTTTATCTTATTTTTTAATTCTGAAAATAAGATTAATTTTGTCTTTTAGATTTAGACTTGTTAATTATGTTAATTATTATTATTATTATTTGACACGAGTCGTTGTAATATTTCGCTACTTGTCGTGCTATCGGCTCTTGTGCTTCTACCTCTACTTATATATATGGAAAAAATGGGGGTGCCCCCTACTTAAGTAGGGGGACTGTCCCTCCTACTTCTCTAGCTGTCGGATGTCTCATATGGGCATCCGACGGCTAGTTGAGATCTATTCTTGCTTAATGATTAAACCATGATCGGGTCGCTCCGCGGCCGGTTCATTTTGGGCCGGTTCACGGTGTTAACCCTAAAACAAATCCCTTTTGCAAATTTTTCTCTCTCCTCTCCATTTCGTTCTCTAGCATCGTGACAAATTCCTCTCTGCTGCCGCCCCCTGCCGCCAAGCCCTCTCCTCTCCTACGCAGCGGCGACCGATCGTCACAAATTCCTCTCCTTCGCCCGCCACGCTGCCGCCGAGACTTCTCCTCTCCTACGAAAGCCCACCATCAAATTTCTCTCCTCTCCTACAAATTTCTCTTCGAGCGCCTCACGATCACCCCTGCCGGAGCCCCCCGCAGCAAATAACATCCGTGTCCTTGAGCGCCGTCGCACGCCGCCGTCGAGACCTCTCCTCTCCTATGAACTCGAGCGCCTCACGATCAACCGTCATCGACCAGATCCGCTTCGCCCGCGACGCTCTCCCGCCGACCAGATCCGCTTCGCCCGCCCCGCCAGCGCCCCCGCCGCAGAGAACATCCGCATCCTCGAGGGCCGTCGCACGCCGCCGTCGACCACGAGCACATCCGCCGCCGTCGACACGCCGCCGCCGCACATCAGCGCAGCGGTGACCGCACCCCCACCGCGACGTCGCCGACCGATACCATTTTCTCTCTCTTTTTTTTCATTTTCTCCCTTTTCTCCCTCATTCCGACCTGATCTCGAGCATGTCCGCCGCCAACCAGATCCGCTTCGCCTGCCCCGCCGCCGGCCCCCGCCGCCAAGCACATCCGTGACCTCGAGCTCCCTCGACCGCTGCCGAACAATCGACCTGATCTAGGACGCCGCCAACCTCGAGCACTTCGCCGCCGCCCGTCACCGCCACCCTCGAGCACGCCGCCGTCGCCGTCGCCGACCTCGAGCAAGCCACTCACACGGCCAACGTCGAATTAGTGTAATTTGTTTTAATCATTATGTAATCATGTTGTAATTAGTGTTAAACGTGGGCAAACAATGATGTAATGAGTTAATCACAAGATTTTTTTTTCAATGTGTATAGAATTTTTAAAGTTTTTAAAGATCTAATGAGAACTTGTCTCAATTTTTTAGGTAAACTTAATTTTTCTTTTCCGGTATTCGACGAGCGAGATTCAAATTTTACGCGGATCTTATGCAAGGTTTGAATCTCTCCATTTTGTTATTTTTTTTGCTATATACATTCATATTACTTTTTTTCTTTACACTAAGATAATTATGACATGCATAGGAAAATAGGTTGCTAATGGACGCCGAAGGTGAAAATACTGTTGAATATGATAACATGGCAGAATCAACCAACGAATGGATAAATGAAGAAGACATCGAACATGACAAACCTCCTAATGAAGAGCATGTTGATTATGTGAAATCTTATGAGTTACCAAAATCATATGTTGGGATGATATTTGATACAGATGAGAAAACTTACAAGTACTATAATATGTATGCCAAATTAGTGGATTTCTCTGTGAGAAAACAAACTTCGCATAAGTCCCGGATTACTGGAAATGTAATTAATGTGAAGTATGTTTGTTCTAAAGAAGGACACAAGAGAATGAGGCAAGGACGTGAAAAAACTTCTACACAAAAAAGAGAAGTTAGGGACGATTGTCATGCCCATCTATATGTTGGTCTAAGGCAAGATGGAAAATGGGAGGTGAGAAAATTTTAGGAAGAGCACAGTCATGTTCTGACAACTCCTTCGAAGGTGAAGTTCTTAAGGTCACATAATCAAATCAGCACAAATTCTAAAGAAGCTATTAGTAATCTGCATGCTTTCGATATGGGTCCATCCAGTATTGCTAGAGCACTTAATATATCTGGAGAACCTCTTATAACATCGCAGAATTGTATTGACCACTTGAGAACTATAAGAAAAACTAATTTCTCTGTTGAGTGTCTCAATATTATTACTGTTTTTCAAAGTAAAGTAAGCAGTGACCCGGGTTTCTTTCATAAATGGGAGATTGATGCTGATGGCACAATGCTTAATTTTTTTTGGGCTGATGGGAGGTCAAGGGATAGTTACTTGAGATTCAGTGATGTGGTTGTATTCGATACAACATACCGAACTAACAATTTGAGAATGCCATTTGCACCATTTATAGGAATTAATCACCATTGGAGATCTTGCTTATTTGGTTGTGCTTTACTTGCAGATGAGACAGAGGAGACATTCACATGGTTGTTTGAAAAATAGTCTGAATGCATGTTTGAAAACATCCATATTGTATTATTACAGATCAAGACATCGCGATGGGGAATGGCATACGTAAGATTTTTTCACACACCAAACACATCTTTTGTACGTGGCATATCGCTAGAAATGCGATGACTCATTTACAAGATTTATATGCACAACCAACATTTAAAGACGACTACAATAAGTGGCTATATGGATCATCGGACATAGATGAGTTTGAAGAGGGTTGGCTCTCTTTGAAAGAGAAGTTTGATATTCCAAGTGGGCATTGGTTAGAAGTAATGTACAATAAGCGTGAACAGTGGATTTCCTTATATTATAAAGATGTATTTACTGCAGGTATGCGAACTACACAAAGGGCTGAAAGTATTAATTCTTTTTTTGATGGTTATGTCAATACGCACACGTCACTTTCGAACTTTGTAGAACAATATGATAGAGCTGTGCAGACTCATCGTGGATGCGAAGAACGAGAAGACTTTCAAACAATGAACTCCTCACCATCATACATTTTAAACAGTTCCTTTGGAAGTTCATGCAGGTAACATCTATACACATGCCACATTTTTTAAGTTTCAATCAGAATATGCACAGTCTTTCAGCTTCATAGCACACAAGATTTGCAAGGAGACTGATAAATCTTACTACTCTGTTTATCATATGAGCGGCATTGATGAGAGTAAAAATATGGTGGAGTTTAGTCAGGTTGAAAAAATTAATGTCAAATGTTCTTGTAAAAAGTTTGAGCAAGAAGGAATATTTTGCTGTCATGTTTTATGTATTTTGCATAAGAAAGGTGTGAGATTCTTGCCTGAAGATGTGCTTCATCGCTAGACAATAAATGCGAGATATGCACAAGCACATGCCATTTATGATGATCAATCCACTTATGGCGATTGCATAACACCCATTCAAAAAATATCTTGGCAACTTAAACTTTGGAAAGTACAAGAGATGGATCTCATTTCACCTACGCATTTGCAATGCGGGATGCCGATTATAGATGATCTGATATTAAAACTGAGTGCAATTCATGCGCCAAATGATTTTATGGATGCAAGTGGCACAAGCAAAAGTGAGCTTCCAATGAGTCAACCAAGCTCTATAAACTTGTTTGACTCACAATTTATTATACGCGACCCACTTTGTGTGAAGTCTAAGGGCAGACCTAAGAATGTTGCAATGATTAAATTTGGCGTGAAAATATCTATATCACAAAATAATTCTAAAAAGAGGAATTGCGGAAAATGTGGAAAGCAATGACATGACAAACGAAAATGTGCATTGTTGCAGGTTCATAATTTAATCTTTCTTTCTTTACTTGTCTTTTTTTAAAAAAATTCATAACTAATTGACTTTCTTACTTGACAGGGTGCTGAGAATGAAGGTCAACCATATAATTGAGCACTTATGGATGTAATTTTGGTATAGTAAATGCATACATAAATTTGTACATAATGAAATGTTTATTTATTCATGTAGTCATCTCACTTATTTTTTCTTTGTAGGAAATTTTCTCATAATTTGGTGTCTACCAGTGCCGCTGTTGTTGACTCAGTTGCAAATGATATTTCACTTTATGTTGGATGTTACATTTAATGTCGGATGTTAATGTCGAATGTTGCATTTTAGATATTACATGTTCTTAACTTAATTGCGTCAGTGCTGCGAGTCAGTAAGTTACTTTACTCCATCCGGATCAAGCACCTCCTCATATTCCTACCATGGAGTTGCCTATCTAGAGATTTAAGCAAATCTATAGTTGTCGCCCTAAAATTGTTTCTTGTACTAACCCTGCTCCTGCAGCCTATGCCATCACTCGTCACCCCTGAGGTAAATCATGAACACAACGTTCTTATCGATAGCACTACAGTTGATGTGTCTACAAGTGATGAACTCGAAGAGACAAATTTACTTAGTCAGATTGGTTACGTAGTCAAATTTACTTACTCTTGCCCCCACTGGTACTGCTCCGGATGAAACCGTTAATGATTTAGATGTTCCCATAGCTATGAGGAAGGGCAAGTCTGCATATTGTATCTCTAGTCATCTCTCTATGGAGATGTCAGCTCTTCAGTCCAGAGGCACTTGGACTCTTGTAACACATCCTAGTGGTGCAGCAGGCAGGTGGGTGTTTACAATCAAACATCGTTCCGACAGATCCGTTGAGCGCTACAAGGCTCGTTTAGTGGCTCAAGGATATACACAAACTTATGGTGTTAGACTACTTTGACACCTCTTCCGTGACTAGGTTGGCCACAATTCGTATTCTTCTTTCACTACAAGAAAAGGGGGCTTTAACGACCAACTATTAATATCGAGACAAAAAAGTGGCCATTATAAATAGTCAATAGTGACGAGAAAAAAATATGGACATTATTATTAGCGAAAGAGAAAATTGCTCGTCGCAAAAAGGTAATTTCCGGTCGTTAGAAGTGATTATTAATGACCATGAAATTTTATCGCCATTAATTATTTATAAATTAAGATGAAGTAGATGTGCAATTAATATTTTATTTGGCGGGAACTAAATATTTCCCTCTATTAATTTTTCAGGCAATACCAATTTTAAAAAATAAATTGTATGTATTTATATAGTTAACTTAATTACATGTTATAAAATTCGATAGAAAGAAAAAAAAGTATAATAAAATCTTTTTCATAAAAATATGATATAAAATTCATTAGAAAAACCTAATTCTCTTCCTTTCCTTTGGCCGCTAGCGAAGCTTCATCTTCCTCAGGTAAGCTTTCCTGCCGAGCGGTCCCCTTTCTCCTCTGCAGTTCGGCAGATGCACGTCCTTCTCCCCCATTCCTTCGCCGCGCGCCAGCCGTCCTCCCCCCACCTCTGGTTCCTTCCCCGACATTGCCGGACAACAGCTGTTCCCACCCCCGGACAACAGTGTGCCAGCCATCGTCGGTAGGTGGCGAATGCACCATCGTCCTTTTCCCCCTTCCCCACGCGCCGCGCGCCAACCGTCCTCCCCACCGCTGGACAACAGCCATCCCCCTCCCCCCGTGCGCGTGCGAGCCGTCCCCCCGCCTCTGGTCCCCCTTCCCGGTGCCGCCGAACAATAGAGAGATTTCTGATCCTAGGGTTCGTCTTGGAGTTAAGATCAATTTCTTATCATCATTTTTTCGTTCGTTCCCCTTTCGAAATGTTCTTTTTTCATCGTGTATTGAACTGCCGCTTCTGTTTTAGGTTTTCTTTTGTGTGATTCGCGTTGCCTCTTCTTAATAATCCTGGGGGATGATTACGTTTGGATTCACGCATGTTATCTCGTGTGTCAAATTATTTGTTTGACACAAGCTCTGATTCAATCTTTCATGAGCAACCCTGTTCCTGTTCTTGACCCTGAGCATGATAGATCGTAGTTATAAATTCAGCTTAACTCCAGATATTCTAAAGAGAAACGTGTCTTAATAGAATAAATTTGAGATAACGACTTCCGTGAGAAGCCCCTATATATAATATATCTTTTCTGCTACCACATGAAGTTTCTAAAATATTAGATGTCGTATTGTAAGGTACTACATCAAGCTATTTTTGCATGTATCAATTACTTTCTTTCTTCCAAGTGTAGGAAGTTCGGACATAATGGTTGCATTTTCTGATGTTTTGCTGATTTCATCTATTGTCAAAGCTAAAAGTTATTGTAGTCACAAAGAAACGGCTAATAAAACATATGAACAAAGGAGCTCATCTTAGTGAAGAGTAGTCGCATTGCAGGATTTGTTAATTAGGAGTGGAAGGTGTCTTGTTACAGTTATTAAGTGATGGCTGGAAAATGTTAGCTCATCTTAGTTAAGAAAAGCTGCATTGTCAGACTACTTATTTTGAAATGGAAGATGTGGCATGATTTTGAAGTGAGTATATGAAATTCTCTTCAGCAAATAGAAACTTAACCTAATAGAGTATACTTCATATAATGAACTTTGGTAAGAAGCTATGATATCACAATAAAGATTGCAAATTTTACAACTTTGACTCTAAGTTAATATACAGCAAGGTACTGCTGAGCCAAAAATTTGTCAAGGTACTGGTATGCTATGTATTATCTACTATATCATGATTTGTTATTTAACTAAAATTATTTTACTTTTTATTTCGATTGCAATGAAAATTGCATGTGCTTCTCTGCTAGTATATCATGTTTATACTCAACTTTAATGTTTACAGTTGATAGTGGAATCATATTGTGTCTGCAAAGTTCTGCCATGCTTATTGCTCTAACAACCTTATGTCATTTGATTGATGCCCTATTTATGATTCATTCTACTATGAATGAATCAGATTTTTTTCAATCAATTCTCAAGTTTCAGAGATATTTAAAATTTTTTTTATTGCAAAGAGTTGTAAGATCATGTATTTTCTCTCTGTGCTTTCTCAAGAACATCTTCATAGGTGAGGTCTTCCTTGATGATTGCTTCTTCAATCACCACCACATGTGAACTGTCATATGTGTACTTGCGAAGCATTGACACATGAAAAATATTGTGCATTCTGGCATATGAAGGAGGCAATGCCAACTTGTATGCTATCCCACCTCTTTTAGAATCTCAGAGGGGCCTATGTACCTAAGAGTCAGCTTGCCCTTTCTGCTAAACCTCATGACTTCTTTGGTAGGAGATACCTTCAGCAATTCATGACCTCCAATTAGTAGATTTGCTCTCCTCTTTTCTTATCTACATAACTTTTCTGATCTGCGCTGCCATCATTCTTTCTTTGATCAAATCTATCTTCTCAGCATAGCCTTCCTTCACCAATAGCACTCCAACATGTGGGAGACCTGAAGGTCTTCCATACGGTCTTCCATACAATGCTTCAAATGGAGTCATCTTTATTGTGAAGTGATAGTTGTTGTTGTAGGCAAACTCGGCTAGAATGAGATGGTCATCCTAGCTGCCTTGCCAATCTATCGCACATGTTCTGAGCATGTCCTTCCAAGGTCTGGATCGTCCTTTCAATATGTCCATCACTCCGAGGGTGAAATATAGTGCTGTAATGCAACCTTGTGTCAAATGTATGCTGCAGTCCTTTCTAGAACCTTACTGTGAACCTGAGACTCTATGAAAATAAGAATCCCCATTGAATAATTTTATCTACATACATTTTCATCATACTTGCAGCTGACTGTCTCACATTGTAAGGTAACAAGTGAGCTGACTTGGTCAATCTATCAACGATAACTCAGATGGCATACCCTTCTGTGTCTTTGAGAGTCCCACAATGAAGTCCATCCATGCAGTGGATTCAATAATCCTTGTGCCTTCTGGTGTTCAATCTTATAATCTGTTAGCAAACCAAGCACTTGGAAACAAATTTTGCCACCTCTCTTCTCATGTCCCTCCACCAAAATGTCATTTGCTGGTCTTTGAACATTTTGGTGGTTCTAGGATAGATAGCAAATTCTGACTTGTGACACTTAGTCAGAATATCTTCGTTGAGCTCATTATCTTCAAGTACCCATAACCTATCTTGAAATCTAACAATCTCATCTTCTTCTATCCTATAGTCTGGGTGTCCTTTTTCACATAAAACCTTTATGTCTTTGTACTTTGGGTCTTCTTTATGTGCCTGTACTATCCTTGCTATCAAGTCAAGTTGAATGACACAATGCATTATCAGCTTCCCCTGAGTGTTTTCTTCAATGAGAGTCCACTTGTAGACTCTTAGACATTCCATTGATCCTTTTCATTTTCTGCTCAAGGCATCTGCTATAGAGTTGACCTTTCCTGGATGATAGAGAATGCCAAACTCATAATCTTTCAAGAATTCTAGCCACCTTCTTTGTTTCATATTGAGTTCTTTCTAGATGAACACGTACTTGAGACTTTTGTGGTCAGTAAAGATTTTAAATTCCTCTCCATATAAGTAGTGTTACATTGTGTAGCCTCCAACTTATGTGGGAATTGTCAGCACTAGTGCAGTGATCAATCTCTTCTTCAACTTCAGGAAGCTATCTTCACACTTTTGTGTCCAATTAAACTTTTTCCCTTTTCTGTTCAACTTTTTCATGGGAGCGACAATCTTGGAGAAGTCCTGGATGAACCTTCTGTAGTAGCCGGCTAGTCCAAGAAAACTTCTAATATCTGTCATCGCCTTTAGCCTTTCTCAATTGATGACAACCTCTATCTTGCTTGGGTCCATTGAGATTCCTTCCTTTGACACTATGTGGCTCAAAAACATAACTTGCTCCAACCAAAATTCACACTCGAAGAATTTGGCATATAGCTGGTGTTGCCTCAATGTCTCCACAACTATCTGTAGGTGCTTTTGGTGTGCTTTTGGAATTGATGAGTAGATCAGAATATCATTCACGAACACTATGACAAAATTGTCAAAATAAGACTTGAAATTCTATTTATCAAATTCACAAATGCTGCAAGAGCATTTGTTAGTCCAAAAGGCATAATAAAAAATTCATAATGGCCATACCTTAACCTAAGGACCATCTTTGCAATATCTTCATCAGCTACTCTGAGCTGACGATATCCACTTCTCAAATCAATTTTTGTGAAGATCGATGTCGTGGACAATTGATCAAAAAGATCGTCGATTCTGGGCAAAAGGTACTTGTTCTTGATAGTCACCTTGTTCGACATTCTGTAATCTATGCATAACCTCGGTGACACATCCTTCTTCTTCACAAATAGGACAGGTGCACCCATGAGGACACACTTGGCCCGATGAATCCTCTATCCAGCAGTTCCTGCAATTGAGTCTTCAACTCTTTATTTCTGTTGATGCCATTCTATATGGAGGTTTTGAGATGAGAGCAGTCCTTGGCATTATATCAATGTGGAAATCGATCTCCTTTTCTAGAGGCAATCCCGAAAGTTCATCGGGAAATACATTAGGAAAGTATCTTAACCACTTCAAGTTCTTCTAGTGGCTTGGGTTGAAAGTTACTTTTGACGATGTTTGCTAGGAATCCTCGACAGTCCTTATTTAACAATTTGGTTGCCTTCATTGAAATCATCATCTTCTTTTCTTTTGATGGAATTCCTCGAAGAATCACATAATTCCCATCTTTCTTGTCAATCTAAACTTTCTTCTTTCGACATCTCAAGTAGGAAACATGGTAAGATAATCAATCCATGCCTAGAATATCACTACAAGGTCAGCTGAATAGTTTACTCCTTCAATCATGACTGATGTCTCTAGGAGGTACTGATTGGTGGAGACTCTCCCAAGTGAAATTGCTATGTCTAGTTGCCACTTCATTTTTACTCTCTCAACATTTAACATATCAGCAAATGCAGACGATATGAAGATATGAGTAGCACCATAATCAAACAATACATTTGCATAGTGATCGGCGATAAGAAGGTTACATTGGATCACATCATTGGATTTCTATGTCTCATCCACTTGCATTGTGCAGACCCTTCCAGATGCTCTCTGTTGGCCTTCAGCTTTGCCCTTGCCCTTGTCTTGGTACTCAGGCTTCTTCTTGATGCAATCTCTAGCAAAGTGGCCCATCTTGTGATAGTTGAAACATGCTCTTGATTTCATCCTGCACTCACCAAGATAGAACTTGTGGTAGAAAGAACAGGGCTTGCGTCTCTGTCCACCGTTGCCTCTGGAGTAAGGCTTGGAGTCCTTGTATTTCTTGCCTTTGTCTTTCCTCTGGTCCTTTTTGGACTCCTTGCTCTGTTCATGTTTCTTTTAGTCATCAATCTTTCGAGCTAGGTTGGTTGCTAGGGAGATAGCCTTTGCCATAGTTTCAAGGTCCCCACACTTCACATTTATCCTCAAGCGAGGATTCAATTCCTTTAGGAAGTAGTCGTCGCGCTGCCTTGTTGGAGGTTCATGAATTCAACAGCCTTCTTCCCTCTTGCACATGTGGGGTAAGGTAATGATCCTTGAAAGCTTTCTTGATTGTCTACAAGAGATCTCTTTCTCATCATTGAACTGGGTCCTAGTGATAGACTTCCACTAGTGACGAGCTTGGTCAGTCAATTGGTGAGTGCCCAAATTGACTCTGTGCCTTTCAGAGCAATCCATTGCCCTGAACTTCTCACTGATAACGTCCAGCCAAGCTTCAACCATGTTTGGATCTCTATCCCCATTGAAGGTAGGGGGATGGAGTTTCAGAAAGTTCTCGATTCTTGAACTTGATCGGCTATAGTGGCCCGAGTTCGCATTTCTTTCCATTGCCCGCATCATGTGGGTCATGCTCTCAATGAGCTCTCTTTGGTCTCCTGAAGCATTGGAGGGACCACCGTGTTTCATCCTTCACATAACAATAATTAACCAACATAAGTTAATCAATTAAACAATACAATCAATGGCACAATATCTACATACTTAACTTTGGATGGCTGCTCATGACGATTGCACATGGACTTAGACACTTATCAATTCTATAACATACTTAGCCTAGGTCCTAAGCATGCTCTGATACCAAATTGTAACACCTCGAATTTCACCCCAATTGCCAATGGCAATTAGGTCAATAAATTGTGTTAGCCCGTTCGCCATCGCATAATCATAATAAAATATGATTCTCATCTATGACATCAAAAGCATAAAATCATTAAATATGAAAAAGAATAATTCAATAAAATGCGAAAAACTCCATGAAACATCAAAAGTATGATTATAGAATTGAAAACACATTTAAATATCATCAGTAATAATAATTTAAAACATCTTAAAGCCATAGTCAAACCATCTCTTGAAAAACATAGTCAAGACTTTAAGACTTCTGAATCAGTGTACAATCATCTCGTCATGAGCTCAGCCGCAATCCATCAAATCATTATGCATATGCACGGATTTAGGATGTTGAGGATTCCTTGTTAAGGTATATAAAGGCCATGCATGCGATGGTGTAATCCTATACAGAATACTACATGATATGCATCATCATTTTTATATAAGAGAAGTAAACAATATGCATGCCATGTCTTAACATATGAACTACATGTCAGTCATCAATAACAATCCATCATAATGCAATAATATAAAGCATGGAAACATGTAGTCAATTCATCATACATATAGCATGGACAATCATAACAATCATCACCAAATTCGTAGGCGTATAAGTGAAGTACACTTACCATAACCATCGTCTTCATAACTTTCCTCAGGGTTGCTTTATAACCCTTTCGGACTTTCACTTGCGTGAGACATTATTCCATTCGATCGATCATTGGTCCTTCCCATTAGGTTATATCTTTTGGTAGTTAGGATTTATGTCGTTGCCCTCTCAATAGGATAGCTAGGCCTATGAGATAATGCTCCCCTCTCACTCGAAGGTGACATTAGAATGCACACACCGTTACCGATGTATGTAACGATCATTCTAGACTCTCGCCCAAGGGCGATATTGGAATGCACATACCGTTATCGATCTATGTAACGATCATTCCGGGTAAATATCCGATAAAGGACTATAGAGGGGCGACATGTAACATCATTCACAACTAGGTTCATTATGCTTTACAATCAACAAACAATTACATCGCTCAATCTTCAAATTGTAACCTAGTTACATGGGGAACATGCATATACGTGTATCTAGATTATTATACAATCAACAAACATCAATATATAATATTAATACCTCGAAAGAAACATTCAACATGCTATATAGGAGTTCAATATCAGTCATGGCTATGAAATAGGTTGTCACGACCCTGACAGAACCCTGAAAAGAACCCTTCGGTCACGATCGTGCCAACAACTTGTCACGACCGTGCCATGGCTTTGTCACGGCTGTGACATATATTGTCATGGGTGTGCCCAAAGCCGATTTTTGGCCCCTTTCCAGCCGTTTTGTCACGGACGTGACAGCGTGTGTCACGGCCGTGACAGAACTCTGGAGTTTTGTCGCTCGGTCCGATTTTACACGATTTTTCATAAAAAATTTAGGAAAATATTATACAATATTATGAATAAATACATATACATTTTCTAGTCATTCTGGGATCAAAAGAACATTTAAGAACGCAATAATCCATGAATTTCTAAGGTTCATCTCTAAATCATGAACATGAAGAACATGAACCATATAATAGATCTAATTCAAATTTCCTATCCATGAAATAAATCTATTGATTTCAATGAGAACAACCCTCATCACAATCCAATCTGAGAACAATGAGTCCTCAAACTCTCAATCAAATACAGGAAGAACATTGAGAGAGGAGAGAGGGATTTGAATCCCCATTACATACCTTGATCTTAGATCTTCTTTCTCTTTCTTCCTCTTCCTTCTCCCCGATCTTCTAAAAGCTCCTTCCTCGAGCCCCAGCTGCCAAGAGATTTGAAGAAAAGAGGTGAACGATAGGAATATGGTGCTTTATATAAGAGAGATTATGAGGGATTGGACAAAAAGTTCAAATTATCCTTAATGAAAAATCTGGAATATTACAGGTCCAATCATGAATGAAACTGCATCATTTGGATGAAAAGTACTTAATTGAGAAGATGGCAACAACTTCGCTACACACATTCACATTCTTGATGTGGGTGTAATAAAATGACCACTAACAAATTTAGGTTTGCAATGAACCAAAGGGAAAAAAAGATGCATTACATGATTGTAGAAGAGTTGTATGGTACTACAAAAAGTTGATAGACGCTACAAATTCATACCATAATGATTTGTAACGTGACCCTTTGTCCAGTGGCGGAGCCAGAAAATATAAGAAGTGGGTGCACATTATAGTATACATTTGAATGATAAAAAATAATATTGAATATAATCAAACAAAATATAAGAATTGAAAAATTATTTAATTTTTTTCAAATATTGAAATTCACATATAAAAGTATTGAAATTTCAAAATATAAATTCAATTCACTTCATCATGAAAATAAGTTGTATTTCTTCTCATAATATATTATCAACATTTATTAGATAGCATAGAAAACTATTTGTTAAAAGTATATATAACTATCGGTGGTACATGAAATATTAGAATGAATAAGAAATATATTGAAATAATATATAAAAATATTAATATTTCAAAATATAAATTCAGTATGCATTATTTATTTAATTATTGTTGTCATTTTTTCACTTATTCTACTTTATTACGAAATATGATGTGTTTTTCTCATAATATATTATCTACAATTTATTAGATAAAATATAAAATATTTTTTAAAAAATATACGAAACTATATATATGTGGAGATTATAATGAATACTAAATAATATTGAAGTTCATTAAATCTTATTACATCAATTTTTTTGGAACAAAAAATACATAGCAATACCAACATAAGTATTAAAAGTATATAAATTCGTTACATGGTATAATAATAAAATTTTAAAATAAGAATGTGATAAAATAAAATAAAAAATATTGAAATCGGATAATACATAAAATAAACTGTTTAGAAACAAAGACTAACATGAAATAAAAAAAATTACATAGTGGGCTATTATGGAGAGTGGCAGCGGTAGGAATGATCCTTGGTTCAGATGAATGCTGCCACCACCAAAATAAGATGTCTGATCTGAAAAATCTATCACTACTCTCTACTTATATACTTTTTCAGAGGGTGCACTTGCACCCATAGGCACCCATGTAGCTCTGCCCCGGCCTTTGTCCATATTCCTTATCCAATTATAACCACCTTTTTGTGCCAACAGAAGCAACAATTCGAGTGAAGATTCCAAATAATCGCCTCCTTTAGTTGGCTTCAGTTATCTCAAGAACTGTCAAATAATCCACGAGAGAATTGCAAGAAATCAAGGACTGCTTAGAAAGAGAGGCTTCATGGGGCGAGCATACTGTTGTAATTAAGCAACTTCTAATGAGGACAACATGGGTCATAAGCATTCGCCTACAACAATAGAGAACAAGGCCCAGAGCATCCGAGGGATATTTGGATTAAGGGTTTAAAATGGTGGAGTGAAATGCCGAGAAATGAGATTAATAATGTTTAGATAAATTTTTATTTAAATTAAGAGGAATGTGATGGAATAAGTAAGTCATCAAAATATCATAATTTTCATTTCATCAAATTGATGGAATAAGGAGTAAATAATTTTATCTTTTTCCATCGTATAAATATTATATTGATAAAATTAATTTTTATAAAAACTAGTGCTAAATTCCGTGCGATGTACGGATAACGAATATTACAAAATATATAGTAAATACTTGAAATATTATAATTTATAATAATTATCAAAACTAATTCATTAGCATTTAGATGTGATAAATATATTAGTCTATTTTGGAAATTTTAAAACTCAATTTAAATCTATCAAATCCCCAACTTCTACTAAAATTATTTCCCCCAAATAATTAATTATTTTCCGAAAATTTAACTATTTATAATTTATATTTTTTCTCTTATAAGGAAATATTAATTTTTATGGACTCAAAGTAATTTTTTTAATTTAAATTATTTTAAAATTTATAAATAGAATAATATCTTATAAAAATGAAAGAGTGTAATATTTTATTATACTTATACATTATCCTTTTGGAGCCGTTTGGTAATGAAACCTGAAACTAGGAGCTGATTTTTCCATCTTGATTCCCTAAACACTATAAGGTTGCCTTGGAACTAGACCACCTTTTTTGCCAAGTGTCTTCACATTTTTTTGTTGTCTTTTTTTTATTTGACGATTTCTTTTTTTTTTACTTTTCAACCTTTTTTTCTTTTACGTTTTCCTTTTTGATCTTACTTATATAAAATATTTTTTTAATAATTATAAAATACTTATAATAAAGGATTAATACAATAATATTACTTATTATTTCATTGAAAATTTTAATATTTCATTAAATATACTTAATTTAAAAATGAATTTTCTATTTAAATAAAATATTTATTAACAAATTTTTCCATAAAAAATATTTTATAGTTTTATTTTAATTAATAATAAATTATACTTATACTTATAATAAATATTTTTAATTCAAAACCTACCAAAAATTTATCCATCACATTAATTTTTTTTTCATCATATCAACTCCCTAATTCTTCATTGTTATACTCCCTCCAAACATATATTGAACTAATCTGTCAATTTAACTATTCACTAAAACTTAAGAGGAAATACGATACTATTTTCAAACGCTGCCTTAAGAGAGAAAAGGTTATTTATTTTAACGTTTGTTTTTTTATTTCTTAAGTAATACATTCTTTTAAGAAGGAAATATTACTTTTTTTTATTATACTTGTCCATTATCCCCTTTTTTAAAATAATCTTAATTTGGTCACAATTTCTTAAATTTAAATTATTTTTTAATGACAAAAATAACTCACTATCTTTTAAAAGGAAAATATTTTTATTTCATTATACTGCTACGATACCTTCAAGAAAGGGAAAAAATACTTATTTTAATCATAATTAAATCTAATAATTTATTTTTAAAATTTTAAAATAAAACATTTTGTTAAAAGGGATATATTATTTAATTTAATATACTACAAAATATGCTTCTAATTAAAATGATATTTAACCTTCTTTTAGTTTTGTTACCTTATACAGTAAACCATTATAAGATACAATGTTTTTTTTCTAAAATTATTATACTTGTCCATTATCTTTAAAATAGAAAATATAAGGGAAGATTAACCTTAATTGGACTCAAATTTAATTCTTTGTTGTAAATTATTTGGACTCAATTGAATTCCTAGATTTATCCTTTTACTTATAAAATAATACATTTATCTTTTAAAAATGAAAGATCTTTTTATTGTACTTGTACATTGTCTTTAAAAAAGAAACTATTATTTATTTAATTTCGAAATTGTCTACATCATCTTTTAAAAAATACTTATTTAATCACACTGAAATCGATAAAAAGGAAAAATTAATCTTAATTTGACTCGAGTTTAATTATTTATTTTAAATTATTATTTTTACTTCCATAAATAATAAATAATATTTTAAAATATTTTCACATATTTTTATGAAATAAAATATTATTATTTTCATCATACTCAAATTGATAAAAAGAAAGATTAATCTTAATTCATTCAATTGAATTATTTATTATAAATTATTTTTATCCAAAAACAACAAATTACCTTTTAAAAAGAAATTATTATTTACTTGCCTCTTGTCTTTAGAAAAAAAACATTATTTATTTTAATGCTACTCAAAATGATAAAAAGGGAAAGATAAATATCAATTCTACTAAAATTGAATTATGTGCTTTAATTTTTTATTCCGAAAATAACAAATTACCTTTTAATATTTTTTAAAATTTTGCATTATCTTTTAGAAAGAAAATATTAGATATTTTTATCATACTAAAAAATTTGCTTCTAATCAAATTATGGTGATAAATTTAAACTTCTTTTATTTTTATTACCTTATATAAAAACTATTATTTTTATTATCTTAGGATGCCATCTCGTGCTTTTAAGGAAATATTATTTATCTCGTCTTGAAATTATTTTTACTTGTAATCATACTCAAATTGATAAAAATGAAATTAAATATCATTACAATATATATAAATATATATATGAAATGATTATGATTTGAATTTAAAATGGGTAGAAACATAGAGGATGTCTCTCTCCTTTAACAGGGGACACCTCCATTTTTTTCATAGTTTTTTAGTATTAAGATATGTATGAGGATTAGTTTAATTTGATATTTATAAACTTAATAGGTAGGATTGGAAATCTGTTGGGATTAGTTATCAAATATTATTTGCATATATTATGATTATTACGTAGTAGTATGGATATATCTTAAGGGTGCATTCACTGCATTGCTATTCAACATTACCTAACAATGTAGATTGCCACTTGTTAAATTGCCAGCAATGTACATTACCTTGTTTAGTATGCATAAGTAATCTATCTAGCAATCCATATTAGTTATTTATAAGAAAATATAGATTTATGAGGTAATATACAATTTTTACCAATATACACCTAATCAAAAGAATTATGTTTAGATATATAAATTATTTTTAATTTCGTAAACTTAAATCACAAATATATATATTATCACCTATAAAATTAATATTTATAAAATAATTAATATATTTTAAAAATATGATAATAATATAGTCATAATAATTATAGTATTTATTTGATTAAGTTTATACTTTATTTAATTATTATTATAATTTATTCAATGTGTTTTATAATTTATTTAAATAAAACTGTAAAGGACAAATGCGGAAAGTAAAATTTAAAAGATTGCAACTCAGGTGGTAATGTGGATTACCTACCATCCCATAGGTAATCTGCATTGCCACTTCATAGGCAATGTGAATTGCCTGGGCAATGCAGATTGCTCATTACCTGTCACAAGTGAACAAGGTAATGTGGTGAGCCCAGATAATTTAATACAATATTATCTAGAGAAACGCCCCCTAAGAGATTATCTATATAGGATAAAATGGGGTGAAACATTCTTTGAGTGTTTCATTGTACAACACTGAGATCTGAGCCATTAATTTAGAGTTAATGGCTTAGATCAAAACCACTAGTAAAACTGGACTTCATAGAGTTCATTATCCCTTGAGATTTTGGAAAAAAAAACACAGATGCCATCGTAATATCTTCTCCCTCTCGGGATCCCTTGCCTTCACTATCTCCTGTTTGCAAAAAAATGTCATGGATCCATATGACGATCTCTTTCTTGCTTTTGCATATCAATGGAATGAAACTTTGATAGTATGCAGGTAATGAATGAAAAAGTTTGTATGATTACAAACAATTTAACTAGAAGCCTGAAGATTAGATGCCGGCAACAAAATGGAAGCTGGTAAGCGGGATCTGGATCGAAGGTATTTTTTTCCTCTTTTAAGTGTTGGACATTGAATTGTAAGAAGGATCATGTCGTGCGGTGCCTTTTTTGCTCTTAGACACAATCCAGGGCAGTTTTGTTTCTAGTTTAGCAGTTTTAATCTGAGTCATTGATTTTAAATCAACAACTCATGTTTAGTCGTTATGCGGTGAAACGCCTATAGGATGTTTCATATATATATATATATATATATATATATATATATATATATATATATATATATATATATATATACTAGAGTTTGGGGTCTAGGGTATTCTCTCTCTAAACTTTTTTAGTGAGAGAAGCTCCGATAGGGTTTCTCTTCGTGCGTGTCATCGGAACTTCCTCCGGCGCCCTCCGTTCTCCACAACCTTCTTTATCTCTCCCACCGTCTTTCCCCCTTTCTCTCTTCCGTTTTGCTAGTCATCATGGCCTGATCTGGTGGTCTTGTCCGGCCTCTCCATGGAGCCCCCACCCGCCGCCGGAGGTGCCTCCGACCCTTTTCCTCCTCTCCCCTCTGTCGCGGTTCCTCCTCAGTCCCTCTCCAGCTCCGGCATACTTCCACTTCCTCCGACCTCTCAGAAGCTCTCCCGGCCTTGGAACTCTGTTGACAAAGGACCTCGTCCCTCTTTACCGGCATGTATCTCTCCTCGGCAGCTTCGGGAGCTTGGTCATCCCGGCAGAGGACGTCTCACAGTTCTCCTCGCTGCTCAAGTCTTCACTCATCGGTCATTTTTTTGGTTCTGTGGCTGCTCTCTGGGAGGGCGTCCGGCCTCTCTGGGGCCTGACGAGCTCCTGTGTTATTTCCCCCCTTGGTAACTCTTTCTTTCTCTTTGCTTTTGAATCTGACTCCTCTCGCCTGCAGGTCCTCACCGGCGGACCATGGGAGTTCGGTGGCCACATGCTCCGGCTGGCTTCCATCTCTCCTTTTTTCCGTCTTGATGCAGCATCCTCCCTTGACTCACCTCTATGGATACAACTTCCGGGACTTCCTCTAGAGCTCTGCAACCCCGCCTCGCTGAAGCAGATTGCGGCAGCGTTCGGTAATGTTATCTGTGTTGATGAGCAGGCGCTCTGCTGTGTTGACTCACCCTGTGTACGGGCTTGTGTTGAGGTAAATGTCTCCTCTCCCCTTCGGCAAGCTACTTGGATCTCTCTGCCTAATGGTGACAGGTTTCTCCAGCAGGCTGTTTACGAGCATCTCCCCACATTTTGCTACCGGTGCGGTATCATTGGCCATCGCCAGATCTGTCCCAAGGCGCCGGCGGGTGATTCGGCGGCGATGTTGCTCTTCGGACCGTGTCTTCGGGCAGCGAAACCTTTTCGTCGACAGCCTACGTGTCCGGCGCCGCCTGCGCCGGCAAGCCTTTCCTCGGATCTCAATCTCCCGGATGATCCTCCTCTCTCGCTGGGTGCTTGCTTGGCTTGCAGCGTCCGGCAGTAGTGCCATTCCGTCCGTTACTCGGAGTCCAGTGCCCTCGCCACATGCCACATCAGCAATCCATGGGGAGTTCTCTGCTCGGCCCTCAGTGGTCGGATTGAATGGCTTGCACCTGCAGGATCTTGCCACCTCAGCAATCCATGTTGTCTCCACCCCTATGGATGGCCCGGATCCGCTCACGTTTTCCACTAACCCAACTGTGTTTTCTCAGGTTGTGTCAGGCCCTTCCAACAACGATCGCCTTCCTTCGGTGGATCTGGGCCTTACACGTGTCCCGACTCGGTCTAACACTTCCACTAATCATGATGTGCATGCTCGTTCTACCCCTCCTCCCCTGGCTACTCCCTCTCCCCTATTATGCCCTAATCTTACCTTTCTTCCTTCGCGTGCTCTCTCCACCCCTCCGGATTCCTCCACCATGGCTGCTTCTCCCCCTCCTCTCCCAGACAACACTGCTATGTCTCACCTCCCCTCTGCTTCTCTCCCCTCAGACCATGCTGCCATAGTTGATCACTCAGATTTGGTAGGGCGGATCTCGGCAGGTCTGTCGGCTCCCCTGCTCGCTCATCTGGATGATGATTCTTCTCTTGATGACCTAGAGGATCCTGATCTCGCCCCTCCCCCCAGATCGGAACGGAAGAAGCCCAGAGTTCTTAAACCATCCCCCCACCCCCTCCTTGGCCCTCCGCCCTTGGCCACCTCCGGCCTCGGTCAAGGTTAAAGGTAAGAAAAAGCCATCAGTTTCTAATACTAATATATCATCCGGTTCTCTTGTGTAGGAAGGGATGCTCAACCATGGTTACGTATGAAGATCCTGCCGTGGAACTGCCGCGGTGCTTTCTGGGCTAAAGTTCGAGATAGACTTAGGAATTTAATTTCTGTTTTTGCGCTTGATTTTGTAATTCTTCTTGAAAGCCATGTTGGGTCTGTAAAAGCTAAACATGTTATCCGTCGGCTCGGGCCCTCCTAGTCCGACACCTTCTATGAGGGCTCTGGCTCCTCAAAAGGTATTATCCTGGCCTGGCGTGACCAGGATACGCAGGTTACTCCTCTCCTCTCCTCCGACTATCTCTTGCACGTGGCTATCTCTCACAATGGTTTTCATTTTCTGCTTTCTTGTGTTTATGCTAGTGTTCTTCCTGCAGATAGGAATTAGCTTTTTAATACGCTTAGTTTAATTAATTCGTCTGATTTTCCGTGGGCTCTGATCGAAGATTTTAATTGTATTACTTCTGCTGAGGACAAAAGGGGGTGTAGTCCGTTTAGAAACTCTAGGTCTTCAGCTCTCTTGCAAAATCTTATTGAATCCCATGGCCTTTTTGACCTTAGGCCCTCTGGCGCTCCCTTTACCTGGTGTAATAATCGTGTGGGCTCTGCTCGCATTCTTTGTAGACTCGATAGGATGTTTATTAACCACTTTTGGCTTCATGCTTTTTCGGGTCTCGATCTGTCGACCCTCCCCCGCTGTGCGTCTGACCACGCACCAATCCTCTTTCAGTCCGACCTTAGGCTCCTTCGCTCTAAACTTTTCAAATATGAACAATTTTGGTTTCTTCATCAGGATGCTAAGGATATAGTTAGACATCATTGGTCTTCTCCCTCGAACTCCCATTCGATCCATAAGACTATGTTGCTTATTCGTAAGGACACTATCCGTTGGAACCGTGAGGTTCTTGGGAAGCTTGAGTTGCGTGCTCAGGATGCCCTGGACCACATCTCGCATCTCGCATCTCGAGAATCTGGACATGTCTAGGGGCCTGTCACCCTCCGAGCTCCTCTCCCTTAGAGCCACTTACCATCTCCATGCAACTCTCCTTCGCCAAATCTCCATTAAGTGGTGGAGTAAGTCTCATACTACGTGGCTTCGTCATGGCGATAGTAACACGAAGTTTTTTCACCTTCAAACCATTATTCGTCAAAAACAGAACTTTATTCGCCAGATCCACTCGAATTCTGGCGATGTCATCTCCTCCCCTCTTCTTATAGAAAAACAATTTGTAGATCATTATGTCAATCTCTGGAGTCCCTCTCCAGATATGTCCATTCCGCCAGGTCTCTGGCCTGTTCTCCCCACTTGTGATTCTGGCTTCTTTCCATCCCTTACAAGTCCTATTTCTAGTCATGAAATCCGAGATGTTATCTTGTCAATGCCGTCTAACCGTGCGCCTGGTTCGGATGGCTTCACTATTGATTTTTATCGTAACTACTGGAACATTGTTGGTCCGCGCGTCATCTTGACTATCCAGCAGGCTTTCGCTAACCTTCAGCTCCCTATGGAGTGGCGTAAGACCTCTTTGATCTTTATCCCAAAGAAGGAGTCGCCTCTCGCCATTAGGGATTTTTGCCCTATTTCCCTTTGCCACACCTTGTATCATGTCTTGCTAAGATTCTTGCAAACCGCCTCAAATCCACTCTGGATAGTCTTATTTGTAAAGCTCAATCTGCGTTTATCCCTATCGTAATATTCAGGATAACATCTTTCTCGCCCAGGAACTTGCCCATTCCCTCTCGGTTGGTCGGGTCAAACATATGCTAGTAAAGCTCGATATGGTAAAAGCTTTTGATCGGGTTTCCTAGGATGCGGTTAGCCACATCCTGACCCAGATGAACTTTCCTTCTCAGTTTATTAATTGGATCAATCTCTGTGTTAGGTATCCTATTTTCTCTTGCGTCATCAACAAAAAGCCCTCACCTTACTTCGCACCATATCGTGGCATCCGTCAGGGGATCCTCTTTCCCCGTATCTTTTTATCATTGTCCCCCGGGTGTTTACCTCTCTGCTTCACCACCATATTGATCTGGGTCGCATTCATCCTTTTAAGCTCAGTACTTTCACTCTTAGTCACCTCTTGTTCGCTGACGACCTTCTGGTTTGCATCCGGGCCAACCTGCCTAAGCTAGGCGGATCAAGAATATCCTCGCTGACTACGAATTGCTCACTGGGCAGCGGGTTAACCCCTGTAAGTCTGTTGTTTATTTTCCCCGTCGATTTCACCCCCATCGGCGTCAGACCCTTGTTCATTCCCTAGGTATCCCACCTGGTAATTTCCCCCTCACTTATTTGGGAGTTCCCATTTCTGATAAGCACATCTCTGCTTGTGATCAAGGCTTTCTCGTCAAGCGCTTCTCCATCAGATTATCTGGGTGGCATCGCAAACTTCTTAGTCAGGCTGGTCGTACAACTTTAATTAAATCCTGCCTTTCCTCTCTTCCTACTTACTTCCTGAGCTCCATCTACCTCTCGGCGGGCACGATTGCTCCGCTCGAGCGTCTTTCTAGGTCCTTCCTTTGGGACTCTGGATCTGATCATCGTAGCCTCCACTTACTCAACTGGTCCACAGTGCAGCTTTCCCAGTCTCAAGGAGGTCTTGGAATTCGGAACTTCCGATTTATTCAGACGTCTCTCCTTGCACATCGCGTTTTCGGCCTTCTTTCTGGCTCTCAATCCCCCTCGGTGTGCTTGGTCTGTGAGAAGTATGGTCCTTTCTCTCTCTGGAACCTTCCGCCTACTGGTGGCACTGCCCGTGCGCTTATTCTAGAGTCCCTTCCATAGCTTCGTCTAGGTTTTCTCAAATCTACAGGTAATGGCCAGCATACGTCGGTCCTCTTTGACCCATGGATTTCTCCTATCCCTCTTAGCCACCTACCCACCTACCTTAACATGGATATAGACATTAGTTCCTTAAAGGTCTCTGACCTTATGCAAGGGCGCTTCTGGAATACCCCCCTTTTGCCTCAGATTTTTGGCGATTCGATTTGCTCTACGATTTGTGGTATTTTTCTTCCTCGCTCTGCCTGTGATGACGCGTGGGTTTGGGCGACTGACTAGCATGGGCAGCCTAATGCTAGCTCGGTCTATAAATTCTTGACCCAGCAGGCTTGGCCGACATCCTTGGTCTGCGTCTTGGAATGTCAATGTTCCTCCCAAGATTCATTTCTTTCTTTGGAAGCTTCTCCATCGGCGATTACCTACTTTGGACCATATCCTCACTTTCAATCCCAATCTAAACTCTATCTGTCCCATTTGTGGCTTGGCACCCGAATCCATTTCATACCTCTTCTTCTCTTGCTCTCTTGCTCTTCAACTTTGGGACCTCCTTCAACTCAATCTCCACTACTCCTTTTGCTACTTTCCTTCTTGGGATACGGGCTCTTGACTCCTCGAGAGCGCAAATCTTGAACCTTTATCTCGGAAGAGGCTTCTTTCCATCCTTGCCTTCTGCTTTTGGTCTATTTGGAATCTTAGAAACGACATCCACTTTCGCTCCAAATATGCAACCGCCACTGTGCTCTGGGAAAAAGTTCTTGCTGCGTTTCATGAATTTTTGACTAGCACCACCCACGCCCTTGAGGCAACTCTTCCCTGGGATTCTCCGCGGATCCACTAGGAGCTCCCCGGCACGAATTGGATTTCTCCCAATTCGAATGGCTCGTACTTGCGGGCCAGTGGTGCGGGGGGATACGGCTTTTTGCTCCGCTCTTACTCTCAGTCTTTTATCTTCTAGAGGCTTCTCCCATGCAAACGTTCAGCTGGATTCAGAGGTGTTGCTGCATTTGGTCCTGCGGAGACGTCCTTGCTCGTGGCGTCTGAGGTCTTTGCTTGCTGACATTATGGACTACCTCGAGCAGATTAAGCCTTATCATGTCGTTTTTTGTCCTCGTATGTATAACTCTATAGCTGATCATTTAGCGTTTTTTGGCCGCCAAAATGGCGAGCATTTTTGGGTGAATAGTCTTCCTCCTGACCTCCACAGTTTTTTGTACCAGGACTCTATGAGCTTTTCTTAATTTAATGCTAATATTTTAAAATTAAAAAAATATATATACTAGAATTTAGAATAGGTTAGGAATACCATTATATAAATATTTATAATCGGATTTTAGTATTAACATACGTATGACAATTAGTTTAACATAACTTTTATAGACTTGATTTTTGGGAAAAGTAGGATTAGAAATATGTTAGAATTAGACATAATCCAAAAGTTTTAAATAATTTTATATATTTTATCTTTCCATGTAATCAGATATTAAATATTATTAATTTTAATATACGATATGTTTAGGATCTTGTAATATATAAGAAGACACGTGTCGTATCTGCCTCTTGTCACAACGTGATGCATATATATATATATAATATTTTGCTATTTAATAATATATTTTAATCATCTTTTTTGCTATTAAATTTTCCAAATCTCAAAGCGATTAATTCTTTAATTAGAATTCGCTTTAACTTTATCTAAATTTACGTAGCTGTGTCTTTTTTCCAATCTCAAGTAGGATTTAGTATGAGATTATTAATACTTTAAATATTATAGCTACGATTAGCATACTTATTTAGTAAATTTTGTAGGCTTAATTTAAACTTTTCGGTTCCAAATATTATTATCTTATTTAATTAAGATTAGTTTTAATTTTTAGATTTAAACTTTTTAAAATTAGTTAAATTTTATAATTTGACACGTGCCATCATGATATTTTGTCACTTGTCTCAACCTCAATCCTCATGCTTACATATATATATAAATTTGTCTCTCCTTTTTTCTTTTTAAAATAGATAATAAAAAATTAAAGAATATAATAAGAATTAAAATTAAAATTAAAATGAAACAAAAAATTAAATGAAAAAAATTAATATTTATTACTCGATAGATATTATAAATAATTTATATATAGTAAAAAGCAAAAGTGACTTTTGGAAAAAATAAAATTTGCATTATCTAATTCATCAATTTTTACAACTTATGATTCAAATATAAATTTACACACCACACTCTATCATTCTTTTATACTAAACAGACCCAAAATCACAGGAACATCAAATATGTCAACAATAAATGAACAAAACCGTCAGTTGTAGACTATAATAAACCATTTTTTTCCAAATGCTATTTTTAAGGCCATATATTTGGGGTGGAAATTACTTAATGTTGACTAGTGTTGAAAGCATTCATATAAACGCCCTGTTACATTACTCATATATATGCAATCCTCGACACTGTCAATACATACTATGCAGTAAAGACTCACTTGGTGAATAACATACAAAACACAATCAATATTGCACTCTTAGACAGAAACTAGATCACCCACCAAATCAGAAGTTACAACCATTAAAAAAAACAATAAATAAATAAATAAATCAGAGGTTATAACAACTGACAAATATGTGAACAATAAATGAATGATAGGTGATATAAAAAAGTCATGACTCGTGGACAAAAGAATTTTTTTCCTCGTCATCGGACAACTCCCGTTCGACGGCACCATCACTGCAATCAGACAAGGATGAGGGTGAGTGGCAAACTATACATCGACGTGGTCTCTAACACCTTGAATTTTACTCTCAAATTATTAAGGATAATTTAGTCATTTGATTATGTTAATTCGTTCACAATCATATAATCATAAAATAATATAATTTACAATTAAATAAGCGGACGCATTAAATCATTAAGTAGGATAAAAGAATCCTTCAATAAAATATGAAAAACTTCATGAAACAAAAAAAATAAGATTATTGAATTGGAAGCATCTCTAAACATCATCACTAATAGCAGTTAAAAATCTTTGAGTCATAATCAAAACATCTCTTGGCATAGTCAAAAGACTCTAAGACTCCTAGACCAGTGTGCAATCTCTATTGTCATGAGCTGAGCCGTCATCCATCCAATCATTATGCACCTGCACGGATCCAGGATGCAGAAGTTTTCTTATTAGAGTATGTAAATGCCATGCTATGCAATGTCATGGTCCTAACAGGATACTATATGTCTTTATATAAAAGAAGGAAACAATATGCATGTCATACTCTATAAATGAGACCTATATGTCAGTCATCAATAACAATCTATCATCATGCAATAATATAAAATATGGAAACATGTAGTCAATTCACCATACATGTAGTATGACCATTCATTAAATTCATCAATTTATTTCCATAGGCATATAGGTGAGATACACTTACCATAACCATTGCCTCCATCACATTCCTCAAGTTGCTTCATAAGATAGTTGGGATTTATGTCATTTCCCTCTTAATAAGCTAGCTAAATCGTAGAGACAATGTTCACCTCTCATCCGAAGGTGACATCAGAATGCACACATTGTCATCGATGTGTGTAAAGATCATTCTAGACAAATATCCGATAAAGGGCCATAGATGGTCGACATGTAATATCATTCACAACTGAGTTCATTATGCTTTTCAAATAATAAACATTTACGTCATCCGATCTTCAAATTTTAATCTTGTTACGAGGGGAAACATGCACTTACATGTATCTAGATTTTTATACAATCACCAAGCATCAATACATACTATTAATACATTGAAAATAACATTTAATATAGTATATATGATTTCTGCATCGGTCATGACCATGAAACAAGTTGTCACGATCATGACAGAACCCAAAATTCGCCCTCCTGTCACGATCGTGACCGCACGGCCGTGTTGTGGCCTTGTTACAACCGTGACATGAATTGTCACGGGCATGACAGAAGCCGATTTTTAGTTCTTTTCCGGCCGTTCTGTGACGGGGATGACATCGTGCGTCAGGACCGTTAAAAAACTCTGGAGTTCTGCCGCCTAGCTCGATTCTATATGATTTTTGATCCAAAAATTAGGTCAACATACAACATTCTAAATCACTACATATATGTTTCCTAAGCATTCTAGGATTAAAAGAACAATAGAAAATATAATAATTCATGAATATCTAAGATTTATCGTTCATCCTAAATAATAAACAATATGAGCATGAACCTTACAAAAGATCTAATTGAAATTCTTATTCATGGCATGAATCTACTGATTTTAATAAAAACAGCTCTCATCACAATCCAATTTGAGAACTATGAGTCCTCAAATTATCAATCCAATCATGAAAATCATTAAGAAAGGAGAGAGGTTTGGATCCTCTTTACATATCTTGATCAATTCTTCTTCTTTTTTTTTTCTCTTCTTCTTCCTGTTCTTTCTCCTCCTGATTCTTCTCTTTCTCCTTCCTCAAGCCTTAGCCATTAAGATGTGGAGAAAAAAATGTGAACAATAGGAATAAGGGGCTTTATATAGAGGAGATCATAAGGGTTTGGATAAAAAGTTCAAATTACCTTTAATGGAAAATTAAGGGTATTACATTCTCCCCCCTTAAAAGAAAATTCGTACTCAAATTTTAAACTATAGTAAAGAATACTTACCAAATAATCGTGAAAATTGTTCTTTGATTTCTTCTTCTAGTTTCCATGTCGCTTCGGTTCCATTGTGGTGTTCCATGCGATCTTCACCATCTTTGCTACTTTGTTTTTTAAACGACGCTCTCCATACTCTTGTATCTCTGTATGATACTCTTCTTAGGTGAGGTCTTTCTTGATGGTTGGCTCTTCAATTAAAAAAGTAAAGACAAAATTTAGTTATTAAATAAGTAGAACAAAAGAAACATATGTACAAGTGAATAGTCCCATATTGAAGACACTAAGAAAATGAAAGCAACACATCCTCTATAAAATGGGTCTCCGAAGTAGGCAATGGGCCAACACAAATTTTGATTTAAAAATAAAATTTTTAACTTAATCGATTCACTATTGGTTTTGGCTGGTTCTATCTAGTTTTGGCTAGTTCTATTCGGTTTTGACCGGTTCGACTGATTTGAAATGGTTCAAAATGGTCCAATCTTCACTCCAGTTTTAAGGGTGATTCAGGGCCATTTTAGTTACTGGTCGATGGGGTCGGACCGACCGATTCGGTTCGGCTGTGACAACATTGATTTTAATGATCGAATTATTTCTGGTTGTTGATGACCAATAACGACGAGATTACTAGCCGTTGAAGATTATCAACGACAAAGATATTTCTAACCATTAATATATTCGACGACCAACTAAATGATCCTTATACAGTTTTAATGATCGAATTATTTCTGGTTATTAATGACTTTTAATGACGGGATTACTAGACGTTGAAGATTATCAACGACAAAGATATTTCTAGCCATTAATATATTTGATGACCAACTAAATGGTCCTTATATAGTTTTAATGACCGAATTATTTCTGGTCGTTGATGACTTTTAACAACCGACACATTTAAGCTGTCGTTATTGACTTTTAATGACGACATCTATAACGACGGATGACGATGGGAAATATTGGTCACTAATTATCAATAACGACCAGAATTTAAATATTAACGACCATATTTTTTCTTCTCTAATGATGTGTTTTCTTGTAGTGTGTACTTGCTAAGTATTGACACATAGAAAACATTGTGCATTCTGGCATATGAAGGAAGCAATGCCAACTTGTATGAACCTTGTCCCACTTTTTTCAAAATCTCAGAGGGGCCTATGTACCTGGGAGTCAACTTGCCCTTTCTGCTCAACCTCATGACTTCTTTGGTAGGAGATACCTTTAGAAATACATGATCTCCAACTTAGTAGATTTGTTCTCTTCTTTTCTTATCTGCATAACTTTTCTGGCGGCTCTATGCTGTCATCATTCTTTCTTTGATCAAATCTACCTTATCAACATATCTCTCTACTAGTTTCGGTCCTAGTAGCCTTCCTTCACCAATAACACTCCAACATGTGGGTGACCTATAAGGTCTTTCATATAGTGCTTCAAATGGAGCTATCTTTATTGTGAAATGATAACTGTTGTTGTAGATAAACTCGGCTAGAGTGAGATAGTCATCCTAACTGTCTTTCCAATCTATCGCACATGTCTGAGTATGTCCTCTAAGGTCTGGATCGTCTTTTCATTATGTCCATCACTCTGAGGGTAAAATGCAGTGCTGTAATGTAACATTGTGCCAAATGCGTGCTAGGCCTCTCCAGAACCTTACAATGAATCTGGGGTCTCTATCTGATACTATTGAAATAGAAATTTCATGTAATCGGATGATCTCATCAACATACAATTTCATCATACTTGTAGTTGATTGTAAGAAGTGAGCTGACTTTGTCAGTCTGTCAACGATGACCTAGATGACATCGTGACCCTTTTATATCTTTGGAAGACCCACAATGAAATCCATTGTGATCTCCTCTCACTTTCACTGTGGTATGTGCAGTGGGTTCAACAATCTTGGTGGCTTCTGGTCCCTAACTTGACCTGTTGGCAGACCGTTCTGCCGCATCTCTTCTCATGTCTCTCCTCCAAAATGTTAATTTGCATGTCTTTGAACATTTTGATGATTCCAATGTGGATAACAAATTCTGACTTGTGACACTTAGAGTTTGTTTGGCAAATAACTAATGGAGAGATGAGGTGAACTGACATGATGAGTGATGGGGTGGGGTGGCGTGATGTGTCATTAGAAAGTCCATGTATGAATAAAGATGTGGGGTGGGGTAATGAAGGTTTTATTTGTGTAAAAGTCATTTTTATCCTTCATTAATTTATAATCATTAATTAGGGGTGAGCAGGACGACCTGGTCGCCCTCGCCTGCACCGGCCCGAATTTTTTGAATTTTTTTTCGATCCGATGGATAATTGGGTCAGGAGCGAGTCTCATTTCTTTGACACCCGACCGGGTCGGGTCAGGACCGAATCCGGATTTTACGTTCCGATCCGATTGAATATATTATTTTAGTATCAAATTGTTTTTAAATAGTATATTTATGTTTATTTTGAATAAAATTTTATATTTACTAAAAAAATTTATTTAATAAAAAATGATAAAAAAATATGTATTCATATTAGAAAAAAGATAATATATCAATGAATGTGAGAGAGAGATGTGGTTTAATTTGGTAAGAAGAAAAATAATTTAATTTGGTAATAAAAAAGGGAAAGAGGTTAATTTGGTCTAAAATAATCTATTCCTCCTCATTCCACCAATTTGGTGGAATGAAAAATGTAGTGTTTGAAGGGATTAGCTATTCCACCCACCCCTCCTAACTTAAAAATATAACCAAACATGGTATAACTAATTTCATTCCCTGATATTCCACACCATCCCTTCACAACCCTCAATCCGAACAGACCCTTAGTTAGAATTTCTTCCTTGAGCTCTTTATTTTCGGGTACCCATCATGTCTTGAAATCTAATAGTCCCATATTCTTCCATCCTGTAGTCTGGGTGTCCTTCACATAGAGCCTTCAAGTCCATGTACTCTAGGTCTTTTTTCTGTGTCTATGCTATCCTTGCCACTAGATCAAGTTGAATGACTCGGTGCATCATCAACTTCCCCTGAGTACTTTCTTCAATGCGAGTCCACTTGTAGACTCTTAGACTATCATTGATCCTTTCAATTTTCTACTTAAGCCTACTCAAGGCATCTGCTACAGAGTTGGCCTTTCTTGGAAGATAGAGAATGTCAAACTCATAGTCTTTCAAGAATTCTAGCTATATTCTTTGTCTCATGTGTAGTTCCTTTTGATTGAACATATATTTGAGACTTTTGTGGTCAGTGAACCTTCAAAGCAAACATTACTGCTATCAACTCTAAGTCATGAGTAGGATAATTCCTCTCATGAGGCTTCAATTGTCTAGAAGCATAAGCCACAACTCTTCCATGCTCCATCAACACACTGGTGGGGGGTTGAATAAGTGTGAAAGCTTAAAATCGATTCAACAATCTTTAAATAAACACAACTCAGATCACATCAAACACAATATGAGAGGGAGAGAGAGAGAGAGAATTGAAACACAGTTAACACAGTGGTTGTTGACGAGGTTTGACCACACCTTGACCTACGTTCCAGCTCTGACTTCTGGACCTCGAAACCGTCAAATATTCTACTAAAACTCTTCCTTTGTTCTAAATGGGTCAAGGAAGAAAAGTCATTTACACCACTGCCTTTTCTCCGCTTCGAGAGGTAAGGCACACCTCTCCTCCAATGAAGATAATCTTTTCTTTTGCTCAAGAGGTAAGATCTCGAACTTCTTTTACACAGGAGCTCTCCCAGTTTTTCTGAACAAAAATGTTTCTCTCTTTTACAATGCTATGCTCACAAGAAGAGAAGAGATAAAGAAGAGAAATCTTTAAAAAGAAAACTTCAAGGAAAAAGTCTTCTTTTGATAACTTGAAGTTTTTCTTCAATGAGTGGATGGATGCCTTTGTTGCTGCCTTTGGCACTCCTTTTATAGGGTTTAACATGTAAAATATTCGTCCAAATTTTGTTCCATAATTTTTTCCTTCAAAATTTATCGTTACTATTCATTTAATCTGGAGGCCGGTCGACTCCACATATGGACCGGTCGACCGGTCTATGTGATCGTTGCACGATTTATTCAGCTTCTGTGCTTGATCGGTCGTCCGGTATTGTCTCAACCGACCTTCTTTGCTTCGACCTGTAGGTTGACCGACCTGCACTATTTTGAGAATAACTTTTTGCACAGTTATCCAACTTAGATAATCTTAGATTCTATGGATAGCTAACATGATTCTCTACAACTTTGATATTCATCATTAATCCATAATCTAATACGGTCATAGTCAATTATTTAATCAAAATGTAGTGCATAAAGTTATCCCTTTTTCTTTGGACTTTTTCAACATTTAACTTTAATCTTTTGAGGTTTGTATCATCAAAATATAATTTTATATATCATTAAAACTATTCTCCAACAATCTCTCCCTTTTTTATGAAGACAAACCGAGAAATATGAAAAATATATAAGTTGCAAAAAAGTTGTAAAATCTTATAAAATCAATTTTACTCCCCCTAGAACTTAGCTTTCTTTACAATGATAGATATTTACATAAGTACTAATTTTAAGTCACTCTTCATATTTCTCCCCCTTTTGTTTCATCAAAAAGTGATTTGCATATAAAGGACATAAGAAACCATATGTAATTCCCCCTTTGTCTTTTAGAAATAATTATTCTCCCCTTTTGTCATAAATATGTAAAGTGTTCCACCAAAAAATAGCTCCACCTAAATTTATGGCTATTTTAAAAAATGAAATAAAATTGCATGAAAACTTTGATACAACAATTTAAAAAGAAATCAAAAATCAAAATATTGCATAAAAACTTTGATACAATAATTTAAAAGTTTGAAGATTAACATGCTCATCCTATCACTATGACCAATTTTCTTTTTCTATTTTATATGTTTCTCTTTTCTTTCATAGAAATAATAATTTTAAAATTTTGAGTGAAATAAAAAAGTAAATGATACTTTTTATCATAACCTTCGTGCCTTCACATTTTCAATTCCACTTGCTATTTGCTTTACATGTGAGGCACACCTGAAAAGCAATTATGTAACCTTTGGTACCTAAATATCTTTGGGTCCTATTTTGTTATAAATGTTTCTTTTGGAACCCAAATCATGACATGTTGTGTTGATTTTTTTGTTTTGCCTTAATATGCGTAATGACCATAAAAGCCACATGTAAAACATTTGAAATGTGATTTTCTATTAAAGGATTGATTAGATTTACAATAAGAATTTTCATTTCCAAAGTATTTTCTAAGATTATTTTTCATTACATGAAAATTAGTCTTATTTTGTGAATTTTTTAAAAGAGTATTTTCCTTCTTTACTTTTTCTAAAGAACATGCTAGTTTTACAATTTCACAAGCATGTGTAATTTTAAAATTATCAATTTCATTTTTTAGTTTTTCATTTTTTGATAAAACATGTGTCCTTTTCTTCTTTTAAACTTCAATCTCATGTAGTAATTTCTCATTTTCCTCTTTAAATGCTTTTTATAAGGGAGGAAAATTCTTTATTTACATCTAAAGAAATATTTTATTCGAAAGAGTTCGATGAGTCATAATTTGAATTTGAAGGGCTCAAAATTACTTCATCGTCGTGTGTCATTAAGCATAGGTATGCTCCGTCATTAGAAGAGCTTGATGAATCACTTATTTCACTTGACTCTTCATATTTATTCTTTTACCCCTTTCTCTTCTTTGTGTTGTTTATATGATCTTGTTGTTGGCTTCTCATTCTTCTCTTTCTTTTTGCCAGCTTGAGATACTTATCTAGTTTTCTTATGTAGCGTGTGAGTTTCTTTTTGTCAACTTCCTTTTCATTGGAGTCTTCTTCTTTTTCATTTGCTTTCAATGCCAATGTTTTCTTCCTGGGGGCTTTTTCTTCTTGATCTTCTTGAATTGAGATCTCATACGTTAGAGGTGAACCAATAAGATCATCAAAATCCAAGTTGTTCAAATTTTTTTCTTCAATCACGGTCCTCTTCGTATACCATTTGGAGGAGAGAGACCTGAGAAATTTTTTCACTTTTTGGGAGTTAGTTCTTGGCTCGCCCAAGGAGGATAAGCCATTCAAGATCTCGTTAAATCGTGCAACCATATCATTTATGAATTTATTATTAAGTGTTTTGAAAGAATCATATTGATGTTTTAAAATATTCAATCTAGATTTTTTAACTTTATCTATTCCTTCATAAGTCACTACAAGAAAACTGTGGGTTAGTTACGCAATATAGCGTCTCAAATGCTAGTGACGCTAAGTCGATGCCATTAGGGTCGGTATAGCGTCTAAGTTGAGTCACAAAACAGTGATGCTACTAGCCTCTCAGTAGCACCACATTAGCATTTACATAGCGTTTCCCAAAATAGACGCTACATCCGACACCATAAAGATGCCAATTAGATGCTATTATTGCACGCGATGCAACAAAAATGCGTGGCAGAACTTAGCGTTGTTGTAGAGTCGACACTTTTTTTATGCGCACATAGCATCTCAAGTTTTGAGACACCGTTTCGATGCTAGCTTGGAATCGATATGGGCACCGAAAGTTTGCGCGGTTTTGGCGTGCCTACGTGGCATCATAGGTAGTGCGACACTGTGTAGACGCTAATATAAAAATATATTCGATCACCTGACACAAGAGTAAATTTCAGTGATGGTCATCCAATTTAGGGGACATTCCAAATAAGGTCATCCAACTTTATTTTGTAACACGACGGTCATCCAACTTTAGAATCATTTCAGCCAAGGTCATCGCGACAGTAAACTGTTGATGTGGATGCTTAACGTGGCACCACGCCAGCATTTTCTCTTTCCTCCATGTTAGATTTAAAAAATAAAAATTGTCACATCATCATTTTTCTCTTTGCTCCATCCAAACTTTTCTTTTGTATTTAGCTCATCCAACTTTTCAAAACTTTTAGACAAGGTCATTCAACTTTTCAAATTTTCAATCGTGATCATCATTAAAAACTTAAAATAATAAATAATAAATAATAAATAATAAACATAAAAATTAAAAATTTGAAGACACTTAGACTGACTTGGTATATTTTTTGGCATGACCCATTCAAATCTAGACGCCCAAACTTTTTATGCTGACGTGGTAATTTTTATTTTTTTAATCTGACACGAAGGAGAGAGAAAATGCTGACATGGTTCCACGTAAGCATCCACATCAGTGCCACGTCAGCTATTTACTGGTTTATTGGCTATAACCGGTTGCGATGACCTTAGCTAAAATGATTCTAAAGTTGGATGACCGTCTTGTTATAAAATGAAGTTGGATGACCTTATTGGGAATGCCCCCTAAGTTGGATGACCGTCTTGTTACAAAATAAAGTTGGATGACCTTACTAGAAATGCCCCCTAAGTTGAATAATCGTATTGTTACAAAATGAAGTTGCATGATCTTATTGGAAATGCCCCCTAAGTTGGATGACCGTATTGTTACAAAATGAAGTTGGATGACCTTACTGGGAATGCCCCATAAGTTGGATGACCTTATTGGGAATGCCCCCTAAGTTGGATGACCATCACTGAAATTTACTCCCTGACACAATAATATATAATATCAAAGATATGTATGTATGTATGTATGTATGTGTAATTAGAGATCTTACCTAGAAAGCTGGTCAATCGACGTCGACAAATTAATGCTACCTACAACGCCCTGCTTGGAACTATTTTAACACTACTTGAATTAAGAAATAAATTACCTATACATTATATATCTATATATGTTATATCTATTTTGACGTAACCCCATATACTTTAATATATATTATATGTGTACCTTCGACATATATATGTATCCCTATATAATTACTTATATATGCCTATCATATATGTGTGTTTCTAAATAAATATATGTTACGTACCTCTATTATATATATTACTTATATATGCATACAATATATATCATATCTAGTCGCCTACACATGTTCCTACATAATTACTAAGTAACATTATATATGTTACTTATGCATACTATATGCACTATATCTTAATTATGCATATATTATTTTTATATTCTTAATCATGAATTATGATGGTTGAATTAAATGATGATTTGTTACAAAATAGTCCATTTTAGTGCCATCATGGAGACTCAATAGCATCTATGTAGCACCACAATAGAGCCGCAATGATGATCGACGCTACAGAGGCACTACTGGCGTCGCATTGTTGAGACGCTAAGATAATTGGGATACTAATGCGACACTATTGTGTCGCTAACTAATCTTAGCGACTCATTAGCGTCCCTATAGCGCCGCATTAGTCGACTTTTTATTACCCTTACTTAATCGGGCACATATTGACATATAAATATGCTTATACAACACATACACATATATATTATTATAAATACTTATACTTATACTTATACACATACACATATACATTTTTTATCACTTTATCTCACACATATAAACATATACATACACATATACTTTTAATACGTATACAAATACTCGTTATTGTCACTTAATCTCACACACATATAGACATATACATACACGAATATAGTTATAATACATATACATATGTACATTGTTGTGACTTAATCTCGCACATATAGACGTATAATGTAATCTAAAGTTAAATCCCTAATTCCTCCTAAATTAGGAAAAATATTCAAAATAGCGTCACTACAGCCTCGAAATAGCGTCACTACATATATATACTTATAAACTTATAACATAGACTTAACACATGTATTTATGAAATACATATGAAACTTAAAATAATAAATAATAAATAATAAACATAAAAATTAAAAATTTGAAGACACTTAGTCTGACTTGGTACATTTTTTGGCATGACCCATTCATATCGAGCCGCCCAAACTTTTTATGCTGATGTGGTAATTTTTTTTAATCTGACATGGAGGAGAGAGAAAATACTGACATGGTGCTACGTAAGCATCCACATTAGTGTCACGTCAGTTGTTTACTAGTTTACTGGCTATAACTGGTTGCGATGACCTTGGCGGAAATGATTCTAAAGTTGGATGACCGTCTTGTTATAAAATGAAGTTGGATGACTTTATTGGGAATGCCCCCTAAGTTGGATGACCGTCTTGTTACAAAATGAAGTTGGATGACCTTACTAGAAATGCCCCCTAAGTTGAATAACCATATTGTTACAAAATGAAGTTGCATGATCTTATTGGAAATGCCCCCTAAGTTGGATGACCGTATTGTTACAAAATGAAGTTGGATGACCTTACTGGGAATGCCCCATAAGTTGGATGACCTTATTGGGAATGCCCCCTAAGTTGGATGACCATCACTGAAATTTACTCCCTGACACAAATAATATATAATATCAAAGATATGTATGTATGTATGTATGTATGTATGTATGTGTAACTAGAGATCTTACCTGGGAAGCTGGTCAATCGACGTCGACAAATTAATGCTACCTACAACGCCCTGTTTGGAACTATTTTAACACTACTTGAATTAAGAAATAAATTACCTATGCATTATATGTTATATCTATTTTGACGTAACCCCATATACTTTAATATATATTATATGTGTACCTTCAACATATATATGTATCCCTATATAATTACTTATATATGCCTATCATATATCTGTGTTTCTAAATAAATATATGTTATGTACCTATATTATATATATTACTTATATATACATACAATATATATCATATCTAGTCGCCTATTCCTACATAATTACTAAGTAACATTATATATGTTACTTATGCATACTATATGCACCATATCTTAATTATGCATATATTATTTTTATATTCTTAATCATTAATTATGATGGTTGAATTAAATGACGATTTGTTACAAAATAGTCCATTTTAGTGCCACCATGGAGACTCAATAGCATCTATGTAGCACCACAATAGAGCTGTAATGATGATCGACGCTACAGAGGTACTACTGACATCGCATTGTTGAGACACTAAGATAATTGGGATACTAATGCGATGCTATTGTGTCGCTAACTAATCTTAACGACTCATTAGCGTCCCTATAGCGCCGCATTAGTCGACTTTTTATTACCCTTACTTAATCGGGCACATATTGACATATAAATATGCTTATACAACACATACACATATACATATTATTATAAATACTTATACTTATACACATACACGTATACATTTTTTATCACTTTATCTCACACATAAAAACATATACATACACATATACTTTTAATACGTATACAAATACACGTTATTGTCACTTAATCTCACACACATATAGACATATACATACACGTATATAGTTATAATACATATACATATATACATTGTTGTGACTTAATCTCGCACATATAGATGTATAATGTAATCTAAAGTTAAATCCCTAATTCCTCCTAAATTAGGAAAAATATTCGAAATAGCGCCACTACAGCCTCGAAATAGCATCACTACATATATATACTTATAAACTTATAACATAGACGTAACACTTGTATTTATGAAATACATATGAACTACATATACGTATATATGCATATGTATATATGAACTACATATGAATATACACTTATAGTTTATATATATAGACCTAACATACATGCATACATATATTATATAATTATATAGATATACATAGATATAATATAAAGTTCACAAAAATCAATATTGCGTCTACATAGCGTCGACATATACGTGACGCGAAGCTCGAGTCACATCAGTGTCTAACTAGCATCGCAAAACTTGGCGACGCTAAAAATTACCTTAAATCCCTAGGTTCTTCCTCGTTTTTTACTTTTCACTGTTTACCATTTACTACTTATCGACGGTGGCCGACCGACTATTGCGACCACCGGCCTCGTCCTCCATCGACTGTGCCTTGCTTCGATGCCACCGCGGGATGCCGACATCCTCCGCCTCCTCCGCTGTGATGACTGTGACCCTGCTGGCCTCCACTCCTCCGCTGCCCTCCTTCAACCGATGACGTCGACAACTCTAAGGATGTCAGCAACATCGACTGACGACGTCAACGGCTTTGACAACTCCCCCCGCCGCCTGCCACCTTCCTTCACCGACCTCCGCTGCCCTCCTCCGCCCGGTGCCCTCCTCCGCCCGCCGTTTGTGCTCCTCCGCAGCCTTCAGTGCCGGCCGTCGCCCGTCGCCTTTCTCACTGCTTTAATTTGGTATTAGGGCCTGTAGATAATGTCGGACCTTCTTAGCCTACCTCAGCTGTACCGGATGATGATTCATCTTCGATAGATGAAGAGGGATTACATGAAAATTGGATAGTCGTCGTGAATAATATTGCTCGATCGTAAGTTAAATAAGTTGTAGAAATTTTGTTATAGTTTTGGTTATCATTGAAAATTAATTCTTCTTTGCAATTGGCAGGACCACTTTCATACCCGTTAGTACCGTGCGGGATGTCAGTGCTCTCATTCTTTCCCACTTGCCGGAAGGGGCAGGATCCTAGAAAGATGTCCCAATTCAAGTGCGGGATGACATCTTTCGGTCTTCTATTTGGGTTACATAATTTATTTTATATTATTTTAAAATTACTAAGTTTCAACGTATTGTGTAGGAGGCAAATCAGTTTCATCCGGATTTTAGTTTAGGGATGATCTGGAGAGATTTTGAGCAGGTCACTGCGAAACGCTTCCGAAATCGATTGTACAAGTTTCGCAAGGTCGTCACGTCCGTCGGCCTCACTTTGGAGCAGGGCATACAAGATGCCCAAGGCATATTAGGCGCTCAATTTGGGAGTCCTTAGGTAGGAAATGGTAAGTATGTTTACTTTTAAATTATTTTTATTAAATTTATAGTTTTTGAAAGTCTAAGATGTTCATAAAGGACGGATGAACAATGGCAAAGGAAGTTGGAAAAGGCAAGAGTTAACTGACTTTCGAAGCCCAAGGCCCACATCCACACAGGGGGGTCGATGTGATTTGATGTGCATCGATGACGCATGGTAATTTACATACAAATTCAATTAATCAAACTTTTAACTTATTATATAAAATTTGAAACTTTATCGTAGGAGGAGAAAGAAGGCGGTCCCGTGGACCTTCGAGTGGTCTACAAGGCCACGCATAAGAGCCGAAAGACCAACGACTTGGTCACGCCCACTGCTCATAGGCTTCTTGTAAGTCTCATCACATGTTTATTTGGTTGTTGACGTTAGCATACTATTTTTGAAATTCACAATGTTTAAAATTTTTAGGATGAGTATAATGCAAAAATGGCTGAAAAGTACGGAGATGATCTGAATACTCAGCCACCAGGTAATGTTTCTTGGAAGGGATTTATGTTTTTAATTTATGTATTTTTTAATATATGATTTATGTATTATATGATTGTATAATTTTTCTATTTCGTAGAGGACACTACTGTTTGGGAGGAGGTGGCCGACACGACACGAGGAGGATACTTGCGTGGCCTCGGCACAGTCGCTCAGGTACCTAGGAGGAGCGGATGATATACAGGCGGCCCATCTGCTCCGAGCTCATCCGCAGCACTTGATATGACGCAGCTATCACAACAATTATCACAACAACTATCAGAGCAGATATCATAGCAGGTGTCTCAGCAGTTGTTGCAGTAGTTGGCTTCGCTATTGCAGGCGATTCAGGGATTAATCCCGACGCAGAATCAATCCCTACGAGGCCATGGACCGAGCACGTCGGGATCGAACGTTCGGAACGATAATAATAACTCCCAAACCTAGGATAAAAACAAACCATGGATAGAAACTATACTTTTGTTACTTATAGACTAATTATTAGATATGTGTATAGTTTGTTATTTTAGTTTATTACTTTTCATATTCTTATCTTAAATATTATGCCTGTGATGCTTTCATATTATGCCTGTGATGAATATCAATGCATCAATGCATTTATATGCATTATATAATTGTATGATGTGGAAAGGGAAAAAAATGTGGCTGTAATGGGTCAAAGAAACTACAATTAGCGCCTCCATAGCGTCGCAAAAATAGTCGACTCTATTTTAAATATATCATCCTTAGCATCACGTTAGCGTCTCATGACGTAAAAAACATGATGTTGGCCTCACAGAAGCGCCGAAATAGCATCAACTAACACATAAAGTTAGCGTCTCTTAAACGCCGGCATAGCACCTCCTTAGCGACGTCAGTCTAGTGCTCCCAACCCGACACCACGTGTCTTAGTAACGTCTAGATAGCATCAATCGTTGGAGCTAGTAGCGTCTCCTCTATTGTTGGCTCTATTGCGACGTCATTAGTCACCGACTACCGACGTCGCATTTTAGCGGCACTATTTGGACGCTATATCTTCCAAAGAGTCAATAGCGCCGTAGTAATGTCTCGTTACTTGGGTCGCTATTCTTTGATTTTCTTGTAGTGAGTAGTGATGAGTTTATTCCAAATATCAATTGCACTTTCACAATTAGAAATCTGATAAAATTCCATTGAACGCAAAGCACAATAAAAAAAAATATTTTTGGCTTTCCAATCGAGTTTTTCAAAAAAAAATTTCTCTTTCCACAGAATTTGTAGGTGATTTTTCATGTAGATAATAACCTTTTTCAACGATGTCCCACATGTCAATATGAATAGAACAAATGCATGCTTGAATTTTAATTTTGTAATATGTGAAATTTGATGCATATAAAAGGGAAGGACGACTAATTGATTGTCCTTCGAAAAAACTAAATCCAATTGATGTCATAGCTTTTAAGATGGTTAAATCTTAAAACACGACGATTAAATTTTAAAACGATTAGATCTAAAAAATGATTAAATCTTAAAACAAGAGCAACCCGCTCTAATACCCATTGTAGGATTCCAAAGGGCACCAAGAGAAAGGGGGTGGGGGTTGAATTGGTGTTTAAGACAAAAGTTATCTATTTAATAAAACACGTCGCGGAAACTTAAAATTGATTCAACAATCTTTAAATCAATACAACTCAGATCACATCAAACACAATATGAGAGGGAGGGAGAGAGAGAGAGAGAGAGAATTCAAACACAATGAACACGGTGGTTGCGGATGAGGTTCAGCCACATCTTGACCTATGTCCTGCTCCAACTTCTCGACCTCAAAACCGTCGGAGATTCCACTAAAACTCTTCCTTAACTCCAAATGGGGCAAGGAAGGAAAGCCCTTTACACCATTGCCTTTTCTCCGCTTCGAGAGGTAAGGCACTCCTCTCCTCCAATGAAGCTAATCTTTTCTCTTGCTCAAGAGGTAGGATCTCGAACCTCTTTTACACAAGAGCTCTCTTAATTTTTCTAAACAAAAATGTTTCTCTATTTTACAATTCTATGCTCATAAGAAGAGAAGAGAGAAAGAAGAGAAAACTTTATAATGAAAAATTCAAGGAAAATGTATTCTTTTGTAACTTGAAGTTTTTCTTCAATGAGTGGATGGATGCCTTTGTTTCTGACTTTGGCACTCCTTTTATAGGCCTCAACATGTGAAATATTCGTCCAGAAAAAACAATTTTCTCCTTCAAAATTGTCCTTTACTATTTATTTGACCCGGAGGCTGATCGACCGCACATTTGGACCAGTTGACCGGTCTATGTGACCATTGCGTGATTTTTTTCAGCTTCTACACTTGATCGGTTGACCGGTCCATCAACCGGTCGGTCGACCGATATTGTCTTGGCTGAAGAAATCATCATCTCTTTATTCTTTGATGGTACTCCGCGAAAAATCACAAAAGTGCCATATTTTCATTCAATCTTAATCTTCTTCTCTCTTCATAACGTATAGGTGTCATGGTATGATAACCAATCCATGCCTAATATTACAACATAATTTACCATGGGTAGCACTATGAGATCAGCTGAGTAGTTTACTCTTTCTATTATCATTGGGTCTCTTAGACAAATTGACTAACGGAGATTCTTCCTAACGGCGTTGCCACTTTATACTTCCCATCTTTACATTTCATTAACTTTCTATTTGTTGAAAATTGAATTTCACTATAGGTTCTTTATTCGTTTCATAGTCTTTGGATTAGGAAATTTTGTTCAATTATTATGAACAAATATGCAAGCCATTTTGGGCAATTTCTTATCATATGTCCATCATTCTTATAATTCACAAGGAGATTCACATATCTCTTATTACATATTGCCCATCATAAATTTGACAAGATTATCAATCAGGAATGCAATAATTAGCATTTCCATTGGAAGACTATTTTGCTTCCATCCTTAACATAACAATAGTTAATCAAACATTAGTTGGCTAATTTAAAACATATGGCACAATATTTACATACTCTTAACTTTGGATGGTTGTTGATGACGATTGCACATGGACTTAGACACTTATCAATTCTATAACATACTTAGCCTAGAGCATGCTCTAATACCAAATTGTAACACCCCAAATTTTATCCCAAAATTGTCAAGGATAATTTGATCATTCAGCTGTGTTAGCCTATTCGCCATCACATAATCATAAAATAATATAATTTTCAATTAAATAAGCGGAAGCATAAAATCATTAAATAGGATAAAATAATCCTTCAATAAAATGTGGAAAACTTCATGAAACATCAAAAGTATGATTATAGAATTGAAAGCATCTCTAAACATAATCACTAATAGCAATTAAAATATCTTTAAGCCATAATCAAAACATCTCTTGAAGAACATAGTCAAAAGACTCTAAACATAAAGACTGTAAGACTCCTAAACCAGTATGCAATCTCTATTGTCATGAGCTGAGCCACCATCCATCCAATCATTATGCACCTACATGGATCCATGGTGCAGAGGTTTTCCTATTAGAGTATGTAAATGGCATGCTATGCAATGTCATGATCCTAACAGGATACTACATGATATGCATTATCATCTTTATATAAAAGAAGAAAACAACATGCATGCCATTCTCTATACATGAGATCTACATGTTAGTCATCAATAACAATCTATAATATAAAGCATGGGAACATGTAGTCAATTCATCATACATATAGTATGACCATTCATCACAATCATCAATTCATATATATAGGCATATAAGTGAGATACACTTACCATAACCATTGCCGCCATAACATTCCTCAGATTGCTTCATAACCCTTTGGACTTTCACTTGAGTGGGACATTATTCCACTCAATCGATCATTAGCTCTTTCCATTTGGTTATATCTTCTGATAGTTGTGATTTATGTCGTTTCCCTCTCAATAGGCTAGCTAAGCCGTGGAGACAATGCTCCCCTCTCACCCAAAGATGACATCAAAATGCACATACTGTTACCGATGTATGTAATGATCATTCTGGGCTCTCGCCCGAGGGCGACATCGGAATGCACACACCATTGCCAATGTGTGTAACGATCATTCCGGACAAATATCCTATAAGAGTCATAGAGTCGACATGTAACATCATCCACAACTGAGTTCATTATGCTTTTCAGACAACAAACATTTACGTAACTCGATCTTCAGATTTTAACCTAGTTACGTGGTGGAACATGCATTTACGTATCTAGATTTTTATACAATCATCAAGCATCAATCTATATTATTAATACCTTGAAAATAACATTTAATATAGTATATAAGATTTCTGCATCGGTCACGCCTGTAAAACAGGTTGTCAAGACCGTGACAGACCCCAAAATTTGCCCTTCTGTCATGGTCGTCCCAAGAGGCGGTCATGGCCGTGTTGTGGCCTTGATGCGGCCGTGACATGAATTCTCATGGGTGTGATAGAAGCTGATTTTTGGTTCTTTTCTAGCCATTTTGTCACGGGCATGACAACGTGCGTTACAACCGTGATAGAACTCTGGAGTTCCGCCGCCCAATTCTATTTTACATGATTTTTTATCCAAAAATTGCGGAAATCAATATACAACATTATGAATCAATACATATATGTTTCATATGCATTCTAAGATCAAAAGAACAATAGAAAACATAATAATCCATGAATTTAGGGTTCATCCCTAAATCATGAACAATATGAGCATGAACCTTACAAACGATCTAATTGAAATTCTTATTCATGGCATGAATATACTGATTTTAATAAAAATAGGCCTCATCACAATCCAGTCTGAGAACCATGAGTCTTCAAACTCTCAATCCAATAATAAATTATTGAGAGAGAAGAGAGGGGTTTGGATCCCCTTTACATACCTTGATCAATTCTTCTTCTCTTTTTTCCTCTTTTTCTTCCTGTTCTTCCTCCTCCTGGTTCTTCTCTTTCTCCTTCCTCAAGCCCTAAGATGTGGAGAAAACATGTGAACGATAGGAATAGGGGGCTTTATATAGGGGAGATCACGAGGGTTTGGACAATAAGTTCAAATTACCCTTAATGGAAAATCAAGGGTATTCAGGCCAAATGCCTATACAGGGGCTTTATACAGGGGAACATGATATATTCAGGCCAAATGCCTATCACTATGTCGATCTATCATGGTGCAGCCGATGATGGACAAGGATGACGTGCTTGAAATTGTTGCTCCGTGGTCTTTGGCTCTGCCTTCGAATCTTGTACACTTGAATCATTGTATTGATGGCGTACTCTCTGGACCACCACCAACGGTAAAGGTGATTAAGGTAATCATACCAGAGGATTCGAAGACAATGACAAGAATAGACCGATTATCAAAGTCTTCCTTCATTAAGGTTGGTCATTTGCGAGTCCTAGTGTGACTCAATGATGCAATAGAATGGTGCAGTTGGACACTAGCGTCCTTGGTCACCTGATCTGCAAGAACGGAAAGCTGATCTGAGGAAGTGTATAAGGCTGAAGTCTTGAATAACAACGTCAGTTTACTTTAGATATCACTAGATTTTCATATATCATTCATACTACATTTGTTGTTTGGTAGCTACATACTAACTAACCAAACTACTTAAGATAGTATGATAATTAATTTTGTTTTCTTATATATGTACAACTCCATATATATATATATATTACATTATGATGTGAATTTCGTGGGAATGTGATTAGTTGACTAATTTATTGGACTCTAAGTACAAAATGCAAAAGACTAAGGTCTAACCGTAGACTATGCAAAAATGACATAGACTATGCACAACTAGAAACTGATCAAGGTTTAGACATAGACTATGCACTCCTTAATTCACTAAACTACAAGTCCACAGATCAGAGTAGCAGACTCGAATGTCATATCACAATGAATTGAAACTTAAGATTCACTAGCTAATATAAATTAGTCCTAAATTAAGTTAACTCTTTTTGGTGTTTTAGAGTGATTGATATAAGATGATAACTAACAAATAATGAAAGGTTCTCTTAGAAATGAGGTTCATCTAATATTCAGCTATGGATAGAATAGAACAACTTAACGGTAATAATCATACAAGATTCAACCTATAAAAATTGCTCTCATAGTATATTAAAGTTAGAACTAAGTATCATACTTTCATATGAATGGTTAGTTATGTTGATTCAACAAAGGTTCAACTAATATCAGAATATCAGACAACATTCAACTCACTACACAGATACAATCAGATCCACAAACTAATGCTAATGCTCTTGGTTTATTTCTACATATCAAAGGAATCAATCTCTTGGTTGCCATTTCAATATGAGATTCACATTAACAAAAGCCAAATGGATATATCAATTCTCAACATGGAAAGATTAGAACCAAAAAGCCAAGTCATTGTTCTTGACTCATTTATCAAAAATCACAGATGAAATCAAATACATTTAACTAATTGCTAATGCTCTTGACTCATACCTGAACAATAAGGGAATATCAGCCTCTCAACTGCCATTACAATTTGAGATTAACATTAATAACAAATTGAAAGATGCATTCAGATCGATTAGAACCAAAAGACAAATGCTGATGTTCTTGAATCATTTCTGAGCAAGAAAAAAAAACAAATATCAACTTCTCAGTTGCCATTCTAAAACAGGATTCACATTAACAAAAAAATGATTAAATTTTTTTGAGAAATTGCACTAACATCAATGACAAAAGTGTTGTTCAACCATCTATCCATAAACAAAAATTATATTACTCTCATATCCTAAGAGAGCTAAGATTTAGCTCCTCATAAATGTCAAAATCAATACAAAACCGATGAGGAATAGAATAAAAAACATCCTAAAATATAAAGAAGAATTAGCTCAAGCAAGAAAACCCTCTGGCCTCCAACAAAATGGCCAGAAGAGGAAGAGATCCCTCGTTGCTTCTTTTTGCATTCTTTTTGGCAGCTGCTTGTGGTCCCCTCCTCCTTTTCCAATAGGAATGCTTGTCTTTTATGCTGGATTTGATCTTGCAACAACATGAACAACATGCATCAATTTTTCAAATGAAAATTAGACAAATAAGAACTAAATCAATATATTATCCAGCTCAATGTGCAAATGTAAGATAACATTATGATGAGAAGATAGATTTAGCATAATTATCAGAATATGAACATTTTCAGGGCTTGTGTGCAAATGACTTAAGATGGAAAACAAGTGAAAATTTAGTATGATGAGCTAGTGATCAAACTCCCCTAAGCTTAGTCTTTTGCTTGTCCTCAAGCAAAACATTCAGATATTAAGGACAAGGATTGAATCAAATAGTTCACAAATGAATTTAGATTCAGCTGATTAGAATCAAATGAGTTTTCCACTTTGCTAACACTCCATGTCATTCTTTTCAATTCCTAATTTCTAGCTGAGGTATCATAGAGGCTAAAGAAAATTTAAGCTATGAAAGAAGTACTAACTAATTTGAGTTTCAGAAATTTTTAACTTTACTAAAAATGTTGAACTGCCAATCTCTTGATGAACAAACTTTGGTATTGCTTAAACATGATAAGCCTGACTTTTATTCATGATAATGCAAATAAATAGGTTGGAAGCCTGATTTTTATTCATGCTGATCAATAGGGTAAAAATTCTGACTTTATTCAGGAGAGTTTCCCTTTTGGATTTAACTCTCTTTATTCATGCATGCATGCAATGCAAAATCGACTTTTCATTTTTCTCTTTTTATTCATCTTTTTCCTTTTCTATTCATGAAGTGAGCAACAATTCAAACTCAAGTAAAGTTTAGATTTCTTAATCCAAAGAGTCAAGTTTTCCTATTTTATCATAGCCGCAAAAAGCCTTGATTCCATTCTAAACATCTTCTAAATTCTGACCAATCCATAAGTGTCAGCTAGTGTTACTCACAAAAAGAAAAATTTCAGTTGAATTGAGTTCAAATGAAAAAATATTAACAACCAAATTAATGATTACTTGGTGTTGGAGTGCACTAGCTGTTATACTAAAGGATTTCTATTTAACAATGATGAGCACAAATGATAACATGAGTTGAGTTGAACTACATTGATAATAGTGATAACATGACTATAAATATGATATTAACTTTTAAAATAAAATTAAAATATGTTAATAAAGTTAAGAAATGTACCAAGTACCTCCCCTAAGCTTATCATGCACTGTCCTCAGTGATGAATCATCCAAGCAAGGGTGAGGAACTGAGAGGGTGTTCAACTTTGAAATGAGAGACAAGCATGTCTTGCTTTACTTCTTCTTTTGGGTTCACCATTTCAACATTTGATAATGATCATCTCTTCCAGGTATTGAATCAAATCCAAGTATTGAATCAAATCTGCAATCAATTAGAGAATGATCAACTTCGCAATCAGTAAGGATTAAGAAATTCACTGAAATTTGAAAAAATCAGATATGGACAACTGATATGAACAAGTAATCACAGTTATCATTATGATGATCATAACATGAACTAGATAAGGATAATTATTATAATCAGTTATCAATTGCTTTTTAGTGAAAAATCAAAGTTGTGAGTTTAAAAATACTTCTGAGTTGAATTGAATTTAGATCAAGTTCCTCTTTCATTTATTCCTGCAAAATAAAGAGAAATTAGATTTAAAAGACTTGGGTTGCTTCACTAGAAGCGCCCTGCTATAATGTCTTAGGCTAGACATTATTACAACTTCTTTATTTCAATGAGGTTTAAATAGTATCATGTGATCAAGTAGAGATCTCAATTTGTGAATAGCTTCACTAATCAAGTATGGATCTCTTACTTTGTCAACGGTCGACTTTTGTTTTTCAGTTGGACCTCCTTCAATGTACCAAAAATCTACTAACTTCTCATTCCCAGAATTTTCATCTGAATCTTCTAGGTAACCATCTTGTTTAAGCAACCATTTATTTAATGGCCTCTTTAAATGCAACATTGTTGAAAGATCTGAGTTCTTGGTTCCAATTTTCAGTAGGTAAATATTGATCTTTCTTAACTGGATGTTCCATTTCTTCAAAAATTTTGAATTTTGCTATAACTTTCTATTTTTGAACAAAAATTTGTTCTACTTTCGTATCCTCCTTGTCATGTGGCTTTGCTGTTACAACTTGTTGACCAATGGATAATGACATGGGTGAGACTTTGGAACTTTTAATATCTTCTTCAAATGAATTAGTGCATGCTTCAAGTTGAGGTCACTTCTTCTCTTTTGATGTTTCTTCATCTCTGTTTCTAAGATGTTGGCATTCTTCAGTTGATAGCATCTCAAGCTGGTTTGTGGAAGAAATTGCCTCAAGTGGAATTTCTAAATAGTTGGGTGCAGAAAGTAACTCATCTTCAGGGGTAGACAATAAGTGAATTGAGTTGTTACCTTCATTACAGATGAAGGTACTTGTTGCTTGTGAGCTATTTGAAAGCAAACTTGCAGAGGTATGTTTCTTCAAAGAATCAGAATCTGAGTTTTCCAAATTTTTTTCTTCATTGGGATAAGAGCTTTATGAGTGGGTCTTCAATGTGATTCACTACTTGTACCATTAGAGTAACCTTTTCAATAACTTCTCCAACTTCATCTTGTTTCTTGGCTTGTGCTTTATGTGTGCCAACTTCCTTTTCAAATTCAGCCTCCATGAAACACTTCCTTCTCTTCATTCATATCTTTCTTAATTCCCATCTTCATTTCCTGAATTTCTTCTTTCGGATGAGCATATTGGGTTTGTGGAATTTCTGAACTAGATGATCACTAGCTGATCACAATAAGTTTTTATCCCATTTTCTAGTCAATTCACCCATATCGAGCCCCTATTTTGCCTAACTTTTGGCTAATTATGCTTGGAATGCAAATAATTGTGATAACTAGCTGATCATTCTCATTTTACACTTAATTCCATCTGCATAGAAGTTCTGAATTGCTAAAATCCATAAATATGTCAATTCTATGCCAAGTTATCATTTTTTGGGCAAGTTATCACTCCAAAGTGCAAGTTATCATTTTTCTAATTGAGCTGATTTCTAGTGATTATGTTGCCTTAAATCCCATGCCATCATGAATTAATCATATTTGGAAGATCATATTTCAACTTGTGCAAAGTTATCATTCCATTTCACAAGTTATCATTTTTTAGTGTCATCATTTTAGGGCAAAACTGTCATTTCGATGTGCAAGGCTATCAATTCTGTATAAAAGCATTAGGCAATCATTATATTATTGTCCTAACTCCTTGCTGCTTTGATTTGATCACATTTGGATAACTCTAAACTTATGACAAGTTATCATTTTTATGGCATCAAGTTATCATTTTTGGCACAAAAGTTATCATTCCTATGAAATCTTATCCACAATTGATTTCTGACCTCATTCACTTACCATCCTAATCCCTTTGATGCCTTCAATGCTTTGAACCACCCATAATTGGACAATTTTCATGATATGGTGCAAGTTATCATTTCGGGTTTGAGAAATTATCATTTTTTATTTATGGTTTTCATTCTTGCACAACACCAAATCCCATTTAATAATTGAGCTGATAATTGTCATTGTCCTAATACTTATTTGTCAAAATCCTATTCAAGGACTTTGATGCTTGCTTTTTTGGCCTTTCTAGCAGGGAAAAGAGGGCTGCACAAGGAGGAAAAAGGAGGGGGGAGCACTTGCTTTTTGGCTGTCCAAAAAGTTGGCACCTGCAGATATTTTCTGAACAGGACACATGGCACAATCAGGGAGTGATGGAAGCTTCTGATCTACATCTAAGGGTGTAGGAAGGTCATATAAAAGCTGAGAAACCCTGGGGAGAAGGGGGGCTGGCCATTGCAAGGGTTTGAACAAGAAGGAAGGAAGGAAAGGAACTGAATTGGAGCTGCAACACCCTGATTTCTGTCGACAGCCTTTAACCAGGATGAATTGTATCTGTTTTTCTTCCTATTGTGTATCAAACTTTATAATTATGAGGAGCTAAATCTCATTTCTCCTAGGGTAGGGTAGTAGTCTAGTTTAATTGTGGATGGATTATGGAAAATTCTGATTTCCTGCACTGATTTCTTGACTTTCTGATTCTGTGGATACTGAACTCATATAAATCTATTCTTGTCATTGTAAGATTCTATTGTAAATTACAACTGAGAGGTTGTCCTTTGATCTACTCTTTGTTCAGAAATGAATCAAGAATCAATGCCAAGTTTCTAGATTCAATCCTAATTAGGAATCTGATTTCCTGATTTCTGAATCCAGATTTTTCTGATTTCTGATTCCTGAATTGTTGAAATATGTTTATCATTGAGGGGCCCTGATTTCTTAGTAGCTGAGAAGCTAATCCTTAGGTTCCTTCTTGTTCAGAAATGATCAAGAGACAATGGTATTCCCAAGGTTTCAACCTTTGAAATATTGCAAACCTTTCATTGCTGATTTCTAATTTTTCAATCCTGATTTCCATATCTGAATTTCTAAATTTATGGAATCTGCCTTGTTATTGTTAAACCCTAATTTCATTTAATCACTGAGAGGTGAATTTAAGGTTATCTTGATGTTCAGAGATGGACCAAGAAGCAATGACATTTGTTGAGTTCCCATATGTAATTGTGTGCTGATTTTATCCAATTCATTAGTGATAATGGGGATTTCATTTCCATTTACAGTTGAGAGGCTAATTTAAAATCCTCTTGTAGTTTAGAGATAAACCAAGAAGCATTAGCACTAATGTTGAATTAATTTCATTCATGTTTAATTAATTGAAGTAATACCCTCATATTTAAAGTGCAATTGATTGTTATCATTTCATATTTCACTAAATTGCCAAAAATCAGCAAGGAACTTGAGTTTGAGCCTAATGATAACTTGATATTCAGTGGGGATCCTCCTCTAATTCAATCTAGCTAACATTTATATGAGAATATAATGATTAGTTTTGGACTAATTAAGCTGTGAGAGCAGCCATGTTAAGGTTGAATCAGATTTGACTAAAAATTGATAACTTGTTCCATTCCATCCATAATTAAATTAGATGAACCCCAACTCCTAGGAGAACCTTCCTCATTGATATATAAACCCTTTTAGCCCTTAGTTTGGCATTTATAATTCAGTTTAGATAAATTTCCAAAAGTCCAAAAATAGTTATCATTTTGCCGCAATTAAAAATTTGTTTTCTATTTCCTTCAATTTCCTGAAATTGTAACTTTAGTTAGGGCTAATCTAGATTATTTTAGGGAGACTTTGGCTTCAAATCACTATGGATACGACATTTAGGGTTTACTACAATTGGCCTGTGCACTGCAATAGAGAGTGAGTTAGGGAGTTAAACCAAAAATTAAAAAATCTCAAATTTGACTCGAAAATCAGCAAGTTATCACTACACTCCTCAATTTCACTATCACGAGACTGCAAAAAAATTTTAGCCTCCAAGGCTTCATATTCAGCTCGAAGAACACCTGCTATCATACATAGTTTTCTGCTAACCGTTCGACGTACCTATGCCGAAGACGAACGGTTGCAGAGATGGCGGGCGGGTCGAGCAGGCGGCGCATGGCTCGCTCAGGCGGCAGCAGGTCGCGAGCGCAGGCCGATGGCGGTGGGTCTCACGCGCGCAAAAGATTGGGCCAGATCGGAGGAGGGAAACCGAAATAGTGACAGAGGAGTCGGATATTTATATTGTCCATTTTCGACGATCAGAACTGTCGAAATGTAGGTAAAAAAATAAAATATTACTTCAAATTCAGAAGGCCCAAACCGCTAAAAGTTTCGACGATTCTTCAAACCGTCGAAACTTTCGCTCGCATAATATAATATTATATATGAAATGAAATAGAAATAGAAATAGAAATTATATATCTTCCATTTCGACGGTCAAAACTGTCGAAAAATTTTAAACTACATATAAAATGAGTTCAAATTCCGATGGTTCTAACAACCGAAAGTTTCGACGGTTCCTCAAACTCGTAACTTTCGATGACTCAAACCATCGAAAGTAAAAATATAGATAAACTATTAAGTGTTGTTAATGTTAACATTTTTCGACGGCTAAGACCGCTAAAAGTTTCGATGGATACAAGAACCGTCGAAACTTTCGACTATCAGAGCCGTTGAAAGCCCACATGGAAAACTAATCACCCGGATTTACTATTTTCGACGGTCACGAGCATCAAAAATTTTGACGGATATTGCGACCAATTTTAAACTATCGTAAGTTTAGACGACCGGATCTGTCAAAAACTTCTTCGATGATAATTACAACGGATATTTCAATCCATCGAAATATCCATCTGTACTTCAGACGGATTTCAACCCGTCGAAAAAGAGCCGTCGGAAATCATGCTTCTTCTTGTAGTGCTCCATGAAACACTTCCTTCTCTTCATTCATATCTTTCTTACATCTTCATTTCCTGAATTTCTTCTTTTAGATGGGCAGATTGGGTTTGTGGAATTTCTGAACTAGACTGCGGAAAATTTTTATCCTCCAAGGCTTGATATTCAGCTCGAAGAACACCTACTGCCATACATAGTTTTTCCAAGGTTGTAATTTGGTTTTCCTGCACCTCATGAAGTTCTCCAACTTAATCTCTAGATTTGACTTTTGTATGGATTGATTAAGTGTTTGCTGATTTTCTGAAATACCCATGGTTGCAACTTGAAATTTTGACATTTGACCTTGATTGTGATGATAATACGAATGATTTCTGTGAGTCATAAACTTAAGGACTACTGTTTGAGAAGTCTTGCTCGGGATTCCAGTAATTTGAAACATAATGACTACTATTTGAGAAGTCTTCCTCAAGGATTCCAGTAATTTGAACTTTCATGACCATGTGAGGTATACATGTAAACATTAGAAGATTGTTGAAATTGAGATGATCCTTTATTGCAGTAAACTTGTGATGATCCTCCAACATTGAAATCGTAATTCTGAAGAGTTTTGAATACGATGTCTTCAAGTTTAGAATATAATTCATCCCGGCTAATTAGCATTTCACTTGATTAATAATAGTTTTGAGACTAAGTCAATTCATATCCATCATATTTTTAATTCTCAAGGTACTAGCTGATTTATTTCTCTTTATCTCAGAAATCAAATTCAGAATTTTCTACATCCTTGCAACTTGTCATACTAATAACTAGTTGGTCATGCTATAATTCTACCGTAATTCATCTTAATTCATGTGCATGTAAGTCCTAAAATATTTATATTCTGATAATTATGCCTAATCTACATGCATTTATCTTTTCAGCATAATATTATCCTACATTTGCACATTTAAGCTGGATAATATACTGATTTAGTTTTTATTTGTCTAATTTCTATTTGAAGAGTTTGATGCTTGGTGTTCATATTATTACAAAATTCAAATCCAGCATAAAAGACAAGCATTCCTACTGGAAAAGGAGGAGGGGACCACAAGCAACTGCCAAAAAGAATGCGGAAAGGGATCTTTTGGCAGAGAAAAAGAAAGGACCAAAGGACATATGACAAAGTCAGATGGAATGGAAAGTTCTGATGAAGATCAAATAGAGGCTCATCTCTTCCTCTCCTGGCCATTTGTGTGTGATTTTTCTTGCTGGAGGCTGAATCTTGGAGCTGATTGTTTTATCTTTATTTTTAGAATGTTTTTAATTTTGTTCCTCATTTATTTTGTATTGATTTGATCAGTTATGAGCTAAATATTATCTCTCTTAGGATAGGGTAATAGTTTAATTTCTATTTATGAATGGATAATTGAACAACACCTTTGTCACTGATGTTAGTGCAGTTTCTCAATGCTTTTCAATCAGTTTTCTGTTGATGTGAATCCTGTTTTAGAATGGAAACTAAGAAGTTGATGTTTTATTCTTTTTTGCTTATAAATGAGTCAATAGCATTAGCGTTTATTTTCTGATTCTAATCTTTGCTTAGATTTGAATGCATCCTTCAACTTCTTGTTAATGTGAATCTCATATTATAATGGCAACTGAGAGGCTGATCTTAGATTATCTTATTGTTCAGGAATGAACCAAGAGCATTAGCATTTAGTTTTTCGATTTGATTTCATTTGTGACTTTTGTGAAATGAGTTAAGAGCATTGACTTATTTTTTTGGTATTAATACATGCTGAGAATGGATCCATTTAGCTTTTGTTGATGTGAATCTCGTATTGAAATGACAACTGAGAGGTTGATTTTAGATTTCCTTGTTGTTTAGAGATAAACCAGGAGCATTAACATTAGTTTCTGGATCTAATTATAATATGCAGTGAGCTAGAAATTTCATGATAATCTGATATCAATTGAACCTTTGTTGAATCAACCTAACTAATGTTCATATGAGAATATGATACTTAGTTCCAACTTTAATATACTATGAGAGCAGTTTTTACAGGTTGAATCTTATGATTATTACTGTTAAGTTGTTCTATTCTTTCCATAGCAGAATATTAGATGAACTCCATTCCTAAAAGAACATTTTATTATATGTTAATTATCATTTTATACTAATCACCTTAAAAAACCAAAAAGAGTTAACTTAGTTTATGCTTAATTTAGATTAGTTAGTGAATCTTAAGTTTTAAATAACTGTGGATACAACATTCGAGTTTACTACTTCTATATTTGCACTTGCAGTTCAGTGAAGTGAGGAGTGCATAATCTACGCCTAGATCTTGTTCAGTTTCATATTATGCATAGTCTATGCATATACCTTATTCTTTTACATTTTGTGCATAAAGTCCAATAAATCAGCTAGTTAATCACACTCCCGAAATTCACATCACATACAATGAGGTTAAGTTCAGAGATATCAAAAGTAGGAGCAATAAATCAGCTAGTTAATCACACTCTGGTTAAGTTCAGGCAGCATATCAAAAGCAGGAGCAAACATGAAATGAAATAGAGATTAAGATAAGATTAATGGAAGAAAGAAAAAAAATTACAAAAAAGATTAACCTAATCAGAAAAATGATAGACAAAAATAGGACTGAATATAAACAATGGAATGTGATATAAATAGTGATAGCATAAGAAGACGTAGAGGTAAATATAAACAAAAACTAGTCTAAATAAAAGAAAATATCTGCTCAAATCCTCGGCAACGACGCCAAAAATATGATGTGAATTTCGTGGGAATGTGATTAGTTGACTGATTTATTGGACTCTAAGCACAAAATGCAAAATACCAAGGTCTACGTATGAAAACTAAACAAGGTCTAGGCATAGACTATGCACAACCAGAAATTGAGCAAGGTCTAGGCGTAGACTATGCACTCTTCAATTCACTAAACTACAAGTGCACAAATCGGATTAGTAGACTCGAATGTCGTATATGTAGTGATTTGAAACTTAAGATTCACTAGCTCATATAAATTAATCATAAACTAAGTTGGTGTTTTAGAGTGATTGATATAAGATGATAACTAACAAGTAATGAAAGGTTCTCTTAGAAATGGGGTTCATCTAATATTCAGCTATGGATAGAATATAACAACTTAACAATAATAATCATACCAGATTCAACCTATAAAAATTGCTCTCATATTATATTAAAGTTAGAACTAAGTATAATACTTCCATATGAATGTTAGTTAGGTTGATTCAACAAAGGTTCAACTGATATAAGAATATCATAAAACATTCAGCTCACTGCATAAATAAGATTAGATCCACAAACTAATGTTAATGCTTTTGATTTATTTCTAAACATCAAGGGAATCTAGAATCAACCTCTCGATTGCCATTTCAATATAAAATTTACATTAACAAAAGTCAAATGGATATATCAATTCTCAACATGGAAAGATTAGAACTAGAAAGTCAAGTCATTGTTCTTGACTCACTTCTTAGAAATCATAGATGTCCACTAACTAATTGCGCTAATGCTCTTGGTTCATTCCTGAACAACAAGAGAATCTATGATCAGCCTCTCAACTGTCATTACAATTTGATATTCATATTAACAAGAAGTTGAAGTATGCATTTAGATTGATTAGAACCAGAAGACAAATGCTGATGTTCTTAACTCAATTCTGAGCAAGAAAAGAATCAAATATTAACTTCTCAGTTGCTATTCTAAAACAAGATTCACATCAATAGAAAACTGATTCAAAAATATTGAGAAACTGCACTAACATAAGTAACAAAAGTGTTGTTCAATCATCCATCCATAAACAGAAATTCGATTACTATCCTATCTTAAGAGAGCTAAGATTTAACTCCTCATAAATGTCAAATTTAATACAAAATAGATGAGGACTAGAATAAAAAACATCCTAAAACATAAGAAGAATCAGCTCCGACAAGAAAACCCTCCGGCCTCTAGCCAAATGGCCAGAAGAGGAAGAGATCCTCATTGCTCATCCACATCCCTCTTTTATATGATTCTATCATCACCATTTGATCTTTATTAGAACCTTTCATTTCATTTGATTTTGACATATCTCATATGGTCCTTTCTTTTTCTCTACAAAAGATTCGTTTCTGCATCCTTTTTGACAGCTACATGTGGTCCCTCCTCATTTTCCAATAGGAATGCTTACCTTTTTATGCTGAATTTGATCCTACAACAACATGAACATGAAGCATCAATTCTTCAAATGAAAATTAGACAAATAAGAACTAAATCAGTATATTATCCAGCTCAAATGTGCAAATATAAGATAACAATATGCTAAGAAGATAAATGCATGTAGATTAATCATAATTATTAGAATATGAACATTTCAAGACTTATATGCACATGAATTAAGATGGAAAACAAGTTGAAATTGAGTATGATAAGTTAGTGATCACATTACCATCAATGAAAGTGCCAATTTATTTTATATTACATTACTCTGAACAATGTTCTATACATTCCATAATTCAATTATGATTTAATCTCGGTCGCGCAATTGCCTCACGATTTGAATTGCTCAGTAACCTTTGTTTTAACTATGTTTGATATAGGACTGCACCTCGAAGAAATTGATTGGGCTGGGTGAACAACATAGAGGTGTTTACTATTTACAGAAGGTAGCGGTACAACCTCAAGCACATAGTTCGATCTTCGAGATCCTGCAAGATTATGACATCTCATATTAGGGCATCCGAGCAATTCTTGTATTCTTAGAGGTGATAAATTGCCACAAGAAAATAAATCAGAAACCTTATGTGATGTTACAAGTTTCCTATTAGTTTGAATAAAGTTGCAGCTATTTTTTATTTAATTCATTGTGATATATGGAGTTCCTACTAGTGTTCTTCTATTGGTGCTAAATATTTTTTTAACTCTTATCGACAATTTTAGTAGAAGTACTTGGGTATTCTTAATGAGAGCAAAATCAGAAACGTGTGAGCTTATCATGAAGTTTCGTTGTATGATACAGAATCAGTTTAATACAAATATTAAAATTGTTTGAAGTGACAATGGCATGGAGTTTTTATCCAAAGAATTTCGAGATTTCCTTGGACCAAATGACATTCTTCATCAAACTTCATGTGTTTTCTCTCCACAATAGAATGGGCGTGTTGTACGTAAGCATAGACATCTTCTTGATATGGCACACTCCTTACTTTTTCAAGCTTCTCTTCCCATTCATTTTTGGGGAGAAAGTGTTCTCACTAGTACTTACTAATCAACCACACACCTTCTGTTCTCAATGGACGGACACAATTTGAAGTACTTTTTGGCAAACCACCATCGTATAAGCATTTATGAGTTTTTGGTTCACTCTACTATGCTAATTTACCAAAATCACAATGTAACGCCCCAAAATTTGACCTCGCCACGTGGCGAAATCTCCTTTCGATCATTACTCTCTTCGGTCATTTTTTTACTCTTTCATTGACCCAAATGTTCAAAAAAAGTGACACGTAAGCAGAAGACTTAATAAATAAAATAATACAACAAATGAAGGGAAAATGTGGAAGTTAAATAGATAAAGGTATATCCAAATGTCTCAACATAAGGCATATAAGTTCATGCCATAGTACAATAACAATAGGTTCCATAATAGTCCAAATACAACTCGATATAAAGAAAAGCGGAAAGACTCCAACTAGATTCTAGGATAACAATATGCACATGCACTACAAGAAAATTGAGATTTTTCGACGGACAATTTTCGACGAAAAAAATCCTTCGCAATTTGCGACGAATTTTGAGACGAATAGCAATCTGTCAGAACTTCTGACGGTCCAGACCGTTGAAAATAAAAAAATAAATTATGGAATTTATTTTACTATTATTTTATTTTCTGACGGTTTGGAACGTCGAAATTTTCGACGGCTCCCTATCCATCGCAAGTTCCGACGGTCGAACCCATCAGTAACCAAAAAAATAAATAAATATTATATATATATCATTATTTAACATATAATGTAATTAGTATTTTAATATTATAATTATCGACAGTTTTGATCGTCAGAAGTTTCGACTGTCCGGACCGTCGGTAATCGTAAAAATAATTAAATATTATAATCTTTTATATCATAATATATAATAAATTAGTATTTTATTATTATAATTACCGATAGTTTGGACTGTTAGAAATTCAGATGGTTAGGACCATCGGTAATTATAAAAGTAATTAAATATTATAGTCTTATATATCATAATATATAACAATTGGATTGGCCGCCTCGCAGCGGATTTGCCGCCTGGCGGCATGATCCGGCCACCTCGCGGTGGATCTGCCCCTGGCGGCCTAATGCAGCCGCGCGCGGCCAGATGCAGCCGTGCGCAGCCTGGATCGGCCGCCTAGCGATGGATCTACAGCCTGGATCGGCTGCCTCGGAGGGATCTGCGGCCTAGATCAGCCGCCTCGAGACCCAGAACAGCAACGCGTGGCTAATTTTTTTATTATTTTATACGTTGTCTCAGACAGCTTAGGCCGTCAAAAAAATTCACAGTCGTCGAAACTTTCGATGGTTGTCAGCGTCGAAATTTTTTGACGATCGCCACCGTCAGAATATTTCGATGGTCGACACCGTCTGAATCTTCAGACGAGTGCAGTCGTCTGAATCTTTAGACGGTTGCAGCCGTCTGAACCACCGACGATCGTGACCGTCAGAATTTTCTGACAGGTATGGCCGTCTGAAATTTCGACGAATATCTCTTGCCCGTGGAAAAGTGTTTGTGACAAATCATATCCGTCGAAAAAATCATCGAAAACTTCATTTTCCGACGGATTACACAAAAATTCCAACGGTCACGACCGTCAGAAAAGTCATTTTTCTTGTAGTGATGCCACCCGAACGGTAGTCGCCACACACACATCAATCGGCACGCATCCATATCAAGTATCTAGTGGGATCACATAGGGGTGCAAGCTCAACCATAGCATAAGATAGTTTCATTAGACTAAGTATGAAGCAAACATATGAATCAAGTATAAGAGTGAATCATAATAAAGGGATTGATAAAGAGATCAAGTTCATGCTTTTTCATTTCCTTTCTTTTCCATATTCGTCTTCATTTTTCTTGTTCATATTCATATTCATTGTTCTTGTTCATATTCATGTTCATAAGAACAAAGTCCTTTCATTCATCTTTTGCCATTCATGTTCTTTCATCATGTTCATAACATGGGAGAGCTCTCCACTTTTATGAAATACCATTGCAGACACATAGAAGGGTAGCTATCTAGTCCATGGTGGGCCAATGGGGATCAGGATGAACTCATACAAGGCGAAAACATCCGGAGGGAAAAACTCTCATCTAGATAGGGCAAATGGTAACCCTCTATCATGTCTTATAATTCATGAGCCTCTCTTTCAAGGCTGTAGGGAGCAAAAATGGCTCATGATCTTCTTTAGGTTTATATCATTTGGTTTCAATCATGTGGACATAAGTTTATCAAATCAGAGGATTTTTTCTATTAAAGTCGTATTCATTTTGTCCATAGATCGGACGCCCAAAAGTCAAGCAGTCGTCTGATTAAAGTTCTTTCAATGGTTGAAAATGGATCGGGTGCCCATCGGTCGACCGGAAAGGTTTCAATCATCCGTTCTGAGTTCATTCATCGGTCATTCTGCAGCCATGTACTATCAATTGACCGGAAGAGGTTCGATCCTCCATTATCATATGAGTTCGTTGGACTCCCACTCGAGAGTTTCGATCGGCCAACACAGGACCGGTCGTTCGTTAGGAATAGTGTCATCTTCTTTCTTGATCGATAGGAGTCATTCCTTCATCCACTGTCGGAAGTTCTTTTGACGAGATAATCCAAATCGGTCGTCCGAAATAGTTTCGGTCGACCAACTGGTTATCATCGATCGCCATCATCGAGTCTTAACATTTTTCCAGTTCGGTCATCCAAAAAGATTTTGGACTTCCTTTCTGGTCCATATAGATCATCCGATCGAGTTTTGGACGTCCGAGTTTATACTCTATCGAGCTGAATTGGACATCCGAAAGGGTTTTAGTCGTCTGCTTTAGTTTGACAGAGTCGTAGGTCATTATGGATCCTTAAGTTTTTAATTAATTATTCATACAAACACAGATCTAAATGTTTCCTAACTAAATCATGAACTTATAACATGAACTAGAGGTCAAATTATACTATAATCATTTCTTCTACATCAAGTACTTTCACATGCATTTCTATATCAAAAATTCATATGTATGCAACTCTTCTTTGGATCAAATCTTATATCAATAATAGAAATCATCCTACTCCGATGTTACTCTTTTCCATCATATTATAATCTATTTCATAAGATTATCATGCTTCATTTCGGCTTAATCATCATGAAAGATTCAGATCTTAAACATTATCATATCATGACCGAAAGCACATATGCAACACATCATTTCACCATATGACATATCAATATAAACTAATCAAGATATATCGAGCATGATTTCTACCCTTCCTAAGCATGAATGGCCTTATTAAGATCCTTAAAACATGTGAAATCTTCCAGAACTACCCTATGAACTAGATCCCGAAAACACACCTGTGTTGTCGCGATTTTCGATTCTTCATACACTGGATCGTCCTCAGGTCCTGCTCCTTTGTTCTCCTACTTCACTTGTACCCGAAGAGCTCACTAGATCCGCGCCTTCATGCTATGGCAAGGAACCAATAGAGAGAGCACACGAATGGACAAGAGATGGGGAGAATGTGAGATGAGGAAGAAGAAAAGGGAAGAAGAGAATGGGATTTTTAAGGCCATCAAAACATGAGGGTTTCGTGCCACAACTCTTATGACCATGAGTGGAAGGGGCTTACACAATCCAAGAATTATTATGGTGTAATGCTGGAGTGAGATCGAAACTTAGATCTCTTCATTTCTGCTTGTTGCACTTTCAATCGTCCAAAACATCCAAAAATGTTTCGGTCGTCCAGTAGTGCATCCGTTGAGCTGCCGACTTCATTGTGACATCGGGCATCCATTTGGATTTTGGTCGCCTGAAAGTCCTAGTCAAACAATAATAAAAGTTTTAAATTTTTCAGAAATTTTGACGTGTTACATTATAATACTCATAGAAAAAAGGATTCGTCCCCGAATCCTAGAAGGAATGGAACTCACCGAATAGTTGTTGAAACTCTTTGCACATCTTTGATTCGAGTTCCCACGTCGCCTCCTTTTCATGATGGTACTTCCCTGCTACCTTGACCAACGGTACTTCATTGTCCTTTCGATACTATATTTTGTGCTCTAAAATCTTCTTCGAGTACTCCACGTAGGTCAGGTCCTCCTTTAGGTTTGTCTCTTCTATTCTGACGACGTTGGCATTGTCGTGCTTGTACTTCTGGAGCATGGAGACATGAAAGACATTGTGAACTTTTGTAGGATGGAGGTAGAGCCAACCTGCAAGCTCTATCACCGACTAACTCTAGAAATTCGAAAGGGCCAACAAACCGATGACTCAGCTTTCCTTGTTTGCCACAACCTTCATCAGAGACTCCTTTAGCAATACCTGGTCCCCAACTCTAAAAATATGCTTTTGTCGCTTTTTGTCGGCGTAGCTCTTCTGTCTAGACTATGCAGCCTTCATTCTCTTTCGGATGATGTCCACTATATCTGCATACTCTAAACTCTGACTGCCAACTCCTCGCTCTTGCCGACCTCGCCCTAGTGTGTGGGCGATCGGCAAGGTCTCCCGTACATCGCCTCAAAAGATGCCATGCTGATGATGGAGTGGAAGTTGTTATTGTACGAGAACTCGATCAACTATAAATGCACATTCCAGTTGCATTTATTGAACGTTCTTATCGATATATCTTCATTGGATTCCCTTTTGGGAAAAAGGGATGGTGGCTTTATGATTTACAAACAAAGCAAGTTTTTGTCTCTAGGGATGTCAAGTTTGCAGAAACAATTTTTCCTTTTCCCAACAAGTCTATATCCCAGTGAGAATAGTCAGATGATTCAAAAGTATATGCCAACAATGCAGGACCCCCAACTATTTATCAGCAAGGTTTTTAACCATTGCGAGGATCAAACTCAGAGGTACCAGACTCTAATGAATCTGCAATAGATCATACTCCAACACCAGGTTCAAATATTTTGTCGGCAAATAATTCTTCAATATAAACAAAGAATATACCATCAAAACCTACTGAGCGCCAATATCGCACGCGAAGAGCACCATCTTACCTCGGTGATTACATTTGTCATTCCGCAACTAGTAAACCAAATCACTTCTTTTGGTACTCGATATCCTCTTCAAAACTATGCCAATTATGCAAAATTTTCTAATTCTTACAAATCTATTCTAGTTGCTTTACATTCTGAGCATGAGCTCAGGCATATTATGAAGCCTTGCAAGATATCAATTGGTGTCAAGCAATGTCCATAGAACTTGATACTCTAGCTTCCAATAAAACTTGGTCTTTGCAAGATCAAACGAAAAGCTCATGGCAGTATAGAAAGGTATAAATTTCGTTTTGTTGCAAAAGGTTTTACACAAGTTGAAGGAATTGATTATAATGAAACTTTCGCACCAGTGGCTAAGTTGATCACCATTCGGTGCATCCACTCCATTGCTATTTCTAAACAATGGTCCATCCATCAAATGGACGTGCATAATGCCTTTCTTCATGGTGATCTTGATGAAGAAGTCTATATGGAACTAGCTCCGGGTTTGCGATCTTCTTCTTCTAACACAGTATCAAAGTTACATAATTAGTTCTCCAAAGTCACATATGCTCTAAAGGATTTTGGTTTTCACCAATTCAGTGCAGACAATTCTTTATTTACATATGATTATGGTTCTATTTTTCTGGCATTGCTCATATATGTTGATGACATGCCGTTAGGAAGCAACAATGACAATTTTTGTGTTATTTTCAAGAGATATCTGAACTCATGTTTTAATTTAAAGGATCTTAGAACTTTACGTTATTTTTGGGCATTGAGCTTTTGCATACTCCTGATGGTTTATTTCTCTGTCAGTGCAAATATGCGTTTGACATATTATCAGAATGTCGTTTAATTGGTTGTCGTCCCACGAAGTTTCCCATGGAGAAAAGACATCAATTAGCTACCAATACTAGAAATGATTTACTTGACCCTGGCAAGTATAAATGCTTGGTTGTCCATCTCATATATCTTAGTATCACAAGACCCAGTTATGCTACTCGGTTCATATAATCTCTCAATTTATATCAGCTCCGAAGCAACGATATTGGGACGCAACACAACTAGTTCTCCACTCATTTTCACAAAAGCATCGGATCATTGATGTGAATATTGTGGGAGTGTGATTAGTTGACAAATTTATTGGACTCTAAGCACAAAATGCAAAAGACTAAGGTCTAACAGTAGACTATGCAGAAATGAAAACTAAACAAAGTCTAGGCGTAGACTATGCACAACTAGAAACTGAGCAAGGTCTAGACATAGACTATGCACTTCTCAATTCACTAAACTGCAAGTGCACATATCAGAGTAGTAAACTCGAATGTTGTATCCGCAGTGATTTGAAGCTTAAGATTCACTAACTAATCTAGATTAATCCTCGATTAAGTTAACTCTTTTTGGTGTTTTAAAGTGAGTGTTATAAAATGATAACTAACAATCAATGAACGGTTCTCTTAAGAATGGAATTCATCTAATGTTCTGCTGTGGATGGATTAGAACAACTTAATAGTAATAATCAATCAAGATTCAACTTGTAAAAACTGCTCTCACAGTGCATTAAAGTTAGAACTATACTTTTTCGGGACTACTAGGTGCCTGACATTGTGAAGGCTAAAATTATTTATTCGTTAGTTATCATCATTGCATACTTATAAGTAACTACTTACTTCATTTGTCATCTAACGATAGGTTTGTTGTTGTTGTCGCTGGCGTGGAGCATCGCAGGGCTCATATGGCCTCGTAGCATTGCCACATCAGTGGTCCCTCCGGTCCGGACCCCGATTTGAACACATGTCATTCCACTTGTGTCGGCCCTGCTTCATGGATCATGTACGGGTCTTCCTCTTTTGTTCTTCTAATTCTCTTAGGTGGTCTGGCTCCATGGCAGTCATCAACTCGACTGCCTCTTTTAGATTTTGCAATTTACCAGATAAAGTCTTCGACTCGATAGTGGTGTTCAAGCCTTGGACTAATTGATATGTCCTCATACTCTGGAAAATAGCGTTCCTCCAACGCCTTATAATATCTCATCCAGGGAATCACATCCCGGTCTTCAAACTTCATCTCCTTGATACTCCTCCACCAATCAAGGGGGTCTCATCAGTCAAATGACTAATGATATATAAGACCTTTCAGCCCTCCCCACACTGCATCACTAGGAACATGTCCTTCATACTGATGATCCACCTCTCAACATTATCAAACTCCAAATTGTGGCGAATGTAATTTCAAGAATTCTTGTATGTGTCCTTTGGGAGCACCTGGTGGCACTAGTAGAGGTTGCACAGGCGAATGTTGCGAAGTTGCACTGGTGGAGGCTGGACTAGTGGGGGCATGTCGGCTCTGCTTGATGAGCTGAACTTTATTTTGCTTGTCCCTTCTTGTTCGCAACTGACTGCTCGGCCATGACTTCGGGGTCGACCTCGGCCATGGCTTTGGGGTCGGCCTCGGATAGAGATCGTGCGTCGTGGAGGCATCTACATTATTACACATCATAAAAATATTTAGTAAAATATTTAAATATTAAAATAATATAACTTTCTTACTTGATATGACATTGGTAAGCACGGCGACTGCTTGTGACACTTTGCATATGGATGGATCATGAGGTATATTCAACATTTCAGAACATAAGAATGCTCTGACTTTAGACTCTAATACCATCCACAAAATGCAACTGCCACATGGACGAATACACCTCAGGGACGTCACAGGACATGACTTATGTGTACAATACTTTGACCAAAATAAGATTTTGGCTAGTCAATAAAATAAAGACAATTGCAGAAGGAAAAATAACTATCATTAAAAAGAGACATAATCAAAATGAGTTTGGAAGTCTTAACAAAATAACATAATTGAGTCTTAAATAACATAAACATCGGAGTTTGCATAAGATGATACAACTTGATAAAATAGAAAGGAAAGACCAAAGAGACTCGGCTTCATGTGCAAAGAAACACCATGAGCTCAATTTGTCGCGTGTGCCATCATCTTTTTGCTATGCCAAATTGTTACCTATGACATTGAATACACAAAGAAGATGAACATGTAATAAATATTAGCATCATAAAGGTAATCATATAGACATAAACCATATTGGTAACATCATGAAATAATCATATGGATATAATCATAATGATAACATCATGTTCATTAAACATGGAGTAGAATATCATAGCATGAGAAGTGTAACTGGGGAGTAGCATAATCATCACTAATTCATAGGGCATCACTGATCGTGAGAATTAGGGTCATCATCATGATAGATCAATAGCATCATTCGCATTGTCCATCATCATAATAATTATCATCTTTTCGTTTTCATCATGTTACACTTATTTTGAAGTGTCTTTAAACTTTCAGTATGGGTTGGTGGAGTATCTTTCGGCTTCCTTGTGGTCGGCGTGAAGTGTCTTTCAACTCCCTAAAAATAGGCCGGTGGAGTATATTATGACTCTCTTTTGGCTTAAGTTGATTGTCGCCAACAAAATATAAGAATTCTTCATTTTACATGTTTCATCTTTTATCTTATTTATCTTATTATTATCTTTGGAGTTAAAGAATCAAAGATCATGGATAATAAATTTTAAAGAGTATTGAAATTAGGATACATGAGACATCAAGTGGACATGGCAAGGAATGATAAAATCAGCAGCCTCGGTAAAATAATAATGGATAAAAATCAGTAATGCATTCATAATGTAACTTTGCCCAGAGTTAACCGGCATTAAAATTAAGATAGAAATGACATGAAGACGTATATATATTAAATCATCAAATGGACATGTCTAGACAATCTATGTGTTATAGTACTTTAAGGGAGTGTTTGGATGACAGCCAAATACTACGCGACGACTTGTAAGAATTGAAAAGTTCTTGCTTCTAGCGAGAATTTATTTATTTTTTTACTTTTTTCCTTTTATTTTTTATTTTAAATATTTTAAATTTATATTTATATATTATTTATTAATGCATTATTATTTAGCTTATAAATTAAATTATTAAATTTTATTAATTAAAAATTAAAAATTATTTAGTTCTAAGAATTAAAAATATTTTATTAATTAGTTAAAATATTTTATATTTTAATATTAATTAAATAAAATTAATGTAAAATCTCATGTATAGTATTATATTTATTATAATAGAAGGTTATTAATTAAAATGACCAATTATTTTTAGAAAAAAATATATTATATTTGGTTCTATAATATTAGTTATATTTTATTTACATATGATATTATTATTTTCTATAATTTTATACCTCGTAAAATAGTAAATCATATTTTTAGTTCTTACTTTTTATTCAAACATCCACTAAAATTTAGTTATCAAATTAATTTTTTAAATTCTCATCATTACATATTTCATCTAAACATTCACTAATTTTTTTCTAACTAATCGATTAGTTTTCGAGAACTAATAAAAATTTAAATTTCAATACAAACACAATCTAAAGGTCACGAATGAAGATGAATATTATAGAGATGAATCCAAAAATAGCATGAAAATATAAATCGTCATATGCAAAATAACCTGCCTCAACAACTGTGTGCTACAAGAGATCTCGAAGTGCATATGCTTCAAGGTCATGCGATGCCAAATACTATATTTCATACAGGTAGTTGAGAATGCACCATACTAAGTGCATTTTTATTACATTTGGTCAGCAAACGTAATAGGCCTTGGTGCATTTAATGCACCTGCCAGAAGATATGTTTTTGGTGCATTAACGTATATGGCAGAAGTTGCTTTTTGGTGCATCAAGTGCATCATCTTATGCCTTTTCTACTTGAGTAGTGAATACGAGGGAAGAGTAAAGGATTTGGCTAATCACGACTGGATCTAAATGAATGGACGATTAACTACATCAAAACTCTTTATTTGCCGTCAATCGTTCCTAAAAATTATCACCACTCGAAAAAGTACCTTTTCTCTCTTTTTCCTTTCGAATGTTACCTTTCAAATTTGGTGTCCTCTATGTCTCCTTCCACGATGACGTCCTGACGCGCAGTCAGCTTCCCCCTCTCCCTCTCCTGCCACCCTGATGCACAAGTCAAAACATAGGAAAGATAGGATGACACCCTGAAGGATTCTATCTATATGAGTTATCCGAAAAGATTGTGGAAGAGAAAGGGTCATAACAAATTTTCTTTTTATTTTTTTAAATGTTGGATGTTACATATACGGTCATAATTATAATGCTTCCGAAATTCACCTCACAACACGTGTCAAGAGTGAATCCCGGAGTGCATCACATTGTGTACAAAATAAAAGATGACATAATAACAATGTAATATAACTAAATTGAACAGTGGAAATAAAGATAATATGACATAATACTCGAAAGAATCATAGTGGAAGCAATATAATGTAAAAAACAATATGCCGGTAAGCCAAGATGTGATGCACGTGTGACGCCTCGTATACAACAAAAAAAAGGGGGGCGAGATAAAACGAACAGTCAACTGACCGTTCGTTTCACCTCCGGCCGACCAAAGGTCGGCTGGGGGGTGTATAAAAAGGGGGGGAGGGGAGGGCCCCCTTGCACCCCCTCACCCCCACTTTCTCGTCCTCTCTCTCCCTCTCACTCTTTCTCTCTCCCCCTCTCTCTCTCTCTGTTCTCGTCTTTTCCTTCTTTCTCGTCCGGCGAGCGACAAGACAGAGGCAAATCCTTCCAGACGACGGCGAACGTTCGGCGATCAACGGACGACGAGCGGTGATCCAGCGAACCCGATTTCCGACGAAAAGGTACCCTTAGCGTTTAAAATCCCTAGACGATGAAATAGTGATCGATGGAAGTTCGTAAATAGTTCATTGAAATCCTGAAATTGTTATCTAATTTTTCCTATTCATGTCGTGATTTAATTGTGGCCGGAGGACCGTCGGAATCAGAGATAAAGTCCGGCGGCCCTGTTTTATCGCAGGGACCGGTCGACCGATTCTGCTAACGGTCGACAGGCCCGCTAACAGGACTCATACCAGTTCCTCTCTACCGGATGACCGGCCTCACCATAGCGGTTAACCGGTCTAGATGATGACAGAAAACATGGCCTGATAAACGGTTGACCGACACCTTGGACGGTCGACCGATTCGTAAGCGTCTCATCAGAGAACCCGATCCATTTGGAACGGTCAACCGGTCCGACAAAGACTCATTGAATGAACTTAATCGGATTGATCCACCACTAATCTTAATTACGACTCTGACCAGTTCACCTATATTGGCTGAGTCTCATTGTGCAAAGATCAACCTTCAGTAGACCCTAAATCATAGATTTCTCAATAATGAAAGACAATTAAAGTAAAGACAAAGATGTGGGATTGCTATGTGCCGCCCCTAAAGTTAAAGCAATGTTCAGAGTTAAAGCAATGGGGGGATAGGTAGTTAGCTGAGGGGACAGCGAAGCTACTGGCTTAAATGTCCACTATTCCTGAGTTTCAGGTGTTCTCCCACCGATATCTCGAATTGAAGGGTGATGCTATGGTCACACCTCTCCCCTTAAAGATTAAAGTATTATGCCAGAGGGACAGGTAGCTAAGCTGAGGAGACAGTGACCCTACAGGTCTAGTAACCGACCACTATTTCTGGATTGTAGGAATTCTTCCCCCTACTTTCCGAACTGGGTGAGGCAATAACACCCATCGCTTTTCCCCGTTTATGGGCTTACTGGCATCAGTGAATCAGAGAGGCACCCCTGGCATCCCAATCTAATGAAGTCGAGCTCACATAGGACAACTAACTCTAAGGATATTTTAGTAATGTAAAAGACGTAGCACAACTCACAACAGAGCAATGCAAAGTAAAGTAAAGCAGAGTATTGAACAGCAAAGAAATGTAAAGTAAAGCGACATACAGCAGAGTAATGTAAAGCAAAGTACCGTAAAGTAAAGCAGAGTAAAGTAAAGATAAAGTAACATCATAGCAAAGAACAGAGTGTTGACATGACTAAAGATGTATTTATATTGACTTCCTGATCATCCTTGATCCTTATTTCACGTTTATTGCTATTGTACTCAGTATCTTTGCTCATGGGTATTCTATTCCCCTGCATTGGGATTTTGCAGGTGAGAATGCCAACTGATGGGGTGATGGATGGCGCAGAGCTTGGAGAACGCTGCACATGACGTATATTTCTGCTCCGAGTTCTCTTACTGCATTCTGTTTAATTATCTTTATTATTCAGAGACATCACATTTTCTTCCACATATCTTCTGTAGTGAAAGACACCATGAACTTCCGCATTAAAGTCCTTCATCGTGGCATTCGACTACCCTTCTGCATTAGAGTCCCCTATCATGTTTATTATTATTTTATCAGTGCCACGTAAGCTATTTTGTTGAACGGTCAAGGTCAGTAGAGTAGTAGATAGTGTAGCGCCCTCGGAGTCAACCCGATCGCCTACGTGACGGGAGGTGCGATTTTGGGGGCGTTACAGCACGTGTAAGAGATAATATAAGTGATAATGTCGCGATAAGCCCAAATGACATCGTAAAGCATCATGACATATGGCCCAAATATATAACATGAATCAAAGCTTACAAAAAATAACAAACTCCATAATGTTCCTCATGGGTGAGGACATATACCAACTACTATCAATGTGAAGTCCACATGCCATCAACTACAAAACCATCATAATCAATAACGTAAAAAGATCCTGCAAGGGGCCAATGCCATGTGCTAACCGCGGTGAGCTCGTCATTGGCTTCATCTTTCATCCCTCCATGCCTGCATGAACCTGGATGCAGGAGGTGCTCTCCCCTCATTAGTTGTATGTAAGGGCCATAAATAAATAAAACAATTAAAAAGCATGATCCAAAAGGAAATAATCTAATAATTTGCATCAATGATGATCATAATATAAACCATCACATAAATCAGGCAATGAAGGTACAATTTAATAATAATACTATACAATATGTCATTCTTCATGGTTGATAATCTTATTCAATAAGAGCACAATTCAATATAATTGAAGTTAGCCATTTAACTCCTTATTCAATAAGCACTCATTAGAAATTAATATTTAGTGAGCCAATTATGTCATTGTGGAAAATGGTTTGCCTTGATGCTGATATGGCTGCTCAAGTCGGGTCGCACTCACACCCATATGATACAATATAATATAATACAATACGAAGAGGGTCAAGTGATCCGTCAATGAATTCATTCAATACAATATCCATTTAAACCCTACGACTTGACGTACAAGTCATATTCTAAATGTGTCAATCCATAACATGAGCGAAATACCATAAGTTATCTGTATCATAACATGCCATAGCATATCATGACAAATCATAATTTAGTTAGTAATCGATAAGGGATTCACCGAATCAGAATTCAAAAATAGGGTTTTAAAATGTGATTGATCATGTGACCAATGGTTGGACTAATTGAGAGAAAATATGACCGGATGACATATCCAATCAACCACAAACATATCATTCTAAGGATTGATTGATCACTCTATCCACCCGTTGACCATTTCGAAGCTAAAACACCCAACGGCTATGCTAAGTGGTTGAGAAAACTCGACAATTAGGTCGACTTATCTACGACTAAAACTTATAGTAACGACCATAATACATTTACATCTGCATAAAAGACCATTATAATGGGTCATACTACATCTAATCCTATGATTTTACTTGCATTTAGGTTCTTGTGCGTGTGCAATAAGATTGGGTTTTAAATCACGAAGTCTAAGATGTTGAACATTGATGCATTTGATCAATAATAACGAGGTCCAAACCAACTATGGTTGGCACAACTGGTTAGCAGGGTTGTGTCCTAAGGATGCTAGGTGCTAGTAGCCCTAGGTTCGATCCCTAGAGTCGCCACCATTGGCTAGGGTACACCTTTTTGCTTGAGCTCAAACACTAGATTAGTCAGGTGCTAATAGCACAGACACTGGTGGGTCACTGACTATGACCGATGAAAAAACAATAATGTGGTCCATAAGAACCAAGGAGTGGCGATACAAAAAAAAAACACTACACTATGAGTTTTATCCACCAAATGAAACTATTAAATCACATCCCTAAACATCACCTATATAAAATCTCTAATTACATACTTTTAGGCCTAGCTTAAGTATGGATTTCCTCTTCTTCTAACCCTCTTTCCCTTCCAATGAAGCTCCTCTTGCACCTGACCGTCCCTTGATCTTACTCTCCTCCTTTGTGAGCTCCTAGTGCACCATGGGAGCAGCTCCAAGGTGATAGCAACCCAATAGCCAAATGGGAAAAACATGAAGAGAAGAGAAGAGGGTTTGGGGTTTGGGGGTGGTTGGTTGTCAACTTTCTTTCAAGGACAAAATTGTTCTCTAACTACTCCACCTTTAGGGGTATTTTAGACCACTCTACTTCTTCCATCCAAAAATATATTTACCTAAAAATGCTTCTACTTTTTGGGGCATTTCAGTCTTTCCTCCTCTATTACCAAATGACAAATTTTTCCTCATGATTCCTTTTCTTTTAGGGCCATTTTGATATTTTACTTTATTTTATCTTTTCAGGGTATTACAGTAATATTATTGGTAAATTCATCAATTATTCTCCTACATATCTCGTATTGTGCTCAATTTCATACGATCAGCATTCATCAATACAAATGTCAAACAATAATTATTGTATTTTGCGTGTCAATTACACGCATTTGAAACCGGGTTGTGAAATTCACATTATAACTTTCATATTCAATGTGTTTGGTTCCAAAAATTTTCTTCTAACTTTTCTGATGAAAGGTTAATGAAAGTTTTCAAAAGAATTTGGTTATTGCTTAAAATGATATGGGTCTCTTTAAAGGTTGTCTCGTGTCACCATATTGCGTGTTAATTTGTACTAAATTTTTAGCCACCTAATAGTCCATAATGCCTTTAAATTGGTGATGTAGATTCCAAGCATTGTGATGATTTTATTTGTTCTACAAAGTAATATGACATATCAGTAAATTAATTGCATGTAATATGTAACGGCCCCAAATCGCCTTTGCCACGTGGCAAGATCCAACTTAAGGGTCTCTACTAACAATGATATACCTTGACCAAAATCTTGACTTTGACTGATCATTGGACCCAAATAAAAGCAGAAGACTTAACAATAATAAAAATAGAGATTAAAAATAAAGATTTTAATGAGAGTCTTTAATATAATTCAAAATAGTTTAAAACCTCACCGAACATCAAAATAATGCGGAAGCCTAGAACGCTCTAAAACACCACATGTGCACTGGACCATCACGAACGTCATCAGCCGTAGCTCTTCCTTGATTATCATCATTACTTGAAGGATCAATGCAGGGGAAACAATAACACGTGAGCTTTGCAGCACAATAGGTGGATAATAAATCAATGGATAAACATACATAATGTAATACATAATACATTATGTAAGTCCCAACTCAATTATGTTTTGCAACTCATATAAGTCCACTTTATCGATCCATGTAGTTACTTTATGCATGAGAGGTTTATTCCGATGGAACCACATGGAAGAACGTGAAGCCACATCCACGATTTCGCCTGAATCCCCGAACCCGGCCCAATTATATGAGCTGTGAAGCATAATTGGGCCTGGACTTACATAATGTATTATGTATTACATTGCATATGAGCTGTGAACCAATGGATCGACATTGCATATGTATTATATAACACTCGACCCAATTAGAAAAAAAATAAAATCAAATTTTAAATAAATTAGAGTCCTATTAGAGTTGGAAACTTATCCAAATTGAAAGGAAATAATAAACTTCAACCTCCCTATTTAAACCCTTCCTCCATCCCTCATAACAAAGTTTAGCCATAGCCGTCGCCTCCCTCACGTGCCCTCTCGTGCCACCACGTCCAGGAACCCTGAGCCTCTTCCATGTTCATATTCATAAGAGCATAATCATTCCATTCATCTTTAACTATTCATTTCATTTTATATTTGAAAGAGCTCTCACTTTTAGGAAATATCATTGCAAACATATAAGTGTGTAGCTACATGACCATAGTGAGTCAGTGAGGGATCACGACAAGTGCCTCATAAAGGGAGAGGATGACATCACACAAGACTGATAACATCCTCAAATAAGATGGAGTTTCCTCACACAAGGCTGATAATTTCCATAGAGAGTGCCTCAGATAATGCTGATAACTTCTCATTTAGATAGGCAATGACAACCCTCATCTTTTATCTTTATTAATTATGAAACTTGACGTGAACTGATCGTAGTTGCGAAATTACATATTCTCACACAACAGATAATTCTCGTCACGTTTTAATTTTACCCAAGAGTTCACGTAGCTGCAAGTGCACAAGTCGAGTAGAAACCCTGAGTGTCGTAACCCCATTGATTTCGATCAATTACTTATTCTATTTATATCCCAAGAGTCATCACTAAATTATAAAAGAATAAATCAGATGAATGAATGAGCATGGATTAAGAATAATAAACAAAAGATAAGAAAAGATCAAAGAGTGAAGGAAGAGATTCCCTCGTAATGAACTCGTTGATGCTGTTGCAATAACTGTATCCGACTTGCTATTTTTATAATCTCATTCTATCTCTCGGCCTATCGATGTATCTATAATTAAGGAGAGAGTGGTCGTTAGTCACTGGATTAAGATTACTGACTAGTAAGACTCTCGTCCCTAATCAAAAGAAGAGTTTGATCTCTCGATCTCCTACAACTCGTTCTTTTGATCTTAATCAAATGATCAAAAGGTGGATTGACACCTCACACGGCTGTAAGGATTCTCATCTCATAACAGTCACTATAGCAGATCTCTCGATCTTTTTGATGAATCATAAACAAACAATTACTAGAAACACAGCATGTAATGTGGCTAATTTCTCCTCTCAAATGAAATCAGCTAAGGCATAAAAACAATTGATCTCTCAATAAAAAACATAAATTCTGAACAGTTATGCATCACGTAAATAGAAATGAGTCAAATTCACGATATCAAAAGGTCAAAATGTAAGTCAGCATCAATAGAGTCTCATCACAAGAGAATAAAAAATTCTTCTTAGTTCATCTTCATTTTTCCAGTCTTCTCTCTCTTTCCTGTCGATCTCCCCTCCTCGCTCCCCTCTTCTCCCTCTTTCCTGTCGATCTCCTCCCCTTTTTGTTTCATTGCCTGTTCAAAATTCAAATTTCGAAAAGTTGTTAGTCCCCTCTTTTACTCATTCAACTTCTCCATTAGAAAATGATAAAAAAGATTTAAATATACTTAATTTTTACATAAATTCGTGGATTTAGTTGCAGTGATTATAGGTACAATAAAGAGGTGATCAAAACTATCTTTTGAAAACACAAATCAATCAAGATTGCATAGAACAAAGATGGCTCCAAATCTTCATATGTGATCGCAAGAGAAAGGATAATACTCAACAGAGATGAGTTAAATCATAATTGTTCATTAAGGTCGTATTCAATCTCTATCCTAGAATCAAACGGCCAAAAATCAAACGATCATTCGCTCTGATAAGGGTTTAGATGCCCATTTTATCTATATTCATCGATCGTCCGTTAATGGTACGAACATGCATTCTGGTTCATTCTTCGACTATTCAAAATGGATCGAACACCCAAAAGGTTGGTGGTCCGATACTCGACGATCAATCGAGATAAGTTCTCAATCAACCATTGGATCATGTTCAAGTCCCAAAATTGTAGATCGGGCATCTGATCCGTGGATTGGTTGTCCGATCTAGTAGTCACATGTCATTCTAGATCAGGTGCTCAATCCGTGGATTAGTCGTTTGATTTGCTAGTCATTAGCTTTGACATTCCAGTTCGGATGCTCAATCCTTGCCGAAGAGAATTGGACGCTCGATAGTTGATTGGTCATCCGTTTTAACCGGTAAAGTCGCAAGTCATCGCAAAGAACCTTAAGTTTTCAATCAGTTTACCACATAAAAAAAATCTAATCCCTAGTAAACTTATTCGTAATGTATAGCTTAATTTAGAAGTAAATCTTAACATATTGAGATCTAATTTTGTCACATATTTTACATGACATAATCTCATTCGAATTCAACACTAAACAACAGCATCAACATTCATCTAATCCTCTTCAATCAAAGCTTGATCTATAATGCTAGAATCAATCATTTTGTGATAGAAAATGTACTTAGACTTGGCCTAAATTCTTGTGCACATAGATCCATATCACAACAAACAAATTTCATATAAATTACTTATCTACATCACTAGATTAAGATTGTAAATCAAATCATCTAATTCTATAAAATAACAAAGAGTGCTTACTACCCATACTATCATGGATCTTACTTAACTTAATCCTTAAACATACCGATTCTTCATATATCTACCTCACCCCAAAACACACCTTTTTGGATGATTCTTAGGTCAGTTCTTCAATGGATAGGGGCGAAGTTAGGAATATTTTGAGTAGGTTCACATACACATGTATGTAGTTGAAGAGCTTGTTGTCTTCCTTTCATAACTTTTCAATTTTTACCTATATATATAAATATAAAGATATTGAGAATACACAAATAATTAAAATATTTATCATTATGATACTAAAACATAAACAATGATATATAATCAACACTATAGTTAAAAAAAAAGGTCATGCATTCAATTTCTCTTGCACTTTATTTAGCTGAAAAATACATTTCTAAATTGACTTATTAAAAATTAATTTTAGCACTTAACAAATAATTCGTAAGTGTAATATAAAATAGTAAACATAACTATTTAGTTATACTAATATATTAAAGAATCAATATTGCATAATTATTTGTGTGTATTTATTATATATAATAATTATATATCAAATGAGCATACATAATATCATGCACCACCTAATTATATATTGATTAAAGAATGAGTTGAATGGATGAAAATAGAGGATAAAAAAATTTATACATAAATTTATAGAACTTGGAAGATAAATTATAAAAATAAGTGTAAAAAATTATGGAGTGGACCACTTAATTAAGAAAAAATAAATTGATTAAAAGTAATATATAAATAAAAAAATTAAATGAAAATATAAAATAGTGAACTAAAATGCCTAAAAGATAAAGAATGAATTGATTGGATAAAACTAGAAGAGCAAAAAATTATTACACGAATTTGAAGGATTATATGTAAATAATTAGATTTAATGTTCTTCTATTTGGATTTAATGTTGCTCCTACCCATCCGTCTCGATAGGAACGTCCTACCTAGCTAAGTGTTTATTTGAATTGAGGAATTTAAAAGGGTAGGGTGGAATATAGAGGAATGAGATTAGTTAAATCATGTTTGGTTACATTTTTTTATTTAAGTTAAGAGGGGTGGGGTGTAATAACTAAGCCCTTCAAACACCACATTTTCTATTCCACCAAATTGATGGAATAAGGAGGAATAGATAATTTTAGACCAAATTAGCTCCTCTTTTATTACTAAAAAAATCATTTCTCTTGTTACCAAATTAAACCACCTTTCTTTATCTCATTTTGATAAATGATCTTTTTTATTACTCATTAGATATTATAAATAGGTTATATACAATAAAGGGCAAAAATGACTTTTTAGTAAATAAAACTTCCATTCCCCATACCATCATTTTGTTGGATCTAAGTTTTAATAACATATAAAATTATATTTTGATGATACAAATCTCGAAAGATTAAAGTTAAAATACTGAAAAAGTTTAAAGAAAAAGGGATAACTTTATGCACTACATTTATTAAATAATTAACTATGATCCTATTAGATTTTGAATGAATCATAAATATCAAAGTTGTAGAGAATTCTGTTAGCTTTTCATAGAATCACAAATCATCTCATTCGGATAACTGTGCAAAACGTTATGCTTAAAATAGTGCAGGGTGGTCGAACTGCCGGCTAGAAAATAAGTCGACCGGACAGGAACACAGGTCGACCGGTCAGCAACACAAATCGACCGGTCCGGAACATAAGTCGATCGGTCCGAAACACGGGTCGATCGGTCAGTGCAAAAAATACCAAATTTTATCAAACAAAATGTCGAGATTGTACAGGTCGAGGTACTAGTCGATCGGTCCAAAACATAGGTCGAACAGATAATGCAGAATTCACCAACGGTCATATTTTTCATAAAAGAAAATGTACCGGTAGACTGGTCCATATGTGAGGTCGATCGGCCTCTGAGTCAAATGAACAGTAACGGTTAAATTTGAAGGAGAAAATTATGAAATAATTTTTGGACGACTTTCTCACTTGCAGAAGCCTATAAAAGAAGTGCCAAAGCTAGAAGGAAGTGTACCCATCCAAACCTTGAAGAAAAACTTCAAGTTATCAAAAGGAGACATTCTTCTTTAAGTTTTCATTTTTAGTTTTCTCTTATTTCTCTCTTCACCTCTTGTAAAAGCTTAGCATTGTAAAAGAGAGAAACATTTTATTTAAAAAAATATTGAGAGAGCTCCTGTGTAAAAGAGGTTCAAAATCTTACCACTTGAGCGAGAGAAAAGATTAGCTTCATTCGGGGAGAGGTGTGTCTTACCTCTCGAAACGGAGAAAAGGCGGTGGTGTAAAGGTTTTTTCTTTCTTGCCCCATTTGGAACAAAGGAAGAGATTCTAGTGGAATCTCCGACGGTCTCGAGGTCGAGAAGTCGGAGCGGGACGTAGGCTAAGGTGTGGTCAAACCTCGTCAACAATCACCATGTTTATTTTGTTTGATTTTCTCTCTCTCTCCCTCTCACATTATGTTTATGATTTGAATTGCAAAGATTTTAAGAATCGATTTTAAGCTTCCGTGATGATTTTCGTAAAATCGATATTTTCGGTTGAACATCAATTCACCCTCCCCCCCCCCCCCCCTCCCCCTCTTGGCGCCCTTTGGGATCCTACACATTTTTTACATTTTACTATCCAAACATGGTGTTTCTAATGACACACCACACTCCACCACCCCATCTCTCACTACACCCCATCCCACCCTCCATTAGTTAATTATCAAACAGACCCTAAGTTTCGAATAATTCGATCTTATTTTATGGCTATTAGTTTTGTGCACGGTTCAGACGGAATAAAAGAAAAAAATTGTTGATTCAAGCATTTTTCATCGGTTCAACGCTTTTCCCTTTGTTCCTCCTCCTTTTGGCTGATTTGTTTTTCATTCCTCCTAGAAGCGGTGACGAAGAACACTGCAATGTTGCAATGCCACTGCGATGTCTGATGTCGATGGAGGGTAACTACAATGCCACTGGATGTCGATGGAGGGCTGCTGCGATATCGTTCGACATCAAGGGTGCTGGCGAGATTGAAGGCCCGCTGCGATGTCCGATGCCGATTTTCATGGACGTGCTCTACAAACATCATCTTTACATAATCATGAATTTAATTAACATATTTAGTTTGGATGTTCATTGAGTGATAGTTGTATATAGTAATTAATATTTCGATTAGAACATAATGATTACTTAATTATCGATAAACTTTACAAAGTAATTATATAAGGTTATTAGGAATAAATTATAAAATTTATAAATATTATAACATATATGTTTAAATATGATTAACTAAGCTTAATTAGGGTTAAAATACTTAGTTATGATAAAAAAAATGCGATTGACCATCACTTAGGTTTGCTGAAGCAGACAGGTGAACTGAGATATTTTTCTGAACCACCATATGATGTCAGGAAATTCTGAAAAAAAATATAAGGAACCTATCTTTATTCTTTCGTTTCCAAAAATTTATCAAAGGTAAAACCGAGTGAAACGGACTAGGAAAATTTGGGAACGTCGACTGTTCAAGTGAGTTCTTCATCCGAAATTATCCTTCTGATTTAAAGGATTATTCCGTCGTGGTCACCCAACCATAAATTATGAAATTTTGTATGGTTAATTAATTCGAAGTTATCTTTCAATAGCGCCTAGAATCACCTAAAATAGAGTTTTATTAAAGTTATGAACTTATCTTCGCTGGTCATTCATCCTATCTCAATTCGGATTCAAGTTCAATTTGTAAATTAGGGCATGGTTAAAATAGAGTGAATTAGGTTTTGAATTTTGGATATGATTAATTAGACATTCCAAGGGTTAATCACTACAAGAAATATGAGAATTACAGACGGTCGAAACCGTTTGTAATTTCTCAAAAACCGTCAGAAATGACAATTTCTTATGGTTTTTTCTACGGAATCGATTTGTCCGAAAAATGATTGTCGCAAATCAACTTTTGACGGTTGAAAAAAAAACAACGAAAATTTTGACGGAAGTCCGATGATCGTGATCGCCGATATTTGCGATAGTCAATGAAACTTGCTGATATTTGCGACGATCACGACGCCGATATTTGCGGCGGTCGACGAAATCGTCGAAACTTCGACGGTCGCGACGACCGCCGCAAATTTTGGCGGTAGCAACCGCTGAAAAAAAATTAGCCGAAACTTTTAGCGGTCAAAACCGTCGTAAAGAATTTTTATAATATAAAAAAATTAGCCGGCCGCCAGCGGTCGGTGACCAGATTCGGCGTCAAGGCGGCCAATCCGAAGGCCAGCGGCCGAGGTCTAGCCGCCAACGGTCGAGCGGCCGGATCCAGCCACCAGTCGGCCGAGCGGCCGGCCGGCCGGCGGCGGCTAGATCGGGCCACTAGAGGCTAGATCCAGCAGTCGAATCCCGTCGTCCGCGGCCGAATCTGACTACCAACGGCCGCCAGGCAACCGAATCCGGAAGCCAGTTAGCTGATCCAATCGCCCGCGGCCGAATCTGGTCGCCCGCGACTGAATCCGACCGCCAGGCGGCGGGATCTGATCGTCTGGCGGTCCGGGCAGGGGAGAGAGAGAGAGAAGGGGAGAGGGACACCGGCGGGAGAGGGTCACCGGCGGTCGACACTTGACGTCAGGTCGGGAGGCTCGCCGGTAGGGAGAGGGAGAGAGAGAAAGAGAGAGCAGAGGGGGAAAGAAAATAAAGGGTGGGATTGGGCATATATGATATTATATATATATATATATATATATATATATATAGGTGGAAAGATGAGAAAGCGGGAAAATGAAAAAAAAGCGGGATAATAAAATTTTAATTACTGACGGCTCGGACCGTCAGAAAAGTAAATATTAATTATTTTTAAAGTTACCGACGGTTATGACAGTAAAAAATTATTTAATTATAAAAATAAAATACTATATTTAGTTATATATAATATTTATTTTTTATTTTACCGACGGTTTGAACTATCGCTAATTAGTATCGACGGTCAGAACCGTCATAAATTACGACGATTTGGACTATCGCTAATTATATTAATAAAATACTCCTTATATTATATTAATATAATAAATTACATAATTTATTATTTTCATTTCCGACGGTTGTGACTTTTGAAAATTCCGTCGAAAATTGCGATGGATGGATATTCGTCGAAACTATCGACGTTCCTAATCATCGAAAAATAAAATAATAATATAACAAATTACATAATTTATTATTTTCATTTCCGACAGTTGTAACCGACGGAAATTTCGTCGGAAATATTTCCGTCGCAAAATCCGTTGCAAATTGCGACAGATTTCTATCCATCGGAAATCGCCCGTCGAAAAATGGCAATTTTCTTGTAGTGAACTTGGTGAGAGGTGGAATCATCCTATTTGGACATGTATCTTGTGAGAAATGAATTTTTTATTTCATAGTAATTATTCTATCAGGTTCAGGAAATTGATAGATTATGAGCCAAATTTACTATTTTTGTTATAAGGTTATACAAGGATTTAAATTATATAATTTTTATGAAAAAATAATAAGGAAGTCTAGTTTCTAAGAAAATTATTATCACATTAAATAGAAGAAACTTATAAATTAAGCTTTCGGTGACACACCGTATGTTAGAACATAAACCTTAGGTCCAATTACCTTGAATTTTATGACTTACTCACTTGGAATAGTGTTAATGATATTTGAGGGTTGGAAATCTCAATAAGTCTAGTTTCTAATTTATCACCTGGGGATTTGCACTTATGATTAAGAAGTTATAAATTATTTACTGGCAGACACAGTCTGGAATCATGAGATATCACTTAGTTAAGCTATGGAGGATTGAGAAGTTCCAATTGTGAAATATCCTATGAATATAAAAGCTTGAAATTAGAAATTGATCTTAGAGGAGATTATATGCATTTTAGAGTGCATAAGCATTCATGTATCATGAGCATGCATTGTATACTATTTTGTTGTAATTGGGAAGTAAAAAGGCATTATTGCTTGTAAGAAAATGTAAAGTTACAAGTGAAAGGGCGGAAATCTACTAAATCTACTTGAAGGGATAAAGTACAAGGTGAGTGGGTAAATTTACAACATAGTAAAATGTATATGTTAGTCCTTTTAGTTATGGAATTATTATTATTGTTATTATTGAAACATATCTTGAGCTATGTAAAATATTTATGTTTCAAGAATTTCATATGAGATGGAGTAACCTCTTACATCAAAATGTTTTCTTGTGAAGTTAAAATAAGTTTTACTTGATAATGATATGTGATTATGACATGTGTATTTTGATATTATTAAACTTCATGTGTTCATTAACTATGCTGGTTGAAAAAGGTCTTTGGGACCACATTCAATATACATGAAGTCTTTGGGGCGTATATCAAGTATCTTTGCCCTTTGGGGGCTGCTCTGCATACACGTATTGATCCATGTTGTGCTATGCGTATCCGAGAGTCATGATTGTGAAGCTCTACTTAATTGTATGACGCACAATCATGAAGGAATACATACTAATCCATGTTTTTCTTTACGTATCTGAGAGTTATGATTGTAAAGCTCTTCTTAATTGAATGACACATAATCATAGAGGGATATGTAATGATCCATGATATTCTATGCGTATTCGAGACTTGTGATTATGAAGCTCTACTTAGCTGTATGATACATGATCATGGAGGAATACTTATTAACCCATGATGAGTATGTGCAATGACACATGTGTAGAGTTTGATTATGAATAGATTAATATCTTGAGTTAATTTATGTGAAAGTTCATATGATTTGACAACTTATGTTACATGTGTTATGACTTAAATATTTTCTCATATGAAAGAAATGTGGTTATTTAAATGTTATTTTCATTAGTATTGTTTCCTTATGTTGTACTTTTATTCCACTCACTGTGCAAACGATTGTTGCTAATACTATTTTTTTAAAATTTTTCAGATATTCATAAGTTCTCGAGTTGAGCTGACTTAGAGCTTATTTTGTTGCATATAGAAGAGGTCGAGCCGTTGTAGCACTTTTATTTTTCCCTTCAATTGTTTTTTTAAAGCATTCATGTAATAGATAAACATAAATGTTAATTAAGTTTATGAGAAATTTTATGTAAGGTTGTAGGAAACCTTATCATATGGGGTGTTATATGTGAGATGGTTTGTGTTGAAAAAAATATAGTTACAATATGTTAATATTATGTTTTATATCTAGTGATTAAACTTTGATGAATATATATATGCATCTTTTGTATGTATTGGCAAATAATACAATATAAGTAAGGGAAGAGGTATTGCCGATTTTATTTGTAAAATTGCTAAACATAATTAAAAGATGCAATAGTTGAAAAGAGAACTTAGTTACGAAATTGGGTGCGACATCGATCGAGATCAGGGGCAACGACGTGTGATGTCGGATGAGGGCAGCGACAACTAAGATCGAAGGGCCACTACAATGTCCGATGCCAATCGAAATCAAAGGAGGTTATGACCTAGAAACGGACAAACGAAGAATGAATCAGCTTCAGCTAGGATGAGATCCTCGAGCTCTACAACATGGTCCCGACACCTCTTCTTCTTCCTTGTCACGCCTTGTCGACTTCGCTCATCCTTCGACAACGTTCGCCCGTCCTTCTTCCTCGTCGCTTCTCGTCCTCTTCTTCCTTAGATGACAAATGGGAGCATTTGCCGGAGGACGAGGAAGAAGAAGACAATGACTTCACCGCCAGTCGCCAACTATAGACTCACCTCGCGTTGCCCAACCTCGTCATCGCCATCGATGAGGAAGAAGAAGACAACGAACACCGAGGAGCAGGGGTCGCCAATTGCGAGGTCAACCAACATGTCGCCACTCAAACGCCGATGAACAGGAGGGCATTGCCGCCGTCGTCGTTGCCGCATCTTAGGCCAGTTCGCGCTCGTGTGAACCAACCTGATCGGCAGTCTTTTCACCGGATGATTTTTTTGTCCATTGAACCGTACATTGTATGTCAGCCGTCCGATCAGATCGGATGGCTGGAAACTTAGGTAGAGGCTAATTATGTAGGAGTCCATTAAACCCAAAAATTATAACACGAACTTGGAGGATTGTGTATAAATAATTAGGATCGGACGGCTGGAAATTTAGGTAGAGGCTAATTATGTAGGAGTCCATTAAACCCAAAAATTATCACACGAACTTGGAGGAATGTGTATAAATAATTAGGTATCAATGTGTAATAAAAATCTAAGCTTCTACTGTAGGATCTAAATCATGACGATAATAATAATAATCTCTATGTATTTTTTTCGGCCATTTTGTTCTTCACATAAGCCCAATGATAAGTAATTATAATGGGCTTAATGGAGGTGCAAATAACTTTTCCACTTATCCGTGTTTATATAGATTAAATTTATCATTAGTAGTGATTTCAGTTTTGAAAATAAAAAGGTTAATTAGTTTTGAAAAGAAAAAAGTAGATTTAGATGTTTGATTGTGTATTGATTCACACATCCATTAAATCCACTATTATTAATACATACTATAAAACAATAAGTTACATATAATATGATTTCCAATTAATTGAACGATCTGACTCTTTTGAACCGGAAAATTTATTATGGGTTGTAAAAAAAATTATTATGGGTAGTAATACATATAATATCTTTCAATTTTATTTTTAATTTAATATAATAATTAACTATCTTTCCTCGAGAAGAAAAAAAAAGCAATTTCACTCTTCAAAACATAATGGATTGGATAGTGAGCCAGTCGCCATCTCCTCAAAACTTTGACATGTATGAAAAAAACAAAACTTTCGGCGTATACCATTCGTGTGGACGGAAACGACGGTGTCCCGCCCGAAGACTCCTCTCGAATCCTCCACCGGTTGTGTTATCCACTCCTTCCCCCGCCGTCGTCCCATTGCCCCATCTCCTCCGCTCTCCACCCTCCCTCCCTCCCAATTCCAGGAATTGGGGCCCATGCTCGCCACCTGTGGGGCCGCGGCCGGCCACCTCAAGCTCCCGGGCGCATTCCTCCCCGTCACCAGAGACCGTCCCGGATGCGCCGCCGCCGGCGCTCTGCTTCCCTTCGTTGCGAGGGACAAGTGCTCTTGGTGGTGGAGGACCGGAGGCGAGGCGGCGCCACGCTCCGTCAGCGCTCGCGCTCGGCTCTCGAGCTTCTTCTCTTCCCGGATCGGTTTGGACTCGCAGGTTTGGCGATTCTCTCTTTCTCCCGTCTTATGAGTCTTCAGCTAATCGGCACTGGCGTTGTATTCTTATGCGATTTATTAATCACGATAAAATTATTAAGATTTCAAGGATATAAGCCACGATCGATTTGTTAAATCTGATATCTGTATGCATGCGCCTATAGGCTTTTGAATCTCATGACACGTCCCAATTGCTGTGGATTGGTCCTGTTCCGGGCGATATTGCCGAGGTCGAAGCATACTGTAGGATCTTTAGAGCTGCGGAGCACCTGCATGCTGCGATAATGGACACCCTATGCAACCCAGAGACTGGAGAGTGTGCCGTTAACTATGATGTCCATCCCGAGGACATGCCCTTGTTGGAAGAGAAGGTGGTTGCGGTCCTGGGCTGCATGCTGGCCTTGTTAAACAGGGGGAGAGAAGAGGTCCTTTCGGGCAGGTCATCTGTTATGGGTTCATTTCAGATGAAGGAAGTGAATGTTATGGACGGTAAGCTTCCACCGCTGGCTCTTTTCAGAGACGAAATGAAGAAATGCTGTGAAAGTTTGCAAGTTGCGCTGACGAATTATTTGATGAGCTTTGATGACTCAAGAGCAGAGATCTGGAGGCGGATGCAAAGGCTAAAGAATGTATGTTATGATGCTGGTTTTTCACGTGGGGATGGATGTCCGTGTCCAACAATCTTTGCAAACTGGAGTCCAGTCTGCTTCTCCACCATGAAAAACGATAAAGTGCCAGAAAATTCTGAGGTAGCATTCTGGAGAGGGGGGCAGGTAACTGTGGAAGGCTTGAGTTGGCTTCTGGAAAAGGGTTTCAAGACAATTGTAGATATGAGGGAAGAGGCTGTTGTGGATGAATACTATAACACTGCACTTGTTGAAGCAATTTCTCAAGGAAAGATAGAGATAATAAATTTGCCAGTTGAAACTGGGACTGCTCCATCAATGGAACAGGTTGAGAAATTTGCCTCATTGGTATCAAATCATGCTAAATGGCCAATTTATCTCCACAGTAAGGAAGGGGTAGGGAGAACTTCTGCTATGGTTTCACGTTGGAGGCAGTATATAACACGTTCAACAGTGCAATCTGCATCAGGTTATTCACATAACCAAAATGGGAGATCAACAAGAAATACAATGGATGAGAAATCTCGGGGCACACTGGATTTTACTCAAACAACTAATGGAACAGTCAATTTCTCAGAAAATATTCTCTTGGGTTCTAGCTCAGAAGAAGTTTGTGATCTTAATGAAGTGCATGATAATCAAATATTGGGTGCAGTAGAATTTAAAGAGCAACACGACAATAAGACTTCAGAACTTTCCTCACTTGCCCATGAAACTCATGATGCTAATGCTGAATTGTCTTTAAATCTACAGATTGAAAGTGATCCAATGAAGGCTCAATTTCCTGTTTGCAATATTTTCTCAAGAAAAGAAATGAATCAATTTTTCAGAAGCAAAAAGATTTATCCAAAAGATTATCTTAATTCTCAAAAGAAAAAAAATAAACTATTGTCTGTTTCAGGAAAGAGACAAAAAATACCCATTCAGAGCAATGAAACCGTTGCGGATTCCCAGTCATCAGGGCAAGTGAAGTTGGGAAGTTCCAGTAGGAAATCCACTGGCAATGAGTTGGCTTCTGTTTCAAATGCTATTAGTGTTGTGGAGAATGGAAACCCTGCAGCTTCTGGTGCAAATATGAATGGTTATTCTGGGACTGAGGAATATAATGATGCTATGGCAAATAATGGTACCAAGAAAATTCTATCTACTGCTGCGGAAGACAGGCAAAATAAAGGTAAAAGTTTTATGCAGGCAGGCAATGGTAGTATGTCTTTTGTTGAGGAAAACATGTGTGCTTCAACAACTGGCGTTGTGAGAGTACAATCAAGACGGAAAGCAGAGATGTTTTTAGTTCGTACAGATGGGTTTTCATGCACTAGAGAGAAGGTAACAGAATCTTCTTTGGCTTTCACACACCCGAGTACCCAGCAACAAATGTTGATGTGGAAATCTCCTCCTAAGACTGTATTACTATTAAAGAAGTTAGGACAGGAGTTAATGGAACAAGCGAAAGAGGTACTTACACTTTTGAACAACTTGCTTGAAAGATAACTTGTTTCTGTTGACGTATCTGTGTGGAAATGCGTGAAGAGAGAAATAAAATGTTCAACCTAATTATTTTATCTTTGGTTCATTACTGCATATGTGAGAATACATCCAACCACAGAAATGATAGCACTGATTACAAAATATATTATGACAATAAAAGCTTTTTCAGCTATGATCTTAATCTTTGTTAATTTTTCAGCTCAAATTAACTTTTTAACCATGCATTAAGGATTTAAGATATGCAAAGTCGTTACCACATCGTCTTTTCTCAATATTACTTAATTAGGCAAGTCCTAGAAATAATGTTGGGACTTTCATTTACTGTTCTTTATGGGGTAGGATGATCTTTGTGTATTATTATAGACCTAATTGTGAAATCTTATGAGATAGACCATGCTTGAAAGACGTTTTTCTTAGTATTTGATAAATACAAGAAGAAAACTTAGGTTTATGTAGAAATGATAGCTCAGCATATCGAGGAATACTGTTCGGTTTAGAACAATTGTTATAGATCAGGCTCCTATGCAATTCATTAGAAGAGTTGGTTTCACATACTTGTAATGGTGCATCAGAATCTTGCTCTTCTTATAGTAGTCTCCTATTTCCATCCGTCTTACCAGAACTTTGTTTTCAATGTTTAAAAGCGCCAAGGCCAAGCTTTATAAATGTTTCAATTTTTTTTTTTCATGATTACAGGAATTAACTACAGTAATGTTTCAATTCTAAGCTAATAGCCCAAGGCTTTAAGGAGTAGTAACTATAATCTGTTTTCTTCCTGATCAATTTTAGTAATTCCTGTGGGCAAAAGTTAGGCTTGCTAATACCAGGCAGCAACTTGGTTGCAATCCCTGCTAGCATGTTGAATCTGCACATTGCTATAAAAAAAAGACTGAATTGCACTTGCCATGGCCTATATAATAGAGCTTTATTTTCCCTGCTGAGTTTGGTAATAGTTTCCTTCCATGCATGTCATGGACACAGTTGAGTTACTTCCAATTAACTCTTTTAAGCCATGTTCCCATGATATATGTAGCCCAGATCTGATACCCAAAACTCTGCTAGTATTGTCACTGGCTCATTGCTATGACGATATTGCATTCAAAACCTGTTAGTCAGGATCCTCTCGAGTCTCAACTTATATCCCCTGCTCATTGGAACTCGGTTTGTCCAACTCCAATTCATCTGTATTTAGCTTACACCATAAAGTGGGGATTTCGTTATTGGAGACCTAGGACGTACAATCTTACTTGTAACTTGAACTTTTTTGGCTGGGGTATTTGCATATGAAACAAACTTTTTTTAGATCTTGATTTATTTCAACGCCCTCTATTCTTGGATTATAGGTACGTGTCATATACTCTGCTGATTGCTGTTGCAACTTCCTTCGTGTTTTCTCATAAAAAGAACTTCCTTCACAACCAAAAAAAAAATTCCATTCTTTGATGTTTGATGTGCTACTTCTTATATTCATCCATTTCTTTTTCGATTTGTAGGTTGCTTCCTACCTATATTACCAAGAAAATATGAATGTTCTTGTAGAGCCTGATGTACATGACATATTTGCAAGGATACCAGGTTTTGGCTTTGTGCAGACCTTCTACACTCAGGACACCAGGTAGTGCAAGCTGTGATAGAAAGACAGCACAAAAATGCTTAACTCTGCATCTCTAGCTTATTGACTGTTCATAGTGCAGTGACCTTCATGAGAGGGTGGATTTAGTGGCTTGTTTGGGAGGTGATGGCGTAATTCTACATGCATCAAACTTGTTCAGAGGAGCGGTTCCTCCTGTAGTCTCATTTAATCTGGGTTCTCTAGGATTTCTCACATCTCACACTGTATGTATCTCTCTCCATCTGAGGAGTTTACTACTACTTGTTCTGGTCTTGAAATATTATTTTTTCTTGCAGTTTGATGAGTACAAAGAGGACCTGAAGGCTGTCATCCATGGGAATGATACCCGTGATGGTGTCTATATAACCCTTAGGATGCGTTTGCGGTGTGAAATATTTCGCAAAGGAAAAGCAGTGCCTGGAAAAGTGTTTGACGTCCTGAATGAAGTAGTTGTGGATCGTGGATCTAATCCATACTTGTCCAAAATTGAGTGCTATGAACATGACCGCCTTATAACTAAAGTAAGATGCCTGTTCCATGTCATTCAAATTGCACATCAGCTACTTTGAGAATGTTGGTTGGTTTGTTTATATATGCTTATCTTCATATAATGTCCAGATATCTTGGGCTAGAGTCCCAGTATGCTTAATAATGTAGAAAGTTGAACCACATGAACTGTTCGATATAGCATGCTCATACAATTATGTCTTCCGTAGTTTCATGGTGTCTGGACTATTTGATATATTTTTAGTTCTTTGACATGGCAATTTTACGAAGTTCGTTTTTGAAGAAAAGTTTTCACGGTTTTCCTTATGGTCATTCTCTTTAATCTCCAATTTGCTTGCTTTGCCAATCGACCTCATTTACTTTTCAATAATTACTGTTCCTTGTCATTCAACCTTATTATATATCAGTGCGTGATATAGAATAAGAATAGGATTATGGACCTTTATGTCCTAAATATTAGTCTCTAGTTATGAGCCTTATATATAAACCATTAAGTATAATTTTTGTACTATATTTCTTTTTTTTTTTAGTTTGTCTTTTATCTGATTTCCTAGTTATTTGGCATTCGGTGTTTAAAACTCTGTAAATACTCTTGGATGGTTCTTTGAAAGTAAACTTGGATGACTAAATATGATTTCTGATTATTTCTTATGTGGCTAACTTAATTAGGACTTAGAAATGGTTCAATTTTATAGATTTCTATCAGTGTGCTATTTACATTGCAATTAAGACAATCAGTCATTTGTTTATGCTATTTAACATTTAGATAAAAGGGTGTTCTGGATTCATTAAAAGTTGGATTTGTTATTTTTAAATTCCATAAGTCATACTTATTTTAATGCATCTTCCTTTCCTTTTTTTTTGGTCAAAGTCTTCTTTTCCTTTTTGGCCTTCATTTTAATTAATGTATCTTCATTCTCATTTTATTTAGGTTCAAGGGGATGGAGTCATAGTTGCAACACCTACCGGGAGCACGGCTTATTCAACAGCTGCTGGAGGATCGATGGTTAGTATCCTTGCCGCATAGATTAAGTATAATACCTATTTGACATCACTGAGCTGCAGACTAGATAGGTTTTCTTCCCTTGTGTTTAATCATTTTTTCTTCATTAGTCGCAATCGCTATATTGCCGGGTTTCTGTCTCTAGACCACCTTCTTACTTTTGGAATGTCTCATAAGACACAATCAGTACGACGGTTGTTTGCCATTCTCGCAGGCGTAATAGATTGCATTGCCATGTTTGTTATCTATACGTTTGGGACTAATGTTCACTGTAAAAACATGTGCCATCATGATGTTTTTTTGCTCTCAGATGCCTTAACAGTAATCAATGGTCATAACTTCAAAACTGAGATTCTCTGTTCATATTGTTTATCTTTTATTTCAACTTTTACTCAAAACACAAATATCTTGTCCTTCTGATGGTTTACAGGTTCATCCTAATGTTCCATGTATGTTGTTCACTCCAATCTGTCCGCATTCTCTTTCATTCCGACCTGTCATACTTCCAGATTCTGCAAGACTAGAGTTAAAGGTGAGAACTTCAGTTTGTAAATCTTACTTCAGTATCCTTTATGCTCTGGTGTAGTTGGAGTAGCACTGAAATTTCCGTGGCGACGTTAGAAAGTATTCATTGATAAACATGTCGATTGATTTTGTTTATATATCCCACGGCGACTTGACCAGATTCCTGAAGACACCAGAAACAATGCATGGGTTTCTTTCGATGGAAAGAGAAGGCAGCAGCTCTCGAGGGGAGACTCCGTGCGCATATGCATGAGCCAGCACCCTCTTCCCACAGTCAACAAATCTGATCAGACTGGGGATTGGTTCCGTAGCTTGATTAGATGCTTGAATTGGAACGAGAGATTGGATCAGAAAGCACTATGATGTGCTTGAAGAAAGCCGCTCCGTTCGCTAGTAATGTACATAACAGACCTGTACAGCTTATTTAGAGTTCAGATATACATACGTCAACACCACCCAATGGATAAAACAAGCCCTGGTGAAAGCATTCCCTGACCAGGTTGTATAAGAGTGTAACTCAGCATTATAAATTTAAAGTGTGATCATGAGCGACGGAAAAAATGATATTATTGATGGTAAGTTTAAAAGGTGTACATGAATGTTATTTGTAAAATATTTAAGGGGGGGTTATGTTGGTGATAATAAGTTCATCATATAATTTAAAATTTAATCCACCAAATTGATAATTTTTAAAGGGTCAGAAATAACTATACGTATTTATTTTTTATTTATTTTCAATCAAATTAAAATTAGATAAATTTACTTGAGGGTAATAAAAATATTTATCTAATTTAACATTTCATAACTCATATTAAGTTATATCCAAACAAACAGTGCAATATACTCAATCAATTTATATCATAAATTTATATCCAAAGATTATTTACAGACATCCATCACATTTACTCTCACAAATTTTTATTTCACTGTTTTATCCTAAAATATTATGTTTAATATGACATATTAAATCAAGGTATCTTAATTATATAGTTATTTGAATTATGCCAAAATTTAATTAAATAAAAGAAAAAAACAATAATCACAAATCATAAATTTATATAGAATTTTAAGATCTGGTGTTAAGATTATTAACACTTGATAAGTTAAATCTTATTAAATTTGATTATTAGGCATAAACTCTTTTACTCATTAAATTTTTTATTTCATATATTTGTTTTTTTTAATGTTAGAAGTGACAAATAAATAAAATTTTCTGAAACAGTATTATATATATAATACTATACATACTAACTATTTTATAGCATTGTTGTATATTAATTCTTGTGGCAAAAATATTTGTACCTTCCATTCCTAACTAATTTATCTAATATGATAAATATTAAATATAATATAGTAATTATATAATTAATTTATATTATAATATACATTTATGATATAAAAATTTTGAATAAAATCATAATTCATAAGTTAAAGTTGGAAGTTTAACAAATTTTAAACTAAATGAATGAAAGAAGAAAAAAAGTGTACAAGCATAGTCCCACATTGATAATAGTAATAAGATGATAATATAAGAAATTATTAATAGAGAAGAGGACTAATGGGCCAATATGATTATTTATGAAATGATCCATCTTTGTTTTTTTTCCAATTTTTATATAATAATAAAATTTATCAAATCATCTTTTAACAAAAGAAATATTAATACTAGTTCAAAAAATCTAGTTTAACCTGATTTTACCTAGTTTTGACTAGCTTTGGCTAGTTCTAACTGATTTTTTACTAGTCTTGACTGCTCCAATCTAGTTTGATTTGGGGGTCCATTTTTTGGGCATGTGGCATACCGTCATAATTGGACTACTCCGATCGACCGGTCCCATCTTCAAAGATAAATTCAATACTTCCTCTTGAAAAATCTTTTTTATGTGATTTTAGTGACCATGGAAAGATAACTTCAAATGAATTAATCATATACAATTTCAAAGTTTATGAAGAAAGAAAAAAAAAAGGAAATGACTATTTCAATCAAAAGGTCAATTTTGAATTAGGAAACTCACTTTAAACAACAGACCTTCCCAAGTTTCTCTGGCTAGTTCTGCTAGGGTGGGTTTGACTTCTGATAATTTTTTTTATCGTGAAAGGCTAAATGCAATTGGCTTATATAATTTTTATGATTTATTAGGTCATACGATGGTTCATTAAAATGTTTCATTAAGTTGTCCGCTTCAATTGTTTGAAACCATGAGTGATATCACTGCACCTTATTTTTCATGACTAAGTATTTTAATCCTAGTTAAATTTGTTTATTCATAGTTAAACACACACACATATATATATACATATGTATATATATAATTCATAAATATCATAATATATATATGTATATATATATTATGATATTTATGAATTTTATAATTTATCCTAATGGGTTTATATATTTTTTTTATAACATTATTTATAATCTAAAAATTATTATCTTAATATGAATGTTAATTACTATATGTAAACATGAATATATGATATCTAAACTAATTTAATAAATTAATTAAATAAGATATTATGCAAAAATGATGTTTGTTGAGTGTGCCTATGGCACAGTGAGGTTGCTTCGTCGCACCACAACCCCTCCCTTTTTTTTGTCTCAACCTTCTAAGGGTCCATTTGAATTGAGAATAAGATCAAGATTGAGGTCTTATTTCCAAAATTTTAGCCAAACATGTATATTGCACACCTGGAATTCATTGCCATCACGAAAACACCGGATAGATTAAAATGATTCAATCCCGACATATGCCAAATAGACCAAGTTTAGTGGTCTCCCCATCATTTTTTTATTGTTTACCCTCTCTATACCTCGTAGGAGACGAATGGTCACCAAGCAGAGGCGTGGAGGGAAGCAGTCCCCACCCATTTTTCTTTTTACTCAACTTCATTGCAGCTTCATCTCATTTTTTTATCGTTTTACTCTTCATCCCATTTCTTATCCTTCTACTCTTTCTTCCATCTCCATTCTCTATTTTTAAGATATCTTTACCTTTTCTCTCTTTGATCAAGAGATATTTCATAACTAGCATTGATGTCACTTAGAGAGAGGTGATTGATGTGATTGTCACAATGATTGATTCAGTTGGTAAACTGATTATAGTCAATCAAGGAACTACATGTAGGATCCCAAGACATCAGGGGGTTGGTGTCAAATTCAAAAATATTCAAACAACAACAACAACAACAAAGCCTTATCCCACTAGGTGGGGTCGGCTACATGGATCATACGACGCCATTCCGCTCTATTAGTAATCAAACCTTTCGGTATATTATTCACCAATAGATCTTGCTCTATTAGTTCGCCAAGTGTCCGCCTTGGCCTCCCTCTCCCTCTTTTAATCGGACTCCAGATTATTTGATCTACTATTCTTACTGGCGCATCTAATGGTCTTCTCTGAACATGACCAAACCATCTCAAACGATTCTCTACCATTTTCTCACTAATAGGAGCCACTCCGACTCGTTCACGTATATGGTCATTCCTAATCTTATCTAATCTTGTATGACCACACATCCATCTCAACATCCTCATTTCGGCTACCCCCACTTTACGTTCATGTTGTCCCTTCATAGCCCAACATTCACTACCATATAACACTGCTGGCCTTATAGCAGTACGATAGAATTTTCCTTTAACTTTATTGGATACTTTTCTATCACAAAGAACTCCAGTGGCTTTCCTCCACTTACACCAACCAGCTTGAATTCTATGATTAACATCGTCATCAATCTCACCATCTTGTCTTACAATTGATCCTAAATATTTAAACTTTGTCACTTGATCCTAAATTCAAAAATATTCATTTCATAAAAATCATTACGAAAGTTTAAAATTGATTCATTAAACTTTAAATCAATGCAAATATAATCATATTACATGCATAATAATATGAGAAGGAGTGGGAGAGAGAAATCAAATACAAGAACACAAGGTGGTTGTTAATGAGGTTTGGCTATACCTTGGCTTACGTTCCCGCTCCGACTTCTCGACCTCGATACTGCCAGAGATTCGACTAAACTCTTCCTTTGTTCTAAATGGAGCAAGAAAGAAACCCTTTACTTCGAACCACATTTTCTCCGCTTCAAGAGGTAAGACACACCTCTCTTCCTATGAAGTTTATATTTTCTCCAGCTCAAGAGATAAGATATGAAACATCTTCTACACAGAAGCTCACTCAATTTTCTAAGAATGTATTTCTCTCTTTTACAATACACCACTCATAAGAAGAGAAGAGAGAAAGTACACAAGATACAACAATTACTTCAAGAAAAAATGTTTTTCCTTCGATTATTGAAGTTTCCTTGAATGTTTGGATGGATGCTTCTTCTTCAGACTTTGACACTCCTTTTATAAGTTTCTATATGTGAAAATTTCGTCCAGAAAATGTTTCACAATTTTTTACTTGAAAAATAGCCGTTACTATTCATCTCAACCAAGGATTGGTCGATTGCACTAATGGACTGGTCTATATGACCGTTGTGCTATTTTCTCAATGACTCCAGCAGATTGGTCGATCGGACTACCGACTGGTGTGTTGATCGATGTAGTATCGTCATTTTAGATTTTAGCCGTTGAGTTAATCGGTCGACGGATGCGACAACCAGACTGTCGACCGTTGTAGTCTTGACATTGAGCTGAGCAATTTGTGCATTGATCGGTCGATCGGTGCCTCAATCAGCTTTCACTTCTTCGACCGGCAAGTTGACCGGCCGTATTATTTTGAGCATAACTTTCTGTGTGGTTATCCAAATTAAATAATCTTAGATTCTATGGAAAGCTAACAGAATTCTCTATAATTTTATATTCATCATTCATTCAAAATCTAATGAAATCATAGTTAAATATTCAATTAAAATTTAGTGCATAAAGTTGTCACTTTCTATTTAAACTGCTTTGACATATAACTTTAATCTTTTGAGGTTTGTGTCATCAAAATATAATTATATATGGTATTAAAGATTTACTCCAACAATCCTCCTCTTTTTCATGAAGACAAATTGAGAAATATGAAAAATATATAAGTTGCGAAAAAATTAAAAAATCAATTTTACTTCCCCTAAAAATTAAGCATTCTGTACAATGATAGATATGCACATCAGTGCTAATTATAAGGTACTTTGTATATAAAGTTATATTCATATATATGTCTCCTATATATTCATATAATATTTCTCCCCCTTTTGTTTCATCAAAAATAATTTTCATATGAAGCACATAAGAAAAAATATGGAACTCTCCTTTAATCATGTCATCTTTGAAAAATTTTATTCTCTCCTTTTTTCATATAAGAAACATGTAAAAATATTACATCATAAAGAGTTGTAAAATATGTGATACGCAAAAATAACTCCGCCTAAATTTATGGCTATTTTATAATTGAAAAATGAAATCAAATTGATCTAGAGGTTATCAAAACCGCAAGACTCAAAAAATTTATTAAGGATCAAAATAATGCATAAAACTTTGAGACAACGATGATATGTCAAAATTGAGTTTTGTAAAATAAGGATAACAAAATCATATTCAAAGTGGGTGGATGAAATAATATTTACAATTTTTGAACAAGCTCCTTGTATTATTATGACCACTTTTCTTTCTTTTTTTTTCTTTGTCCTTTATTTGTTTCCATTTTCTTCCAAACAGAATGATGACATTACGATGGGTTATAGCTCAATTTTCATAATATGAAAATTTTAAACTTAAAAACCTTAAGAATCATGATAATAAAGCAATTTTAAAAAAATGTTTCAATTTTTATTTGTAAATGATACTTTTACCATCATCTTCGTGTCTTCACATTTTCAAATCATCTTGTCCATTACTTTACATGTGAGGCACACCTGAAACATAATCATTTAGCTTTTGGTACCCAAACTTCTTTGTGTCCTATTTTGGTAGTCAAGGTTTCTTTTGGAACTCACATCATTTCATGTTGAAATTGTTTTCTTACTTTGTATTGATATGCATAATGACCATGAAATCCACATGCAAAACAAGTAATATGTTAATTTAAGAATTTTTCATAAGAATGTTTAAATTTTAAATAAGAATTTTCATGTCCAGAGTATTTCCTAAAATTACTCTTCTTTGCATAAGAACTAGCCTTATCATTATTTTGTGATTTTTTTAAAAAATGTATTTTCCTTTTTTTCTTTTTCTAAAGAACATGTCAGTTTTATAATTTCTCATGCGTGCATAATTTTCAAAGAATCAAATTCATTTTTCAAGTTTTTATTTTTCATAAAGTATGTATCATTTTCTTCTTTTAATTTCTCACTCATATAGTAACTTTTCATTTTCTTCTTTAAGTGCAAGATACCTTTTTATAAAAGAGGAAAATTCTTTGTACACATCAAAAGAAATATCTTCTTCAGAAGAACTTGATGAGTCATTATTTGAATTTGAAGAGTTAGAAGTTACCTTATAGTCATGTACCAAGAGCTTGATCAGTCACTTGCTTCACACATACTTGACTCTTTATATTTTTTCTTCTTCACTTTCTGAAATGTTTCTTCTTTGCCGTTCTTTGTGAGACTTGAGTTTCTTTCTCGATGGTATCTACATGACCTTCTAGTTAACTTATCATTCTTCTTTTTATTTTTCACCAACTTGAGATATTTATCAAGCTTTCTTGTATACTGTGCGAGTCTCTTTTCATCCACTTATTCTTCACTCGAGTCTTCTTCCTTTTTGTTTGTCTTTAATACCAATGATTTCTTTTTGGGAGCCTTTTCTTCTCCTTCTCCTTCTCCTTCTCCCTTCTCCCTTCTTCCTTCTCCTTCCCCTTCTCCTTCTCCTTCTCCTCCTCCTCCTCCTTCTTCTTGCTTCCTTTATTTTTTGCTTTCCAATCAAAGTTTTGCAAAAAAAATTTCACTTTTGGTATATTCTAAAGATAATTTTTCATGTAAATAATAACCCGTTTGAACAATATTTCACATGTCAATATCAATGGAACATATGTATGCTTGGATTCTAATTTTTCAATATGCAAAATTTGAAGCATTAAAAAGCAAAAGCGAGGTCGACTAATTAATTGACCTTCAGAAAATTTAAATACACTTGATGCCATAGCTCTCAAAACCTTTAAATCTTAAAAATAAGAGCAACCCGCTCTGATACCAATTGTAAGATCTCATCAAGAGGAGGGGGCGTGAATTGGTGTTAAATTCGAAAATATCGATTTCACCAAAATCATTGCATAATCTTAAAATCGATTCGTTAAACTTTAAACCAATGCAAATAAAATCATATCACATGCCTAATAATATGAGAAGGAGAGGGAGAGAGAAATTAAATACAAGAATACAAGGTGATTGTTAATGAGGTTCGGCCACACTTTGGCCTACGTCCCCGTTTTGACTTTTCGATCTCGGTACCGTTAAAGATTCGACTAAACTCTTCCTTTTTTCAAAATGGAGCAAGAAAGAAACTCTTTACACTGAATCACATTTTCTCCGCTTCGAGAGGTAAGGTACACCTCTCTTCCTAGGAAGCTTATTTTTTCTCTAACTTAAGAGATAAAATATGAAACCTTTTCTACACAGAAACTCACTCAATTTTCTAAGAATATGTTTCTCTCTTTTTCAATACAACACTCATAAGAAGAGAAGAGAGAAAGTAGACAAGATATAACAATTACTTCAAGAAAAATGATTTTCCTTTGATTTTTGAAGTTTCCTTGAATGTTTGGATGGATGCTTTTTCTTCGGGGTTTGACACTCCTTTTATATTCTATATGTAAAAATTTCATCTAGAAAATGTTTCACAATTTTCTACTTCAAAAATAACCATGACTATTCATCTCAGACGGGGCAATATGTGCATTGACCATTTGACCAGTATGTCCGATCGATCGATTTGTGTCTCGATTGGCTTTCACTTCTTTGACCTGTAGGTTGATCGCCTTGCACTATTTTAAGCATAACTTTTTTGTGGTTATCCAAATTAGATAATCTTATATTCCATGGAAAGGTAACGAATTCTCTACAAATTTGATATTCATCATTCATCCAAAATCTAATGAGATCATAATTAAATATTCAATCAAAGTTTAGTGCGTAAAGTTGTCACTTTCTATTTAAACTTCTTTGACATATAACTCTTATCTTTTGAGGTTTGTATCATCAAAATATAATTATATAGGGTAGTAAAACTTTGCTCCACCACTACACATGCGACTCAACAGATTAGATAGTCATGACAATTAAAATTTAAGGATAATTAGGAAAATTTATCCTCTTCTGATGAGACATCTATTGGTTGTGAAAGCCCATAATATCAAGATTTCAATGTGCCTAACAAGAGATCCTTCATTTTCCATCAATTAAGTGTGTAATGGTAAATACTCGAGCATGAATTTCTCCAACCTGGATTCCTTTATCTTTAGCGAGTCCAAACAGTTGTGAAATGATAAAAACATTTGAATTTGAATTTATTTAACCCAAATACTTGAATCCTTTTTGGGTCTGTCTCTTGTGAAATGCGTAAATCTCATCTACCCTATTACTGAAGAAAGTTAATGAAAGTATCAGAATGTTATAGTTAGCAAATGGTTTGTCAAGAAGAATTTATAAGATCATATTGCCTCTACATATCCAAAAGATGTAAAAATATATATAATTTTCTTGTAATCAATTAGTTAACCATTTAGAGAAAAACCATTCAATTTAATACTTGAACCAATATTTTGATCCGACAATGGGTCTTACTCATGCCTATGCTCACCCTATGTCATGATGCAAAGTGTCAAATATTATAAAATAAGAAAAAAATATTAGCTCACTATATCAAATAAAGATTAATTATAAAATACAATTAGTTGAATTTAATAATAAAACAAATTTGGTAAGATATGAATTGTTTATTTAAAGGAATATTAAAATGGAATGTGTATGCAATGGAACTACGAGAAATATTATAAGACTTGACCCAACCATTTATCCATATTGATCAATGAATCCGGTCGGACCAGATAAATTTAGACAAATAGATTGGATAATATAAATTAACAAAAAAATATATACATTATAGGTATTGTGGTAGTATTATTAATGCCCCATAGAACATATATATAACGCGCTTACAAAAAATATAAATATAATAAAGTAAAATAAAATAATTCAAGTCAAGTATACAACAAAGTAAGCATTGAATGCAATATACTATTAAGACAATGTATGCAATGTAGAAGAATTAAAAATATCTCCATGCATGTCATTGTTTATCAAAAAATTTTTAAGAAGTTGTAAATCAAACAAAAACTGATGAAATCTTATGTATGTGATGAATAATGAAAGAAAAAAAGCATTGGAACATAAGTTTCAAAGAAAAATATATGTAAATGTTGTGTACTAAGAAGTTTTAAACTTTTTATCTCCCAATAATCTTTTACTTTAAATTTTACTTGACCAGGTCATCCAAATCCATTGAGTCAGTCGATCGAACTCGTGTTTGAACGAGTTAAAGTGAATGACTCTCAAAATTGGATTTGAGATGAACTTTGAGTCCATTTTGATGCTCGAATGCCAATCCAACTAGTCAGGTTTGAAAACACTGACTACAAGACATTGTGTCTTCCAACATTTGTAACGCCCCCAAAATCATTCCTCCTATCACGTAGATAGTCAGGTTGACCCTGGGGACGATACACAGACTACTACACTATTAATCATATCATGACCTTGACTATTCAACAATTGTAATAAAAATAACCAAGACATTATTGCGGAAAGAGTGAACGTCAGAATATAAAAAGGCACTACTAGTTAATACAATCCATAATGAAGAAAGAAATAACCACGATCTCAAATAAGTTTAACATTTGAACAGACGTTCGATAAAAAGGGATAACATAATGTCTTTCTAAAGCAAGGACCAATGATCAGACTAATGCAAGTAACAGAACTGAATGCTTTTAGAACAGGTAAGTCATGTGCATCATTCTTCAAGCCCTGCGTTCGCCATCACCTCTTCAAGCAGAGTTCTCACTTGTAAAATCCCAATGAAGAGAAATGGAATACCTGTGAGTGAAAACGCCCAGTACAATAGAAATATAGACGCCAAAACAATAATCAAATGATGTTAGTATCGTATATAGACAAGCCATAAATGACATGCTCTGAATTTCTATACTTTGATTGAGATAAACAATAGGTCATGCTTCATCATATCAATATCTGTACTCTATTCTCTATCATGACTGTGCCTTGTCTTTATTACGCCTTGCCTTGTACTTTACTAATCAATGTATTATCTTTATCATACTATGTTCTGTACTTTACTATACTACATTCTGTACTTTACTATACCATACTTTACTATACATTATTTTACTGTGAGTTGTACTACATCTTGTACATTATTATGCTGTCCTTAGAGTTCGTTGTCCCATGCGAGCTCGATTTTATTAGATTGAGATTCTAGAGGTGCCTCTATACATCTATAAAGCCAGAGTGCCCACTCTAGGGAAGGTGTAATGTCAATGCATACCCTTTTTCGGAATACAGGTGGGAGAGGACCTGTACTCCAGAAATAGTGGTCCTTTAAGAACCTGTAGGTTCACTGGCTCCTCAGCTAAGCTACTTGTCACGACCCTAAATTAAACCTTAATTTAATTCGAAGTTCGCGACTCATTACAGACGATCAAACAAAAAATTATGAAGAAATTTGAAGACATGATGTAATTTACTCTTCTTTTATAACATAAGAGTAAAAGTATATCATTAAATAAATTACACAATATATGATGATTCTTCATAGCAAACTGATACTCCTTAAGTTGTACATTTTACAAAATATATAATTTTATTTTCGATACAACTTATTGTGACATAAATAAATAAATATGACTAGCTCTCACGACATCTTAATAGAAAGATACGGGAGACATAAATCTTCTCATCATACCACTAGGAATATTATAAAATTCTTTTAAGACTATCACCTCGCACAATCCTCGAAGAATTATATGAATCTGAAAAATATTAAAAATAACATTATGAGCAAAAATAGCTCAATAAGTTGATAACACATAATTTATGTGTTACCATCTAATTAATTCGGAGAGACATGCAAAGATATGAAATAATTATAATATCACAATCAGTGTTTTCATATATTTGAAAGTAATATATATAATTCCCTAATCAAAATCATCATACTCCAATTGCAATCAATATCAGTCAAATCATATCAAATAGATGTATTCAAATGCAACACTCTCATATGAATGCACGGATCATCAACTGGTCAGTAGACGGTAGGTGGACTCTAGAGGTGGCTCCCATCGTGATAAGTGATGTAGCACTTAGCTTCATTCTACCTCATCCCTTTCGGAGAACAAATCATATAGCGATAGATGGACTCTAGAGGTGGCCCCCATCGCGACTACTCACGATGTGACACTTAGCTCCGCTTGACACTTAGCTTTAATTTATCTCATCCCATTATTGAGGAACAAAATGATGGATTAGACTCTAGAAGCGGCTCCCATCGTGATCACCGATGTAGCACTTAACTCCAACCATCATACATACAATGCAGACAGATGCAAGTGCATGATTCATCATATAATCATTGTATCTCAAATATCAAAAAATGAATCATATCAAATATCATTTCAGACGGAACAAAATTGCACTTTTCGTAATCCGTTCTTATCATATAATATGCTTTTCAAATGTGCAATCATACAACCATTCAGATATACTTTTCATAACTGCATTTCTCGAAATCAATTCATAACATATTCAAAATATATTCAATACATATAATAATCGATGTCACACCGAATTAAAAAAAGGTAAAAACATAGAGTAAGAGAAATCAACTTACCTCTTATGGCAACCGAAAGACTTTTCCTTTTTTTCCTTTCCCCTATTACTCTTCCAATCCTATAACGTTCTTATCAATATTATGGAGTCAATGCCAACATGTCCTACAGGGACCGAACAATGATGCCTTTAGCCTTATAACTTAATTAATTGGTCAATCATAAGAGTTCATCTTGTATCTTGACAGATTGCGTGTCTTGTGAAATAAAATTCATATCTCTTAATAGTTAATAAAATTGAATGATTCCAATTTTACTTAACTCCATATTACTGAAGCATTAATGTGTCAAAATTTCAGATCTTATTTCATTATTGTTTGTTCTTAGGAAAAATTAGCATTCCGCCTAACTTTTGTGTTATTTTTGTGTTATGAGTGACTTTGCTTTCATGATTTCCATAAAATAGTAAATATCACATGTTCTGTTAGTTCTAATTTTTTTCTCTAACATTAGACTTTCTAGAGTACAACTTATAAAAGTTCTTGGGTTTATATCTATTTAGACTGAAAATAATAAATTTAACAAATAGTAGCTTAATCCGACTTGAGTTTCATTCTGACAGACTGAGTAAGGTTCGATAAAATATTTATAACTTTCACCACTTATAAATAATGTATCTCTAAGACCCTAAATTATCAAAAAATTACATAATATATAGAATTTGATACATAATTTATAGAAAAATTCCTAGTCCATCATACTATTTCTGCTCGGACAACAAGGCCTATGCTCATCGATTTACACAACTATCTCTATGCATATCATTTTGGTTTGATCCAAAGCCTCCAAACATTCGAATTAAATAGCTTCATTTGGTATGAAATTAATAAGTTTGAATGCCATTTTTTATTTAATTAATAACGTTGACTCTTCCGTCATACAAGGAAACAACATTCGAAGGTTTCATATACTACTAAATTCTATTGAACAACTTAAAATCGATATACTCCTATTATTGCTTTTTAACTTGACCGCCCAATTAATTATTAAACATAATTGTTCACTGATCTACAGCAATAAATTACAGAAGATTTAGTGTGCATGCCTTCGTTCTTGTCGATTGTCATCTATCTTCCTTATCCACATACTAACCAATTGGCCTCATTCAATTACCCCGCTTAGCGTCAACAACAATTCAAATAATTTTCTGAGACGGAGCAAAGGTTTCGGAGGTTCTCACGAAAGGATACCGATGGATAGTTGAGGTCCGATATATATATATATATACGCACTTAGTTAAGGCGGTGGTGCCGAAATACATAGAAATAATATTTTATTGATTAATAATTCTAGATTGGAATTTACGTCTAATAACTTAATTAAAAATAATTAAGTTAAAAGTAGATCAATGACTATATGCGTGAGGCATAAGCATCCAATTGGTAAACTACAATAATGTACCATTATTTGATATTATAGTATGGCGGTTGGATTAATATAAGATGTGGAAGCTAGGTGTAAGGTGCCCAATTACATGAGGTGTCAACTGAGTTGCACTATGTCTGCATGCAGTCCACGATAGAGTAGGTGGAAGATAGGATGAGCCAATTAGTAGAAAGAGAGTAAGAGGAAATATCATATTAGGCAATTAACTCTAATATGGTTCTGTCGAGCATAATAAATCATTTAGGATAATTAGGCAAGTAGACAACAATCATTAAATCATCGAAGTGCTTATATGAGATAATTAATAAATTAATAATACTATGGATGATTAGGCTAAGTTAAAGCTTTAATAATTCTCTCAAAGTTTCCCCATGGAAGTTTTCGCCGTAATAATTTTATCAAACTTGGGTCTGAGAGTTACTTATTAAATGCTTAATTAAGTTAATTAACTATTTACTATAAAGTAATTAACTTATAACATTATTTTAAATTTAGAAAAAAAACTCTTAACTTAAATACTCGAAATTACCTATGAGGTAACTCCTAAAGAGTTACACTATTTGTCTCTCTGACGCTATACTATGAAATTATGTCCTTTTTGGGAAAGGGGTATGTGCATCATCCTTATTCGAGACACAGGTGGGAGAGGACTTGTATCCCATGAGCAGTGGTCATCAAAGACCTGTAGGTTAGCTATCTCCTCAACTTAACTACTTGCCCCTCTCTATATAATACCATTATATTTACTATGTACTTTGGGACGACACATAGCATTTTCGTAGTTTTATCTTTACTTTACATGTCTTTCTTTTTCATTGATGGAATCTAAAATTATGGATCGGATCTCAAAAGGGGTATTTACATCTTTTATAATAAGACTCGGGCCGGCTAAGTGTAACCCGAGTCGAGTCTTCTATCTAGGGTTCACGAGTGTGACTCGAGTCGAGCTGGGGTTCGACTCAGATCGGGTCAGCATTCGTACATCACATTCGGTCCAAAACCTTCTTGTTGGTTTGGTTGGTTTGGACCCGTATGCTCGAATCGATCGGTCTGGACCAGTCAGTTTGGCTGAACCGATCAACCTCCGGTCGACCATTTCCCTTGGCCCGGTCAACCTAAACTGGTCGACTTGGACCAGTCGATTGTTCCTTCGGACCGCTCGATCGTTCTATTGGACCGGTCGACTGCTCTCCTTGGACTGATCGACCTCCTACTAACAAGGTGCACTACTGGACCGATCGACCTCCTACTAACAAGGTGCACTACTGGACCGATCGCTCCTGGTCGGCGAGGGGGTGAGGCAGGCCTTCGTGAAACGCGAAGAGGGAGGGCTGTGTCGCGTCGGAGGCTCATCAATTCGTCCTCGTCTCTGCCCTGTTCGCTGCTCCTTGTGCGCATCGTTCGTCTGAGGAGAGGAATGAGGAAGAGCGGATGGCGGCGGCCGGTCGATCATCAAGGGGGCGCGAGGGCTCCCCCCTCGTGCCCCTTTTATGGTCTCGGTCGGCCTTCCAGCCAGCCGTGAGGGGGAGGAGATTCCTCCCCCGATTGGGAGTTTCGCTTCTTCCTCTTTTTTTATTCGAATTCTAATTGAATTATTTCCTTCTTTGCTTTAAATTTTGATTTTCAAAAACCTTCCATGTGTGCTTGTTTGTTAGGCGTTACAACATTAGTTGAGTGAAGTCAACTTTGGCACGATACAATGTTCAAGGATTATTAATTAAGCTAGGCCATATCAGATTTATTGTTACCCTCCCATAACATGATACCAAGTGTCAAATATTGTAAGGAAAAAGAAAATTAGTAGATAACTATACCAGATCAATTAAATAATATATCAATGGAGTATTTAAAAGAATATTAAAATACATGGTTAGAAGACTAAGTTGTCACCATCTAAAGTCGTCAGAGACTAAGTTGTTGTATCCACTAATGAACTCAATGTTGCCTCGGTCTTTTCTCTTGAATTTCACATCTTCTTGCATTGATATCAAAATTCTCCATTGTCCTCTTCTTCATAATCTCCACAGCTTATGTCTCATACTTATATCCTCCAATCAAGTGTAACACCAACCATTTCAAAAAAAGGAAGATCATTTGAAGATATAAAATAGTTAGGAGATAAAAGATATTATCTTTTGATTTAATTGAAAGTAACTTCTCTTCCATATAAACAAGCCTCTCTCTTTATCTCTCTTATGCATGTTCTCTCTCTCTCTTTAGGTTTTCCCTTCCTCTCTCCATATAATTGGACAACAACAACACCAATAGGAGGCAAACTTGGAGACGAGGACACGGCCAAGATAGGAGAACGCGAAGCATAAACATAAGGAAGAGGTTTTGATGTGAATTTGTGAGGTACTTGAACTTCTCGTATTGATATGATTCTTTCTATAATCCATATACTATAGATATTGGGTAATTTAATGATTGTTAGTTCTATTATCTTTTCAAATGCTAACCTTGATGTATCCAAATAAAAATCGAGAGAAATGATTTTGAATTCACCACATTTTCATGAGTTTTAAGGCTACAAAACCTAGTTCGGATTTCTCTAAGTCTGGCCAAGATTTTTACTATTATATCATTGTTCAAATATCTAAAGTAAGGAATCCGACCACTTGAATTTCTAAGAATTTGGCCCGAATCCTCCATTGATGGAGCTTCTTGTAGTAGAGAACTCAAGATGCTGACCTAGATTGATGATGACTCGAGGTATATATACATCTTAATCTCTAATAGTAGTTGTAAGAACTCCACCCAAGTATAAACTGAACTCGGCCCAATTTATGTCATCCATTCAATTTCAATTAAGAAGTAAACCCAACTTGAGTTTGACGTTGACCTAGCCTAGGTTTGATGTTGACCTGAACTTGACTCCTCAATTGAGCACCCACTGCTTCATGTTTTTTGAACTCGACCCAAATTCTTATGCATTGGCCTAGATCCAAATGGGCTGAAGATGTCCTGGTCTACTTTTGTTCCCCTTTTCTTGTAATTGATCTTTTTTTCAACTTATGCTAACAATTACTAATTATACCTTTATGATAAGGCCCTAACCACCCTTGATTTAAAACTCTTCCATGATCTTAAAGATGGTTCTTCATGATGATCGTTGCTTATTTATGATGTCTTAAAATATCAAATAAAAACCTCACAAGATAAAATATGTAAAATGTTTATAGAGCTCATGTAATCATGGGTTGACAACTATCAGAGGGAGTGACTTTCTCTTCCCCACCATGATTCGATATATATTCTTCTTTGGAGTTGAAAGATGCTCCATTTATAAGTCAAAGGTGCAATGTGATGATGAAGATCAAGATGAAGAATATTAATAATGAAAAACTTCTTTATGATAATGACTATTGTAATGACCACTTCCACATGATGACTTATTATGATATGAACTTTCTTGATCTTTATTATCATGCTTTGATGTATGTTCTCTGTAGGATCACAAGGCACCAAAAAGGAAGAGGGGGTTGGGGTGGGTGGGAGGGGGGGAGGGGGGTGAATTGGTGTTTAACTCAAAAATACCGATTTCACAAAAATTATTGTAGAAGCTTAAAATCGATTCGTTAATGTTAAATCAACACAATAGAAATCATATCACATGCATAATAAAGTAGGAAGAAGAGGGAGAGAAAAGATAAATAAAAGATGCACGATGGTTTGTTGATGAGGTTCGGCCACACCTTACCCTACGTCCCCGCTCCGACTTTTCGATCTCGAGACTGATGGAGATTCTACTAACACCCTTTTTTTTGTTCCAAATAGGGTAAGGAAGAAATCCATTACAACTCTTGCATTTTCTCCTTTTCAAGAGGTACCTCTTTCACTCGTAGGCTTTCACTCGTCTTTTTTTTCGCTCAAGAGGTAATACATAACCTATTTTCACTCAGAGCTAAACAATTATTAAAATATCACAAGAACACTCCACAATCTCTCTTTACAATTTAGAACTTCACACAAGAGTAAGAGGAAAAGAAGTGAAAGATTTACAACTTGGAACTCAAATAGACTTCTCAAATGTTCTTCCCACTTTTTCTTGGAAGTCTTGATCATTCTTATACCTTTGGGTCATCTTTTATAAACTTATTAACTCCATTTAGCCATTGGGACTCGTTTCCTAATTTTGAGACCAAAATATGACCGTTATAGTGCATTCTCCGCGTTGACCGATCGACCGTCCTGCACTATTTTAGGCATAACGTTTTGCACAGTTATCCAAATGATATGATTTTTTATTCTATGGAATGCTAACGGAATTATCTACAATATTTATATTTCATCATTTACAAAAATCTAATGACATCATAGTCAAATATTGATTCAAATTTTAGTATACAAAATTTTTTATTTCAAATAAAACATTTTAGATCTTTATTCTTTTATACATAACTTTTTATACCAGTATCCAAATGATATGATATTTGATTCTCTAGAAAGATAAGAGAATTAGATATAAATTTTATATCACCCATTAATTTAAATCTCCTGGAAACATAAACAAATATTAATCGAAAGTTTAATGCATGAAGCAACTCATTTCTATTTAAACTTTTTCGGCATTTTAAATATAACTCTAATCTTTTGAGGTTTATATCATTAAAACATAATTATATATGGCATAAAAACTTTGCTCCAACATTCTCTAGCTATGAATAATGATTATTTCTTCATTTCTTTTCATGATGATTTCCTTATGATGATGCTTTTATCGCTAAATATTTCTTATTATTATCATGCCTATTTTTACATGTGGAGTATCAAGATTCACGGGAGGTCCATCTTTCTTATATATTCAATATTGTAGATGTAGATCCTAACAATGAAGGTGATCAATATGATAGATTATTCTTGTGGTCACAATATATAAATGTCCAAAATTTTTTTAATGTCCTAGTCATTCATTCATGTTGCTAGTACGATGTAATAATTGAGTCACTCAAGGACTCTTTAGATGTTACTTATTATTAAGACTTACGCACAATTATGATGATATTGTTCTTTATTATTGTTCAATGAATGATGCTATCTCTATCGATTATGATTTTTTGATCAATCAAAGTCCACTTTTGGTTGACATGTATGTCCTACAATACACCCCATAAATTTCAAAAATAGAAATGTTGAATCACGCTGACATCAACAAAATGGATGCTCAAAAGTTTCACAAATCTTCATGAAAGGGCAAAAACTCAAGTCTTTTCTCTCACGAAATGGACATAGAACCCGAGAACGGATGCTTAGAGATGTTCTAGGGGTGAGTGTAGTCCAGGTCGACCGAGTCGACCCGGCCATGCTTAGCCCTATGGTTCTCCACCTCATTCACGATTGTCAGATCCGCATCCGACGGACACGGATGATGCGTGAGTTCAACTTGAAGGAGTGCACGGTTTAGGTGTTCTGAGCCGGTTCGGGACGAAATTGATGTGCAGTTCAGCGGTGAAAATTTCAAGAGAGAGAGAGGGGGGAGACGATGATTGTGACATCGGATGGAGGGAATCGTGATAGCGACGGCGATCTCACGGTTCAACTGAAAAATCGAAGAGAGAGAGAGGGGGGAGACGGTGATTGTGACATCGGATGGAGAGAATCGTGATAGCGATGGCAATCTCATGATTCAGCGGCGAAGGCGATCTCATGATGACGGCGACGACCTCGCGGGCGTCAGCGATCTCATGGTAGCGACAAAAATTGTGCAGCCATGGTGGCCTAAGGTTGTGAAATGAACTAGGGCATGAAGACTGTGCGATAACCTCGGGGAGTTGAAGAGACCTCGACATGGCGGCAACGATGAACTCGGGGCAGTGAAGACCTCGGCATGGTGGCAGCGATCTCATAGCGACGGGCGAAGAGACCTCGACACTAGGCACACGGAGGAAGGGGGATGACGACACTAAACACATGGAGCGGGGACAACAACACTCGGCAAGACGGCGATGATACCGTGTGGCGACAGCGACCATGGGGCATGAAAATGAACTAGGGCGTGAAGATTGTGCGGTGACAACCTCGGGCGGGGTCACGACAATGGAGAAGAGACCTCGACTCTGGGCACGACAGAGACGATGACACTGGGCACGACGGGGGCAGAGGACGTTGGGCATGGTGGGGGCGGAGGACATTGGGCATGGCGAGGGTGGAGGACACTGGGCACAGCGAAGAGACCCCAAACCGGTTCATGCGGGGGTGGGGGACGTTGGGCACGATGAGGGTGGAGGACGCTGGGCACAGCGAAGAGACCCCAAATCGGTTCAGCACGAAGAGACCTTAAACAAGTGCTCTATCCTTAGTGAACCGCGTGCACCATCCGCGCCTATTGGATCCTCATTCGACAAGCGTGGAGGGGTGGAGGACCATTTATGCAGTAAGGAGAGAAAATCAACAAGAATAATGAGAAATCAAGCTAGAAGATGAGAATGATTGATAGAGGAACAATTAGAATTTATGAGAAAATCACAAAAATCTGTAATTTTGATAAAAGAGAGATAATGACGATTGAAAACCCTGTTTGCAACCTTAAATACTAGGTTTACAAGGATTTAAAATCCAAAATCAATCTTCACCCTTGATTAACATACTTTTAATCATGACCGTTATAACTAATCATGACCCTTATAACTAATTAAAATGTCACATGCCTATCACATGATGACTAATTAAAACATCATTTTTAACTAATATAAGTAATATAAAATCAAAGCTCATGCATCAATCTCCTCAACCTGAAAATTTGGCTCCTCGAAAAAACTTGCACAACGTCAGCGTACATTTAAGCATCAATCTTCGTGAACTTATCTTCATTGATCCAAGTATTTTCAGTAGCAGGTTTACCGAACCATTTAACCAAGAATCATCTATAACAGATACCTCTACGAGAACTAACCTCTTTGACACCCAAAACATCTTCAATGACATCAGTAGAAACTTTGGGATGTTGTTCAAATTGAGTTGATGCTTCAATTGTGCCTGTATCAAAGTCCTCAAAAGCATACAAATCTATTGAAAACGAGACTGGTTTGTAAATTTGATGGAAGCTCAATGAAAGAAGCATTTGAATTTATTTTATTTAGTATCTTGCAAGGACAAATTTTCTTGACTTGAGTTTGTGATAAGCTCCCTTAGAAAACCTCTCTTGCCTCAAGTGTACAAGGATCAAGTCTCCTTCTTCAAAGTCTTTAAGACGCCGAAGTTGATTGGTTGCATTGGCATAAGTTTCATAACTTGATTTCAAGGTAGCTTTTACCTCCTCTTGCACTATTTAATGTGTTCAGCAAAGGCCTCTCCATCATCACTTATTCTCGCATTTGGTGGCAAAGGAACAAGATCAAACACGTGTTGCAGTTTCAATCCATAAGCAGCTTCAAAAGGTGCCTTCTTGATTGTTCTATTGACAAAATTATTATAAGCAAATTCTACTTGCGGAAGAATCACATCCCAGCTTTTAACATGATTTCCAACAAGGCACCTTAATAGATTTTCCAAACTCCTATTAACAACTTGTGGTGACATGTGCTAGAAACCTGCAATTTAGTGCCCATTTTTCGCCACAAAGTTTTCCAAAAGTGTCCTACAAACTTGACATCTCGATATGAAATAATAGAATATGAAACTCCATGCAATCTCACAACCCATTTGAAGAACAACTCAGCAATGTGTGAAGCATATTAAGTCTTCGAATAAGGTTGAGACTTGAGAGTCTATATATGACGAAGCTTCTCACCAACAAGTTGCTGTTGAAACAACGCCTGTTCTCCCTCCGCATACAAGAATGTACCCCTTTGAAGGAACATCGTGATCAGTTAAATTCTTTGTTGATAGAACTGAGAAATATTAATGTTAAAATCGAGGATGAAGATGTTTTCCTAATTCTGTTAGTTTTGCTTCCTCCATCATATGAGAATTTTGTTCAGTTTATGATTATCGGAAAGGAAAGTATAAGTCTGAAAAAAATAAGATTGAGACTCCATACTCGTGAACTTCAGCATAGGGCATCTGGTAATTCTGTAGAAACTCAGGCTGCGGGACTAATATCGATCACAGAGAAGGGACAGTCCTCAAATTTGGAGAAATCCAAGTCAAAGAAGAAGAAAATCACCACAAAATACATTTATAACTACTGTAAGGAACCAAGTCATTAGAAGAAGGATTGCGTGAAGAAAAAGAAGTCCCTCATTGTTGCGGTGGCATATGAAATGAAAAATTCTAAAGATGATTTAATTCTAGAGGATGTCTAGGTTCTTGATTCGGGTGCTCCTATCATAATGTCTAGAGGATGGCTAAGTTCTTGATTCGGGGTGCTTCTATCATAATGGTTCTCATCTTATTAGAAGACTGATGGTGGAAATGTCATTATGGGCAATAAGGCGTCATGTCAGATAGTTGGGATTGGTTTTATGCAGATCAAAACTCATGACAACCTTGTGAGGACGCTTACAGATGTCTGTCATGTTCCGCAACTGAAGAAGAATTTGAAGATGGTATTAAAGTTTTTGTGCTCTGAAGATGATTCAAGTTAATGTGAAAATTTGTTGATAATACATTGAATCTAAACCTAATTGTAATTCTTTGTGGTCCCTCTATGTAGTCAAGCGCTTAAGTAGATGGGTCCCGATCAACGAGCTTGTGGGGGGGGGGGGGGGGGGGGGGAGTCAAGAAGGGATCCTCTACGGGAGGTGCAAGGGGCGGAGCCCCTTGGGCGAAAAATTTTAAGGATATTTTGTATGTGATTCAGAATTGATTTATTTTCTTATCACAATTAGGTGTCATATTTTGAGGATTAATTTAGAGCCCCAGTCGATTTGTAATTCCTATCATTTGTAAAAGTGAGTGCATATATAAACTTCATGATGACGAGTTATTTCGTATCATTGTAATAATCATTATTCCAGAACAAAGAGTCGCCTCTCGAGGACGTAATCCTATTTAGGGTGAACCTCGTAAATCTCTGTATTCATCTGTGTTCGTGCGATCTCTTTCTCCCTCTTCTCATATAAGTTCCTCACTATAACGATGTGTGTGTTCCCAAGATATGACTTATGATATCGAGCGAAAGTCAAGACGGTATTATGTAAGAAAGATGACACGTGAAGATCATATAATAAATAAAGAAAGAAAAATGAAAAAAGAGCTAAAGAATTATAAAGTAACCTCAAAGTAATGTAAAATATGTAAGAAGTAAAGACCAAAGAGTTATAAAGGAACTCTTATGATCTACATGATAATGAAAGTGAAATGAAATAATAAGTTATTTAATGATTAATTATGAATGATAGGATATGTTTCTATTATGTTATACTTATATGAAGTTAAGCAGGTATGACATGGTGTTTTATGTTTCATGAATGTCGTATGAAGAATGAATGCAAACATAATGTAATGTCATGTAAGGTTTATGATATAATTCATTGTATGCATGTTCATATGTTGTTGCTATTATGATGATAATGTATAGGATATCATGACATGCATGACCTTTACATATTCTAATTGGAAATCCTACACTTTGAATTCGTGTAAGTAACCAAGATTAATAATGGATGGCAGCTCAAGCTCATGATGAAGTGTTCCACATACTTAGGTCTAATAAGTTTTACTTGAACATTAATGCTATGTACTGAAGTCTTTAGTCATTTCAGGTCCCATGATTTATTAGTTGAAAAAGATTTTATATAATTAAAATAAAGTTTTATTTATTTTGAATTTCAAAAAAATGTTAAAGTTTTTTGCAACGAAATGATGTATGATGATGGGCTAATGATGCAAAATTATCTTAAATGATCAAGACTTTTAAGGTGAATTTCGGATCGTTATAGAAAGTGAAGAAAAGGAGAAGATAATAAAAAGAAATATTCAATATTAGTTCAACGTAAATTATTTTTAAATCATTTAAAAAGAAAAAAATGGTTAATAATTCTCTTTTCTTTTTTTTATCCAGAAGGGTAATTTTAATTTTCTTCCACGGAAACTTGTAAAATTATAATCTATATATTCGTTTTAGACTTTTAATTGTATCTTTTTAAATTATTTGTTTATGTTCAATCTGAAGTAAAAAAACTATTATTTTAATTAATTATAATATTTTTGGGGATATTTTTAGGGGCTGTGTGACTAAGTTTATAAGTCACTTATAAGTTAGTTTTAAAAAATTTCAGCGTTTGATAACTTAAAAATATGACTGATAAGCAGATATCAAATCTACTTATAAGTTAAAAAAATAAGCAAGGCGAGGGATGCTTATTTTCTTTCTAGAAAATAAGTCAGTTAGTTGTATCATAACTAACTAGTTGTTGTTAATATAAGTAGTTTTATCCAAACGCGTAACTTCTTATTTTTAAAAATAAATTTCTGCCAATAAAATATTTATCAACATTTTAACTTATCAGCTAAGGGGCCCGTTTGGCTTAGCTGATATAAAATAGCTGATAAGTTAACGTGCTGATAAGTATTTTAGTGACTGAAACTTATTTTTAAAAAGAAGCAATTACACGTTTGGATAAAACTACTTATATTAATAACAACTAATTAGTTATGATACAACTAATTGACTTATTTTTTGAAAAAAAAATAAGCACCCCTCCCCCTGCTTATTTTTTTTACTTATAAGTAGATTTGATATCTCCTTGTTAACAACTTGTGGTGACATGTGCTAGAAACCTGCAATTTAGTGCCCATTTATCTCCACAAAGTTTTCCAAAAGTGTCATACAAACTTGACATCTCGATATGAAATAATAGAAGATGGAACTCCATGCAATCTCACAACCCATTTGAAGAACAACTCAGCAATGTGTGAAGCATATGAAGTCTTCGAACAAGGTTGAGACTTGAGAGTCTATATACGACGAAGCTTCTCACCAATAAGTTGCTGTTGAAACAACGCATGTTCTCCCTCCGCATACAAGAATGTACCCCTTTGAAGGAACATCGTGATCAGTTAAATTCTTTGTTGATAGAACTGAGAAATATTAATGTTAAGATCGAGGATGAAGATGTTTTCCTAATTCTGTTAGTTTTGCTTCCTCCATCATATGAGAATTTTGTTCAGTTTATGATTATCGGAAAGGAAAGTATAAGTCTGAAAAAAATAAGATTGAGACTCCATACTCGTGAACTTCAGCATAGGGCATCTGGTAATTCTGTAGAAACTCAGGCTGCGGGACTAATATCGATCACAGAGAAGGGACAGTCCTCAAATTTGGAGAAATCCAAGTCAAAGAAGAAGAAAATCACCACAAAATACATTTATAACTACTGTAAGGAACCAAGTCATTAGAAGAAGGATTGCGTGAAGAAAAAGAAGAAGTCCCTCATTGTTGCGGTGGCATATGAAATGAAAAATTCTAAAGATGATTTAATTCTAGAGGATGTCTAGGTTCTTGATTCGGGTGCTCCTATCATAATGTCTAGAGGATGGCTAAGTTCTTGATTCGGGGTGCTTCTATCATAATGGTTCTCATCTTATTAGAAGACTGATGGTGGAAATGTCATTATGGGCAATAAGGCGTCATGTCAGATAGTTGGGATTGGTTTTATGCAGATCAAAACTCATGACAACCTTGTGAGGACGCTTACAGATGTCTGTCATGTTCCGCAACTGAAGAAGAATTTGAAGATGGTATTAAAGTTTTTGTGCTCTGAAGATGATTCAAGTTAAGGTGAAAATTTGTTGATAATACATTGAATCTAAACCATAATTCTTTGTGGTCCCTCTATGTAGTCAAGCGCTTAAGTAGATGGGTCCCGATCAACGAGCTTGTGGGGGGGGGGGGGGTCAAGAAGGGATCTTCTACGGGAGGTGCAAGGGGCGGAGCCCCTTGGGCGAAAATTTTTAAGGATATTCTGTATGTGATTCAGAATTGATTTATTTTCTTATCACAATTAGGTGTCATATTTTGAGGATTAATTTAGAGCCCCAGTCGATTTGTAATTCCTATCATTTGTAAAAGTGAGTGCATATATAAACTTCATGATGATGAGTTATTTCGTATCATTGTAATAATCATTATTCCAGAATAAAGAGTCGCCTCTCGAGGACGTAATCCTATTTAGGGTGAACCTCGTAAATCTCTGTATTCATTTGTGTTCGTGCGATCTCTTTCTCCCTCTTCTCATATAAGTTCCTCACTATAACGATGTGTGTGTTCCCAAGATATGACTTATGATATCGAGCGAAAGTCAAGACGGTATTATGTAAGAAAGATGACACGTGAAGATCATATAATAAATAAAGAAAGAAAAATGAAAAAAGAGCTAAAGAATTATAAAGTAACCTCAAGGTAATGTAAAATATGTAAGAAGTAAAGACCAAAGAGTTATAAAGGAACTCTTATGATCTACATGATAATGAAAGTGAAATGAAATAATAAGTTATTTAATGATTAATTATGAATGATAGGATATGTTTCTATTATGTTATACTTATATGAAGTTAAGCAGGTATGACATGGTGTTTTATGTTTCATGAATGTCGTATGAAGAATGAATGCAAACATAATGTAATGTCATGTAAGGTTTATGATATAATTTATTGTATGCATGTTCATATGTTGTTGCTATTATGATGATAATGTATATGATATCATGACATGCATGACCTTTACATATTCTAAGTGGAAATCCTATACTTTGAATTCGTGTAAGTAACCAAGATTAATAATGGATGGCAGCTCAAGCTCATGATGAAGTGTTCCACATACTTAGGTCTAATAAGTTTTATTTGAACATTAATGCTATGTACTGAAGTCTTTAGTCATTTCAGGTCCCATGATTTATTAGTTGAAAAAGATTTTATATAATTAAAATAAAGTTTTATTTATTTTGAATTTCAAAAAAATGTTAAAGTCTTTTGCAACGAAATGATGTATGACGAAGGGCTAATGATGCGAAATTATCTTAAATGATCAAGACTTTTAAGGTGAATTTCGGATCGTTATAGAAAGTGAAGAAAAGGAGAAGATAATAAAAAGAAATATTCAATATTAGTTCAACGTAAATTATTTTTAAATCATTTAAAAAGAAAAAATGGTTAATAATTCTCTTTTCTTTTTTTATCCAGAAGGGTAATTTTAATTTTCTTCCACGGAAACTTGTAAAATTATAATCTATATATTCGTTTTGAGTCTTTTAATTGTATCTTTTTAAATTATTTGTTTACGTTCAATCTGAAGTAAAAAAACTATTATTTTAATTAATTATGTTATTTTTGAGGATTTTTTTAGGGGCTGTGTGACTAAATTTATAAGTCACTTATAAATTAGTTTTAAAAAATTTCAGCGTTTGATAATTTAAAAATATGACTGATAAGCAGATATCAAATCTACTTATAAGTTAAAAAAAATAAGCAAGGGGAGGGATGCTTATTTTCTTTCTAGAAAATAAATCAGTTAGTTGTATTATAACTAATTAGTTATGGTTAATATAAGTAGTTTTATTCAAACGCGTAACTTCTTATTTTTAAAAATAAATTTTAATTAATAAAATATTTATCAATATTTTAACTAACTTATCAATTATTCTGTCAGCTAAGCCAAATGAACTAAGTCAAACCGGATTTGATTTGTGCCTTTTTAATTTTTTTTGAAAGAACTAAGGATGATATATGTGAACCAACAGAACAGGAGACGGACGTGTCCTCGTCTTCTCCTCTTCCTCCGCCCATCGCCAACATCGACCTCCTCCGACCGTCGCCAGACCTCTCTCTCTCCCCTCCCCCCACCCCAATTCATTTGTAGCAACGCCGAGGATTATGCCGATGAATATGACCTCCTCCCGCACTTCCGCCGTCGTGATTTCTTTTTTTTGTCTCTAATTCTTTTCTCGTTAGTCATCTGATTTCTTGTTTCTTCAATTTTAATTTCTTCTCTTTGTGAGTTTCTTGAGATCTGTTATTTGCTCAAATTTGGATTTTGAATGGTCAACTTGTTGGGCTGGCAATTTCCAAGTTTAAGGTTCAAGTCTTTTGTCCATTGTCCGGAACAAATTGAGTTCCTTCTACTAGTTATGTAATTGATTTCTAATGTTCCCAAGGAGCTTTTGTGAAAGTTGAGATCTTTGTGATAAACGCTTTCTCAATTGTTCAGTCGCGGATTCATATGAAAGGCAGACAAAGGAGATTTAGGGCAATCCAACGAATACCAGATGACCTTGTCGAGGAATGTTCAATTATCCTGATTTTTGAATGTTGCCATTTGTTGGGAACAATAGTAAAAATGGAGAGTTTTGAATATACGTAGTGTCAGGGGAACGCTGATTGAATGTACAAATAGAGAGAAGATGGGTTCTATTATTATTATTTTGCCTTCCTAACTGTATGATTTTCAAATGCAGCTCGTTAAAAGGGTTCGGGAAGCTGTTATCAAATTCTCTAAATGTAAGTCGGCCTTCTGAAATTTGAAGTTTTCCTATGTTGGCTGGAAACTGTTATCTTCTTTTCTATGACAATTGTTTTGTTATTTTGTTATATTTTTCAGCTGCATCTTAGAGGTTTAGAGTTATCTGAATTCTGAAGTTTTGCTAGGTTCTTTTCCTCAGATATATTATCTTCAAACAAGCACACGAATGTACAACTTGTTAATGGAAGGATGAAGGGCTTTTCTTCTCATTGTTGTCCGAATCAACTACTAACAAGATACAGTTACTCCTCTATTGGGTCTTCAATGAGGGATCAAAGCATAACTTTTTCCAAATCGTTGAAGGGAAAGAAGATAATCCCATATTCTGATCCTCCAAGCACCAAAGATGTGGATCTTCTGTATCAATTTTTTGATAGAAGGTACAGTTTTTTTCTGTCTTAAATGAACTTGGAGCAGATGAAATAACTAGCTTGTAACTTCATGGTTAGTTTGCCTATCATATTAACCACTTACTATTAAATCAGCAGTTGCAAACTCCTGGTATTGACTGGAGCAGGAATAAGTACAGAAGCTGGAATTCCTGATTACAGGAGGTATATTATGTTGGATATTAGTATTTGAAGTACTTTTTTAGCAAGTGTGTTTGTTCATTATGGTCCTACTTTTTCCACTTTCAGCCCAAATGGAGCCTATAGTACCGGTTTCAAGCCAATCACGCATCAGGTGATTCAATTTCTCTCTTTAGATAATCCATAACATTGTTTAGCAGTGATGTATAAGCTTTCAGATTCACTGAAATGCATAAATTTTAAATTCCTAGAAGGATTGACTATCACTTTGGGTACTGTGCTCTTGTCTTTAGTACCATTCTTGGAACTTCAGTAGTGTAATCTGTTTTGTTTTGTGTTCCAACTTTTAATAAGATGCATGTTGCCAGACAGTCTAACTCCGCCTATGTTTTATAGCCGGTCCCAAGTCCGGATAAAGGAGGAGGGTTGTGTTAGGCTCCGATAGCCAGCGTAAAACCCTGTCGAATCTCATGAACATGGATCAACGAGTCGTATGATCCATGTAGCCGACCCCACCTAGTGGGATAAGGCTTTGTTGTTGTTGTTGTTGTTGTCAGAGAGTCTGTCCCATATATTGATATTCATCAATTATGTTTTTCTTTTTGTATCTTCTCATGCTTTAAAGAAGCTTCAACAAATAGGAGTTTGTCCGCTCAAACCGTGCTCGTAGAAGATACTGGGCTAGGAGCTATGCTGGATGGAGAAGATTTACTGCAGCACAGCCAAATGCAGCTCATTTTGCTTTAACATCTCTTGAGAAAATTGGTCGAATAAATTATATGATCACCCAAAATGTGGACAGGTTTGGTCCTTCTTTCGCCTTCCCTAACATTGCATATTCATGAATATCTGTTGTTTCCTGATCATTCATGTTTAATTCTGTTGCAGATTGCATCATCGTGCTGGGAGTGATCCATTAGAGTTACATGGGACTGTATATATTGTTGCATGCTTACAGTGTGGTCACTCAGTTGCCCGAGATTCATTTCAAGATAATGTCAAAGCCCTCAATCCAAAGGTATGATTTTTCAGGTTAAACCATTTCCACGGCCATTGGTTTGCAGATATGCACTAAACAGATATTGCATATGTACGAACAGAATATATGCAATAGGGTCCAGGTTCAAAATATAAAATGCACAAGTAAAGAACAGAAAATTAAAAAAATGGTCAGTTCAAGCTTCATGTTGGCATTTTGGAATAAGCTCTGCAATCTGCTTACGCACAGATAAAATACAGGAGAGGAGCGAACACCCCCCGAGAGCGCCTAGGGCACCTGATGGGGCGCTACAGTGCCTAGGGCACCTGTGACCCATCTTCAGGCCGCGCGGCCATCCACCGCCGGGGGCTCCACCTCGGCGGTGCCACCACCAGCGCCGGCGACCCCTCCCGGCGGCGCCACAGCCGTCGCCGGTGACCCCCGTCGGCGGCTCCACCAACAGTGATCTCGTCTCTTCTGCTGCCTCTGTTTCCATTTCCTTGCTACACATACGAGGCGCCGCCTAGGGCACCCGATGGGGCGCTACTATGCCTAGGCCGTGAGGCCATCCACCGCCAGGCCCCAGCGCCGGCGACCCCTCCCAGTGGTGCCACCGCCGTCGCCGGCAATCCCCGCCGGCGGCACCACCAACAGTTCACTTCCCCGTTTCAGATCACTCTTCTAAACTCTCTCTCCTCCCTGTGCGGCGAAGAACCCACCCCCGGCAGACCCTGCTAGGGGCGTCCTCTTTCGTCTCGGGTTGCCCTCGCCGTAAGTGTCATTCTTGCATCCATCATGCGGCGCAGGACACAGTGCATGGTGGATGGTTGGACTGCTGTCACCCGCCCTCGAGAGATTCACGCCCAACGCCGACCGGCTTCGCACTGCTACAGGTGCCTGGAGGATGGTCATTTTGCTCGAAGCTGTTCTGGCCCTCTCCGATGTCTTCGGTGCAGGGGCGAGGGACATTGGCGGTCATCCTGCCCCCTGAACGCACGTGACCGTCCACCTGCTGGACTATCCACCAGCACCCTTGCAACAGTGGCTCCGGCGACTGCCATTCTCACCGTTCCATGGTCGGCCGAGATCCAGCGCGTTGTCAGCCTGCTCAATGATTGTGTCGTCGGCGAGATTGAAGGCATCCCTCCGACACCGACAGCCCTCCGTTCTGCAGTCATCACCACGGTGGGAGCGTCGCCGCCTTTTCACTTAAGCCGTGTGTCTTCGTCACTCTGGCTGCTCATCCCAGGATCCACACAACAAAGGGACGCCCTCCTCACCTCTCCCACCGCCTCCCTGGACTCGCCGTTCTGTTGACATTCTGGGGCTACCCCTCCATCTCCAACGACCGGAGGTTGTGATGGTGGTGGCGCGACATATCGGAAATCCAGTTTCCGTGGCCATCCCGCCTCTCGGCTCGCCAGACCTCTCCACCACCTCTGTCGACGTTGAGATCCGCCCAGGTTGCATCCTCCCTGCATCTGTTACCCTTTGTGCCGGCTCCGATAACTTTACTCTCCGGCTACAGCCCTCTGTGGAGGTCACTTCGTGTTCGGCCACATCGGAGATCGAGGTGGGAGACATCATTGGCGACATTTAAATTGGTACCCTGGCCACTTTGGCACCAGTACCGCTTTTGGGTGGGGAGAGATGTCTAGTTGAGAATTTTTGTACACCGCATCGTTTTTTTTGGGGTTGGGAGTTTGGCTTTACGAGATATGTTCCATTCTGTCGCTGCTCTCCCTCTGAGAGCATACTTTTGTACATGACTCTCATTCCACAGTTATATATATCTGGATGACAACCACAACTCTGGTGGTCATCTTTTTTCTCCTAAAAAAAAATCTGCTTACGCACACAAACTTCGTATTGATACTCTGCGGCCAATCGCTTCTGTAAAAGTTTTTCCTTCAATTAATTGTTTTTACATAAAACATTGTTTAAGTGCTTCATTAAAATATTTTACATAAAACATTATTGAAGTGCTTGGTTTAACACTTTCAAGTAGTTAATGAAATAACATTTGCTTTCTGGGAAATATTTTTCTATTCAGAGTTATTGGTCTATTATTAATTTATTAGCTGACGATTTATTATGCCCTTCCGAAATACTTCTTTACCTTTAAATACTATAGATTGAGGATAGATTTTTTGTACTTCTCCAGTGGGCTGAAACAGTAGAAAGTTTGGAATGTGGAGATCCTGGTTCCGATAAGAATTTTGGCATGCAGCAACGCCCTGATGGTGATATTGAGATTAACGAAAAGTTTTGGGAAGCTGAATTTGAAATTCCGAATTGCCAGCACTGTGGTGGAATTCTGAAACCAGATGTAAGCATTTCAAGCTTTATTGCATTACTGATGCCCAACCATAATATCTGTGGCTGCGCATATGTACAAACCTGCGTCTATATTTGTAGCATCAGTTGGTGTCCACAAAGTTCATTATCTCTTCTTTTGACTTGTCATTATGAGATTTAGGAAGGTACTGCACAGGGTTCTTGTCTTGGTCATAGCTGCATAGATTCCAACTTCCAATATATTTATAGGTTCTTTACCGTTTCGAATCTACTTATTATTGGCAAGTATCCTGGATTGTTTGGAAATTGGGAAATATCCTGGATTGTTAGTAAATTTTCTAATTATTTGACGGTGGACATCCCATCCAATTCTGTGTATGCATTTGCATATAAGTTCTTATACAAGGGGATGAGAAATGATGTGGTGTGGGTGACCTTTTTCCCATAGAGAGGATGAGCTAAAACAGAAGGTCATCAGATTACTAAAATTAGGATGTGAATCACGTGAACTGCATGCTAGAGGTTGCTTAGATGCTTGTCAGTCATCTATTTTAGAAATGCCATTTCTATTTTTTATATGTTTTTATTAAAGAGGACTGATAAAACAAAGAGACTACATATGCCACCTCTTTTAGTGCATCATTGATTTGCATTTTGATCAGACTTGCTGAACGACTAATGTCCTATTTATAGGGAGACTTGACGACAATAGTTGACATGAAGAATGCGTCATTATTTTTGCATGAAAAAAATGAATGTTTATTATTGCTGACCGAGTGTAGTGAGACTGGCTGTTTTATGGTTTCGTTTGCTGCTTTATGATCACTTTCTTGGCTCTTACACTTTTATGTTAAACTCTGAAGGTGGTCTTTTTTGGTGATAATGTTCCTAAAGACAGAGCTGACAAAGCTATGGAAGCTGCATGGAGTTGCGATAGTCTTCTCATCATTGGTTCTTCAGTGATGACTATGTCTGCCTACAGGCTTGTAAGGTACACATGTACCATATACATCAAATCATCAACTCATGTTTTCTCTTCTCATTTTTCTGTGAACTTATGCCAACCATTGTCCACATAGAGGTTCTTTCTTGACATCATTTTCTTTCTTTTACTCAGAGCTGCACATGCAGCAAAAGTTCCTATTGTAGCCATTAATATAGGCGAAACTCGAGGTGATGATATTTTATCCTTGAAGATTAGTGCCAGATGTGGGGAGGTGAGTAAATAATTTTTACCTCACTGTTTGTCACTGAATTTACAGTTGTGAAGATTTATTTCAAGCCCCTGTTGTTTCCTGCTGTACTACAGATATTGCCAAGGTTACTTGATGTGGGGTGCCTTGCTGTACCTGGTTCTAATTAATAGTTAAAGCTAAGCTGGATGTCCTCTCCCCTGCCACAATCTAGCGATGGCGAAAGCAGGTATCAGATAGCAGGCCACATATATCTTTGCTCTCAATAGAATGGAGAATTTATCAATTGTACATCAGCTGTAAAACAAAAATCATTTTTGCTCTTCATGCATTGATAATCTGTTTTTTTTAGAAGAAAAAGGATGACTTTCAGATTGTGTGGTGGTCATCCAGATGTATATATAACCGAGAAATGGGAGTCATGTAGAAGTGTGTGCTCTCGAAGGGGGAGCTGCAAAAATAGAAACTTGTCTCTTCTAATCGAAACCCCACTCCTAAAGAAAAAAGACCGCTCTCCACAAAAAAATCACTTGGTTCCGCTAGAGTTAGATGGCCCAGGAACTGGCCAAAAAAGTCGCCAGGGGCGCTCACCATCGCTCCCGGATGTCGCATGCTATCAGACATGCAAAAATTAGGTGACTGATGTCCTCCTCTGCCTTACTAGATAGAATGCATGATGTGTCTATGTTGTGTGCCCGTCTCGCCCTGTACGTCCTTGTGAGTCTTGTCGCATGAGCCAACAAGCCTTTTAGCGATATCTGGGATCACCAGATGAGTCGACAATTTGTCTTGAAGTACTCCAATGTCGTCGAAATGGAGGTAGAGTTTGCGTGCCGAACAAGCCTCTGATAATCAAACCCATCCATCAAAGCTGGAGTGATTAGGGCGAAAAGGAGCAATCCGCTGATGAAGTGCAAGAAGCTCAGTGAAATGCTGACCTAAGAGAGTCGATATGAAGAGAGGGGTTCAGGAGCCCGAGCTCGAGCCCCAGCCCCATACCAAGTCTCTGCCATCGTCGCATTAGGATGTGCCGCCAAAGCATACAGGCGGGGGAAAGCCTCCGCGGAGGGGGCTCAAGGGACCGGCCATGCCGTCCCAGAATCGAGTGCGGTGGGTCATACATGGACATACCCACGAAACCAGTGCCACTACTCCCAATAGAGGCCCTGCCCATAACAAGTGAAGAAAATTGACTGTCATAAACCCTCCTTGGACCCCATGATCTACTTCGCCCACCGGACTAGGAGAGCCTACTTAGTGCAGCGGAGGTCTCGAAACCCCAGACCGCCTTGAGAGGTAGGACGACAAATATTACTCCATGCAACAAGATGAACTCTCTGCCCATAGTCTTGTCCAAGTTCGACGCCAAGGACACTGAGATTGAAGGATAGTTCAAGTTTGTTGTTGTCATCGTTTCCGCTAGCGAGAAATCGATTCTCCGACAGACGGGTGGCCGAGACTTGGCTATCCGTTCGACCAGTTCAATCATCCATAAACTGTGGTCGTTGTGACGATTAGTTCGATCATCCATAAGTCACCCAAGGGTCGTTCGAAAGAATTTCAGTCGTCTGGAAAGATCGCTATTCTCTATAAACTGCGGTCGTTGTGATGACCAATTCTAATCCTCCCAACTATTGTTCGAAAGAGTTTTAGTCGTCCGTTATGAAAAGACCGCTACTTTATGTAAACTGCGGTCATTGTGACGACCAGTTCAATCGTCCGTAAGCCTCCCAACGGTCGTCCAAAACATAGTTAAGTTGTCCGATATAAAATGAGTGAGCTCTCTATATTCTGTGGTCGTTGCGGCGTTAAGCCCGACGGTCGTCCAAAATATGTTTTGATCGTCCGTATACTGACTAGCGGTCTTTCGAAAGTGGATCGATCGTCCGCTTTGTCCATCTCCAATGCCTATGTATGATGATTGTCTACACTTAAAGATTTGATGTATGAACAACCTTAAATAGGATTAAAATATGCAACATGTATTGAATGATTGTATGTAACTAAAAGATAGACTGGTTGAATGTGTCTTGTTGTAATTATGGAGGGGAAGCAAGTTCTACACCCTAGTGGTGGCGTTTTCCGAGAAAACGAGTTCCACCCCTAACGGTGGCATTTCCAAGTTGAAGCGGATTCAATCTCTTAGTGGTAGTGTCTTTGAGACAGAGATTCCGACCTATCTAGTCAAAATTTCGCAAATCAACGTGGTCTTTCGAATCATTAAGATAAGAAGCTATCTAATTAAAGATGAAAGATGAAAACATGAAAATCATATATGGTGACTAAGATACCCGACTTGGGACAATTTTCATGAAGATGATGATAATGTAAGCACTTAAAGAAATGCTAATGTGTATCCTCTTGTCATATCATATTATGAATGAAGATGATAAAATTAAACAGGATAAGTTTATGACATATTTTAGTATAAAGTTAATGATGATTATATAATTATCTTATATGATGATTATTCGCATGTCTTATAGTGTGCAAATGTAGCTCATAGCATGTATGTGTTATATGTTTCTATTATGATGAAATGTATATGCTATGACATGTAAAAATCATGTTATATGATCATAGCATGCATAAGCTTCAACATATTCTAACGGAAGAAATTTCTTGCACCCATGGATAGGTATGGATGAGACATAAGCTCGACGGCGAAGGCTTTGTGAGATTGCACATATGACACTCGGCCCGATGATTCAAGTTATTTTATAGTCTTTTATAATGATGAACTTTTAGTAAGTATGTATGGTATACGGGTCTTGAGTCATGTACATGCATGTGAACTCATTTATGTATTACTAACTCTATGTTGGTTTCTTATTTTAGAGCCTACTTGACTCATGGGTTAGTGATGCTATGTTTTATTATGTTAAATATGTCTATTATATTATGTTTTTCGCTGCGATGTTATACATAATTAAGTTAGGAAGAGTTATGCAAATTTAGCGCTGCGTAAAATTCAGTCACTAAATTGGGTCAATCACTAAATTGGGTCAATCTTAGGGGCGTTATATGAGCACAATATGAAATGAAATCTAATCTTAATCATGAGAGCTTAAATTTATAATTAGAATTATATGGATGATACAATTCATTACATAAAAAAATAATAATTAATCGCAATCATATATTTAAAATATAATGATTGGAATTAAGTTTTACACTGTGTTAATAAACCGTTGGTTCACACAATTATTTTATCATACTATATACATTTCAAAATATGAAAGAACTTATATAAGGAATTAAAATAGGAACTAAGCAAAATATTTTGGTAATATTATAAAATTGTTAACTTTGGAACATTCCAAAGAAATACTATAGCCTTTGGTAAGCTAAGTTATTTTCAAGCAAAGTTACTCGGATGTAGCAAATTTAAGTCTGAAATTAAGTTTTAGGTAATTAGGAGGGTAACCTTTATTTTATATCATACATCAAACCAATAATATTAGAATGTGGCCTATAAAAAATATTATCCAAAGTCAATGTTGCGTAGACAGTGACACGACAACTTGGAACAGCAATGCCTGAATTTTCATTTATCAGTCACTGAAAGTGTTAACATCTCCAAAGGAAAAAAAAAGAGAAAAATATCTTTGCTAGAATCATGGAACAGAAATCGCAAGATTCATGCATCCTTGATCCTACAAAGTCAGCAATCGATGTAGTATCCAAACGTTTCAAAACAAAATTTAACTTAGCACCAGACAGGAATCCTTGCCCTTCGTTATTGTCTTTTTGTTGTTAACACGACATTCTCTCTCTTCTCTGTCTTCCTCTCTCAAATTCTCTCTCTCTCTGTCTCTTTCTCTTATTTACTTAGCTCCAGCAACATATTTAGAAGAGAAACTTAATTGTTCTTCTTTTTTTAATTTTCACTTTGTATGGTTATGCATAAAGAACAAAAAGAAAAAAAGAAAATTGAAACTTTCACCTACCGCTAAAATAAAGTATTCTTCTCCTAATTGTTATTGAAACATCAAAGTCTATTAAATATAAAAACAATTCTATATAAATAAAATAAAAAAATATATTTTATTCAGGATATTAGAATTATAGATTTGTAGAAAAAAGTCCACTTTTTTTCCTCCCTCTCTATAAATTTGACCCTTTCTCGCGTTCGTCCCCTTCTCTCCTTCTCCGAAACCGTCAACCAGTGGGAGCATCTTTTTTAGCACTTTGAACACTTCTTATTTCTTAATTTTCTTTTCTTATCTTCCTCTCTTTTGCTTTTATTATTGTTTTCTCGGTCACGGCAAGCGAAGACGGCCTCGTTTCATGTACGCCGGCGGTGCCGATTAGACTTGTCATTTACCTCCTCCCCGCCGGCGGTGCCGCCGCCGCGGCCGGCATCGCACGGCGAGGTAGGGCGGTGTTCACCTCTGGTTCGTATCCCTACCACCGCCAAGTCCCGGCGTCCTTCAGGTCAGCTCTCCATCATCTTTTCCCCTAATTTGTTGTTGCTCGTAGATTTGGGATTAATTGTCGCTCGTTTCGGTTTCGGGTGAGAGCATTGTCCGGTCGCACGCTAGGGCTTGCATTCATTCGTACCTTGGTTTGTCTCGCGTGTGTGCCAATCTTTGTTCATCAATTTCTTTTACGTTAGTAAATTGCTGATCCGATCACTTTGCGTTGTTCCCTCTTGACTTATTTTGTTGTTGTTGTTCCTTGGTTCAGGTGATTGGGCATAGAAACTTGGATGGATTAGGTTTTGCATGATGGAGAAGGTGGAAGCGACCACTTGCGGTGACACAGTGGTAGAGCTTGGGTCAGCACCGCGATCACCTACCATGTGCATTGAGGATAAGATTGGCAATGATGTTCATCAGATATGCAACAAAAATGGATGTCTGCTGCATCCTGAGGAGACGGACTTCCTGAGAGATCATGTGGGTGGTTTGGAGCACGTTGAGGGGACTTGGTGTTCCCATTCTAATGATAAAGAAACTTATTTGCTGGGCGAGAGTGGTGATGGAGCAGCAGATAAGGAAAGAGGGGAGATGAAGGAATATAAAATGGGTGTGTTTGCGAAGCAAGAAAGAGAACGATTGGTTGATGATAAGATTTCTGATAATGAACGCCACCAGAGCGAAATTTTGCTAGTGTTTGAAGAGACGGTTCCTGTAGATTACAATGTGGATGGTTTAGAGCGAGTGAAGGGTGGTTTTTCTCCTTGTGATAATAGAGCTTATTTTTTGGGTGGGAGTAATGATGGAATGGCAAATAAGGAAGGGAGGGAGGTGGAGACAGATAATGTGGCTGAAGAGCGAAAAAGTGAAGATCTTGTTGAGAAACAGTTTTACGATGATGAATACGACGGTTGCAAGTGTTTGCTGAGTTCTGAAGGGAATGGCATTCTCATTTATGACAATAGGAGTGGTTTAGAGCAGGCGGAGGGTGCTTGTCATATTCCTTCTGTCGATAAAAGTATTTCTTTCCAAGGCATGAGTGATGATAGGATACAACATAAGGGAAATAGGAATGCGGAGCAATATAACATTGGATTTGTGGCTGGAGACCAAGACAGCCGACATAGATCCTTTGAGCAAGAGCTCTCTGTTAATGGTAGAGATGTGATTAGAACAGAAAACAACAGTTTTTCTCATATGAATCCTGAAGTTATCAAAGGCATTCAGGCAAACTGCTCTCTTCCTTGTGAGTTTGATGGTGGTTTGGTGGATGACACTGTAGAATTAGTCGAAGATAATAAAGTGGAGAATCAAAGTTGCAGCTTGGATGCAGCTGACGAAGAAAGAGAGCATCCTGTATTGGAACAGAAATCTTGTAAGATCCCAAACTCCATCAATGAAGAAGAGCACATTAGTTCATCTTCAGATCTTGAAGATGATCATCTCATCTGTACTGATAGGGGTCATAAGGAACTTGACAAAAAGACTTGTTCTTCTACTTGTGATTGTCATGCTATAGTCTCTGATTCTGGAAATGGTTTCACAATACTGTCTTCAGAGAGGGAGGCTATGGAGGAAGATCATGGCAGCCCTTCTGTTTCTGTAGGGGAGAAAGAGTATTTTATCTTGCAAGGAAAACCATCCTCTGAGGCTCCAGAAATAATCCATGAGCAAAAGGATGATGAATGTAAAACTCCGTCTGTGTTAAGAATATCACCTAAGGATACTGAAATTTCTTTTAGATCTCATGTTGAACTACAATGCAAGCATATCTCTGATGAGGCCGAAGATAATATGTGTGCTACCTATGATGATTTAATTCATTCTTCTGATGTGAAAAATGTCGAGGTTCGTCTTTTGAGTTCTGAAGATCAGGGACAACTATTACAATTCCCACAAGGCCTATCACGGCAAGTTCAAGCTGACAAATCTAGCTATACAAAGGGAATTGAAGTAAAATCTACAACAGTTTTTAATGGATATGCATGTGATAATTCACATTTATTGAATGAAATCATTGATATGGGGCCTAGATCTAGCAGTGAGGTGGTTTCCGTTTGTGCACTGGAAGGATCTTCCTCCCCAAAATCATCTTGTCCTATGCCTATTTCTCATGATCTGTCAGATCTTTCAGTGATTACCAGCATGCAAGGAAGTTACTCAGATTATGTTAACATTACATCAAGTTGTAATAATGTAGGTATGGATGAGGGGGCTGGTACAGCCACCCATCATAAACCTGCTCCATTGCTTCTCTTCAGGCGAACCGACCCTAAACGTGTTGCTTCCTCAAGGAGCAGACAGACTGATGGAAAATCTGATCAGTTAACCAAAGTGAGGAACACAATGAAGACATGCATTAAAGAAGGAATCTCAGGCAAAATCTCAAGGAAAAGAAGGAATAGGCACAGGGTAGCAAGGAATTCTGTTTGGGGGGATTCTGCAAATCTAGTGTCAATTTTCATGAAAGCTGATAAGCTTTCCGAATGTGATAATTATTCATTTCAGTTGAAAAGTGGAAAGTTAAGAAAGACATTTGCTAAGGCAAAGCAAAAAGCTACAGTTGATACACGATCTAGAATGTTGAAGATTACATGTTCTGTTTCAGCTACTCCATTGCATCCAACAGATCAAAGACGTCAAAAACTTGTTTCTTCTGATTCTGTTGACACACAACCTGTATTAAATCCCATATCGCATGCCCCTCTTCCAAAATTAGATGTACATTCTGATTCAGGCATGTATAGTGAAGTTCATGTTTCAGAAGATAAGTGTGCCAGTGATTTAAAAATGTTTCAACCAGGAGACAAGGATTTGGAGAGTACTTTGACACAAGATATATCCAATGACAATGTGCTGGGAGAGTTCCATGGAGTTTCATCTCATGTGGATGCCAAAACCTCGGTAGAAATTGTCAATAACAATCACATGCTTGATCCAGGCTCATCACCAGACTCTGATGTTTATAATCCTATTATGGATGTGGGGGTCATTTCCAGTGAAGCCACCACTGGAAATCCAAGCACACTTGCCCGAGAGGCTGCAAATGAGCTTCATGCTACTGATATAAAATCATCCACTTTGAGTCTCAATGCTGCTTCATCTTTGGATATTCTGCCACGGCGCAGAAAACATAAAGGCAATAAAAAGAAGAAAATTAGTAAGGTCAGTAAAGATGAACATAACATATCACGACATGATTTCTGTAAGGATAATTTGCATGTCTCAGAAACTTCTAGCAACACTAGGGGAAAAGCTCGTGCATGTTCAAACTCGATTGGAAGATCTGCTAGAAAACTTTCAAATCAAAAGACATTTACAGATGAATCTGCTAATAAAGGACCATCTGAGTTGGAGAACCATCAAGAAGCTGGAAAAATGAATTATGAGCTTGAGAATCAAATAATATCTGACAAGGATTCTGGGGATGTACAGGCTGAAGATAAACCAGTATTTCCTAGTGAAAATAACGGGGATAAGCTTTCCAGAAGAAAGAAAACAGGGGTTTCTAAAAGCAAATCAAATTTATCCAATTCTTCAAGATGCATGAGAAAGGTTCAACATAAGCAGAAGAAGAAAAGTGCAAATAAATCATGCAAAATGCAGAATAAAAAAATTCCTGTGCTTGATTCTGGTGGAAACAAGCATAAGAAAATGAGCTTGTCTTCAAGGACATCCAATGAAATACCACTTGCCGGGTCTAGTGAATTACAATGTGAGCGTAGTTTGAAGTTTCTCTCTTTGTTTTGTTTTGAACAAAGAGCCATGTACATATTTTTATCCTGAATTTAAGTTTAATATTGAAAGTGGATTCTTTCTCTATTGTGGACAAATCATACCGTAATCTCTGTTTTGACATTATAGGCCATCAACAAGCAACAACGGAAGTGCCTTGTGGAGTAGAGGAGCCATCTTTACAATCACAACGCGCATGGGTGCAGTGTGATGAGTGCCACAAGTGGCGTGCCATTTCAGCGGAACTTGCAGATCTCATAAACGAAACAAACGGTAGATGGTATGAAACTATATATTTGTGATCAATAATACCTTCTTTGTGGTGTTAAAATAACATGCAACTTCTTTGGAGAAAATTATTGAACTTTTGTATGATTTATCCAAAATGCTCACACAATCACACGTCTAGTAGAATTCTCATTCGGGAGTGGGGTTTGGATAGGAACTTCACATTTTCCTTTTCCTGATGCTCTCCTTGTAGAGCATATACTTGTACAGTATAAATCATTTATAGTAATGCATACATGGATGTGCCGTTGCAATTTGGTAGCTATTCTTTTTACCTTAAAAAAATACTTATTATTAATTTTTATCATCATGAAATTTTTGGTTTTCGTGTTCAATCATACTTGCATTTCTTTACTGACCTTTACAAGAGAGGTCTTGATTACTTTTATATGGATGTATTTTGAAGTCCTTGTTCATGTGTCATCATATGAAAGGCTACCTGCTTTCATTGTGCATAAACTCTTGACTCATGCTATTTTATTTCACATTTAGGTACAACAGTTTTACTTGCAATGTCATAGATTTGCATGATTTATTCCTCTTGGTGATTGTAAAGTGTCTTTGGTGAGAGGCAGAACATCAATTCTTCAAACTGACTCAAAGGTTGTAAAAGAAGCAGATGAAAATGTGTTAATTATTGTGCTTTAAACTTTTCAAATATGATTTTATCCCCATTTATTAATAATCTTAAATGTCGATCTAAACGAGTTGACGTCAGTTGTTGCCACCAAGGCACGCTTCTCCGCCGCCGCCTGATGCTACCACCCCCTCCTCCGCCCCGCTTCGCCGCCGACCTCATCGCCGCCGTCGTCTCTGCCACCGCTTTCGTATCGCCGCCCAATCTCATCTTCTTCCCCGTCGCCGTCTCCGTCCTTTGTTTCCTTAAACCATCCGCCCCTACCTCCTCCTCCTCCATCACCCAGCCCCGCCACCGTCGCTTCCTCCACTCGACCGCATCGATGCGACCCGCCGGCGTGACGTCCCCTCCCCGTGCGCCGCCCCCTTCCCTCGCCTTCTCTTCGGCGGAGTCCCTCTCTGAATGGCTCCGCCCCCGCCTCCCGTCTGGCGCCCTCGCCTCTTGGGGCGTTGCCCCGGGGACCAAATCTCTCCGGAACCTCTGGCTGGAGCTCTCTCATGGAGAAACCTGCCTCGTCGAGCCCCAATCCGACTCTAGCGATCAGAAAGGAGCGTCCTTTACGCCTCTCCGCGCCGTCCACGTCGCCACCGTCAGGATCCGGAATCCTCGGAACGGCGCCATCCTCGTCGAGTCCCACCAGCTGCTCTCCGACGGTAGCGTTCGCCGCCGATTCCGTCCCCTTTCGGAGAAGATGAAGCCCGGAGAGGCCGTGGAGGAGGCCGCCGTTCGGGCGGTGTGGGAGGAATTGGGGAAGGATTCAGTGCGCACTGTGCCGAGGTCGTATCAGACGAGGGTGGAGAAGAGGGATTCAGCCTCCTACCCGGGACTGCCGGCAAGGTACGTCCTGCACTCGGTCGACGCAGAAGTGGACGGGCTGCCGGAGGAAGAAGAGTTCTCGACGGAGGAGAACGGAGAGGGCGTTGAAGAGATGGCGGAAGCCGTTTTCGTCAAGCGACATTTCTGGAAATGGGTGAAAGAGGATGAAAATAGCGATGACAGCACGCAGCAGCCCTGAGAATTGATCATGACGAGTAAGAACACGAGGATTTGCTTCTGTTTTCTGCATATGAATTGTTCCCTATTGGTTAGCGATCATATGCTGTTCTTTTTGCTGGTTCAAATTGGTGATATATGGGAACTATAATTGATTACACTACTTACAAGTAAAATTCTAACATTTTCCACTGGAGGAGGCAGGAGTTATTTTTTGTTAACATGTTTTCATTTTGCAGGGCAAGGCTTTGTTGGATAAGGCTTTGTTGTTGTTGTTGTTTTCATTTTGCAGGGCAACTTTCCTTAATATTCTTTTCATATGAACATATTGCATAATGATATATTAATAGCTCGGTTAGAACTAAAATTTTGTTCTTTCGTATTATGTCTTCTATTATGATGTAAGCTGATTCCTTATTTTGTCATTTTCTGTAATATGTTTTTTTTGACATATTAGGATTAGATGCATAAGAGAAGCAAAAACCATTTGAAACTAATCGCAGATGTAACATTTCAGTAAAATATACAGATTTTAGCTGTTAGTTTGAACCTTTGATCAGGGCAAACTGATGTTAGTTGCTTGACATTTGTTTGCATTTTTCTGTTTTGTCCGTTATTATTATTATTGGAAGGTTCAGATAGTAGGATGAAAAAGGATATCCCATTGTTCTCAGACAATAGAGTTCAGAATTTATCATTAAATGGCATGGAACTTATCAAATGAAATTTACAATTCTGAAGTAAACCGAGGACATGGAATACGTTTGGAAATATGTTCGTGACTACGATTTAGCTTCTCTATTTGTGGTTGTTTCTTCTATTCTATTACTTCAATCATACTTCTAATTCATGAAGCAGTTTATCGAGTAGCTCAACCTTTGTTGTGGTATCTGCTTCAACTTCATGAGGCTCGCACACGTTGACTTGGCGAGAGAAAGCACAATAATATCACTGGCTTAACATCCTTTCTAGGAATTTGCTAAAGTTTGGGAGTGTGCATGATGATTCCAATTTTTCTTCGTGTGTTATGAAGGGATGCTAGAGTGGAAAAATAAATGTTTAAGAGATATAAATATATAATCTTTGATTAATAGCAATCTTCTGTAAGGAGAGCTGCAAGTTATATTGATAGATTTATGAATGCTAATTTCATAGATTATTTGTAGTTCTTGCTATAAAATTGAAGAGTGCCTTATTTTTTCTTCTTGATTGTAAAATTGCAAATGTTTATTGCTTGCCGAGGAATACCTGTTCTGGTGGGCTTTCTTGAGGCTGACTATGCAAAGTTCAGGTCATAATTTAATGTACTCTTATCTCCACTCTTCCTTGATTACCCCTTTTATTACTGGATTTATGTTGTTTAGTAGTACTATATCCCTTTTATTACTAGATTTATGTTATTTTGTACTATGATACCCTTTTTATTAAACTCCGCCTATGTTTTATAGCCGGTCCCAAGCCCGGATAAAGGAGGAGGGTTGTGTTAGGCCCCGACAGCCAGTGTAAAACCCTGTCAAATCTCATGAACATGGATCAACGAACTGGCGTCGTATGATCCATGTAGCCGACCCCACCTAGTGGGATAAGACTTTGTTGTTGTTGTTGTTATTAATAATGTAATTTTTCTTAAAATCTGTCATTGGTCTCTTTTCCTTCATCTAGTTGTATGAATGATAGAACTAGTATGATCTAAAGACAACTTTTAGAATCAATTGGTAGGGGAGATTGGAGGCTTTCAGTCATTTATACCCAATCACCGAGAAGATGTTAACACTTATGTTTACGTCCAATCAATTAGTATTATCCATTACTTTTTTTTAATGTTGACAAGTATCTCTTTTGATTGCCTGCATCTTTTTCTTTCAGTTTACCTCATACACACACATTCTGAACTCCTAAAACTGAGGTTGTTTTTTTATCCTTGTGTCGTTCCCCTCACCCCCTGATTCTTGAAGAATTCAGATGTCAGTTTCTTAGCTACATACCTTTCCTAAGTTATTGCTGTTTTACAATTTTGTTTACCTTCTATTTCTGATGTTGTGATGAATCACTCTATTTATATATTTTTTTCCTTCTTAGTAGTGCTGGTTTTGGTAGAGTACTTCTTAGCCCCATAAAATGTTACCATAGGAGAATAATATTCAACCAGGCAACTAAGACTATATATATATGTGTGTGTCCAATGAAAACTGCTTTAGCCTACATTTACAGTAACCTGTAATAGTCAAAGTGTACTGGTGATAGTCCTGATTATATCCACAACCATTTATTCTGCAAGCATCCATGCTCATTTCTGGCGCTAAGTTCACTGCCCTTTGGTATAAGTCGGGAGAAAAGGCATGAAGCTTGTTTAGAGAACCATGTCTAAGCAAGCTACAAAAAAATATACACATGGATGACAACCAAACTTGGTAGCTTTTTCTCCTAAAAAAAAAGGAAGCTGCAATAAAATGTCTGCTTCTTTGTGACAGTTCAACTCTGTTGTTCACTGACAAAATAATTAGTTTTTTTGGCCGTAACAAAAAGTAATGCTAAAGCATCCTAAATTTCTTAACTCTTTGCTCATCAAGTTTTCATCAATCCATCAACATAGGAATAAGTGCAAACTTTTTGGTTTTAATGTATCATGTCTTTTCATATCTTTTTTTTTCTGAAGTGGAGTCTTTTCATATCTGTCTCAACACATTTCCTAAGAGTACATGTCCCACGTTATTTTGGGCATTCCATCTTTAAATTGCTTATGTAAGTCTATTTCTCTTGTCTTAAAGGATTTGTAAAGACAATCGTGTCGCAGCTTTTGCATCCTGCTCAATACCACAAGAGATGTCAAATGAAGAAATCAATGCAGAGTTGGGGATCTCAGATGCTTCTTGTGATGAAGATACCTCTTTTAACCAAAAAAATAGTAGTGCTGCTGCAAAGTCAAAACCAGCAGGTACAAGATACACACATCCAGTTGGTAGCTTTATTCTGACCAATCCTATTTGGTAAAATGAATTTGTTTTCATGCATGTTGTTTCAGTTCAGCCAGCCTCTTGGACGCCTATCAGGTCCAATGTATACATGCATCGCAACCGTAGAAGCCAAACAATAGATGAGGTTTGATTTGGCTCATCCTCTCCTGTTTCTTCTATTTGAAAGCTAGGATTATTGTTGATAAGTTGTACCTTTTCCCACATTGAATTTAAGCTGCTCTACTCTCTCTATCTTTCTAAAAAGAGGTTCATCTCTCTTTTGCCTGACCAGATCTTAATTTCTCAGAGCATGGCAGACTTTTTTTTTAATTTCATGTCCATGATTTCTTTTGCTTCTGTCTGCAATAGATCATGGTGTGCCACTGTAAGCCTCCTGCAGATGGCAGTATGGGTTGTGGAGATACCTGTCTGAATCGGATGCTTAGCATAGAGTGTGTTAAAGGGACCTGCCCTTGTGGAGATCTTTGTTCGAATCAAAAGGTCGTATACTCCTCGACATACGTTTTAGTTGTTATTTGTCAAGGCTTATAACAAGTTTTCACAAAACAGTTTCAAAAGCGGAAATATGCCAAGTTAAAGTGGGTTCGTTGCGGTAAAAAGGGATTTGGATTACAATTGCTCGAAGATGTATCTTGTGGGAAGTTTCTCATTGAATATGTTGGCGAGGTATAATTGGTTTCAATCTTTCTTGATTTATTTTTCTTTTTTGTTCATATGCTGCAATAGCATGATAATTATGTGTTTCTACAACAACAACAACAACAAAGCCTTATCCCACTAGGTGGGGTCGGCTACATGGATCATACGACGCCATTCCGCATTCGTTGATCCATGTTCATGAGATTCGACAGAGTTTTACGCTGGCTGTCGGGGCCTAACACAACCCTCCTCCTTTATCCGGACTTGGGACCAATTATGTGTTTCTACATTATAAATAAATCACATATTATCAGTTTTGCCTTTTTTTGTCAAATTGATAATTCTTTTCACATGACTCTTGACATTTTGGCATGCAATTTGCATTGGAAACTTGAGCGCATTTCACTATTATTATTCGTCGATGTGATATCTTCTTTTGCTACCTCAGGTTCTTGATTTAGCTGCATATGAATCCCGGCAAAGATATTATGCTTCAAGAGGTCAGAAGCATTTCTACTTCATGACGTTGAACGGTGGTGAGGTTTGGCCTATTCTTCCCACCCACGTTTACTTCATTGCATTGTTTTTCTATTTCTATTTTCTGTTTGATAAACTCAAATAGTACCACAGACTTGATTTCCTACAGAAATAATTACATAGTCAAATGTTCCTTAATGGTCAGTGACTTAGTTATTTATCGATAAATTTTAACTTTTCTTTGTCTTTCCTAAGTTAACTCCGCCTATGTTTTATAGCCGGTCCCAAGCCCGGATAAAGGAGGAGGGTTGTGTTAGACCCCGACGGCCAGCGTAAAATCCTGTCGAATCTTATGAATATGGATCAACGAATAGAATGGCGTCGTATGATCCATGTAGCCGACCCCACCTAGTGGGATAAGGTTTTGTTGTTGTTGTTGTTGTTGTTGTTGTCTTTCCTAAGTTCTTTTTGTTACTAGCTAATACGGTGATACACATTAAATCATCAGCGAAAAATTGTAATTGTATGGAGAATAATCTCCACACATAGCGCTTAGTTATCCTTTGGCAATATATGTACTCTGTGAATAATGTCTTATGTATGACTTGACCTGAAGGTCCTGAACTTGATCGATGTCTAGGAGCCTACCAACATTACTTTCTGCGGAGTACAGGAAATTGACTACTGTTTTGTCTTTTAGTTAGACGACGATACTGGGTAAATCTTTTGCACAGGACAACAACAACAACAAAGCCTTATCCCACTAGGTGGGGTCGGCTACATGGATCATACGACGTCATTCCGCTCTATTAGTTCGTTGATCCATGTTCATTAGATTCGACAGGGTTTTACACTGGCTGTTCGGGCCTAACACAACCCTCCTCCTTTATCCGGGCTTGGGACCGGTTATAAAACATAGGCGGAGTTAATTCTTTGCAAAAATAATAATAGGTAATTTATTTCATGAACAATTCTACAGATAAAAGCCTTATACATATTCAAGACCTAATTATTAAAAGAATACAAATCAATTCAGTGACCCAGGAAAGTTCGACAAGAAGCTAAAGTTGAAAATAAACCAAGAAACAATTAAGAGGATTACCTCATCTGGTGATAACGTTTGATGTAAAACTGACGCAATTGCAGCTGTGAGAAGACGTTGCAATAAAAGCAAAGATGATACTCAAGCAATACTAATGTAACAAAACACCAATTAGGTATATATCATAAAGTTTTTGCATTGTTCGACCTGACTAAACAAAGCCGATGAACCTTTTTTCCTCGCATTGGAAACAGAAGAGATGCAACTTAGAATTGTAATGATAAAATGAAATACTATCTAAAAGATGAAAAGAGATCAAATACAATATGTCCTGTTGCAAAAGATAGCATGGTCTCATGCGAGGGACTGAACAGCTCTCTCAAAGTTGTCTTCAGCAGATGAGAGACGTCTAACAAGCATATAGACTGGGATGGATGAAAAGAGATCAAATACAATATGTCCTGTTGCAAAAGATAGCATGGTCTCATGCGAGGGACTGAACAGCTCTCTCAAAGTTGTCTTCAGCAAAGCCCATTTATACAAATTATAAAAACATGCCCAGCTGTTGACTTCATGTTTTGGCTTTCAGCTGTGATCAACACTGGAGGTGGTTTCGACGCAAGGTTGGAGAAAACAAATACGTACCCATCCGTACGTACCCGTGCATCATAGGATCCACGGAACTAGGTGAGTTGGCATTGGGTGGAAGAATGATAGAATCAGTTTGGAGGTGTGTGGGACGGGATTTCACCATCTTAGCTACTCATCAAAAGATAATTAGTTCAGTGTATTGTAGGAAAACACTTTTTTTAGGAGAAGAAAACACTTAAATAGCTTATTCTTACCCAAATATACTTAACTCGCTGTCTAACTGTAAAATCCTCAAAAACTACAGTCTAGCTCTGACTTCAAGGATCGGAAAATGGGGAAACAAAGTGGGTCACTGTAGGAGAAAATATTCAGTTCCTTAAGTGTCTCAACGTGAGAAAATAGTGAACTCGTTAACTGTAATCGGAATCAATGAACTGCGATGCTCTTTAGATCAGCAAGGAGTAAAGGTACCCCAGTCGACCAAGCAACGGGCAACTTGAGGGGTTCCAAAATTTTGGTCATGTATACTGGGGCTTAGATGAGGTTTGTTCTATGTAAGTGTTGTACATCTCCTCAAAAAAAAAAAAAAAATTCCAATATGCACAGGACAATTCACATGTTTTCTGTTAGAACTCGGATACCAATATGCAAAAGAATGTGCATGAAAACACTCGGCCAATTCCAACTGTCTATTGAATCCTTCATAGTTCCAAAATTTTGTTTGAAATATACGAGAATGATGTTCATGGTTCCAATACTTTATATTTAGACAGTCATTCGATATTTCTTCCTTCGAGAAAAAAATGTAATTTCATTTGAAGTTCTTTAAGATCATTTACATTAACTTCATGTGTTGTCTATTTCTCCTTTGTAATTGATTTTCTTTTTCAATTATAGCAATATTTTTCATGTGTTTGCTGTAATCAGTCAAAAAAGAGAAAAGATTTGGTACGAAGTTGCAGATTTTCTGGGCAAAGATTTGTGTAAATTGTGGGCACTTATCTTAATGAATAAATTTTTTTTGGTACTTAAAAACTATTATACAATGTTCTACCTTCTAAAAAAAATACAATATCTCCATTTACCTGCCCCTGAATCACTTAGTCAAACTAACTCTACTTCATAGTTGAACATGTATCTAGGAGACCTTTTGTATATCAAGCATTGTTATCTTTGTGGTGGGAGAAGGAGAGTGAAGAAAATCTCATTGAGAGTTTTTAGGATTATGTAGTTGATTTATTCTTTGTTTGATATATTTCACATTGTAATTTTCTGCTCTGCTTGAATTGTACATAGTTTATGATTGCAGAAAGATTGATTGTGCATTTTTCAACTATATTTGTGTACATAACCTTCTGGTCTATCCAACTTCAGGTAATAGATGCATGTGCGAAAGGGAACTTGGGCCGTTTTATCAATCATAGTTGCAGTCCTAATTGCCAGACAGAGAAGGCAAGTTTGACTTAATTTTGTCATCCTTGGACAAAATGGAAAACCCAAAATGAATTTCATTTTCCATTTTGGTGTATGTTGTAGGTTTCTACTCATAACACTTCACTTGATCAAGTTCATCTTTATACTAGATCTGATAACATTCCCCTCGCAAATGTGCTTCCAATTTAGAGGGAAAGATGTTACACTGAAAATATCTTATCTATAGCGGCTAAGTTGATGAAGGATTGGACAAATATTTAATCTTTTTCTGTCCTTGTAAATTGTTTATGTGTAGTGTGACCTTTTTTTAAATAAAATTGGATGAATGCATATTCATCCTTTCTCCTCTGTTGGCCACTTATTTCTTCCAGGCTTATGCCATTCTGCTGTTTTCCAGTATCTTTCTTTTCTTATCTGGACAGCTAATCTGCATGATATCCTAGTACATTTTGGATGATTATAAACTTCCTGAACATCCTTTTCTCCCTAAAAAAATTAACTTTTATGTCAAAAAATAACATTTCCTGTGAAATTAGTTAATGTCACTGATGATATGTATGGTTAGATTTTTTAAGAAAAATCCTCAGGTTCATAATGAAATTACCTGTGGCTTGGCTATTGCAGCTTGCAACATGGGTCACCATTACTTTTGCAGATAGTACAATAGTCCCGACCAATTTCAGTTCCATGTGTTACAATATGCCTTCTTTAAGGAGAATAATTGAACTTGTGAAGTACCACCTTCTATATAAGAAATCATGATATAAAACTTTTACTTTACACAACGAAGATAATGGACACTGTACCAAACTTGTTGTGGACAGTGCATGATGTCTCTCTAGATGTTAGCAACTGTACTTTCAATGTAACGATATTTAATATTTTGGTATGCATTCAAGTATTTATTTTGGTATTTCTTTACCTGCACTTATCTTGATTCTCTCTCTTTTTTTGTGAAGTCTTTCATTCTGTTCTTTTGGCCTTGATTCCTTTGTCTTCCTTGTTATTCTCATTTTTCTTTTACTGCATAAGCAGTGGATGGTCAATGGAGAAGTTTGTATTGGGCTCTTTGCGATGAGAGATATCAAGAAGGTATTGTTAAAAATTTTCATTGCATTCTCTTCTGTTTTGAACATTTTTTTATCGTTCTTTTTTCTTTGTTCTCTTTCAAGAATACTTTTGATTATTTTTTTATCTTAGTGCTCCTAGTATTGCTTTCTAACTTTATTCATATCTTGAAAGCAGTTAAAAATGTAAATGCTTTGCCGATAACCACTTTGGCTGTTACTAAGAGTGAAGCAATTGTATCTTTAAGGGGGGGTGGGGGTGGTTATCCGAGTCATCTTGGACAAACATGAATACTTAACTGCATAAACACTACATAACCAAATAATCCCTTTTCCAATTTTTTTTGGACACTTCGGGATATGCATGCAAGATCAAGTTGTTTCTAAATATATGATGCTACCCAAATCAGCTGTATGAAGAACACTGAAACAAACAAGTTTTCGCTGTTAGAAATGCCATTGGAATAGGGACAAGAACTGTTTGTCCCCAGTTTTACACCTTTGGGGACCATTGGACCATAGTCACTTTCAGATAAATATCTCTATTCCAGGTATAAATATATTTAGATCAAACACGGTAATCTTAGGGCATAAAAGGACTGCAAAATGCTTTGGTCATGTCACCTAATAAGGAAGTGGGGCATGTAGATAACTATAAGAGAATTGCTGAAAATGCTTTCAACATATCTGCTTTGGTATATCTAGGTAAGAGGACACTGAATATACTGCATATCATTATGCAGTATACAAACTGCAATAACATCTTAGCCATTCATTAACTATGGATGGCTGAGATTAGTTTTTAATGATGTCAGGAGTAAAAAAGAGATGCTTGCCCATAACCAAAAGAACTTAACATGTGTACCCAAAAAATAACTCGACATGACACACATCTTCTTTCTTCTGCTGTAGTTCTTGTTTCCATTGGCCGCTGCCCAAAGCTTTCTCATCGAGTAACGGTTCCATGCTTTTGTGTCACTGCAGATAGCCGAAATACGAGTCGTTCTCGTCGCTTAGTTTGCTGCCATTAGAATTCACCTCCATAGTCATTGGTATTCCTGATCTCACCTCCTAAGAACTGTCATCTTTGCAAGCTCGTCATCAGCCCAAGCTCACTGCCAGTAGACTCCCTCTTTCACCCAACTGGCTTTACAATGAGCCCTGCTGATTACCCTCCCACGTTTGGGGATGAACAGAGCAAAAAAGAATGTGTCGACATTGGCTTTCCTTCGATGAGATTATTTCTCGTCAGGTCTACTTGGATTCCACCAACGTATATCTCCTCTTCGTCGTGTTTTTCCTCTGCTACGGCGTCACAGAAGCCCTGCTCCAACATGCTCTTGGGATGACATCTGCCTGACTTGCTCAGGCTCTGGTGAGCAATTCGCTGCCTTCGTGCGAAGGAATGCCGAAGCAGCCATCAGTGAATTCGCCACGTCGAACAACCAATTGGAGAAGTCCGACACGGCGGATGAGAACCCGATCTTGTGCAATGCCGATGTGGAATCATCCACGGCGCCTGGCCATGGTGGTACTCTGGTCGCCATCTCAATGAGCATGCACGTCGCCTGGTTCCGGACCTTGGTCCTCCCTGCGTGCCATCTTCGGTGCCATGAACATCTGCGTCCCCATGATCGAGAGCCTCCTATCGGGTCCTTGGTGTCTCAGTGCGCAAGATGCCTCGTCATACATGAGGACCAGATTTTCTTTCGTTTGAGCAATTCATGGCCGTGTCGTGAAGGAGACAACTGGCTTTTGGATAAAAAAAAGTATATAAAATAATCGTAGCCATCACTTTTTAGTGAATGGATGGATGTTGTTGCAGTCTGTACACTGCAAATTATGAAGCAGTATATTCAGTTTACCGATCTAGGTAATTATTATATTTTCCTAAAATTGAAGTCTAACATTCATTCTCAAAAAAAAAAAAAAGGAAGAAAGAAAGAAAAAAGAAAGAAGAATGAAGCCTAACATTAATGAATCTCAAGCCACGCCATGACATCTGAACTTAAATAGCTTATTTTTAGGAGAAAAAGGATAGCTACCGAAGTTTGTGGTTTCCATTGATGTATATAACTATGAAATGGTCACAAGTCTACGCTCTCAAGAAGAGAGCGGCAAAATCAAAGAGATGTACATCAGCTATCAAACTTAAATAGCTGAATAAGATAATGCTTTGAGGATATCTGTACCTTTTGCGAACAGATATTATCTGTCTGGACATTTATTTATCATATCACACACCTCAAACGGCAATTATCGCAGTTTACTATGGTTCTATATTATCTGTCTGGACATTTATTTATCATATCACACACCTCAAACGGCAATTATCGCAGTTCACTATGGTTCTAAGTCTTGAGATACTATCAGAAGCAATCAATACAACAACAACAACAACAACAACAAAGCCTTATCAGAAGCAATCAATATGCACAATAATTCATAATAACCAACTAAAGTGATAATCATCTGTATTTTGAACAATAAAAGAATGAATAGAAATGATACCCGTCCATATACATATGTTGTATATGTAATCTTGAGAACAATCATCTTTATTTTGTATTCTCCAATTAACTGAAATATTATCAAGTGGAACATCACTTTTCAGCTATTTTAATATTATCAAGTGGAGCATAACAGTTCCCCGTTGTCCTTCATTGACGCAACTTACTTGCGATGAAGTGGTGAATATCGACTCTCCTCTGAAACTGAGGCACAAAAGTTTTGAAGAGTGTTTGGGTAACAAACGCGCCACTAGCCAACCCCGTCTCCGGCAGCCCCTGCTGGCGGCTCCACCATCATTCTCCGGCAGTCCCTGTCGGCGGCGCCATCACTTCGTCTCCGGCATCCTGCCGGCGGCGCCAAATTGCTGCGGAGGTCTTCTCGCACCATTCGCCTGGGATGCGCCCGCGGCTCCTGCAACTTGGCAACGGCTGGTCGACCATCTCTCGGGCTAGATCCAGCCGCCGGCCGGTCACCCACTGCTATCGCTGCCTGGGGGAGGGACACTTTGCGCGTTCCTGTTCGGGTCCTCTCCGCTGTCTTGAATGTGGAAAGGAAGGGCATCGATGGGCCCTCTGCCCCAACTCCCGCCGGAGAAGGCCGGCCGCGCAATCCGCCATTGCGACGGGTCTCGTCCGTGAGGAGACTGCTGCACCAATGAGTAATGTTGTCGTCCCCTGGTTGGTCCCGATGCAGCGGGCAATGGATTTTCTCCGTTCCTGTCTCGTCGGCGAGCCCTCTGGATGCCCTCCTGACCTGCCGGTCCTCCGAACGGCTGTTGTGGCGACTGTTGGTGCTTCTCCTCCTTTCCACGGCTCCTCGTCCCCGGTTCACATCAGCAGCAGGAGTTTCTCTTAGCCACGCCGACCCCTGTAACGTCGGAGTGTAGTGTTCGCTGGTGCCCCTGGCGGGAGGAAGACGGTGCTCTCCCGACACCACACCTTCCCCTCCACCTTCTGCAGCCAGATGTCGTGTTGGCTGTCGCACGATCTTTTGGAACCCCGCTGTCTCTCTCCCTGCCTACGATGGGTTCACCGGACCTTTCCGCCGTCTCGGTCGAAGTCGCCATGCTGCCTGGCAGTCGCCTCCCTCCATCGGTCAACCTATATGCCGACGAGAGTGTTTTCCTGTTAAATCTCCGGCACGCCGTCAGCGGGGTCGTGGGCAGACGTGGTCGCCAGCCTGCCGCCTGCACAGTGCCGGAAGCTTCCTGAACAGCAAGCCTCTGGACATTGTACAACACATGGGGAGACGATAACACTTTAATTCAAAACCCACAGCTCAGCACAGCTGTCGAGCCCAGCCAAACCCTCACACCCCACCCCATCCCCCCCTCCCCTCAGCCGCCTCACCCATGCCTCACACTCGGGCCGCAGCAACAAAACCCAACGCCACCACTACAGCTCCACCAGCCAAAATCGCGCCCAAACCCATGAACCCGACCGCAACCAAAGCCACACTCAAACCCCTCCTCTTACCCGGCCCAGGCCTCCGCCGAACAACACCCACACCCGGACCCCTCCCGCAACCCGGTCCGCGCGCCACCCAAGTCGCACCAAAGCCCAAACCATGACCCGTCCCAACGTTCCCCCCCCTTCCCCCCAACTCCCCCATTGATGGGATCTGGCGCCTCCTCCAGCGAACCACTGGCCGGAGAACCATCTTCACAGTCACCCATCAACCACTCGCCCAGCCTTGCATGGAGATAACACCGCCGATGACCACTCGATGCTCACCCCGGGACAGCCGGAATCAGGGGAGAACGGACGGGCGACCGCGACCAACCCCTCCCCGCGAGTCTACAGACGTCGGCGACCATGAAGGATGCCTATCTCCTTCCACGCCGGGCAGCGACAATGGGCCACCACCGGATTGGAGTCTTCATCGGCGCTCTCGATCTCTCCGACGGCGGTTCGGGCTGACAGCGAGCCCACCCTTTTCCTTGGACGACTGGCCGTCGAATCCAGGAGGTGGCCGCGGCGGCGGGATTTCAGCTTGTCAGTCGGCGCCCCTGGGCACGGCCTGACGTCCCTTGGGGGTCCATCGACCCACACCCCCCACCCACCCCCCCCCCCCCCCCCCCCCCCCCCCCCCCCCCCGCGTTTCCTAGCACTCGCACAGCTTGGTCCAAGACGGCGGATAGCGGGTGCTAGAGGTCCGCTCACACGTGGGATGACCATGGTTTCCCAATGAAGGTGCTCACATGGAATGTTCGCGGCCTCAGCGACGAAGGGAGGCGCCGAACCCTTGGTCGCTATTTGAGAGAGTGGGAAGCCGATGTCGTCTTCTTGCAAAAAAACTAAACTTGTGGAATGCAGTTCACGGATGTGGGAGCATATCGGTGGCTCCAGGTTATCGCAGCACATTTCTCTCAGCTCAGTGGGACGGTCGGGTGGGTGTATCATTGGATGGAGGGATGACCAGTTCACCATGGTCAACTCCTGGACGGACCGCTTCTCGATGACGGCTCACCTTAGGCGACGCATGGACGGATGCTCTTATCTCCTCTCCTGTGTCTACGGGCCTTGCCCAAAGTCACTCCGGGCGTGCATGTGGGAGGAGCTCTCAGCTGCCTGCCTCCACCTTCCCGACGCCCGTTGGCTGATTGGGGGCAATTTCAATGTCACATTTGACATCGATGATCGTCCCATCAGGTGACAGCTGAGGAGTTCAAAGATTTTATTGGGTCTTAGTCGTTGTTTGATCTCCCGACAACGAACTATAGATTCACTTGGCGGAGCACTGCAGCACCTTCATCCAGATTGCGTCTTGACAGATTCCTCGGCTCCTTGGAGCTGGTTGAGGCCCATCAGCTCGCGGATGTCGAGGCCATGGATCGACCATTCTCGGACCGCACCCCCCTGCTGTGGAGGTCCGACGACGGTCAGGCCCTGCGATCCATCTTTCGTTTCAAGCGATCTTGGCTTCTGGAGGAGGGTTTTAGGCAGCTGGTGGCGGATCATTGGCATAGTGTGGCGGTGTCCGATTCTGCGGCACGGACTCTCGCATCCAGACTCCACAACTTGAGGCATTTCCTCCAGGACCATCGGAGACAGTTCCGGGTGGCCCGGGAGGCACGGAGGACCGAGGCTTTGGAGGCGATTGCCCAGCTTGATCGAGAGGACTCTAGGCACCTCACGGAGGCCGAGGTGGCGCGGGGTGGCCGGGCCTAGGCGACCATCCAGTTGGAGGACAGGCTCCCGACAGACCTGGCTTAGGGAGGGTGACGCCAACACTCGATTTTTCCACCTCTATGTGAGCTCACGGCAGCGAGCTAACCGGCTGGAGGTCATGGGGCAGCGCATCACCGGCCACCACCACATTGGGGCTGCCATTTCATCCTTCCATCGTGACGTCTCCAGACGGCGGCCGCTATCGTCTTGGAGGTGGTCCCCCCGAGGTATTACTTGTCTTACTGATGCGTCCATGTTAGTGCAGACCATCATCGAGGAGGTTCTCGATGTGCTTAGGGACCTCAATGGCGAGGAGTCCCCCGGCTCGGACGGCTTTTCTGTCTTCTTCTATAGGGAGTTTTGGTCAGTGGTGCGCGAGGACGTCATGGCGGTGATTCAGGAGTTCGCCGGGGGGAATCGCGGCTTCGAGCGCTTGAACTGGTTCTTGCTATTCATGTTCCCCAAGCGCACGCCTGTTGAGAGAGTGGAGGACTTCCGGCCGATTGCCCTATCCAACGCCATCTACTTGCTAGTGGCTCTGGTACTGGCGAATAGGCTTCGGGAGGTGCTGCCAGATCTCATTGACCCTGCTCAGTTAGCTTTCATCCGCGGCCAGTCCATCACCGACAGCTACACCATGGCCTCCGAGATAGTTGCATAGTGGCGGAGGACGCCTTCCTCTGGAAGGTTGACTTTTTCAGGGCTTATGATTCTCTTTCATGGTCTTTCTTGTGGCACTCCTTGTAGGTCAGAGGCTTTCCGGCGATCTGGATTGAGTGGATGAAGCGATGCATCACCACAGCTTCATTCTTAGTCTTGGCCAACGGATCGATGGCGGGGTGTTGGGTGCAGCCGTAGAGGGGCGTTCGCTAGGGGTGCCCTCTTGCGCCCATGCTCTTCACGCTGGCTGTGGACGGTCTCGCCAGATGCACCCAGGAAGCCTGCCAAGCCGGCTAGTTCAGTGGCTTTGTCGACGGACTGGTACCTCTACTACAGTATGCTGATGATACCATCTTTTTCGTGGAGGGATCAGAGTTGGAGGCCAGGCGAGTGGCCATTCTAGTCAAGCTCTTCGGCGAGACGTCGGGCTTGGAGATCAATAATGCCAAATCATCTTTCATTCCTTTTGGCATGGTGGCGTATGTGACTTCACACTGTGCGATGGAGATGCATACCCCAGTCGGGTCGTTACCCATCACATATTTGGGCCTTCCTCTCACGGACCGTCGTATTGGCTCCCGAAGGTGGACTCCGGTTATCGAGCGGCTAGAGCATCGTCTTCAAGGTTGGAGTTCTCGCATTCTATCTAGTGGGGGCCGCCTCATTCTTCTACGATCCGTCCTCATCCCTTCCGACTTACTTCATGTCTGTGCTTATTGTCACAGATTGATTCTCCGAGGAGTCAGATTGATGCAGTCCTACTCGTCGGGTCCACCTTGTCGCCTGGCATAGCATTTGCAAGCCCATTTCACAGGGCGGTCTAAGTGTTCGGACCTCCGCATCACCAACCGGGCGCTCCTTGCCCTGTGGGTGGGACGGATCATGGGACTTGAGGACAGCCTATGGAGGGAGGTTTTTTTCACATGTTATGGCCGAGATCTTTCATGGGACTCCAGGCCCATGGTGCCTCACGGAGCTTCTTCTTTCTGGAGGGGGGTGGCACCTCTTTTCTCCCAGGTGCGCCCATACATGGTTCCATCCCTCGACTCCGGGGAGGCGTTCTCTTTTTGGTAGCATGATTGGGCGCCGGGGGGCCCTCTAGCCGACTCTTTTCCTCGTTTGCGGGCCTTGGCGGCACAGCCAGATGCGTCCGTGGCACAGTGCTGACCGGAGAGGGGCGGCCCGGTACCGGCAGGACACCTCTCTTCGGCTCCCCACTTTTTGAGCAGCGGTTTTTGGAGTTGCTGACACTTCAACAGAGGATTGCCCCACTCCGTCCGGATACAGCGCGGACAGATGACTGGATGTGGGTATCAGAGTCCTTTTCGGCGCGTAGCCTCTATCTTCGGTTTCTTCCGGCTACCACGGTTTCGGAGGACTTCAGTGCTGACTGCAGACTTCTCTGGCGTTTTCGTGTACCGCTGAAAGTCAAGATCTTTGCTTGGCTTCTTCGGCGTGAGCGGATCCTCACTCGAGTTGTCCGTGCGCGATGGGCACCCCACGCAGACACCTCCTGTGTTTTCTGCGGGGAGATGGAGGAAGATGTCACACACCTATTCTTCTATTGCCAGGTGTCTCGTGAGGTGTGGACTAAATGGACGCCACCAGTGGTATCCCTCGACAACTGTGGACTTTTGGCAGACTATGAGACGACTTCATAGGCAGAGGCAGGTCTGGCGAGCTCATTTGGCGACCTTTTTGGCCGGTACCTGGGCCATTTGGCTTCAGCGTAACCATATTATTTTTTGTGGGGAGAGGTGTCAGGTGGACAGTATTGTACATCACATCCTTTGTCTTCTTCGGGAGTGGGGCTGTGATTAGATTCTTGTCTTCTCTTCCTTTTTTGCAGCTCTCTACTTGAGAGCACTCCACATGTACATGTTACTACTTTTTGGTCATATATATACCTGGATGACAACCTAATGGTGGTCATCCTTTCTCTTCTCAAAAAAAAAAAAAGTTCCATTAATGAAAATGTTTCTGACAGTCTTCATCAATTTTTTGATGTACTGGCAGTAAACTATGGTTAACTATCATTCTTTGTTTGGACAATTTAAAATAATCTATATATCATGTGATCTAACAAATCCAATTCTTCTATATTTCATGCTATACTAGAGCCCATTTTGTTGAAAAACAATTCTTCTATATTTCAGTACCATATTGTTCAATCAAGCTAAGATCCAAACTAAAACAAAAAGTGGTTCCTTCTCACAAGCAGCAAAACAAAAAGAAAAACAAAAGGTGGCTTGTTGATTCTGCCACCTAGCTAGTGCTTTTCCACATAATCCCTTTTTCATGGCCATTTATTTTACAGGTCATGAATGTGAAATCTTCTACCTCTTTATGGCCTGTTTGGTTGGTGGTAAAAGAAAGTTAAATAGGGTGATGAAAGGGTGATAGTTCTACTTCATTTGGATGGTCTTTGATGGAGGGAATGAATGGAACTTTATCCTCAACTCCCCTCCCATCTCATTTTCCCAAAATATGAGTAGGGAAAATTCAGTTAAAACAAAAATTTCTACTTTGACGATATTTATTGAACATATAAATACACATGTGATAGCCTATTTGTTTATTAGAAGTATTTCGTTCTATTCCTTTCTTTTCTCTTATCATTCACAGGGGTTAAGAATTGAGTGAAGCACCCCATATTTCAACGTTTGTTATGTAACCCAACTTTTTTAGCTGAAATGTAATCCAATTTTGTCTCACATCATTGGTGGGGAGTGGTGCTATATAGAGAATATTACCTATGTACATTGTATCTTATGAGGGAATGGGAAAATGGATAGTTTTCTTTTGTTGACTTCCTGGTATATGGGAGGGTTTTTGGTTTTTCTTTTACTCGTGTAAATTTTCATATTTTGGAATATAATATATAGCGGATAGCTACGGAACCTTTGTAGCCATCCTTTCACCCCTAAAAAAGTCTCATATCTCAGCCATTTCTTTATCATTTAATCAAATTAAGATAGATAAGATTACATTTGGCAATATTGATAGTCTAGAGAATTCGACCAGAAATATCTGCTGGCTATGGGACTATCACTTTCTCATAAGATATAGCTGATGACTACTAAACTTCATAATCATCCTTTCTTCTTTCTCAAAAAAATAAAAATGTTTAGCCACATGATCTGCAAACAATGGGAAACTTATTCCCAAAAAAAAGCAAACTAAAAGGTAGTGATAATGAGATGAAAACTGATTTGTAAACGTGTGTATTGCATTCTTGAGATAACTAAATGTGCTAGTTTCATTTGGTGTTGAACTAGGAAATTGAGATTAAATGCTTTACTGCTAGAGACTCATGCAAAAGAACTTATGTGCTAGTTCTGAGCTCGGATAGTCATCCATTTTGTATTAAATTTGAGAAAACTTGTTAAATATACAAGCACACATGAATATCCACATAAAAAAGGCAAAATGCAGCATCATTGTGTGTGGATACTCGGAAAGTGCTATCCGACCCCCTCTTTTGTCAAGCTGTTCACCCAGTGGTTTTATCATTCATTGAGTTTTCCTTTGACAAACCAAAACGTAAAGAGGAACACCACTTCAAAAAAGCTTCGTAAAGGTGAATGTGGATTTTTCTAGGTCTTCTTAAATAGTTTCCTAGCTCTTGCAAATGTGATAAGACAGTGCTAAAAAAAATTTATGAATATGTGGTCGTGAGACTTTTATAAGACCAATATAATCAGGATGGTAGGATCATGAAATAGGACTGCATCTGATTATGCAACAAGATTTAACATCATTGTTGTGCTGCTCAGAAAGTTCTTGGTTCTCAAGAACTCTGGATTAAGCATTTAGAAAAAAAACAACTCCTTTTTTCTCCTAAAAAACTTTAAAGTAAATCTGGATCTTCAATATATATACTATATGCATAGTATATCAACGAAACAATTGATATATTCTGTTTTTCATTGTTGAATCTGGATATATTTGATACTCATTGCTTCATTAGCATATTTCAAGTTTGTGTCTTTTATGTCAATTTTCACATGGCATCCTTTTTCTTTTACCCAGGGTGAAGAGGTGACATTTGATTACAACTATGAAAGGTTAGTTGGTGCTGTTGCTAAAAAATGTCTTTGTGGATCTTCTGCATGTCAAGGTTATATTGGTGGTGGTGAGAACAGTGATGCAGTAGTCCAAGAGGATTCAGATTATGAAAATCCAAAATCTTCAGTCCATGAAAATAATGGTAATGATCTGTGTCCAGAAAATGCAGTTTCTGATGCTAAACATGCATGGGTCATCAAAGATCAGGAGAGATTGCAGGAGAAAATTTCAGACAATCCGTCGCTGGAGAATTCTCAACAGTTTGAAGATATTTGCAGATCTGAATGTGCCTTGGCAAGAATGGACCTTACAGAAAGTGAACAGCCCAGACCCATGCCTTGCATTCAAGTACCAGAAAGTTCTCTAGAGTTTGTAGATTGTACAGAATCCAGGGGAACCGGACCTGTCCCTAAATTTAAACCATCAGATTTGGCAGTGACCGCTGCTTTGAAAACCTCCATACCTTATTCGACAGTGAAAGACACTGTACATCAAACTTTCTTCTCTAGGCAAAATATATTTAAAAGTGACCTTGCTGAATCATCTCATTCTGATGGTCTAAAAAGAAGGAAATCTTCAAAAATTGTAGCCTCTCAGAGGGACAAAAAGGTGTCATATGCTGGTAATAGTAATCTTGCTGGAGGTAAGAACTATAAGTTTTACATGATATATATCATGTGTTGTATTTTTATGCTTATTATTTCATCTGACTATTCAGTTGAAAAAGAACTCTGCAAGTTACTAGATCCTGATGGAGGCATTAGTAAACGGAAGGTGAGAACTACTTGATGTAATTTTCTCTTTGTAGGTTCAATTGAGGTTTGTGGGATGCCAATATGAAACTTCAATATATTCTGTTTAAATGCTCTCTTTTGTAATGTTATATTCCCAAACCCTTGGGAGTTTATTAAATCATGTCAATTAACTTCTATTTTTCAATGTATTACAAAAACGTTCTTCACTTTCTGAAACTCATGATCGTAATTAATTTTCATAACCCAACGGTCATTCCTTTATATGGGTTATTGTAAATTTAAATTGCTGTTGGAATTTAAGGGACATTTGTTTAACTGTGGTTGGTTTTTTATAGCTCCAGCTGCCTCCAGAGACCTTGTAATTCCCCAGATGATAAAGTATATTTATTTGTTTCTTAAGAAATCTTCTCTCTTGTTCATTGTTTAAGTACTTTCTAATATCAGTTAACATGTGTCATACTATCACAACAGGCTCCATTGTTCTCATTTGAATTTTTAAGTTGAGATATAAGTATTTGGTTTACTGTGCTTTGTCTAAACAGAAAGCTAGGCATGCTTACTAGATCCTTATGTGCCAAACTCGACACTGCCCATGACTTTTCCCTCAAACAGTAGTGGAATCCATTTATTCAATATAGTATGGTGGATTGACCTATTGATATGTGAACTTGACTTGCCGTTATTATTTTCTATACTTTACAAAAACAAAATGTGCCCATGTTTTGTATGTTGATTTATCCTGCAACTTGTGTCACTGGTGCTTGACAATTGCAATTGGCTTCCCTTATCTTCAATATTGAACAGGATGCTGCTAAGGGCTACTTGAAGCTTTTATTTTTAACGGCAGCTGAAGGAGATGGTGCTGGAGGGTCATCTAAAAGGTATTTGAGTTTTTTTTATTTATGGGTATATTTATTCTTCTGCAGGATGTATCACACAATGTTATTTGTACTTTTTAGCATACGAGACCTTTCATTGATTCTTGATGCTCTTCTGAAAACAAAATCTCGGACAGCTTTGATGGACGTAATCAACAAGAATGGTACATGAATCCTCATCTGACATGTCACTTTTGTATATCATCACACACGTGAGTGTGAATTTCAATGGGTTTTGTAGGACTGCAAATGCTGCATAACATAATGAAGCAGAACCGCAATAAATTCAATAGAATTCCTATTATTCGAAAGCTTCTCAAGGCAAGTACTCTGCTTGATACTTCATGTGTTCTCTGGTAATTTGTCCTGTTACAGTGCTATTGCTCTACTGTATAAACATATATTTTTATTTTGCTAGTTTTGTTTTGTCTCGTTAGGTAAATTTTTAGCTTCTTTTGAAGCTATAACTATGACTATTGTGTTCCTGCTCTCCTGACATTTATATCTAGGTTTTAAAGTTGGAAAGTTTCAGTTATTATTTCACACAGTATTGGATATTAAGCTCTGGTATCCACATTAACTAAGTTTGGTTAGTTATGTTTGTTGTTAAAATACTTTATGCTCAATGCTTAATCTCATGGATTAGTTCAGTTTATTAATCCTGCAAATATGACACATTGGATGTGCCATTATTTTCATCTGTTTTTCATTTCCTTGTCGGTGAATATGTGCATATTATACACACATATTTTAAAGGGTAAAATGATGACTAGAGAGCCTTTAAAAAAATATTAGAGACTGTGAAGATGTGAAGGGTGCATGTGTATAGCCATAAAGCAATAGGTGAAGAGGTGGATGAATATACTGATGTTGCCTATTTAGTAAATATTTATCTGATGACCTGACCTATCTAGTTTTGATGTTAACCTTTATTGTTGATTACTACACCACTGGAAATCATAGAATTGTTTTTCATTTTATTTTTTCTGTTTTCAGGTCCTAGAGTTTCTTGCACTGAAAGAAATCCTGACTCCAGAACACATGAACATAGGTCCTCCATGCAGTGGAGTAGAAAGGTTAGGTTTAAACATGTCCATTCTATTTTTGTTCATGTATCTGGAATTTTTAAGGTTTCACACCAAGGTTTTTCATTTGAAGGGGGTTTAATACCAAGCTGTACTCTTGTATGTTGGTGTCCTCATGCACAAAGCTACTGGAATTGGATGATCACACCCTTATTATTTAAACTTAGAAAGACAGGAAATATCTGAACAATGAGCTATAGAGACTTCAGCTATGTTTCTATAAGTCTAGATAATAGTGTCAGTCAATGTTGTCGAGAACAAGTTTTAGTACTTCATAACTTCATGATTTTATGTTTCTAGGGTCCAAAACTGAGTTAAATCAGATTAAAAACGGAAGTAGAGGTAAAATCGGATTTTTAACTGCATTTTAACTCGGTGGAAACATAACGTTTAAGTAGTGAGTTCACCGAGTCCAATCACATATGCACTTCTTCTTATCTGGTAGGTGGTGCTGGTGTGCCTCATTTGTTTGCAGGTTCGAAACTTAATTCCAACAACTTTTTTCATTTCTTTTCTACCAATTCATGCGTATATTATATATACACACACACATATCCACAAAAATTCCATCTATATTTTATTATTTCTTTCTCCACTATTATCTTTTAATCATACTAAATTTTTTAGAAATATTATAAATATTATAATAAATTAAAATTAAGATAACAAAAAGGATAAAATGCATAATTTATTGTAAGTGATTGCCAATGATTTTTTTTATTATTTTATTCTTTTGATGAACTCCGTCTATGTTTTATAGCCGGTCCCAAGCCCGGATAAAGGAGGAGGGTTGTGTTAAGCCCCGACAGCCAGCGTAAAACTCTGTCGAATCTCATGAACATGGCATCGTATGATCCATGTAGCCGACCCCACCTAGTGGGATAAGGCTTTGTTGTTGTTGTATGCTTTCGATGATAATACTTAAATAAAAGTTAAATCGTATGATGAAAATGTAGTATAGTTATGGTAATAATGAGAACAAATAAATACCGCTTTATACAAAAATTCTTATAAAAAACTATACTATACTTTATACATTTATTTATATCTAAACTTATTAATCTATTGTAAGTGATATTATTAGTATATAAATATTAAAAAATATGATGAAAATAAAACTAAAATCATATTATGAAAATAGTTATGATTTTTTTTTCACTGATTATTAATGGTATTTTAGTTTTATTATTTATTAATATATTTGATGTGGTTTAAAACATAATAATTATTTTTTTTGAAACGAACATAATAGTTGTTAAATTAGTATCCTATCTAAATTCTAGGTATTTAGGTATCGAGTTTATGGTATGAATTCACCCCCAGTAAAACGAACTTAGGTAGAAATTCGAACTTGACGCGTCAGCGTTTCGATGGCATCTGACTTGTAATTATTTCATTGCTAGCGCTAATACATTTCAGAAAAGAAAATGTGGAACGTACAGTAAGCTTTATTGCAGTCATCTGTTCCTTGTATATGAAAGCAAGATCATTATGTGTTAATGGCAGGCATAATTGAATATGATTAAGCCTTCCTGATGCAGTCTGCTTTTATGCAATGACTGAGCTTAGTCTACTATTTTCCTGTTAAACTTCAAATTGAAATCTAGCTTGTCTGGCTAACAATCCTGTAATGTGTTTCTATGTTTGCGATTTCCTTCTAATGTTCTTGATAGGTTTTCTGAGTATTGCTTTATGCTGCATTACCAGCATTTTTTATACATTTCAGAAAAGAAAATGTGGAATGCCTAATCAGCTTTGCTATGTCATCCATTCCCTGTATATAAAGCAGTATCATATATGAGTCAGTGCTAGACCTAATTTGAACATGATTAAACCTTATTGTGCAATCTGCAGTTAGGCGATAGCTGGGCTAGGTTTCCCTCCAAAGTTTGTAATTCAAATCAAACTTTTCTGTCTAAAATAACCCTGTAACAGGTTTCTAAATTTGTAGTTTTGTTTCAGTGTTCTTCAAAGGTTGCATTGCTACATTTTGCTTCTGTAAATTATCAACGCCACGTGAAGCCTGTCATTGCTGTACTTAGCACGGTCTATTTTCTCCTTCACTATAGCTTGCATGTTAGCCATGGCAGCATGTGTAAATTTTAAAGAAAATGTTAATGTTATTGAGTAAATTTCAATCATGGTCATCCAACTTAGGAGGTATTCTTAGTATGTTCACGTAACTTCACTTTGTAACACGACGATCATTCAACTTTAGAAACGTTTCAACCACGGTCATTGCGACTGGTTATAGCCAGGCAATCGGTGGATCGTTGACGTGGCGTTGACATAGATGCTTTTGTGGCACTAAGTCAGCATTTTCTCTCTCCTCCATATCAGCTTTTAAAAAATAAAAATACCATGTCAGCATTTTCTCTCATCTATCCAAACTTAATTTTGTATCTGCATGGTCATTCAACTTTTCAAAATTTTTAGAGATGGTCATTCAACATTTCAAAATTTCAGTAATGATCATCATTAAAAATTTAACATAATAATAATAAATAATAAAAATAATAATAATGGAAAATAAATAATTAAATGTACTTAAATTGACTCGGTAGGATTTGGAATAAATTACTTGGATCATCCCCCAACTTCAATTTGTAATTAAATTGTCCCCGAACTTTATCTTGTTGCACGCGTCGTCCCCCTGACTCGTAATAGTGGGTTTCCCGAATGTATTGTTGACGTGGCACAATAAAAAAATAATATAAAATTAATCAAAAATATTATAGAAAATGAAAAAGCGGGCCGGCGTGCGAGCTCACGCGCCTGCGGGGCGAGCTCGCACGGGGGCATCACCCCCTGTGCGTCTCCCGGTTGGGGGGGACGCACGGGGTCCGACGGGGGGCATCGGCCCCCTACTTTTTTTCTCTTTTTTTTAAATATTTTAATATTATTTTTGTTATATTTAATATTATTTTATTAATTTTTATTTTGCCATGTTAGCATTACAACCGGAAAATTAGCTATTGCCGGTCAAGTGGACGAAGAGTGCAAGAAAATCAAAGTGGGGGGACATTCCAGTCACAAATTGAAGTTAGGGGACCGTTGAGATATTGAGTTACATTGGGGGACGATCTATGTAATTTACCCCACGAACGACTCAATTAGGTCGGGCGGTCCAATTTTTTTATGTAAATTAGTTATAATGTAAGATTAAAGATTTAAATATATAAAAGAAATATTGTGGTTACGATTTGGCTCAACACTCCGATAGATGTCGGGCACGCTTAACACCCCGTTGGATGGCCCAATATGATTTGGTTCGGCCTTGATGAAATATCACGCGAAATCATACTTGGCCATCCAACGGGGTGCTGGATCGTGCCCGACACCTAGCGGGGTGCTGAATCGTAACCACGATATGTTTTTATTTATTTTTATATATTTAAATCTTTAACATGACATTTCCCTTTCAGTGATATATATACGTGGATGGCAATCAAAATGGTAGTCATCCTTTCTCCCTTCCAAAAAAAAAATCATAATATCAGATATTATAATAAATTTTTTATTAGTCCAAATTTTAGGAAAAAAATGTAAATGTATTTTAGTTTTTCTAATTTTTTATTTACATAATTTAATAATATTAATTATTATAATATTATATATTTAATGCACATAAACAAATTGGACGACCCGACCCGACCCGACTACATCGTGTCCAAACCGTGGTGGGTCAATCTAAGTGCCTTTAATTTTTTATATATTTTATTTTTTATTATTATATTATTTTCATTTTAAATTTTTAATGATGATCGTGACTGAAATTTTGCAAAGTTGAATGACCGTGTCTGAAAATTTTGAAAAGTTGAATGACTATGGAGATATAAAATTAAGTCTGGGTAGATGAGAGAGAAAATTGCTGATGTGGCATTTTTTATTTTTTAAAAACTGATGTGGAGGAGAGAAAATGCAGACGTGCGCCGGGATCCATGTCATCGATTCACCGGTTGATTGGGTATAACTTGTTGCGATGACTGTGGTTGAAACGCTTCTAAAGTTGAATGACCGTCGTGTTATAAATTGAAGTTGGGTGAGGATGACCATTTACTCTAATGTTCTTTCAGATCTGCTGTAAAACTTTGTTGTCTATTTTTCATCATATATTTGTTTTTATTTATTCTTTTTTTTAATGAGTGTGTAATTTTCATCATATTTTCTACTTACTGCAAATTATTTCGTACAGTTTCAGGGAATCAATTTTGGCTTTAACCAGGCATAATGATGTTCAGGTAATTTATAATACAAGCAGTTCTATTTAGGTTTTCTCCATCCCATTTACCTCACTTATTCATGCTTTTGATATCTTTTTTAATATCCTTTTCAGTCACCGTTTTCTTTTGGTATTGTTTCCTTCGACTAGTAGATCCATTTTGCTATTGAAAATTCAAGAATTGACTATATGCAGTTATTTGCAAAGGCAATAAATTACCAGGCCACTTAACAATTAATGCCATCTTAATGTGCGTCTAGACAATTCCATGAATGGAAGTTCATTATGCTGTCCTCTCAGATCTAATGCATGAATTAATACTGAACCTAGAAGCAATGTGTGTTCCTAGATTGTATCGTTATGTTATTTACGTGTTCATGTATGTGAAACCAGAACCATATTGATAGATATCTGCTAAGTTAATCTATTCCTAAACTCTCATTAAGTAAGTCACTTAAAAAATAATTAGAAATAATATTCATTCATTTAAGTTTGCCCTCCAAAGGAATCATACAGGAGTATTTATAGGGGTTTGAAACACTCTATGCCAAATAACTAGAAAACCAAATAAAGTAAACACAAATGAAAGAAAATTTAATATAAGGTAAACACTAAACTTCATGTTCAGAGAAGACCATTAGATGCGCCAGTAAGAAGAATAGATCAAATAATCTGGAGTCCGATTAAAAGAGGGAGAGGGAGGCCAAGGCGGACACTTGGCGAACTAATAGAGCAGGATCTATTGGTGAATAATATACCGAAAGGTTTGGTTACTAATAGAGCGGAATGACGTCGTATGATCCATGTAGCCGACCCCACCTAGTGGGATAAGGCTTTGTTGTTGTTGTTGTTGTTGTTGTTGTTGTAAACACTAAACTGTAGGCAGAAGACCCATAACTAAATACTAATGACTAAGATAGAAAGGCACATAATTTTATTCTTGTTTACATCACATATGTACACCATTTTACAAGCATTATTGAATTCTTGACAGCCCCACAACTTGATGGCTATTTGAGTGTCCTGTGTAAAATCGTTGTCCTTGTTTATAGAAATCAAGATTTGATTGAATGTGAATTTTTCCTTAGTTTAGTAGTAAATATTAGTGCTAATGTTAGGGATCACTGTATCTTTGATGTTAAAAGTAGAAGAATAGGCATAAAATAAACTATGAGAAACTTTTCATAAAATTGTTAGATAAGTTCTTAATGCTCTAAAAAAATGCAGATATAGGTTCTTGTTATGTGACTATGTTATGTTCTATTAAAGTTGTTTGATCCTAAAATGGTTTCTGCTCTGGGGCAATGATATCCAGTAAATAAATATATGAAGAAATTAAAAGAAAGCTGGATTCATCAAACTTATGAACTAGAAAATTTTTCATACATCTCAGAAAAGTTTTAGCATATATCAATGCAAAACAGCTGATGCTTTGAATTTCTTGATTTTGGAAACCTTAGGTTTTTTTAAATGCTAAGCCTATTCCCTTGCACTTCAAATGCTGCCATCAGTTGCTATGATAATGTATTCATGAAGTTCTATATGCTAATCTTTTATTGACTTTGTGGTAATATCCAACTATTTGCTGGCCTTTTCTACTAAAACTTTTTTGTTATCCCTCTTAATATCAGATCAAACTTTCAGACAACTACGACCTTGCTAGTCGTCCTTTATTGTTTCGAAAAAAAATCCAATTATTTGCATATGATTATAACTTAATTTTCCACAGTTTACAGACAAGTAAAGTCTTTCTATAGTTCATTTTCTCTTGATCCCCCTCTAAAAGAACTTCTGAATCTGAGCCTCAAAGCTTGATAATAGTGCTTAAATGTGTTGGTGAATCTTTTCAATACGAAATTCAATGAAATTATGTTTACTAGAAACATATTGACAATTTCATACTCTAATTGTCAATACAGGTTCATCAAATTGCTAGAAATTTTCGCGATAAATGGATTCCTCGTAATATTAGGTCACTTGAGCCTGCAGACAGAGATAACTACCGTTCGGACTTCCCACGGTCTAACTGTAACTGGTTTCAGTCATCCTTATTTGGCTTCCAGCATGATCAGGGAACAAGGGGGAGTGACGCCATCATCTGTGTTAGCCAACCAGTGAACCAATTGGATCTGATGATGGTGGATGCTCATGGAGACACTTCTTTGTTTCCTAACCAGTCAATCAACTCTGCTTCATCCTTGATGGATAACAACTTGGAAGGTAGGTTCAGAACAGGAAAACGCAAAAGTGGGTGGGATCAAATGCCAGATATTTCAGGACAAACACCAAGCCAAGCTTTTATGAAAGATGAAGATTTACATACGAGTTTCAAATTGAGGAAAACTACTACTTCACAGTTGAAGAAAACAAACTTTGATGAATCTAAAAGCGTAGAGGATTCAATGCTGCAAAACATCGACAATGAAGCACCTCCAGGGTTTGAACCACCACAACAAGTCCTTTGTGATTCAGCTCCTGAGAATTTGAACCTCGAAGACAATGTGGTTGTAGGATATAAACAAGATAGATACTTATCTCATCTGAATATATCCTATGGCATGCCTCTGACACTTGTTCAGCAGGCAGGGAACATTGAAGTTGAAGGCAATCAGAGATACCAAAAATGGTCAGTTGCTCCAAGCATGCTTTTTCACCCTTTCCCACCTCTGCCATCATATGCAAGGGTAGTAGATTCAATGCTTTCTGTTCAGAATCAAGAATCTTCAGATATTATCCTTGCCAAGTGTCAGGGCCATGACCAATCAAAATTACAAATTGGTTCAGAATCTCAAGCAACCAATTCTGCTTTTCCATCTGCCTCAGGAGGGAGGATACTAGATTCTATTGTACTGAGGCATAGAAAGCTACCTAATTCCAATCGACCGAGATGGTTTAACAAGTCTCACAGTAGATTCTGGCTGCAGAAATATGGTTGTCAGAGGTCTCAAAGATCTCATGACCTTTGCACCCAGGAAGATAGCTGTACTGCGGGAAAAAGAAGTACCCATATTTGTGCAGAAAATGAGCAGGTCTATTGGCCACCGTGGCCACGGGAAGAAATGAGTTATGGCTCTGGAGGAAGCAAAGAAGGGCTTGAGGATTCTAGTTTCCGTATAGAAAAGGATGTCACCAGTGGTACGTGCTCTGGAGATATCAGCATGAATGATGCTGAATCTAGCTCGAATCAGCAAAACCAAAACTGATGCCATCATTTGATTGATTTCAACAAGAATCCTGTAATCACAAAAAAAAGGAAAAGAAGGATTAGAAAACTGAAAGCTTTCTCAATGTCTGTAATTCTTTAACAATATGATATTATCAGATTATTATTATTTTTTCTCGAGTTCAATCAATCTTCAATTTTTGTTGCGTTATATTTGTATATTATGCAGGTCTTCTTTGGATGAAACAGATGAGAGAAATTCTGCTGTTACTTTTATTCGTGTTCAGTGGATTCAGTTTCGCTCCGAATGTACGTTGTAATATCCAAAAGAGGAATATCATTTTCGATCCTCTTGGTGTGATTGATGTCTTATGTTCATCTGTTCGGGTGTATTCTGATTTTTGCTAAAAACATCACTGTGGCTGTTTAGTTTCATTTAGGCTCCTTTTTATATTATTTTCCAAGTTACAAGTTTGTGTCATTTGTATGTTTTTCCATCATGCTACAAAAGTACAACATCAACTCTGAGATTTTCGGGACTAACAGTGGGTTTATGATCTATAATCTTCTCTTGTTTCCGATCAAAACTTTCCCATTAATCCTCAAATTTATTGCCTATGGCCGATGGATTCCAGAAATCAACTCCGAAATTATTAGTTCCCCTCGGTTTTGGGAGTAACTTAGTAAAACCATCTTGGAAAGTTGTGTGCAGCTCCACGGATTGTTGATCTTTTTTATTGTTTGTTGGATCCGTACTAACATTGTGTTGGTGCCTTTTGGCTGGTTTAGAGTCATTAGACAGCGGCCACTGACCAACAGGGGAGAGCTCGATGTCTTCCCGATGGTTGCATTTTCGTGTACCAACACGTTTTCTTGCAAAAATCCACAAAACAATTGACTGTTAAAAGCTGGAGATATGTCCTAGGAGAAGTGATTGATGACATCAGAAATAGTTAAAATCAGCCTACTTTAACTTGTTTGTTACTGTCGAGTGTTACTTTGTGGTATAATTACTTCCATGTAACTAAAACTTCCTTGGAGCACCAAAATAGTCTCTTGATCAATTCAGTCTTTCCTAGGCTTCTGCTAAATGTTTTCATGCAGCTATTTAGCATCTGAAGTACAAATTCAAACTTTTCTTGGTTAAGGCAGTCAGAAAGATGGTTTAGAGAAAACAATACCACAATGATTCAACAATGGGCAAAATCACTGAAAGAAGAGTGAATTGTTCCCTTCGGCAGAAGGGTGCCATCTAGGACCATGTTTGTATACATGTATATGTATGACAAGAAGAAAGGAGGAGGGCATAGCAAAAACACCTCTCATCCCAATCCCCTCATAATGCAACCAGCGCAGTTCATCTTAATGTGAAGAAAGAAAAGATAAAACAAAAGAAGGCGAATACACTCTTTACAGTTTGTGACTGACAACAAATAATGGTTTCAATCTTCAATCAAAGCTGGAGGAACGACTCCATCTGCCTTGCACGTACTCCTCCATGGTCTTGTTTGCAGTGAGGAAAATCCGCAGGCTCCATGCTGCTGACGGATACTGAATCGTTGTCTATATCGAGCAGTGCAAGTTTAATGTGGGATTGGATGTTCTTGGGTTGCCTCAAGGTTGCTTCCTCGTCCAACTCGTCAACTTCCTCCTGGCTTCCAACTTGTGATGCGTTCCATTTGAGCATCTCAACATCCCCTCGGAGCACCTTTAGGACCTGACAATAAGAATAAGAACAAGAATATAACACTTGTTTTTTTCGTGGTTAACAATTAACAGATCCTTGCTACTGTTTTGAGGTCTGCAGTTCACTGTTGCATCAGCAAAAGGAGGCTTACATGTGGCATTGTCGACCGAGATCGAGGAGCTCGCTGGATGCAAATGGAAGCAGCCGAGATCATCCTATACAACTGACCCTCATCATAGTCTCTCCCAAGGCATGGATCCACAAGTTGCTCAACTTTTCCGCCTTGTAGGATGGACATTGCCTGAGATAAAAGAATCCTAAGGTCAGCACTTCAAACAGCTAGTTCTGTCAGTTCCTTCCTCAGTCTCATAAATTTCTATTAGTTCCCATGTAAACAAACGTAGAAGATCTAGCGAACATGCAATGAAAAAAGTTCTGAATTGTTTCTGAATTATTATTGTTAGTACGACAGCATTTTAATCAGTCCTTACAGGTGCATTGGTACAATAGTAGAATCAGCTGTACTACTCACCCACATGACAAGGCTCTCTTCCCCCTTGGGACACCCTGTGCTCACTGGTTTCCTTCCGGACACGAGCTCCAGGAGCACGACGCCCAAAGCATAAACATCAGTTTTATCGGTGACCTTGCCATACATAAAATATTCAGGAGCCAAGTATCTGCATTCAGCGCACACAACAAATTAAAAATTCAGTCCTGTGAACTGTCAGGTCAGAGCTATGCTTTTCTTTGAGAAGGAATCAAACTAGAAAATAGAACTCACCCGAAGGTGCCGGCTACATCGATGCATATCAATTGGGATGCCGGAGACGATGCCCACAAGGCAAGGCCAAAGTCTGACAACTGATCATGCAATGCCAAAGCCAAAATATCAGGTGCCGCATTCTTTTTTCCTTCATAGAAATTGATCACAGTTCTGAGCAATCAAACGATGGAAAGAACAAGGTACCTTTGGCTCGAAAGCTTCACTGAGGAGAATGTTGGACGACTTTACGTCACGATGGATGACTGGTTGTGGATTGTCTGCACCATGGAGGTAGTTCAGTGCCTCTGCAACGCCCAGCGCGACCTTATACCTTTCAGCCCAACCAAGAGGAATCTTGTTACATCGTTTGCCTATCAAATGGTCTCCAGTAGTGAGCACAAGAAAATGAAATATTCTGCAGGAACAAGCAAAGTTTGATCTTACAGAAAGTGAACTGATACCCTGAAGGTTGTCTTCTAAGTTGCCTCTTGATAAGAAGTCGTAGACCAGTATAAGGTTCTTGTTCTCGAAGCAAAATCCAGACAGCGAAACGATGTTCTTGTGGCGCAGTGCAGTGATGATCTCAATTTCTGAAACAAACTCTTTCTTCACATCCTCAGAGGGCTTCAGGACTTTGACTGCCAATTCCTTGCCAACTTTCAGATGGCCCCTGAAGACCCTGCTGCTGCCTCCTTTTCCAACTAAATTGTCTGCAGTTTTGATAACAATCTTCAGATTAAGAATTGCCATGCCTACGAACTTAACATGTCTTTTATTAATTTATTATGAAACTGAACCTGGTGAGAAGTTGCCAGTAATATGCACGAGTTCCTCATAGCTGAACAGCTTGCAAACTGATGCATACTTCCCTTCAAGAAACTTCAACTCCTCTGGGTCCTTTTGTCCTCCCTTGCCGACGGAGGAAGGTGATGAACTGAAATAATCAGCCCCGACGATGGGGACTAGAGTCTCTACATCAGGTTTATGTTCTGAACTGACCTTCGCACCGGATTTAATGGTCTTATGGCCACCTTGGCTTGCACGAACTGCAGTGTACCGACTGGGAAGCCGCATCGCCCACTGAACCACAGACAACCGAGGCCTCTTTTCAAGATGAGCCGTCCCCTTGTCCGAGATCCCTGCCCGTCGAAGGAGCGACCAGCCGGACCCGGTCCTTGTTTCAGACCTGTCCATGAACATCGCAGACAGGGATCTCAACGGGGCCTCACTTTTCTTCGCGGGAACAATTGCTAGGGACTGGTTCGTCCTGGGCTCTTCAGATTTAGGCGGCGCCTTGTCCTCTGTCGCAGCGGAGCAAGAAGCAGAACGGTCGCGTCCCTCTGCAACGCCGTCAGCAGCGACGGCGCGGCCGGGGCGACATTTGATCTCGGAGGTCGAGCGCCGGAGCAAAGAGCTCGAGATGCTGGACTTCTTAGTCGCCTGGCATGTGCGGACATTGCCAAGAGCCGCAGGGGCAGCCTTCTCGCTCACCGTTCCTGGAACAATTGAAGCAGATGAATCAAAATTGGACTTAGAACGGCCATAGGCGGAAGGAAGCATAATTCGCCTCTTTCGATCCAAGATTCCGACAGAACCAACCAGTCCATGGTGGAGCCGGAGACGCTTCTCTCTGGTAGACGACCTTGCCGTTGTTGACCGCGAGCACGGCGCACTCCGGCGGCAGCTTCTTCCCGCAGTACTTGGCGACCGACGTGCATGAAGACATGAAGCGAGATCGATCGGAACTCGTATCGTGTCACAGGAACCAAGCACAGAGCACGAACACAAGATCGAGGGGAAGAAGGAAACATTTTTTTACCCGATGGTGCGAACGTTCTTGTTAACGCCCAAGATGAGGCTAACAGCGCCATAAGGTCTCGCCTCCTCCACCAAAATCTTGCGGACCGAAGACCCTCTGCATATCTTCATCTTCAACTCAATCTATTGAGGGAGACAGAAAGAAAGTAAACGAGTCAGCATCATCTGCACATGCATGCACATCACAGACGCAGGACAGCAGAGACGAAGCCAAAGACACAAAAGGCGATCCCTTTACGTGCAATTTTTTCTTCTATTTCTGTTTTCAGAAGTCGTCATTATTGATCTGGAAATCGGTTTTCCTCCCTGCTGTCGGGAAAAGGAACGAGCATGAAGACGAACGATCCGAACCTGTTTGAGGTTGCAGAACCCTTCGTAGACGGCAAGGGCTTTGACGAGCGAGAGCAGCGACGTGGAAGAATTTATATCGACGTCAGGAGACTCTGCAAGTAGAAGGGGAGTGAGACCAAGATCGAAAACAGGTAGGGGTGAACAACAAATGGAGTGTGACCGCTCATGCCGCACCTTTTGTAGCGGGAGGGAGAACGTGGACGGCGATTACGCAGTCGCCGGGGCTTGCGACCTTGACGAAGGCCCAAGTGAGCAACTCCCTGCTCTGCGCGTCCATCCGAAACCCCACCACCACCGTCTTCCCTTTTCCTCCATCCCTTTCCTCCTCTACCTCCAGTCCGCGCTCCCTCTGCTCTCTTCGTGGCGCGGGTGAACTCTGCAGTCGCCGCATTGGAATTTGCTGTTGCTTCTTCCTCTGCCCCCGCTCTCCTCTATGCACGGCCAAGCTCTGCTGCTGCGGCGGCGGGGGCGGCGGAACTCTCGTCTTCTTCCTGTTCTCATCCTCCACGTTCCGGACCTTCATGATGCTCGTGTTGGTGCACTCACAGGCGAGCGGATTTTTATGGCATCTACTACGTGGTGCGTGGAAGCGTTTGGAGTTGGTGACAACTTGATATCCCTGGTTTCTGGTTTCTGGTTTGCGCCTGCCTTCGACTCCCTTACAAAAGCCCAATTGGATATCAAAATTGCAATTAATTAGATTTGAGGAATCAATTTAAAGAGACTTCTAAAATTTGATTTTGGGATATTGTTCAGACATTAGTTGTCTTAATTTGATATCTCTCCATTTATTTATTGTAAAACACAAATTCTGATGGATTAAAAAGACTATATCTTTAACAAACAAACAAAAAAAAAAAGTGCAACGGCTATATATTAAAAGATAAAATAAGCAATGTCACACGAACCGTCCGATCCGGATTAAGTGTAAAAATTAGAATTGGAGTTGAATCGGACTTTTGTAGTGATTAGTAAAAGAACCAGTTCAGCCGCTGGATCGAAAAAATCCATTCAAAATTTAAAGTGAAAAAGTTAGAATGGAAAGTATTTGAATTAATGAAAATTAAAAAGGAAATAAATGTGGAAAATTAATAGGAGAGAGGAATTAAAAGATAAAATAAGGTTACTTTACCAAACACCTCCAAGAAATGATAAGGACATAGTTATTATTTTGGCAAAAAAAGTGAATGCTAGATTTTTTTTAATAAAGTAGTCCAGGAATTACTTCTTCTTTCTAAAATAATTGAAAACCGCTTGATGTCGACGACGATGACGACAACGAGTGTGTTTGAAATGCTTGGATGAACTAATTAGTCATGTTTATTATAATCAGTCATGTTTATTACAGTTGCTTACGAATCATGCCATCTTTGTGCTTTGGATGTTCTTCTTTTCTCACAAGGTACAAATTGATAATAAAGAGGAAAACTTTTTTTTAAGTAGTCAAGCCCCCGATATTTAGAAAGCTATGCCGACGATTCAACCCGTACGGCACTAAAGAGCACATTATATACAGATTGAAAGTCGGTCCACTATCAAATCTAATTAATCCGGTAAGATCGTCCCACGTCGCGTACCTAATAGTGGCATATGAGGCTCCCAACAAAATTTTTTTACGTTCAAAAGACTCAAATTCGAACCTTGCTTAAGCGAGGAGGAATCACTTACCACTCCACCCAAACCCTTATTCATAAAGAGAGGAAAACTCTTGGATTTACGGAAATACTATACATCTCCCTTTATTTTCTTGTCCTTTTTTCAAGACTTGGATCACATTGCCTTATTATGCTCCTCCTTGTTGCTTCTCCTTTTTCTCATGTCAAATTTATAATTCTTTTAATTATTTATATTCACCTTTAAAATATTGTGGAAAATATTTGCCTAGTAATCTTTTATAATTTCACTTAAATTACTAGTGACTTCCCTTATTAGTTATTAGGCATGGGACAGAAACATCTCCTTGAGGGTGCATTTGGTTTGCTTATTAAAATATTGATAGGAATGTAAAAATCCAAGGAATGTCATTAGCTGGAATGACATTGTTAGGAATATAACATTCATGAATTTGATTCACACATTAATCTAAGAAGGAATGACCATGTAATGTCATCATGGTACACTTCAATAGCACTATGATCGACTTCCAGATCGGCAATACATCGATTGATGAAGGCAACAAAGACTTTCGGCATAAGATTTGGGAATGTGAGAAAATATAAGAAGTGAGAATGTGAGAAAGATACTAGTTGAGAGAGTAATGTGTTCAAAGATTTAGTAGGAATGTTATTTCAAAAGAATGTCACATTCCTATTTGCATTATCAAACTGCACAAAACTAAACGTTGTAATTCCAAGGAATTTGAAAAAAATAGAATGAACTGAGGGTTATCGTGCAACGGCTGTTTAATTAATAAATTAGCACACGTTTCTATTAGTAGATCTTAACATCACGTTCTTTAAATGGGACAAGAAGATGAACACTTTTTTCATTTAAAAATTTAATGACTGTTCTTTTTTAAAGAAATGAAAATTTCAAAATGTAAAGTTGTGATTTTTTTCCTATTGAAGTTTAATTAGCCAGTAATTTTTTTAGTAGAATATATTCTGTTTTCTGCCTTACGAGGTGAGAGGGCTCAATTTTTTAATTTTTTATTAGATATATATATTAAAATATAAATTTTATGATAAAAAGGTATGTTTCCGCACTAAGGAGCGAATCAATCCGAATGGAATACTTTGTCTAATGGTAGTTATGTCTACATTTGAATTGAGAGGTCTCCGATTCAAAATTGGCCCGCCTCAATTCTTTTGTCTTGGGGCCGCCAACTAGAGATGGAGATGTAATTGTTCGCTCTATGCAATAATTGGACAAATGTATCTCGATCTCAATCATAAGATTTTACAATCTTACTGAAATTTCTCATTATAAGATCTATATTCCATTCTTTTTTCAAAATAACTCTTTTAACCATTCAAAATATAATGGAAGAATTAACGAAGTGAGTATCAAATGATTTTTTTAATATTCTCAACTCGAATTGAATTATGAAATTGGCTTTCTAATATCAGGGCATGAACTTTTGGCACACGGCATGAAGGTACCGGAAAGCTCGACCTAAAAACACAAACAAGCTTTTGAGGAAAAAGTTTCACATGCATGACAACAAAATCTGAAAAGAAAAATAGAGCATAACTTTTTTTTATTTATTGGAAGTCAAATTCCAAATCGCTTAATCCAACTACACCACATCTTTATTTGCCTTTGCATGTTCTAATTTAAGACGTAGTGTGGGTGTGTACAAGAGATCAACTCTTTGAATAACTAATCCAGAATGCTCCATTTGTCCCTGCACTCCTCTCTGCTCCATCTCCATTCACAAATTGAGATATCAATTTGGTGTGTGTAGCTTCAATGCATGTCCCCTTCCATCTTCACATGACAATTATTATTGTTAAACCATCTTTATATGCCTTGCAGCTGCTACATCACAGTAATAAATAATAATGATATGATTCCCCTGCTCACAGGTCATTGTGTCTCAGCCAGTGATGACAGAAAGTTAGATGTTGGATTGTTGACAAATCTCTGCTTGATGCACCAATAACGCAAATGTTATTGGTCAGATATCAATTGTTAATGGGGCAGGGATATGTGGTTCATAAGAGTTTGCTCATTAATTATGTCACATATGCCCACCTGGATTGGGTAATCAGCCAATCATTCATATCCAGTAATCACGTCACATTTCACGAGATATTTCTCTTTGTTTTTCTTCTTGGAGATATATTGGCACATTAATTATAAGGTTCCATTATAGATCAATGGTGTTGTGTGGCCAGATGTTTAGATGCACATTATTTGCTGGTCATATAAATGAGGTATGTTGGATTTATAATATATATACATCATAAAGGTTGCGGAATATCTTTTGTAGCGAAAGCGGATCATCAGAACTTTTTCACGAACACTTAACGAACGCACTTATACCTCGGGATCGAGAACCAAACATCGGAGGAATGAAATACTTTGCCAGAGCATAAGTACCTTTGGATGAATCTACACAAAAGCATGCCTTGCCTTGGACCTTTGATATTGGTCATCTTTTATAGGCGAGAGGGATTTGAGCGAGGCATATAACTCGCATCATTAATATTGATTGCACATATCAGGTGCCATTAATGTTGATTGCATGATTGCACATATCACGCGCCATTAATGTTAATTGCGCATTACACAGCCACCTACTGCTCTAGGTGGGTCAAGCACATGGCCCACCAATGCCCAACATGGACATTTCCCAAAAATTTCCCACTTACCCACATTGAGTATTGTACTTTTGTTAGTTCAAAATTAGTAAATGTGTCGTGCGACTCACGAATACAAGTACGCTTCTTTATAGAAGCTAGAAAGATACGTTCACAATCGCTCAACTATCTTTAGAGCGTATGTCATGCCCATTAATAATTCATGATAGGTTACACCGGGGCCAACAAATGCTCAAATCATGTAACTCGTTATGCCCTAAATCTGCTTTGTAGCATAGCCAAGACAACATATGTCTTGCTCCACAGTAACTATCTTTCATATACACTATATTTTTCAACATAAGAAAAATAATTGGTCAATTGTATGTGAAAGTTTAATGCGGCTCATAACAATTTTTTCTCTTATCCTCGTGTCTTTTAATAGTGAACTAGCTGCTTTATTAAACGTAGCTCGACAAGCTACTTTACATTTCACCTTTGAGTACTCTATTAAAGTAGCAAGAACTAATTTCTTATCTTAAGATATAGTCAAGAGTTTAAGGGCACGTTTAGATGAATCACCATGATGAGAACTAATCAATTCATAGTGTCTCTAGGTCGACTTAGCATACTTGGTACTAAACAAAAGTACTGCGGTGGAAACTCCCACTGAAGTAGTGTATGTCTAGCTCTGTTAAAATTATAAATCGCACAGACTTAAGTTCAATCGCTACCTTCTAGTGCATAACCGAAGTTTTCAAATTCCTCGCTATCTTATAGCACCAAGTTTGAATCTCGTATTTAGCATTTCTCTCTTAATCAGGCGACATTGAGTTATTAAAACTCATGTTTTAACATATTTTAAAAATCACATTAAGATTCATATATTTCATTCTTTCTCGCTATCTTCATAAGAGCCAAAAGCATTTGTTCATAACAAACTCAAGCCTGATCGACATATTTTTCACATGCATAACAAGATCTTATAACAATAAATTTATCAAAAAAAGATAATATTTTATTTATTAAAAATTAAAGTACATCATTGCATTTATAATCTACGCAGCCTTAAGACATTTACATGCCTCAGCCTCTCTCGAAAATGGTTTGGTGAACGGATTAACAACGATTTTGTGTGTTGATATTTACTCAACTGATATCTCCTCTTCGACTTCTTGATCTCGTACAAATTTGTACTTCGTGTCAAAATACTTTCCTTTGCAATGATATTTCTCATTCTTCACATAAGCAATACTTCTTGATTGTCATAGTGAAGGAGCATCTTCTTCATTACATTACAAAAAAATCTATTGGAGCAAAGTTTTAATGACATACAAAATTATATTTTGATGATACAAATATCGAAAGATTAAAGTTAAATGTTGAAAAGTTTAAAGAAAAATGGACAACTTTATGAACTACACTTTGATTAAACAATTGACTATGGTCTTATTAGACTAGATAAATGATAAATATCAAAGTTGTAGAAACTCTTGTTAGCTATTTATAGAATTCAAGATTATCTAATTTGGATAATATTCAAAAGGTTATGCTCAAAATAGCGTAGGTCGGTCAACTTGTCGGTCGAAGCAAAAAAAAGCCGGTCGAGGCTATACCGGTTGACCGATCCAAGACTATATCAGTCGATGTTGATACTATATCGGTCGATGCACCAGTTGACGTCAAGACTATATCGGTCGACTAATCGGTTAATGGTCTGGTCGATCGATCAAACATAAAAGTTGAAAAAATCGCGCAACAATCACATAGACCGATCGACCGAGTCAAATGAACAGTAACGACTATTTTTTAAGAAAAAAATTATGGAATAAATTCTAGACGAATTTTTCACATGCTAAAGCTTATAAAAGGAGTGTCAAAATAAAAAAACAAAAGCATCCATTGAAGCATTGAAGAAAAATATCAAGTTATCAAAAGAAGACAATTTTCCTTAAGGTTATCATTTTTAATTTTTTTTCTCTTCTTTTTCTCTTCTCTTTTTGTGATCATTCTATTGTAAAAGAGAGAAATCATTTTTAGAAAGATTGAAAGCTCTTGTGTGAAAGAGATTTCATATCTTACCTAGCGAGAGAAAAAATTAGCTTCCTCAGAGAAAAGATTACCTTACCTCTCGAAGCGAAAAAATGCGGTTGATGTAAAGGGTTTTTTTTCTTACCCCATTTGAAACAAAAGAAGAGATTCTAGTGAAATCTCCGATGGTCTCGAAGTCGAAAAGTCAGAGCGAGGACGTAAGATAAGGTGTGGCCAAACCTCATTAGCAACCACTCGTGTTCTTATGTTTGAATTCTCTCTCTCTCTCCCTCGTATTGTGTTTGTGATATGATTTGAACTGTATTGAGTTAAAAGATTTTAAAAATCGATTTTAAGCTTCTGCGACGATTTTTGTGAAATCGATATTTTCAAATAGAACATCAATTCACCCCCCCCCCCCCCCCCCCTCTTGGTATCCTTTGGGATCCAACAATTGATATCAAAATGAGTTGTTCGGGTTGCTCTTGTTTTAAGATCTAATCGTTTTAAGATCTAATCATGTTGTTTTAAAATTTAACCATCTTTAGATCTATGGCATCAAGAGGATTTAGTTTTGCCGAAGGACAATCAATTAGTTGTCCTCCCCTTTTAAATGCAACAAAATTTTCATATTAAAAAATTAGGATTCAAGCGTACATATGTTTTATTGATATTGACATGTGGGATATTGTTAAAAGAGACTATTATCTACATGAAAAATTACCTACATATTCTACCGAAAGAGAAATTTTTTTTGTAAAACTTGATTGGAAAGTCAAATATTTTTTGTGCTTTGGATTCAACGGAGTTTAATCGGATTTCAAGTTGTGAAAGCGCAACTGAGATTTATGACAAGCTCATTGTTATTTATGAAGGAATTGATAAAATTAATGAATCTAGACTAAATATTTTAAATCACCAATATGATTCTTTCAAAATACATGATGATGAATCCATAAATGATATGGTTGTATGATTTAACGACATCTTGAATCGCTTAGCCTTTTGGATGAACCAAGAATTAACCTCCAAAAAGTGAAAAAAAATTTCTTAAGTGTCTCTCCTCCAAATGGCATATAAAAAGGACCGTGATTAAAGAAAAGAACTTGAACAAGCTAGATTTTGATGATCTAATTGGTTCACTTCTAACCTATGAATTCTCAATCCAAAAAGATTAAGAAGAAAAAGCTCCCAAGAAGAAAACACTAGCATTGAAAGCAAACGAAGAAGACTTAAGTGAAGAGGAAGTGGACGAAAAGAAATTTGCACGCTACACAAGAAAATTAGATAAATATCTCAAATTAGTAAAAAAGAAAGAAAAGAATGAGAAGTCAACCAGAAAATCATACAAACAACACAAAGAAGAGACATCTTGAAAAGGGAAAAAAAAATACGAAGAGTCAAGTGAAAAAAGTGACTCATCAAGCGTACCTATGTCTAATGGAACACAATGATGAGGTAAGTTCTAACCTTTCAAATTCAAATTATAACTCATCGAACTCTTGCGAAGAAAATATTTCTTTAGATGTGAATAAAGAACTTTCCTCTCTTATAAAAAGGTATTTTCACTTAAAGAGGAAAATGAAAATTTGCTACATGAGCTTGAGAAACTAAAAGAAGAAAAGGATACATATTTTGTGAAAAATGAAAAATTGAAGAATGAAATAGATTGTTTGGAAATTACATATGCACGTGAAATTCTAAAACTAGCATGTTCTTTAGAAAAAGTAAAACAGGAAAATACTTTTTAGTTTTTCTCTTCTTTCTCTCTTCTCTTCTTGTAAGCATTATATTGTAAAAAAGGAGAAATCATTTTCAGAAAGATTGAGTGCTCTTGTGTAAAAGAGGTTTCATATCTTATCTTTTGAGCGAGAGAAAAGATTAGCTTCCTAAGATGAGAAGTTGCCTTGTCTCCCGAAACGAAGAAAATGTGGTTGATGTAAAGGACTTTTCTTCCTTGCCTCATTTGAAACAAAGTAAGAGATTTTAGTGAAATCTCCGACGGTCTCGAGGTCGAGAAGTCGAAACGGGAATGTAGGCCAAGGTGTGATCGAACCTCATTAACAACCACATCTATTCTTGTGTTTGAATTCTCTCTCTCTTCTTCATATTGTGTTTGTGATATGATCTGAATTGCATTGAGTTAAAAGATTTTAGTAATCGATTTTAAACTTTCACAACGGTTCTTGTGAAATCAATATTTTCATATAGAACACCAATTCAACCCCCCCCCCCCCCCCCCCCTCCTCCCCTCTTGGTGCTCCAAGTAATAGCATCATTGTTGAGCAAGAAAATAATATCAAGAGGTAAATTTTCATTCATCAATGTCACCAGGCCAATCGACATCGATGAATCCAGCAAGTCGTAGACTCTCTCCGTTATAGCATAATGCAAGATTTGCAGTACCTTTGAGGTATCTCATGATTCTCTTCATTGCCTTCCAATATTGACACATTAAATTAGCCTGATATCGACTAACAAGATCCACGAAAAAATATGTCTGACCGAGTACACATCATACCATACATCAGACTGTCGACCACACTTGTATAAGGAACATTGGACATTTTCTTTTGTTCCTTTAGAGTTTTAGAGCACTGTCTAGACTTAAAATCTCGCCTTTCATAATGTGAGTGTTAATGGATTTACAACTATCCATATGAAATTGTTCCAAAACTTTCTTTATGTATGATTGCTACGATAAAGCAAGGAGTCATTTAGAATGGTCATGTTGAATTTTCACACCAGTATGTAGGCTGTATTCACCCATGTCCATGTCAAACATGGAGGGCAACCATTGATTAATGTAATGACAAAATTCTTATTATTTCCAGCTATTAGAATGTCATCCTACATATAACGTTCAAATAGCAAAATTATCCTCGAACTTATGAACATAGACACAATGATATTTATCAATCATGTTAAAACCGTACGAAACGATTGATTGATGAAATTTAAGATATCACTATCTAGATGATTATTTGAGTCCATAAATGGACTGACAACAAACTTTGCACTCTTTTTTTTTACAATAAAGTCTTGAGGTTGCTCTAAATTTTCTCATCTAGTTCTCTATTGAAAAATGTGATTTTTACATCCAATTGATATAATCTAAGTCGTTAATATTAGGCAAATTGAAGTAAACCTTACAATATGTGCAAAGATTTCTTCATAGTCAATACTCGTTGTTTGGGTGAAAACCTTTCGTCACTATGCAGGCTTTAATTGATCTATCTATTCCACGTTTAATTTTAAGAATTCATTTGTTCCCGATTTCCTTACAGCTTCACGGAAGATCAACCAAGTCTCAAACTTAATTTTTCTGCATGGACCATTACTCTTTCTCCATTGCATTAATCCATTCTTCCTTAGCAGTGGACGAGAGAGCCTCTTTGATGGATTCTTCCTACTATGTGAGCTTCATGTGGCCTATGTTCATGCAGCTCTTCAATTTCAAATCATCAGCGCGGAACATATTTTCTACTAGTCCATTGAAGGAAACTTTCAAGTTTGTTAGTTGGCGGTTGAGAATCTCTCCCACTCGGATCAAGTTGCGGAACGGAGAAGACAAACTTCTCAATGGGTTGATTCGTCTGTGCGGCCAATTCGAGAACTTCTTCTTCATTTAAAAGGAGACCCTTGTCTATCTTGCCCTACTTTGGGAAGTCATTTTCTTACATCTCTACTTACATATTTCTGTTATCGTACAATCTTCTCTTTCACCTATGAACACATAATCCTTAGAGGTGTCACAATATTTTATAAAAATACATTTCCACCTCTTGGACTCAACTTCCCTTACTTATGATAATTGTTTAGAACATTGGCTGCACAATCCCAAGAGCACAAATAACTAAGGTTAGATTTTCGACCTATCGAGTTACGAAAACATAGGTGAATAGCACAGAAATACCAAATGGATCTTGTTTTCTGCTTGGTTAGTCTTACGAAAACATTGAATTGAAGAGGAAGATAGTGAATAGCGCAAAAAGTTTGCTAATTTTATTGAATACTCAAAGTGGACAACAGAGAGTGTTTCTCGATGCCCAGCAATGAGGGTTTACACTTCCTTATATAGAAAGAGCAATATGCTTGCAAACATCTTGGTCGGGTACTCCTATGGGCCCCATCATCACCAATAATATAGGCAAAGCATTATTGCCCTCTTACAAGGTTCATTGTGCGTGACGCAGCATCGCACCCAGAACCTTATCCCTTATCAGCTTTATGAGCTGGTATATATAGAAAGAGCAATATGCTTGCAAACATCTTGGTCGGGTACTCCTATGGGCCCCATCATCACCAATAATGTAGGCAAAGCATTATTGCCCTCTTACAAGGTTCATTGTGCGTGACGCAGCATCGCACCCAGAACCTTATCCCTTATCAGCTTTATGAGCTGGTACAATGCTACTTTACTTTCCCACCGTTGAAAGTGGGCGAGGGCATCTCGTTACCCGACACTGGTTAGTGCCATCCAGCGATGCGGGTCTTCTTTTTCTCGTCTTTGGCCACTAGGGGCTGTACTCATTATCACTTGGGTTCCAAGGTGCCTCATCTTCGAAAGGCTGTGACCAGTCTTCATTTATCCTTGCTTGGACGTAATCCTCGAGATGATCATCCCACCACCAGGCATGGCAGATATCTTCTGCGCACTTCCAGAAATCCCTATTTGGATTTCTCTCTGTTCTTGATGTTTTAATGGCCGCGGGTCGTCCACAGTTACACCTTGGGTAGATGCTCCTTTCTGGATCTCGTGCTATGGTGAAGTATATTTGCTCAAATTTCCACAAGGCGAAGATTTCCTCAAGTGCTTCCTTGTGTTCTTCGTCCTTTAAACACATAATAACAATCCTTGATAATGTATCAGCCAGGATATTATCCTTCCCATCTATGTGCTCGAACTTGACTTGTACTCCTAGCCCTGTAATGAAATCAGAAAACGTTAACCAACGAACCCTTGAGGGTTTGTTTTGAGCGATCTTGGAGTAAAAGGATACAATCGCCTGGCAATCTGTTCGAATGATTATTTCCCTCTTGTCACGATAATAAATTTTGAATTTATCCAGGCTATGAATGACCGCCTGGATTTCCGCATCTATTGTGCTTTTGATGGGGCTGAATTTCCCACTAGCATATGCGCACACCTTTTCAGATGCCCTGTTCTGGCCAGAGAGTTTCCATTTACATATACCTCCCCATCCCTCCATACAACCGTCTGTCTCTAAGATAATAATGGCTTCCTCAGGTGGCAATTCCATTTCAGGTAGATTTTGTACCTGCTGTTTCACCTTGCTGACCAACGCCCAGTCTTGTTTATTCATTTTCTTCTCACCGGTTGGTGAAACTTTTGAGTAAAGTGGGCCTAGTGTTTTACCCAGGCCTGGGATGTAGTTTCTTGCATAATTGAGAATACCTAGCCAGGACCGCAATCCTTTTGTCATCTTTAGGTCGTCTTCTTTGAATTCTGCAACCTTTTTTATTATGTGTGGCTGCAGCTTGATTTTGGATTGCCCAATTGTGGCGCCAAGGAAGTCCACCTGACTTACTTCTATTTTCATCTTGGTTGGGCTTAGGACTAGCCCATTTGCCTCGCAAATTTCCATGAACCTATTCAGATGTTGGATATGTTGCTGCGGGGTTTCAGAAAATACCAGAATGTCATCAATATATACCGCAATAAATGCTTCGATTCCTCGGAAGCAGTTATCCATCTTGCGTTGAAATATTGCCGGCGCATTCTTCAGGCCGAATGGCATCACCAGCCATTCATACAGTCCATCGATGGCCCAGAATGCCGTCCATGGAATGGAGCTTTCTTCCATTGCTACCTGGTGGAATCCACTTTTAAGATCAAATTTTGAATATACCTTGGATCGTCCGATCCTTTGTATTATGGTGTTGATTCCTGGTAGTGAGTACTGGTCCTTTTTCGTGTTGTCGTTTAATCTTTTATAGTTGAAGACCAGCCTTTCCTTTCCCTTTTTTTCTGCACCGGTCTGAGGGTCGACCTCCGTCCCGGACTCAACTATCATGGCCGTCGTCCTATGCTTACTTGTTGATGGCCTGATGACTTTGAGTTCCAGAAGCTTTTCCACATGCTTGCGCATTTGCTCCTTCATCTTGGGCGTGACATGCTTTAGCGGCCTGTCTTCAATGGTTAACTCAGGATTTTTAATTTCGAGTCGGCATTTTACCTGATTTTTGGCCCAATGTTTTAGGGGCTCCTCCCCTATATATCCGAGTTCCTTTAGCCTTCGGAATGTTTGAGAATCTACAATCTCCCTGCTGATGTAGCCCTTTTCCTGATCTGTCAAGGCAATGTCATAATATTCATCCTCGTTTAAATCAAGTTCTTCTATTGAGGCTACCTGGTATGCTTCCCTCTGGGTCTGGACGTTTGTAACCAGCTTATAGAATGTGATTACGTCCCCTTCGATTCTTACTCCCCCTTCTAAAGCCCTAATAAAGTTGCATCCCAAAATCATGTCTATCCCTTTTGAAAGCGAGATGTCTAGGGCGAATGTCCTTGGGGTTCTGAAGAATTGTTCCCCTATCCACAGCTTCCCCTGTTTCACTATTTTTGAGGCTTTAGAGATTGAGTTCATACCTCTTAGTGTTACGTTTACTGAGGAGTCTTCTAGGTGGGAGCTGCTGATCTTTGCTTCCCTTACAACACAGGTCGTTGCTCCTGTGTCCACGATTGCATTGAGGTATTTAATTTCTCTATCTACCTCAATCCCTACCTTGACATTATACAACCCGTTATATTTTGGGCCCGATCTGCTGGCCATAGAGAATGCCTTCTCATCTTCCTCAGTGAGCATGGATAGCTTTTCCTCCTGTAGCCATTTGATAATCCCGTCCTTTTTTCTTAGCTCCTCATCCTTTTGCTTTAGGAGGATGTTTAAGAGCTGGTTCTCTCCTTCCAGGTCTTCTAACCTTCTTTCACTTTCCCGATCGATTTCCTGTACTACTGTTGTGGGCAGTCCTTTTGCTTTGAACTCTTTTATTTGCTCCAAGGCCTGATTTAGTTCCTCAATCAAGGCCTGCTTTTCTTTATCAAGTTTCCCATTAATGTCACCCAGAGCTTTGACGATTTCTTTCCACCTTGGCTCTTCGTGTTGTGTCGAGAAACTTCTTTCTCTTGGGATTGTGATATCAAAACAATATTTGCTGCATAAGCAACATATGACCATTTGGCAACTGGCGCACTTCATTCTCTCTTGCATTCGGGCTTCCAGTTTGCACGCCCTACAAACTTCTGCTCCTGTGGTATTGAAATCCCATGAGTGAATACACTCATACTCTTTCCTCGATACTCTGATCTGGGATCTCCAAGTTCCTGCTTTGCCAATTAGGGTGTCTTCTTCTATAAAAAATACCATGGCTAAATTTTCCTGGCCATCCTCGCCTTCAGAAAGGGAGTATATGTCGGAGACCTCGTCCTCGTCTTCTCCAACTGAGACTACTTCCTCGTCTTCCTTGATGGCTAAATTTTTGATGATATGCACCCTATCTGAATACTGTTTTCTATTTCGGCATTCGCTTGCATAGTGCCCTTCTTCTCCGCACGCATAACATTTGCACTTCCTATTTCTGAGATGTTTTCTTTTGTCAATCCTTACATGTGTCTTGTGCGGTTTCCCTTTATAGGTGGTGGTCTTCCTTCTTCCATACTTGTACCCGGGTTTTTTATAGTACCCTGGTACAGGAAATTCTCTACAGAAATCCAAATTTTTTAAAGACCTTTGGTATGCCGCCTCTCTACATACTTTTTCAAGGTAGTTTTGGGTGAAGGTGATCCTTGCCGGTACCCCAATAGTGTTGCCAGGATACTTCTCCTTGAAGGCTTTGGATATTCTGTCCCCAAGACCGTTGGGTAGCTTCGTAAAGAATTCATCGGATAGTTCCGATGAAATCCACATTCTCCCAGTTGCTGCTGCTAGGTCCATGTAGCTCGCCATGTATCTCTTAATAGCGATCCCGCTCATGTCCATACAGATTAGGCTTTTGATCGCCTTATATGCTGCGTCTTGTGATGTGGTTGTTCTAGTCTTTGGGTCTTCAAGATAGAAGATTCTTCTAATCTGTGAGATGGTGTTTTGGGTACCATTCCCACCCGGCGCTTGCTGCTTCATTTGCTCGTACTCCTTAGGGTACGCCATTCTCCGGGTCTGGAATGTCTTCTTTTCTGTTTCTCCGAGTAGATTCTCAATATAGATCAGCTTATCTTCGGATGTGGCAAAGGCTTTGTCCGCCATATGGTTAAGAGTGGTGGATTCCCATCTTTCGAAGATCTTAGGATTGGCGTGAGTACAAGCATAGACCCATTTTGTTGCTGAGCTGATGGGAGTGCGAAGAATTCTTCTGGGTTTTTGTACCTGAAGTTCCTTCCCGAGGTTGAGGGGTAGTTCTCGTAACTTCCCCATCCTTGCTGTGTTGTGGCTGGAGCGTAGCCTGCTGGACCTACCATGTCCACATCTGGTGGTCTATATTGGCTTGTTACAGACGAATTCACTAGTTCCGCTACCTTCTTTAGCTCCGGATAATCAGATATCATTGCTATATTTACACTTGTAATACTGGAGGTGTCTGGAGCTTCAAGACTTCGGAGGAATTGAGAGATAATTTCCTCCTCCCCCTCCCAACTTTGGGAAGATGGTGTTGAGGGAACATCTTTAGTGAGATCAATACCGGATTCGAAGGCCAATTGAGCCCATTCGTCGATTTCGTCTGTGAGCATGGCGATGGTGTGCTCTTCGTCAGAGTTGATTTCATCATCATGCTGATTATACTGCGGAGGCTTGGATGAGGTTGATACTTCATAGTCACCAAATCCGATAGAGATGCTGCCGTCGTATCGGACGCTGGTGCTCATCCTGGCGGGTTGCATTGGTATCACGACTGAGGATGGTGTTAATGTCCACTCGCCGCCGAGATGTGGCTTTGCGGAGTATTTGGTGGCATCAATCGCTCGTACCCCTTTAGAGCGTAAATATTCTGCCACTCTTTCAATCCTATAGGCAAACCCCACGTTCGGAGTGTTGGAGAGTCTGGAGGTTATGCTTCTGGTGATTAAGAGGTTGGCTTCTCCTCCTTCCCATGAGTCATATCCCTTGGTCCGAATCGATATCTGAATATGACGATAGAAATCCCGTATCGTCATCATGATGTCCGAAATGATATAGATTAGCCGATTGCCTTCCGCCAGATCAATCTCCATAGCCGCGATAATACTGCGGTCATCCTCGTTCCATCGGGTGTCTCTAAATACGAGGAATGCCATGGTGTCGGCATATCTTCGATGTAGGATTTGGAACCTTACTTGTAATACACCCAGGTGGATGTATTCCATACCTGCCCTGGTCAAGGCCGTATAGGACTCCTGTGGGATGAACGTCCTATCTTGTTGGCTGTTTCTAAGGATCAACATTCTTTCTTCCGATCGGTGATGGTACACCCGATGATGGATGTCATCACGCCTTGTCATATATAGTACTTCTGCAGGTACTGTCCGAGCTCTTTTCTGCATGGATCTCTGGAGCTCGGTCTCCGGGTTCATCAGGAGGGCCAGGGTGTGCTCCCTTGGTTGCCTTCCAACAATTGTCCTTCCTATGTTGCCTATGTTTCTGGCAACTCTTATGGCTTCATACCTGGCTCTTTGAGTCCTTCTGTAGTCTCTGACTTGGTCTTCGACTAGAGAGCTCCCTGGTTCTGCGATGGTACTGGATTCATTAGTTCCCAGTATGCTTCCCCTCGTGGCCATCTTTGACTGATCTGAGGATGTTGTAGGGATTTCTGATGACCTTTAGGTTGCCTCCGGCCTCCTTTGTAGATAATTTGAGGCTGCCGAGCTTTAGTGTGAGTGCTTCAAGCTCACTTCTGAAAGCTCCGATTGCAGGGGCTGCTTTGGCTGCTTCAATGTTCTTGACCCTTGTTTCTATCTGTAGGATTCTTTCTTCCAAGGTCAGCAACTTTGTATCACAACGGATTAATAGGAAGATGATAGAGTTGAGTTGCCTTGTTAGGGACGCGATGTTTGGATTATCTGATTTCTCAGTAAATCCGGTAGCGTTGTCCCAATCTTGTTTGGTGGCGCGTAGTGCTTCTATATATGCTGTGCTTGCCTTTGAATTGGCAAGACTCATTTAAGATAGGAGCGCCTCCTCCAGTCTATGGATCAGGATCTCAACTTTGCTGACTTTTGAAGATAGCTCTTTGACGAGTGCCTCAGTCTGTTGTTCGATGATATTTGGTTGCTCCGATATCCTGAGGACTAGTGTCTCGACGTCTTCCTTTGATAAAGGCTTCCTTCGCGTGAGAACTCCTCTGAGCCCGAGGATTTCCTTCTGAATGATATCCTCAGCCTCCTTCAGATTCCTTACTTCAGTCGTCAATTGATTGATGGCTGCCTTACTAGCCCTGAGATTCTCCTGGAGCTATTAATTGTCCTCACGAAGTTCTTTGACCACCCTGTCACAGCTGGAGTGGATAGCGGCGAGTTGTACCTTGTTACCAAGGTCAGTCCTGTAACACAAGATGGATAGGTTGCGACCAAGGTCCCTTTTGGATACCTTGTCAATTAGTGCAAGATCTAAGTATTCAAGTGATGCTTTCTCTAAAGTATGGGAGGTTTTGAATTCCTCGAACTTTTGTTCCCAAAAATTTCTTGTGGACATAAACTTGGTTAAGCTGTCTTTTCTTTGAGATGATAGGGGTTACTTTGGGCTTTGTGCTAGTTCCCTCTTGAAGATTGGTATATATATATATATTTTTTTTTACTACCCCGTTCTAATTAACAGCACTTGAAATGGATTTCTTATCTTTAGGACTAAATTAGTGTCTATCCTTAGACCAATTCTGACTCTTGGACATACATTCCCAACCAGTTTTCCCCTGAACGGCATATTTTGCCTTAAACGGGTACTTTGCGTCGGTTGTTTATGCAAATCCTCAAGATACTAAGGTCATAAGGCTATGAACACCATTGTTTGTCCTTGTAAACGATAATAATTTCAATTTCGTATGCCATACAATTTAGAACAGGAATTATAGAGATATAAAAAAAATCATAATGCATAATACCAATCTTCAGGAGAATAACTAGTACAAAGGCCGTCAGGCCCCTATCTGAAAGTTTTACCCCATGAAAGACATACCTGAACCAAGCTCTGATACCAGGTGAATAGCACAGAAATACCAAATGGATCTTGTTTTCTGCTTGGTTAGTCTTAAGAAAACATAGGTGAATAGCACAGAAATACCAAATGGATCTTGTTTTCTGCTTGGTTAGTCTTACGAAAACATTGAATTGAAGAGGAAGATAGTGAATAACGCAAAAAGTTTGCTAATTTTATTGAATACTCAAAGTGGACAACAGAGAGTGTTTCTCGATGCCCAGCAATGAGGGTTTACACTTCCTTATATAGAAAGAGCAATATGCTTGCAAACATCTTGGTCGGGTACTCCTATGGGCCCCATCATCACCAATAATGTAGGCAAAGCATTATTGCCCTCTTACAAGGTTCATTGTGCGTGACGCAGCATCGCACCCAGAACCTTATCCCTTATCAGCTTTATGAGCTGGTATATATAGAAAGAGCAATATGCTTGCAAACATCTTGGTCGGGTACTCCTATGGGCCCCATCATCACCAATAATGTAGGCAAAGCATTATTGCCCTCTTACAAGGTTCATTGTGCGTGACGCAGCATCGCACCCAGAACCTTATCCCTTATCAGCTTTATGAGCTGGTACAATGCTACTTTACTTTCCCACCGTTGAAAGTGGGCGAGGGCATCTCGTTACCCTACACTGGTTAGTGCCATCCAGCGATGCGGGTCTTCTTTTTCTCATCTTTGGCCACTAGGGGCTGTACTCATTATCACTTGGGTTCCAAGGTGCCTCATCTTCGAAAGGCTGTGACCAGTCTTCATTTATCCTTGCTTGGACGTAATCCTCGAGATGATCATCCCACCACCAGGCATGGCAGATATCTTCTGCGCACTTCCAGAAATCCCTATTTGGATTTCTCTCTGTTCTTGATGTTTTAATGGCCGCGGGTCGTCCACAGTTACACCTTGGGTAGATGCTCCTTTCTGGATCTCTTGCTATGGTGAAGTATATTTGCTCAAATTTCCACAAGGCGAAGATTTCCTCAAGTGCTTCCTTGTGTTCTTCGTCCTTTAAACACATAATAACAATCCTTGATAATGTATCAGTCAGGATATTATCCTTCCCATCTATGTGCTCGAACTTGACTTGTACTCCTAGCCCTGTAATGAAATCAGAAAACGTTAACCAACGAACCCTTGAGGGTTTGTTTTGGGCGATCTTGGAGTAAAAGGATACAATCGCCTGACAATCTGTTCGAATGATTATTTCCCTCTTGTCAAGATAATAAATTTTGAATTTATCCAGGCTATGAATGACCGCCTGGATTTCCGCATCTATTGTGCTTTTGATGGGGCTGAATTTCCCACTAGCATATGCGCACACCTTTTCAGATGCCCTGTTCTGGCCAGAGAGTTTCCATTTACATATACCTCCCCATCCCTCCATACAACCGTCTGTCTCTAAGATAATAATGGCTTCCTCAGGTGGCAATTCCATTTCAGGTAGATTTTGTACCTGCTGTTTCACCTTGCTGACCAACGCCCAGTCTTGTTTATTCATTTTCTTCTCACCGGTTGGTGAAATTTTTGAGTAAAGTGGGCCTAGTGTTTTACCCAGGCCTGGGATGTAGTTTCTTGCATAGTTGAGAATACCTAGCCAGGACCGCAATCCTTTTGTCGTCTTTAGGTCGTCTTCTTTGAATTCTGCAACCTTTTTTATTATGTGTGGCTGCAGCTTGATTTTGGATTGCCCAATTGTGGCGCCAAGGAAGTCCACCTGACTTACTCCTATTTTCATCTTGGTTGGGCTTAGGACTAGCCCATTTGCCTCGCAAATTTCCATGAACCTATTCAGATGTTGGATATGTTGCTGCGGGGTTTCAGAAAATACCATAATGTCATCAATATATACCGCAATAAATGCTTCGATTCCTCGGAAGCAGTTATCCATCTTGCGTTGAAATATTGCCGGCGCATTCTTCAGGCCGAATGGCATCACCAGCCATTCATACAGTCCATCGATGGCCCAGAATGCTGTCAATGGAATGGAGCTTTCTTCCATTGCTACCTGGTGAAATCCACTTTTAAGATCAAATTTTGAATATACCTTGGATCGTCCGATCCTTTGTATTATGGTGTTGATTCCTGGTAGTGAGTACTGGTCCTTTTCCGTGTTGTCGTTTAATCTTTTGTAGTTGAAGACCAGCCTTTCCTTTCCCTTTTTTTCTGCACCGGTCTGAGGGTCGACCTCCGTCCCAGACTCAACTATCATGGCCGTCGTCCTATGCTTACTTGTTGATGGCCTGATGACTTTGAGTTCCAGAAGCTTTTCCACATGCTTGCGCATTTGCTCCTTCATCTTGGGCGTGACATGCTTTAGCGGCCTGTCTTCAATGGTTAACTCAGAATTTTTAATTTCGAGTCGGCATTTTACTTGGTCTTTGGCCCAATGTTTTAGGGGCTCCTCCCCTATATATCCGAGTTCCTTTAGCCTTCGGAATGTTTGAGAATCTACAGTCTCCCTGCTGATGTAGCCTTTTTCCTGATCTGTCAAGGCAATGTCATAATATTCATCCTCGTTTAAATCAAGTTCTTCTATTGAGGCTACCTGGTATGCTTCCCTCTGGGTCTGGACGTTTGTAACCAGCTTATAGAATGTGATTACGTCCCCTTCGATTCTTACTCCCCCTTCTAAAGCCCTAATAAAGTTGCATCCCAAAATCATGTCTATCCCTTCTGAAAGCGAGATGTCTAGGGCGAATGTCCTTGGGGTTCTGAAGAATTGTTCCCCTATCCACAGCTTCCCCTGTTTCACTATTTTTGAGGCTTTAGAGATTGAGTTCATACCTTTTAGTATTACGTTTACTGAGGAGTCTTCTAGGTGGGAGCTGCTGATCTTTGCTTCCCTTACAACACAGGTCGTTGCTCCTGTGTCCACGATAGCTTGGCGTGAGTACCAGCATAGACCCATTTTGTTGCTGAGCTGATGGGAGTGCGAAGAATTCTTCTGGGTTTTTGTACCTGAAGTTCCTTCCCGAGGTTGAGGGGTAGTTCTCGTAACTTCCCCATCCTTGCTGTGTTGTGGCTGGAGCGTAGCCTGCTGGACCTACCATGTCCACATCTGGTGGTCTATATTGGCTTGTTACAGACGAATTCACTAGTTCCGCTACCTTCTTTAGCTCCGGATAATCAGATATCATTGCTATATTTACACTTGTAATACTGGAGGTGTCTGGAGCTTCAAGACTTCGGAGGAATTGAGAGATAATTTCCTCCTCCCCCTCCCAACTTTGGGAAGATGGTGTTGAGGGAACATCTTTAGTGAGATCAATACCGGATTCGAAGGCCAATTGAGCCCATTCGTCGATTTCGTCTGTGAGCATGGCGATGGTGTGCTCTTCGTCAGAGTTGATTTCATCATCATGCTGATTATACTGCGGAGGCTTGGATGAGGTTGATACTTCATAGTCACCAAATCCGATAGAGATGCTGCCGTCGTATCGGACGCTGGTGCTCATCCTGGCGGGTTGCATTGGTATCGCGACTGAGGATGGTGTTAATGTCCACTCGCCGCCGAGATGTGGCTTTGCGGAGTATTTGGTGGCATCAATCGCTCGTACCCCTTTAGAGCGTAAATATTCTGCCACTCTTTCAATCCTATAGGCAAACCCCACGTTCGGAGTGTTGGAGAGTCTGGAGGTTATGCTTCTGGTGATTAAGAGGTTGGCTTCTCCTCCTTCCCATGAGTCATATCCCTTGGTCCGAATCGATATCTGAATATGACGATAGAAATCCCGTATCGTCATCATGATGTCCGGAATGATATAGATTAGCTGATTGCCTTCCGCTAGATCAATCTCCATAGCCGCGATAATACTGCGGTCGTCCTCGTTCCATCGGGTGTCTCTAAATACGAGGAATGCCATGGTGCCGGCATATCTTCGATGTAGGATTTGGAACCTTACTTGTAATACACCCAGGTGGATGTATTCCATACCTGCCCTGGTCAAGGCCGTATAGAACTCCTGTGGGATGAACGTCCTATCTTGTTGGCTGTTTCTAAGGATCAACATTCTTTCTTCCGATCGGTGATGGTACACCCGATGATGGATGTCATCATGCCTTGTCATATATAGTACTTCTGCAGGTACTGTCCGAGCTCTTTCCTGCATGGATCTCTGGAGCTCGGTCTCCGGGTTCATCAGGAGGGCCAGGGTGTGCTCCCTTGGTTGCCTTCCAACAATTGTCCTTCCTATGTTGCCTATCTGGCCTCCTTTGTAGATAATTTGAGGCTGCCGAGCTTTAGTGTGAGTGCTTCAAGCTCGCTTCTGAAAGCTCCGATTGCAGGGGCTGCTTTGGCTGCTTCAATGTTCTTGACCCTTGTTTCTATCTGTAGGATTCTTTCTTCCAAGGTCAGCAACTTTGTATCACAACGGATTAATAGGAAGATGATAGAGTTGAGTTGCCTTGTTAAGGACGCGATGTTTGGATTGTCTGATTTCTCAGTAAATCCAGTAGCGTTGTCCCAATCTTGTTTGGTGGCGCGTAGTGCTTCTATATATGCTGTGCTTGCCTTTGAATTGGCAAGACTCATTTAAGATAGGAGCGCCTCCTCCAGTCTATGGATCAGGATCTCAACTTTGCTGACTTTTGAAGATAGCTCTTTGACGAGTCCTCAGTCTGTTGTTCGATGATCTTTGGTTGCTCTGATATCCTGAGGACTAGTGTCTCGACGTCTTCCTTTGATAAAGGCTTCCTTCGCGTGAGAACTCCTCTGAGCCCGAGGATATGCATATTATAATTTGTCCGCAAGAATATAAATAATGAAATAACAATACCTATGAAGTAGTGGCATCGACAGGTTGTTATATTCAATGTTGTCAAAATCGGACTAGACCGACTAGTTCAACCGGTTCAACCGGGAACCAACCAGTGATCCGGTCCGATTAAGTGTCAAAGCCAATTTTGACATTGAATCTAGGAAAACCAATTTAACCGATCGGTTGAACTAGGCCAATGAACCGGTTCAACTCCGTTCAATGCAAAATTTGGAAGTTAAATGAGGAAAAAAGGAAGGTTAGGAGGGGATATGATATGTATAAAATTAAATAGGAATTGAGATAAAAAGGTAATTTAGAACTGAATAATATTAAAATGGAAAATTTCAAAGGACATACATAAAGGAAATAAAAAGAAAAGTGTTAAACAAAAAGAGAAATAAGAATAATTTAAGATAAATTTATTAGTATAACATCTATCATCGTTAAATAATAGATATTAAATTAATAATAATCTATTTATATTTATATGTTAATCATTATTATTTATCATTATAAAATTTTTAATAAATAAAAATTATTTCAATATTATTTTTTTAATTTTTTTAATAAGTTATTAGTACAATATAACTTATACTATATCTTTATAATTATTATAAATAATATTATTTTAATAAAATTCGGTTCAATATGATCGAACCCGATTAGACCGGTCCAATCGCGACCTGGTGATGTCCGGTCCAGTCGCTGGTGCGGTTATGAAAACATTGGTTATAGTCCCACTATTTCCAAGAAATATTATCATTCATTATTTTTAAGAATGCGACAAAATTAATCTAAATGTTTAAATTTTGAATTCAAATATAATTCAATTTTTTTTTACTTTATATATTTTGAATGAAATAATAATTCAAAAGCACCGAAATTTATTTCGTGTGGTGCATCAAATTATTTCTAATATGACTAGGTCAATCAGAAATAGTGCAACGGGAACTCTTTCCCAAGGGGTGCCAATTAAATAATCACGCACCATCCTTCGCCTCGACGTCACATTAAAAAAAATCGTGCCACCACTGTCACACATCAACTCTATTTTTTAATATTGCATCAACTATGCACCAAGTCAGTTCCTCGAAACTTTTCTAGACATGCATTTTGGATTACACACCACTCGACAGAAAGACATTGATTATTGTGATAATATTTGAATCTCAAGGTGCTTTAGTCTTACAAAAGAACTACCTATGTATTCTTTAATCACCTAAATTACCAACTGGTTATTGTTTTATTATAAGCATGAAACATTGATTTTAGCACATAGCCAGAAAATAATATTGCCATGTTAATTAATTCTTACAATGGAATTAATTTAATTTCAAATCAATTTGAAATCCTAAGCAAGTTATCATGCTTAACAAAATTGGACATACCAATTTTAAATTCAAATTCACAATTTTAACACAGTCAAAATTTTAGGAAGGCGATTATTTGCAATAAATTTTGCACATAACAATTTTGAATTCAAATTCAAATTATTCAAAATGCCTTCCATAATTGAATTTAAATCACAATAATAAGTATCATTATGACATACATAGATGAAAATATTTATTTCATGTATGATAACACATTTATTAGGCAATATGTTTTATTGACATGCAAATCTCAACATTTAATTATTGCACTAAATCAATAGATGATTTTGTTTTAATAGCATTAAATTGCATTCAATATAAAAAAAAAATCTCTAAGAAAAATACATATTTTTCCTTATTTTCCTTATTTAGGTGAAAATTAGAAAAAAAGAAAACTGTTTATTGGACCTCTTGCCCAACTTCTACAACAATTTTGCGCTCATACTAGGCCCTCCCATCGGATCGGTGTTCGACCTTTGGAATGGCCCACGGGTCACCTCAAACCCGGCCTTGAGATTGACCCACTTTAACCTAGTCAAATCCGGTTAAAACTCAAGTTCAAGTGTTATCAAGTACTATAAGGTCGAAATCATCCATTTAAATACAAATTCTACTACTTTTATAACTAGAGAATATTTAAATGTTATCTATCCGAGTGGGATCATCTCTCAGCAAGAATTAAAATAAACACAATAATAACAACAAATCAACATCTCTTCTGACATATATTAGGATCCATCCGACTTCTTAGTTTAGGGTGAATTATTAATAAATTGAAAAAATTACTCTCGCGCATAAGTTGATTGATGCCAACAAGAACCATACACAAGTGCATTAATTGATAATTGACAAAACATTCAAACAGAAATGCACACATAAACTCAAAGATATCAAAATCTAATAATATATGTTATTACTTGAAGACTTCATAATCTACAATTGTTTTACTTGCATTTTAGGGTTCGCAAAAGTAGAATGAAAATCAAAACAAATTGGTTGAAACACAAGTGTTATTTTTGTTCCCTATGGGCTGACTAGTAGCTGATCAAGTTAGACCCCAACCAAAGGCTAGAGAAACAACCGTTCTGTAAGTTCTCTACCATCTCACCATATAGAGCATTATTTGGCTATAACCAAAGGAATAGAGAAAAGAGGTGTTTTGTAAGTTCACTATAGAGAATGGGACAAAACTGTACCGACATTCGTCGAATCATAGCGCAAGAAGACCGTATTGCCAAACTATAGCGCAACCCTCACATAACATTCTAGACAAATCCTAACTATATTCTACTAGGTTTGTAAGGGCGTTTTTTTTAACCTAACTCAGAGAAATTAGAAAAAAGAATTTTGGGGCCAAAAATAGGGGTTCCAAATCTTATTTTTGTAGGAGATGATGACTGGTTCTTCTTTTATATGTAATTGTTTGCAAATTCTAAACTTTAATTTAATTTATTTTCGATGCATAATCACATTTTAAATGATTTTTCTCGTTATGCGTGATAATGTTTTTCTAGGATTAGATGAAATTTAGGGCTCAGTTATAGTTTTTATAATAATTGATTTGTTCTTTGTCTTTCATGTGATTACTAATATAATTTTTTTTAGATTGACCATTATTTAAGTGTCATAAGGACGTAATTTCAAAAGTAATTTATTAATATTATTCAAAGCGAATGACAAGAAATGCATTTTATTCAAGAAATAAGAACACTCATTTTATTCAAGAAATCTTAGATTATAATGTAACTAAAATATTTCAAATGACCACGAAATAGGTGATTATTATTTTAATTTGAATTGAGAAAAAAATAATTTAACTAATTTTTTATATATTGTAGATGTTATTCTTACTTTTGTGAATTTTAATATCTTCTAACTCAATGTTATGTTATGAATCTACTTTTATATTATGGATTTAATGAAGGTTGGGAACCCTGCTCCCAAAGGATCGATAGGGCCAAGATCGTGCGCGTGTTTACACCCGTTCGATTAATAATTGACGGCTCATATATTCGCTTTTTTCTCATTCTTTTTCCTCCGAACCCTAACGCACGCACCCGATCGACTCACTTTTCCTCCTCGCCTTCTCTCTCCTCGCTTGCAGCCACCCACTCGCCTCACAATCCTCCACGACCTCGCAGGCGATGATGTACCTCCCTCATCGACTCTCCCGCCCGATGCCTACTCACTTGCTGACACTCGACCTTCGCTCTGTCGCTCCGATCTCTCCCGACGCTCGACCCCGCTCCTTCGCTCCACTGGCGTCGGGCGCCAGTTAATCTCGTGATAATCAACATTAGTAAAATTTGTAATCCAAATGTAACTTGTGGATTAAATTGGTCCAAATATTTATAACTAAAATATCAAAAATTTGTAACTCTTATGCACATGGTTCATATGTAACTTTGAGGTCTCTTTGGAAAGCTCTTGTGCTTTGATGTCAAAAAGGCTTTTACACTCGTGGGTGAATTCTATCGTATTACAACTCAAAATTACAATAAAGTTACAATTGATGTACATCATGTTACAACTCAAAATTACAACAAATTTGTAGTACTATCATATTGCAACATACAAAAACTCCACACATGTTACAACTCGAAGTTGCAACATTCCGGCAACAACCTAGACACACACGAAATGCCTCATGTTGATTACACAAATATACACGAAATTAGACATAAATGAGATTAATGGCACTCTCAAATTAAAGCCTCTTTAGTTTTTTAGGGTGGTGGCAGTGAGTGTTCAAGAGGTGGTGGCGGCGAGGGATCTCGAGGCGGAGATGGCGAGGGTTGCGAGGCAAAGACAGCGAGGGGTCGCGAGGGTTCCCGTGCTGCGGAGAGTGCTTGCGAGGCGGCGAGGGATCGCGAGGCGACGTCCAAGAGGGATGCAGCGGCAACCTACGAAGGCGATCCGCACAGAGGAGGCAGTCGGCAGAAAGGAGGAAGGAGGTTTAGGGCACGAATCGAAAGGTTTAGAGTGGGAAAAAACAACAGGGCATAGGTGAAGGCGATCTGCCAAAAAAGATGGCGACCTTCGCATAGGCGGCGGCGCATGATCTCTAGCAAGTTATCGAGCATTGAATGACCTCGCGCTGGTGGCGATGGTGACTGACCTCATGCAAGCAACAACAATGAACGACCTCTCACGGGAGAGGAGACGTGCGGGGTCGAGCGTCAAGCGAGATTGGAGCGACAGAGCTAAGGTCGAGTGTCGACGAGGAGGTCGAGCGTTGGCGAGGGAGTGAGCGTCGGGCGAGAGCGCCGACAAGGGAGGTACAACGTCAGCCTGAGGTATAACGTTAGCGAGTGGGAGGCGGCGAGCGAGGAGATAGAAGGCGAGGAGGAAAAGTGAGCCGATCGAGTGCGTGCATTAGGGTTCAGAGGAAAAAGAATGGGGAAAAAATGTACATATATGAGCCGTGGATTGTGAATCGAACGAGTGTAAACACGCGCATGATCTCGGCCCTTAATGAGCAGGGCGCTCCCCAATTAAATCCTTATATTATCTTTCATCAAAATTAAATTTTATTATTGCAATTAAAGTATGACTTATATCACATTTTAATAAATATTATATTTCTTGAAGATCAAATAATATTTATTATTATTAATTTAGTGTTTTTAAGTATACAACTTATTGTATTTCACATTATACAAAAAATATATATTAGATTTGAAAATATGAATAAAATATTAATGGCCAACATTTAATTAACTTATATATAAACAAATATTTGTGAATAAATGTATTAATTTAATTAGTTTATATAAAAAATATTTTTAATTCATGAGGTAAAATCTTATGACTCACATCCTCAAAGCCCACTATGATCCTACCTCTAAAAGTGATCATAACAACCAATTTGTGTATATAATATTATATATATATATATATATATATATATATATGTGTGTGTGTGTGTAAATATTAAAGTATAAGGTCCAATGATCGACGGAGCACAACAAGTGGTAAAACTTTGTCAAGGTCATTAAAATATCATTTTTGAACATGATAGAATAAAAAACAAAGTTCCAAGAATTACTTTTATATGTTAAAGTATTGCCTATATGAACTCCCTAGGAGTCGGGACAAAAATTAGCGTAATTATGATTCTCTTTATATTTGATCATCGCTTTAAAATTCTATGTATTGCATAATTTCTCTCGTACCCAACTTAGAATAACAAGCCTTTTAAATAGTTTTCAATAATGAGTATTCTATCTATGATTCGAATTTGTTTTATTTTCATATATTGTGATAGCTGTCCTAATTTGAAGTAGAGTCTTAATAAGGTTAAAATTCCTATAATCTTTAAAGTCAATCTATATAAACTTCCTAGGAGTTGACATAGAAAATAGTCGCAACCATAATCTATTTACATATAATTCAATCATTTTGTGCGTTGCATAATTTCTCTCATATGAAATTTCAAACACAAATCTACGCTCGAAATTATAAGAATCATACTTTTAATATCGCTCATCCACTTACTTTTGAATCTATGTTGAGTTATTATTGTAGAGTCCTAGTTAGGTTAAATTACTATCACTGATAAAGAGAGAACCTATACAAATTTCTTAGGGTCGGGACAAAAATTAACCTAGTTGTGAACCTCTTTTGCTTACGTCTAATAAAATTCAATCATCACCTTAAAATTATGTGTTGCGTAATTTCTCTCATACAAAATTTGTAACACAAATCTATGTTCAAAGTTAGAACAACAAGACTTTTAAATAGTTTACATACATATATTTTAGGGAGTATTCTATGTGATTTGAATGTCTTAATTCCATATATTGTGATAGCTTTCATATTTTTCAGGGATTAATGCAGTCTGATTAAAATTTCTATCACCTATAAAGGTGTCCTAATTTTGAGTGATTAAATGCAAAGCACTAGTCACGTTAAAATTTCTATCATTTTATAAAGAGAGTGTGCATACAAACTCTCGAGAAAGAAAATTAATCTAGGATTATGTCCAATAACATTCAATCGTCGCCTTAAATTTCTACGTGTGTTGCATAATTTCTATCGTATAAAATTTCTAACACAAATTTATTCTCAAACTTAAAACCACCAGAACTTTAAATAGTTTTCTCAATTTTTAGGATGTATTCTACTTATGATTCGAAATTATAGATGTCCTAATTTTGAGTGATTAATGAATAATCCTAGCTAGGATGAAATTTTTATCATTTATAAAGATCTTTAAAGGTTGAGATAGAAAATTAACTTAATTGTAATTATCCTCTGTATGCGTGACTTAAAGTATGCATACCTTCTCTCGTATGGAATTTTTAACATAAATCTATGCTCAAACTTAGAACAACAAAACTTTTAAATAGTTTCATATATTTTAGGGAGTATTCTATACATGATTTGAATTCATATAGATATTTTTAGGTATTAATGCAGAACCCTAGTCAAGTTAAAATTTCTATCACCAATTACCTATATAAACTCCTTAGGGATCGAGACAAAAATTAACCTAATTGTAATACTCTTCTATTTACTTCTGATAGTATTCGATTGTCACATTAAAAATATGTGTTGCATAATTTGTCTCATGCGATATTTCTAACACAATTCTATGCTCAAAATTAGAACTAGCTTTTCAAATGGTTTTAAAAAATTTTAGGAAGTATTCTATTTGTGATTTAGATTTATTTTATTTTTATATATTGTGATAAGTATCCTAATTTTGAAGAATTAATATGGAGTTATAGTCAAGTTAAAATTCTTGTCGTTTATAAATAGAGTGCCTATATAAACTCTATAACAAACATGACAAAAAATTAACCTAATTGTAATCCTCCTCTATTTACAACCTTAAAATTTTGCATGTCTAACTATGATTCAAAGTTGTATTAATTTCATGTATTGTGATAGATTGAGAGATTAATGCAGAATCCTAGTCATGTTAAAATTCTTATCATCTATAAACGGAAGGGTCGGGGTAGAAAATTAACCGTTACATAATTTTTCTCATCCAAAATTTCTAACACAAATCTATGCTCAAAATTAGAAAAACCATATTTTTAATTTCTCTCATCTACTTTTAAATTGATGTTGAGTGATGATTGCAAAGTCGTAGTCAGGTTAAAGTTATTATCACCTATAAAGAGAGCGCCTATATAAATTTCTTAAGATTGGGACAAAAAATTAACCTAATTGTGATCCTCTTCTATTTATGTCTAATATAAAATTTTGTGTGCATTGAGTAATTTCTCTCATCTAGAATTTCTTGCATAAATCTATGCTCAAACATAGAACAAGACTTTTAAATAGATTATATATATTTTGGAGAGTATTCTATCTGTGATTCAGATTTATTTTAGTTACATATATTATTATGTCATAATTTTGAATGATTAATGCAGTGCACTACTTAGGTTAAAATTTCTATAACCTATAAATGGAGTGTATATACAAATTCTCAAATGGTTGATGTAGAAAATTAACCTAATTCTTCTTTGTTTTTTGTCTAATAACATTCAGTCGCCTTAAAATTTGTGAATTTCTCTCAAAATTTCTAACACAAATTTACGCTCAAACTTAGAACAACTAGACTTTTAAATAGCTTTCATAAATTTAAGGGTATATTCTTTTTGTGAGTCAAAATAACTTTAATTTTAAATATTGTGATATATAGGTGTCATAATTTTGAAGCATTAATACAAGGTCCTAAAGTGGTTGAAATTCCTATAATTTATAAATGGATTACCTATACGATCTCCTTAGGTGTCAGGACAAAACATTATCCTAATTGCAATTCTCTTTTGTTTAGAAATACTATCTGGATTTAATTTCTCATACGAAATTTATAAAATAAATCTATGCTAAAATTTGTAGCAACCAAAGTTCTAAATAGTTTTCATAAATTTTAGGGTGTATTTTTTTTTGAGTTTCAATTGCTTTAATTTCACATATTGTGATAAGTGTCATAATTATGAGGGATTAATGCAAACTCCTGTAGGGGTTGAAATTCCTATCATTTATAAAAGAATTAACTGTATAAATTTGGTCCGGATATAAAATAAGCTAGTTGTAATTTGATTTTATTTACGTCTAGTCATATTCAATTGACCTCTTAAAATTGTGTATGTTGGGTAGTTTCTCTCATATGAAATTTCACACAAATTTATGCTCAAACATAGATCAACCAAAATTTTAAATAATTTTCATAAAATTTAGGATTTATTCTCTCTATGATACAAATTTATATTAATTCCTATCATACGAAATTTCTAATACAAATATATGCTCAAACATAGAGCAACCAAACTTTTAAATAATTTTGATAATTTTTAGATTCATATTAGTTTCATGTATTGTTATAGGAGTATTAATTTTAAGCAATTAATGCGGAGTCCTAATAAGGTTAAAATTATTATCTATAAAAACAGTGTCTATATAGGCTTTCTATCATCTATAATGAATGTACATATATAAACTCTCTAAGAGTCGACATAGAAAATTAACCTAATTATAATGCTCTTTCATTTACGTTGGGGAAGGAATCTATCCATGATTTACCAGTAACCCATATAGGTGGCAATGAATTCTATCGAGGCCTGAGCGATTATTACACCTTTGTGTAATTAAGGCCCGTGAGCTTTACATCAATCAAACCTTGTGCATCTAAGAGGTTTCTTAATATGCTAAAAGATTTGATTAAGATGAATGGCTTGCCACCCCTCTTATCCTCAGACAAGAAGCGGAAGTTGAAGTTCCCAATTAGAGTCCAAGGGAAATTCACCGAGCTTAGGGCACACAAATTAGTGAACACAACCTATTCCTAAGGTTTGGAAGGGAGCTCACATACACACATGATAGCAAAAAATGAAACTTATCACAAAAAAAATTGTAGCATGAAGGAAATGAGTGGAAGTGAGTCTAGATGTAACCTGAGTGTCCTGCCCACACAAGGGTAAGACAATATATACCTCTGAATGCGCCCAACCCCTCGTAGCAGATAGCGATCCAAGTAGTGCCCATGCAGTGGATGACCTGTTTAACTTTTACAGAATTTACATGGGATTCAATTAAAATTACAATGCCCGGTTTTTTAGCCTTAATTATGTCATTTAATCCACTCTAATATTGGCCCTATACCCCCCGACAGTTCCATGCCAGCATCTTCATCATCGAAGTGAGTTGATGCATTACTGACCGCATGCCTCACGTGTGTCCACCAGATCCTGAACAAAAGAGGAAACTAGTGAGGAGGCATTGGCCTTGCTGACTGAGTCTTTCTTAACTCCACACTCGGCCTTCTTGGAGGCCAAGCACGACAGCGGCGTCCACCAACTCCTGCACAAAAGAGGAAACGAGGCATTGGCGATGGAGTTTTTCATACCTCCACACTAGGTCTTCTTCTTGGAGGCCAAGCACGTCAGCGGCGTCCACCAACTCCTGCACAAAAGAGGAAACGAGGCATTGGCGACTGAGTTTTTCATACCTCCACACTAGGTCTTCTTCTTGGAGGCCAAGCACGACAGCGGAGCCTTCGATCTTTGGAGTTTGGACTTCATTTTCTCCGTTCGGATTGGTGGGGGTGGAGGTTCAAAGAACTCCTCGGACGAGGCACACTACCCCCTTCGTCGCCGTCTACCTGCATGAAGCTAAGATTCACCCCGGAAATGGGCTTCCAATAGTCCAGGACAAGTTTCGTCCCACTCATTTATCAACGTTTCAAAGAAGTATATTAAAGGTACTCAAAGGAAGGTGCATATCAATTGATCAACATGTATCCAATTACCAATAGTAGAGATTCACATCCAGTATATAGTATGATGAATAATATAGCTACTTTGAATTATCACAACATTATCATTAGCTCAAAGTTAAAGACTGCTTTAGAAGGAACTATTCAACATTTTGAAAAAGCTTTAAAATGCCATTTAAAGATACAATGAATTAAACTCCATTCTCTTGATATAAAAAAGAAAAAATATTAACTAAAAAATAATATTAATATACTATAAGTATTTTTTAAGTACATTAAAAAAGGATAAATCGTATAAAAAAAAAGGCCAGAATTTTAATATTCATTGTAGATCTGGCATGAAATTTTATTGTTTATAAGCCATAAACTTTTAAATTCATTGCAGATATAGCCTAGTACTATTTTTTTTTGTTGAAAAAAATGTTAAAATATTGATTCAATAATCAGTATTTTATCATTTCATTTCATGCAACTTTGACAATATAATAAAATCAATCAAAGTTAAAGTAATATTATATTTAGATATAACAAGCTAAGAAAATAATAATTTGGTGACTTTATACTCAATTATACATGTAAAAGGTATTGAGTCGACTTTATGATCTTATTTTTTAAAGTTATAACAGAGGTTATAATTGCAACTAATTTAAAAGTTGTGAGTTTTCAAACAAAAATAAAAGTCTAGGCTAAATCTTATGACCAATCCAAAAGTTCAGGCTTTTTTTTAACAAATTTACCCTAATAAAATATTATCTTAAATATATCGAACAAGACATTGTACAAGTTCCAATTCTAAGTACACTTAAGTCATTTGATATTTAGCGACAAATAGGGACTCTACCACTAGTCATGCATTGCCACCTCACTCATTCTCTCATCCCCCTCTTTGTGCTCGAGAGCAAGAGCTCGCTGCTTTGTTCGCCGCTGCCGGATGCCTCAGCCTCACTATTTCTCTCCCTCCTTTATAGGCCTCAAGAGAAGAAGAGGAAAGCTCAAACGGAATTTATGTTTTTTTTTTTTTGTGTATGTTTACTTATGAGTTATGTGCTCTGCTGGCTCCATCATCTCTATTTGCTTTGGCTTTTGTCTTCATCCTCTATTTAGTACTCTAGGCTGTGAAAATGCCCCTGCTCATTTGCAGGGGAGCTTTTATTTTAGTTTTTTAGTTGGCTCCATAGTTGGCAACAATGGTGAGAACTTAGGATACAGACCCTTAAATTAGTCAAATATGCTTGGCCACAAAAGTTTTCAAATTTCCCCTTAACATTTTTCTAAGATTCTTCTAAAAAAAAACATTTTTCTAAGATTCATCACATCATTTCTGTCATAATGGAGATGATCAACCAAAAATCATGTATTTTTTTTCTCAATCAAATTAAGTCTGCCTTTATACAAATAAGATAAACAACATTTATTCCGTCTTTATACATATGAATATTTTTTCGAGAAATTATCCTTAAGCCATTGTTCACCCTACATTCAGTAACAAGAAGTTATATGACAAATAAAATTGAGAATAAAGGTACATCAAATAAGATGGATTTGAGCAAAGGGAGGACAAAAAAAAAGAAAAAAGGAAGGGATTAGAGATCTTACTTTATACTGAATAAAGACCAAAATAATCACATCTGAACCATAAGTACTTGATATTCTATATGCCTACTAGCTCCATGCGTGCCTCTTACGAAATAAACCCTGAAGGAAATATACCAACTTAACATAATTCGTGCATATTTCCGTAAAACCTTATCAAGGAAGTTAATAATAATATAGAAAATGTTAGGCTTGAAGACATCCTAAGTCCCATTTCAAGCTAATCAAAGAATTTAGTTGAATAACAGCTTAAATTACTACTTGTATGGGTGTACATGGGAAGTGAGAGGCGAGATACCAAAATACTTGGCACTGAAGTGCCATAGGAAAAGAAATTCAGGTGGAAACTGAAATGCAATAGGAAAAGAAATTCAGGTTTCCACCGGATGACATGGTATTGCCCTTGATGAGCACAAATATTTTTACTACACATTGTAAATGAGAATCATGCATCTCATGCATCCAAGATTCAGAAAATGCCAGCAAAATATATTGCTACATCGAGTTAAAGTTACCTCCTCATAGTAAGATGAACAGCAGAGCACCTAAAACACTTGTAGAGATGAAGTGATTCTCTCCCATATTTGCGACATCTGGTTGATTGAACTTTATGCGGGAAATGTGGTAGCATTATAGCCTATAGATGTATTGAAAACAGCTTAGCTGCACGAAACCATAATAAACTTATCAAACTATTGAAATAGAAAAGATGTTGACGAAAGTGAGTTAGCAAATTCACATGTAGTAAGCAAACAATGAAAAAAATAAAATAAATCATAAAGCAAAATTTCAGCACCATGGTGAGATGCCATAAAACATAACATGAAAATGGTACTGATGGATCCTGGTATGTAAAAACTTGATTAGAGATCGGATGGCCAAGACCACTCACTTAACTACAGACAACATTTGCAGTTGATTCCCACATTAGTGGTCAGATAGAGACAAGCTTTAGCATGCAGATTTAAATTGGCGTGCCTTTCACATTAGTCAGGTAGCAATGTAGCAACATCAAAGAAAGCTAACTCTTTCTTTTTTTACCAGAAATGGTTTTAGGCACCATCCTTGTGCAAGAAATGGTTTTGTCAGTTAACTGACCAAAGAAAGAATGCATGAGAGCCCAATACATATATTAAACCAATGGATCCTAGACATTAAAATAAATAAACCACAATGCATCAAGTTCTTTTGCATTTGGAAATTTTTTTGCCTGTGTATATTCCAGACTTCCAGTGCATACAACATAGACAGCGAAAGTTAGACAAGCTCATGAATGAGGCAAAAGGAACTTCCTGACATAGGTGATTTTATGAATTTACAGAAATAAATAGAGCAAGTTTCCAATGCTTTTATTCTCAGACAAGGTCATGAACCCATTATGTAGAGCTAATCCATTGTTCTAAAGAAAGCAGGATAGATAAAACCTAACCAAATTGGGGGCTCTAAGACCAGTGACTTGGACTTGGACGCGCTATCCACCTGAGCCAACCAATTTGGTTTCGTAAAGCTCTTTCAAAGAGACAAGGTTGTGTTTTGCAAGGAAAATGTTCGATGACCAACTCAATTAAGGGTTCACTGAGCTACGTTTCTTTGCATTGAGAACTCCATTTTTTTTACTAAGAAGAGGAGATCTACCAGATTTGTAGGCATCACATTTTTATTAATGAAATTGATATTTACATTGTATTTAAAACTCTTTTAGTTTCCTTTATGTGTTGGTGAGGTATAGACATCATTGAAGTCTAATGTTCATACCAAATTTGGTGGAAAATTATGTGCAAAGACTTAAGGTACAGCCCATGTGTTAACATCATGTTTTGGCACACTTTCAAAAAAACATCATGTTTTGACAACTAGCAGGCAGGTTTGGGTATTTAAAATACATACAATCCATGTGTTAGCATAATTTGAGCATATTTACGTTTAGCACAATACGAGCATATTTACGTAAAAACTTATTGAGGAAGTAAAGTTATTTAAAAGCCACTTGCCATAGGAAGCAAAAACATCATACACAAAACCACTGTGAGATAATATTGGGCAACTTTATGACTAAATGTCTCAATCATCTTTAGAGGATTTGTTAGTGGAATATCTTTTGGAACCATTTCTTTAAACATGAAAAATAAGAAAATATATATGTATCATTTACCAAGCATATGAAAATGGGGGAACATATTTCAAAAGAATATTTTTCTGGTTCATATATTAAGAACCTTTATGATATTTCATAAAAGAGATATATCAACAGAATCAAATAAATGATTTCCGGCATGTCTTTTAATATTTTCCCTCGCTCAAGGCACCAATGACATGTCAAAAAGAATATAAAATTTGAAAAAGTATAAGTTTTACCTGTGAATTAATTGAGAATTTGATCCCAAAAGTCATTGCAGCAAAGAATGGAAATAGGTTGTATGTAGTTCTTCGGGACATAACATGGAATCTGAACCAGAACTGATAGTAGATGATTACTCAATTTTCTTAATCATCGATCCTATTCATTAGAAAAAGGAAACACTCGGATCATTTTTAAGTCTTGCAAGAAATGAAGATCCAGAAAAGGAACAAAATCACATAGCTAAACTAAAGTTTTCATCAATGAGCTCCAACAACCGCAATAAAAAATAAAAGAACGCATAGAACGAATTAGGAAAAGGACAAAAGGCATAACATTAGAACTTAGAATTGGGAACAACATGAAGAATGGTTGAGGGCGACATCCAGAACCTTCAAGCACCTCAGGGCGACGGGTCGGCCGACGAGTTCAAGGCCACCTGCGGCAGGTTCCGAGGGGCTTAGGTGAGGGCGACGTCCAGAACCTTCGAGCGTCAAAGCGCGGTGGTCGGCTGACGGCCAGGAGAACGTCTTAGTCAGGCCACCGGCGGCAGATTTTAAGGGGCCGATGAGACGACACGTAAGGGCAACGTCCAGAACTTTCCAACGCCAAAGCGCGACGGCCACCTGCCACCGGCGACAGGTTTCGAGCGCCAAAGTACGACGGCCGCGCCAGTCGGCTGACGGCCAGGAGAAATGGTGGCGAGAGACACCTGAGTCCAGGCCACCGACAGCAGGTTTCGAGGGGCCGACGAGAGGACCATGAGGGCGACGCCCAGAACCTTTGAGCGCCAAAGCGCGACGGCCGCCGGCCAGGAGAAATGGTTGCGATGGACGGCACCTGCCACCGGCAGTAGGTTTTGAGGGGACCGGCAGGTTAGGGCGACGTCTAGAACCTTCGAGCGCCAAAGTGCGACGGCCGCGGCGGTCGACCGACGGCCAGGAGAAATGGTGGCGAGAGACGGCCCTGAGTCCAGGCCACCGGCGGCAGGTTTCGAGGGGCCGATGAGAGGACCCGCAATGGAAAGGAGGAGGCTGGAGGTGGAGGTGGAGGTGGAGGCGAAAGCGGCGGCCGGCTGCAGTGGTGGAAGTAGTTGGGCGGTCGGAGAGGGTTTGGGCGGAGGTTTGTGGGGGAGGTAGAGGAAGGAGAAGAGAACCGGAGACCAAGAACATAAATCTTGGATTTGTAATTGTAGGGAGGCATCAATTTTAATAAATGAGAAAATAATCATATTTTTTTAAAATTAGTAATTTTTTAAATGCATGAAAATAAATTATTCTCTATAAGCCCTCAAACTAAATAATTAAAAAATACTATATAGAATAATAGATTTTATTTGTATATTTGAAAATTTTCTATTCTCTCTAACATATAGTTTAATTAGAAAATCTAGTATCACACGTCAAAATCTCATCAATCTACTATTTTGAAGATATATAGTTACAACAATGGTTACAAAAATAATAAAAATAGAATTACTATCAGTGGTCCTAATAATTTATGGGGGCCAAAAGCGAACAAAGCACTATACAATAAGTCGACTTATTGTGTAGCAAAATTTCTTCTTTACAATAGGCCAAAAATGAGTTATAGCTAAAAATGAGTAGTATACTCCTCTTAGCGATAATTTACACATATCATCAACTAATTATAGATACAATATGTCTCCATAATTCTATGACAATCCAATGGCTTATGATTGGTTATAGAAGTTTTCTCTCAATCATAAAAATAATGAGGTTTATCTTCATACATTAAGAACTACAAAAAAACTGTTCAAAGCCTCAAAATGCTCAATAACAATGAAAATTTTAGGAAAAGACTAAAAATAGTACATTCATTCAATATGAAAATTTTACCCTTTTCGACCGTTGAGATTTGGGTTATTTTTTTTAATATTAATCTTGATATTCAAAAGTCTATTAAGAAATTTAATTTGAAAAAAAGATGATAAAAAATTAAACCTTAGTTCATATTCGCCCTATTTTAAAGTTCATTATGAAATTAGTTGAACCGATGTTGACAATAATATTATTATGGGTCAATAATATCCACTTCATTTGTCGAAAAAATACTTGAACTATGCCAATACCTCTTCCAAGTTTCTAACCAAAGGGATATTTCTCTTTTTTATATTCTTTACCACCTTGCTTTATCGTTTTAAATCACTATTTAATAATAGGAAAAGTAATACAAAAAATTATGTAATAAGGTCTTTCCCATTCAGAAAATATTATGTAGCCATTTATATTTATTATATAAGGTAAACTCTATTTATTGGTAATGTCATGGAGGAAAGGAAGGATCTTTCTACTAAAGGAATTGGAGACTAAAAATTTACCAAGATAATCAAATTTACGTGACCCTATAGTCAAGGCCTAGCTTGTAGCTTTGTGCCAAGAGATAAGTTATCACACAAACGAATATTTTTCATTGCCTCACTTTTTAGCTTAAAAGGGTAAGATAAAGCTTCCAAGTATGGACGTTACTTAGTCATCCTCAAATCAATCTTTTATTCTAAATCTTCTCTTTTTTTGTTATTTACTTACACTACAAGAAAATTGAGATTTTTCGACGGACAATTTTCGACGAATACAATTCTTTTGCAATTTGCGACAGATTTTACGACGGATGGTAAACCATTGGAATTTCTGTCAATAGACGAAATTTCAAAAGTAAAAGAAATAAATTATGAAATATATTATATTATTTTTTCGACGGATGCCTATCCGTTGGAAGTTTCGACGGTCGCGTCCGTCGGTAATAAAAGTAATGAAATATTATGTAATATATAACATTATTTTAATATATAATGTAGCCGGTATTTTATTATTATAATTACCGACGAAAGTTGAGACGGTCTGAACCGTCGATAACTGTAAAAATAATTAAATATTATAATTTATACATGTCAAAATATATAATATGATTGGTTATTTATTTATTTAATTATAATAATATTTATCATAATATATATTATATTTATTTAATTACCGACGATTTGGACCGTCGATACTTTCGACGGTCCGAGGTCGGTAATTGTAAACATAATTAAATATTATAATCATATATATCATAATATATAATATGATATATATTTTTTTATTTATTTACCAATAGTTCGGACCATCAATAGTTCTAATTTCATTCCCGCCCACCCTCCCCGCTATTTTTTCTTATATTTTTCCTCTCTCCTTCCATCACCTCCTCTCCCCCTCCGTCTCTTTCCCCCCTCTCATTCGCACTCCCTCTCCCCCTTCGACAACGGTTCTTCTCCGGCTCGGCTCCAGCTCTCTCCCCCTCCGATAGTGGTAGCTGTTCTTCTCCGGCTCGGCTCCGACTCTCCCCCCCTCCGGCAGTGGCAGCAATTCTTCTCCGGCTCAGCTCCGGCTTCCTCTTCGGCTCCCTTCTCTCCGGTTCCCTCTCCCTTTCTCTCGATCAACCTCTCTAATCCGGCCGCAGTCGACTTGGGCTGGCCGATCTAGCTGGTGCGGCCTAGTCTGGCCAACCGCAACCAGACCGGCTATCAAAAAGTTTCGACGGTCACGGCCGCCAGAACGTTTCGATGGTCGCGGTCGTCGGAACTCTTTGACGGTTGCGGCTGTCGAAACTTTACGACGGTTACAACCATCCGAACTTTCGATGGTCATTTTCGAACCATCGAAAATTGTTTTGTGATGCCTCCTTTTTCGACTGATCAGTTCCGTCAATAAATCCGTCGAAAACTTCCATTTCTGATGGATTCTTTCGACTTTTCGATGGACATAACTGTCGAAAAACTCCATTTTTTTGTATAATTATACCTCCCTAAACTATCGTAATTTTTTGCTTGCATCTAATTCTAATATTAAACTCACCGTGTGTCCCTAAACTATAACAAAATTTTCATTTTAGTCCATCCATCACTTTTTGTTAACCTTTTCATTATTTTTATTTATTTATTTATTAAATGACTAAAGTGCCCTCGTTATTTCAAATAAACTCTCTATAGATTTGAAAGAAAATGAATGCAGTTCTAATCCTTCTCTGTTTACATCCAATAACATTCAGCGTTAGCCTTAAATTTCTATAAAAAGAGTGCATATATATTTGTGATTCAGTTCTATTACATTTAATAATAATTAGTTGTGGAACGTAATTCACCTCATACGAAATTTATAACACAAATTTATCCACAAATTTATAACAAACAAGCCTTTAAATAATTTTAATAAATTTTAGAGTATACTCTATTTTCTAATTAAAAAATATTCTAGTTCCATTTATTATGGTAGATGATCTAATTTTGAGGAATTAATGAAGAGTTCTAATGAAGTTAAAATTGTTGCGCATATTACTTTCTAAGAGTCGGAGCAAAAAGATTAACCTATTTGTAAACCTTATTCAATTGTTACATTAAACTTTTGTGTGCATTATGCCCTGAGATTTTTTTTCTTTGTCTGTCTAGAAGACTATCTCGACGACGTTACTTAATTATATGATTAATCAACATACTAGCTTACATAAGTGGAAGGCTCATTTATAATAAACTTTTTAGCATGCGGAAGCTATTCATACAATATTCAATAACCTGTGGATTCATGAGCCCTAAATCTATACAATAATGGCTCTAAATTTATGTGCATATCACTCGTCATAGGAGCCACCAACCATCTCATCATCTCCATCAATCTCATCCTGCACAGATCCAAGTACAAGGGCATACGTAGGGTCACCCATCACGATAATAATATGAACCATGTATCAATATCCATAATAACTATTAATTCTATTAATAATGCATAATCTATTATCAATGATACTATAACAAGTATCAATTAATAATAAGCAATTGATCAATCATAATAATTATCTATACCATCAATTTGATGATAATCAATCAATATCAATCGCTTCTATTATCAACTATTGTTAATAAATAGTTCTATTGGCCAATGTCAATGGAGGCCCTATTTAATAATTATCAATAGTCTATCAACCATTAGGACGAGATCAATCATCCATCAGTCACTAGGACGCAATTCAATTATCAATCAGTCACGAAGGCGCAATTCGATTATCACTCAACCTTATAGGTTTCAATACAATCATCAATTCAATTATCCATCAACCATATAAGTTGCAATACAATCATCAATACCACAAAGGTTGCCATACGATTGTCAATTAGTCAATTATCTCTTCAACCGCAAAGGGTGCAATAAATCTTCAATACCATAAAGGTCACACAATATGATTGTCAATTAATCAATTATCAATTATTTATTCTTTAGACACTAAGTTTTCAATACAATTGTCAATACCATAAAGGTCACAATACAATTGTTCAATTATTTATTAATCTTTGGAATTACGAACCATAAGGTCGTGTCGAGATCTCTCATTTATTAAGGGAACATCATGCCGTGTGAGGTCAATCAACCATAAAAGTCACAATACGCAAAGCATTATGACCCACAATTTCCATCTTTTATTTTATTTACTTATGATGCCTATCTTTATCAACTATCAATTAGGTGTCTTTTTAATTTGAGTACAATCACGAGATCATATCAATCATGTCATATCAATTAGGTGTCAATCAATAAATCCATACACTTATTATCAATAATCAATTTTCATCGATTCCAATTCTCCACTATAAATTTTTAATAAACAATATGTGATGAAGTCATTATGCCCATAATTCAATTGTATCGATCAGTCAATTATCAATATTCATTTAATAATCAATCTATATATCAATTTATGATAAATTATTAACACATCAATGACTTAATCAACAATTAATAATCAATGGTCAATTGTGATACTACTATGTTCAGGAATCATCAATATAACCATTATCTTAATTAACTATAATCAATAACTTATCAACATTGTTTTCCTGAACCTAACCTGGGCCAGGTAGGGTGAAACTCGGGTCGGGTTCAATCTCGTTCGACATCGAGTCCTTGGCTAAGGAAGAACTCGGTCCGGATGTGGTGTGAACTCGGACCAGGTCGGCCTAGTTCACCTAATTCCATTCTCTATACCGAAACCTGGGTCGAGTCAAGTGGCACCCGGGCCGATTCGGCCTCATTCAATTTTTATTCGTGTTCAGATCACGAGACTCGAGTCGAGTAATTTGGAACCCGGTCTGGGTGGAACCATCACTGTTTGCGTCTCACCTGAGTATCACAACTTGGGCCGAGCTATACAGAACCCGGGCCGAGTTCTATTGCTGTTGGGAAGTCACCTTTTCGGCCCGATTTTTGACCCGCCTATATATGTCATACGATATCCAATTGATGCAAATAATATATCAATGTAATCTCTATATAATGGAGAAGAGTCTAGGGGTCCATGTCATGGAAAACTGACACCATGGGGATCCCCTACATATCTTAAGTTGGTTGAAAAATCAACTAGGAATTCTCTAGTTTATTGGTTGTACAAATGTCTATACTTTGGTCGATGATTTCTGTTGGATCTTGTTCTCTTATATTGGAGCTTCGAAATGATATGTTGGTCATGCTTTCAGATGTCTCAGTTTGTGAGAAAATGGAGAAGAAAGAGGGGCTCATGGTGCAGAAATTTTTTGGAGGCTAATTTATCATTTCTAGCCAATTTTTATGCCCTATTTATATGTCTTAATTAGGGTTTTTACTCCTATTGGGCCTTAGGCTAATTCTCCATCAATTATGATCATCCATCATTAATTATTTTATGTCAAATATTCAGATTTAATTAAATATGAATTTCACTGATTATTTCATATCCATACTTATAAAAAATCTATCTCTACTCAAATTACTTTTTATCTCTTCCATAACTTCTTTCAATCAAACTCTACTTTCACCTTTTCCTTTTATTTCCTTCTTTTCTCTAATTTTTTGTTATAATATAATTCTTGGGCTAAACTAATAATAAATATTATTTTAATGACTAAAATATTTTTAAGCCATAAAACTCTCAATCCTCTTCTATGTGGGAGTCATATGTTCATCAAACATTCTTTTGGACCTCAAATCACCCTAATTCCACTTTAATTATAATTCCTACTCCAAATAGGACTTAATCTTTCTTTAACAATTGAACTTAAGCCAAATTACTTTATTGCCCTTAATGAAATATTGTGGTGCTACATTACAAACTTTCCCCCATATGAAATCCATAACACAAATCTATGCTTAAACTTAGAACAACCAAACTTTTAAATAATTTTCATAAATTTTAGGGTGTATTCTATTTATGATTTAGAATTATTTTAATTTAATATATTGTGAGGTTAAGATTCTTATCATCTATAAATAGAGTGCGTATATATACTCTCTAAGGGTCGAAATAGAAAATTAATTTTGTAACGACCTCAATTTTTGATAAAAAAACAAATGAATATCTTATTCATTAATGAGATATGGAAAATCATGATTTTATATTTTGGAATTATTTAATTCCGAAATTGATGAAAATTATGGAAGAAGTTGGAAAGAAAAAAATAGAGGTGAAATTGTTACTGAGATATTTATGGGATTATAAATTAATTCAAATTTAATTAAATCTGAAAAATTATGGGATGATTAATTGGTGATGGATGAAAAAGATTGATTCTAAAAGAGTCCAAGAACTAATATAAGTGACCCTATCTTACAACTATAAATAGACATTAAAGGGGGTGGCCGGAAACCCTCTTTAGCCAAATAGAATTTATGCATCATGAGCCTCACTGTCCTCCATTTTTACGCAAACCGAGAGATTCCAGAGGGCATCCGGTAGCTGGTCTCGAAGCCCCGACATAGGAGAAAAGCCTCGAGGTGATGGACGTGTGTTTCAAGGTCACATAGCGAAGATATCGCCGGCCAAAGTTCCATCAGCTTCCTGTAGTTCTAGTTGTGTTTGGATGGAGTGGAATATGATGATGAGGAATAAGGTAGCTAATGCGATAAGAACAAGTAGATATGATGGGTCAATTTTTTATGGGTTTTGAAATAAAAATTGACATTATAAATATAAAATAAAATATTGTTAGTAACAAAAATAAAAGTAAAAATTAAAATTTTGTTTAAAAAAATCGTTAAAAAATATTTTATTTAAACAAAAATTTGGTTTTTAATAATTATACGTAGTAAAATATTAAAATTTTTAATGAAATAATAAGAAATAATATTATATTAATATGTTATAATAAATAATTTATGTTTAATAAATAAATTATTTTATAAGATACATGTGTGCGAGAGAGAAAATAAAGAAAGAATAAAAGAATAAAAGAAATTGACAAAAATGTCAACATGTGAAGTCAAAACAAAAAAGAGCTCGGCGGCTATAGTGCCTCGTGGATCCAAGGCAAGGAAAAAGGGGGTCACGTGACCTCTTTTCTCGGAACTGGGTTCCGTCTCCGGTTTCATCAAACATCACATCGTTTGGTGGAACCGACTGGAACCAGAGCCTGGTTCCAGTTGCCACACAGGGCCCATATGTTATGGTTATGATGATTAGAAAGTCGCGCAAATCGCATTTCTTTGTCGATGGTAGAACTCGGCCCAGGTTCTATTCTGTCCAGCTCGAATTGTTTGAAATCCGAACCGAATCAAAATTGGAACTGGTCTAGATGGAGTAACCCAACTCGATTTCATATGGGCCTAGCCCGAGTTCTGACTTCAGCTCAATTTAGTTGCGGTGCGATCGAACACTACAAGAAAACAAGTTTTTTATGACATAATTATTTTGTCACAGGAATGAAGTTCATCATAGATAACTATTTATGATAGACTTGTGTCAACATATTTTTGTCACATTTGATCAAATCACAAATAGTATTGTCACGAAAAAATTTCGTCACAAACCTTATGTGATGGATTTTTCGTCACAAATAGCTTTTTGAAAAAACTAACAAATCAAAAGAACATGGTTCTTCTCAATTACTCCATGCTAATTGCCTCCAAGATAACCTACAAAATAGAGCAAATAATAAATATATAACCTAACATAACTTTTAAAATAAAAATAACATAAATATGAAATTTATACTAACAAGTAACATTTATATAACAAATTCTAAAAGAGATTGCATTGAATATGTGTACCAAAACAAGATTCACACATAACAAAAGTTTTTTCATATAAAATAGTAAACTAGTCCTATGAACAATCAAATAATTTCTATTAATAAAGGAAGCAATTAAGACTTTATATATATTTATAAATGTATAGCCTCCATACAAAGAAGTAAAAAATAGAACAAAAAATCATAATTTAATATATGATATTGACATAATTGAACATTATATTTTTCAATCAACTTAAAAGACTTTAATTAATATTTTATGACTTATATGTATAATATTTTTTACATTACCTTATTTAGATGAAGATGAAGTTATCGAATGACATTGAATCTGAATGTTGATTGTGTGGAAGAATCTTGGATTTTGAATTCTGGAGCTTCATACTATTCCACCTCACAAATGGAGTTTATGGAAGATTACACTATAGGTAATTTCGACAATGTTTAACTAGTTGATGATAAAATCTTGGATGTTGTGGGCAAAGGCACGTGAAGATTATCACTGATAATGGGACAGTCTGGAAGCTAAAGGATGTTCAACATATACCAAAACTAAAGAGGAATATGATCTTGGTTGAATAGTTTGACTCAGAGGGTTACACTATGTAACACCCGGAAGGTCACCAAAGGAGCTATGGTAATGGCAACAACTTGGGCATCTTGTATAGGTCATCGAACACAAGAATTATTGTACCAGCTTATTCAGATGATATGTTTGAAGTCTGGCATTATAGACTTGGACATATGAATGGAAAGGATTGAAGATTGTGTGCTAGGAAAATAGAAGAAAATCACCTTCAACAAAGTACCAAGGATGCTGAAAGGTAGCAAGTTGAAGTTTCATTTTTTGAAAAATAAATTTGATGTGTTCTCTATTTTTAGGAAATGAAAAGCACAGGTAAGAATGAAACTAGCATGAAGAGTAGGTGTTTGTGATCTGATAATGACCATGAGTATGTGAAGCATGAGTCCAAAGAATTGTGGGGGGAATATGACATCAAGATGGAGATGACAATTTCGAGGATGTCGGAGTCTGTTCTGCACTTTGGCCTGCACGATTTTAACATAACATGTCACCTAGTAACAAAATAATGCAACACCTCACCTCTATACTTAGTGTGATACTGTCCGCTCTACTTTCTCCCTGAGCTCATGATTTTCTAACGCATCTGAACAAGGACGTATTCCCATATATACTCAGCATCTCTCCCATAACTTATGCACATATAACTAATCTAAGGCATGTCTCATGCATAATAAACCTAATTGGCCCATATACTTCTTTGACCAAAAGTGCACGACCACAAATTGGTCTAGTGATCTAAAAAATACTGAGAGTAACAATATGAGTAACCAACAATTCAGTAAGTCAAAAACTCATAACCTACGTGTTATCACATATTCCATTTGAGTAAAACAAGATTAAACATTATTTCTTCATTTTTGAAATGTATTTGCTATTTTATTTTAGCATATCTTTGTATAACAATAAATTATAAACAATTCAAATTTTCATCATATCATAAGATTTGAAAAACATCTATACACTTATATGGCATGTCAAAAGTGAAATAATCATATCATACATAAGAATGGGACTTCGATGCACCAACCATGAATGCATGGATGCATGAATCATGTATGTTAGTACATGTCATATCGCCATCTGGTCAGAGGCATCCCTTTTGATGTGGATCCTGCCCGGGAGTCTAAAGAATTCTAGAGGTGGCCTCGTGAGTATGATTCCACAATTCGGCACTTGAAATAATCTAAAATCTCTTTTGGGATAGCCCAATAAGGTCTTTCAACCAAATAGAGGTAAACTATCGGTCTTACAAAGTTTTTCAACTCTGCAAGGGTAAATTGTTGGCCTTGCAAGTTTTCAACTATACAAGGATAAATTGTCGTCCCACAAGGGTAATGCAAATGCATGAAAATGAGATGCAAATGCATGACCCAATCATATCATGTCATGTCATGTCTTGTCATATCATACATATTATCTTTTTACATGTTATTTCACATCATATCATATCATTTCTTGTAATAGATAATAGCACACACCAATTAAATGACTTTATGAGTGCACATAACACCCATTCATATAACATACAATTGTGTATCATATCAGGTAACATGTAATGACATAAAATCATTAATCAACTTCTAAATTCACATAGCATATGTTCTTATAAGCACAAAGACTTTGTTCTCATTTTGCATCTGGTAAACTGCAGTATACATTATAAAATACTAATTAGTGTATAACTTCTATTCATTTGAAATAAATTTTAAGTGACAAAAGACTTCATCAAGTGTATTCGACATAAAGCTCATAATTCCATTCATTATAAAATGACCTCAAAAAATTATAGAATTAAATTATATTCTGATTCACTTTGGAACCTTGACGAGCTGTACAAAGCATAGTATAAAATTCATAACTTTTCAATTGCACATCCTATCACATGGAACTAAATTTAGACTTCCAGAACCTGAAGCCATAAATTTTATAATTTTTATCCGTCTATATTGATCTAGTAAAATTCCTAAATTTAGAGGTGTTCTATCATAATCCTGAAACAGGTAGACTATGTTCTATACATTAGAGAATTTGTAATTCTTAGTACTCATAATATTTTCATGAAATTCCAAAGGATCCATATTACATACATGTATTTCTATTCCTTAAATTTCAATTTGAAACTTTAAGCATGGAATTTATGACCGAATTATCATTTCAGCCTAACTACTTTCTAGAATAGTTTGACTGACCCTTAGTGTTTTATACATAATGTTATGTGTAGGTATCCAATCAATTCAATTTCAAACGCCGAGAACAGAAAACTTCCACATGCAGTTATAGAGTTAATTCATAATTTGTGGAGAAGGTATGAGAATATAATTTAGAAGTCTCAACTTCGAATTTCAGCACTAGTTGAGATTTGTTCTTCATCTTAAAAGTTCCTCTTTCATAATCATATGAAATAAAAGATGGGGGAAGCTATCAAAGATCAAGGATGACTTGTTTTAATCCAACTTCCTATGGATAATTCATAGGAGAGGAGATGTCAACTTACCTATGTAAAACTCCAAGGATTTGTTGTTGAATCCCCTCTCTTTTTCCTTTCCTTTCTCCTTCATCCCTTGCTGTCTTCTTTAGTTCGAATGCGGTGGCAGGGTATGTGAAGATTTGATAAGGAGATAAGGTTGAGGGTTTTTATATATGATACTTGCCGACCTTAAGTCGGTTGGAGGTGAAAGCTCCAAAATGCCCTTGAAGTAAATGGCTTGTCGCTTTTCCTATTATTTATACATTTATTTAAGACATTACATGTAAATAAGAAACTACCCCCCATTTGGATTCAAATAAAATATGTAGAAAATTAAATTCCAAAGGAGTCGAAATCCAATTTTTTGCCCAAAGAACGAAATCAATCATTTTTTAATTTTTCATTCTTGCGCTATCATGTAACCTAACCAAAAATTTTCCTAAAAAATATTAAAAATCATATTTAGGATATATTAACATATGAGAAACAATTACCTTGACTTTAATTTTCTTAATCTAAATTTTTTTGTAAATCATTGTTTTATGGCTTAGGTGATATATATATATATATATATTGTATATATCACAAAGCTAAAAGCATCACATAATATAACATTAACACCATTAATCCTGCATGCATGAAGTAGGGTTATGATGATAAGAAAACATGAATAATAGCATGATTAATTATATGGACAAAGGGTAGGAGGCTATTGCTCTGATACCACTTGTAACGACCTAGCCCTCGAGCCAACAGAAGCAATTTTTTTTCTCGAGCATCCTATACTACTTCTATCATCTTATCATAATTGAAACTCGTATAAATAAATCTTTCTTTGTATTCTTCATATATAGAAACACTAATATTCATATATTAAATATTGATACCTTTAGATACTAGGTAATGTACGCTCTCCAACACTAAGTCCTATGTGCCATCACTTGTCTTGAGCATCGATCACCCGTGCCTTTGACCAACCGGATCCAAGTACAAAGAAATATATGCATATATATTATACATAAATTTAAATATATTTGTATAATCTCCATGAGCAAAATCTCAAATGTAGGGCCAAAATAATATTTCTTAAAATGCACTAACTTATAACTTATTCAAAACACAAAGCATTCATTTGATCAAGCATGATAATATTATGTGAAGAACTCTAAAGATCAACTCAGATTTATAATTACTCTAAAAACATGAATTATCATAACATATATTCATGCACTTAAGCATTTTCATATAAGCGTGAGCTACCATTACACATCATAATAAAATTGTATCATATCATATCAAAATCTTTGTTCGTGCATCTAATCATTATCATATAAACCTTGTTACCACATCATTCTTATCAAAGCATTTCATATGATTTAAAATATCACAATCAATAATGCATCAAGTTCCATGCTCTTTAAAGTGGGTGTATACAAATGAAATGATGCATGGACATGTCATATTGCCAACTGCATCCCTTTTGAAATATCCATCGTCCCTATTGGGGTGGCCCCTGGTGTATGAGACATGCCTTAAATTAGTCCCACATGCATAAGTCACGGAAGAGACGTTGGGTATATATGAGAACATGTCCTTGTCTTGGTGTGATGAGTTAGAAAACTGTGAGCCTAAGGAGGGGACGAAGTGGATAGTATCACCTTACGTATAGAGGTGAATCGCTGCGCTACTCTGATACTCGATGATGTATTTTGAAAAAATCGTGCGGGCCAAGGCCCAGATGAATAGTATCATGCGATGGTCGGGAATGTTACATATGATATCAAAGTCACTCTATGTGGACCTCTGTGCATGATGGGATGCAATCACTCAATGAGGACGTTGAGTTCCCTAAGGGGTAAAGGGTGCATGAATCATGCCTTATATTAGTCCCACATGCATAAGTCACGGGAGAGGTACTGAGTATATATGAGAACATATCCTTATCTAAGTATGACACATTAGAAAATCTTGAGCTGAGAGAGGGGATAGAGTGGACAGTATTACGCTGAGCCGCTGCGTTACTCTGATACTAGGTGACATGTTTTGATAAAATCGTGTGGGTAAAGGCCTAGAGCAGATAATATCACACGCTGATCGAGAATGTTACATATGATATCAGAACCACTCCGTATGGACCTCTGTGCATAGTAGGGTGCGATCACTCAACGAGGACGTTGAGTGCTCTAAGGAGGGAAGGGTGCATGAGACATGCATTAGATTAGTCCCACATGCATAAGTTACGGGAGAGATGTCGGATATATATATATAAGAACATGTTCTTGTTCAGATGTGATGCGTTAGACCACGGTCGTACACGCCCCGGATGCATAATGCAACACTCGCCAAGGAAGAAGAGAGAGAGGCTAAGAGTTTAAAGAAAAACTAGAGAATATTATTGAGCAATCTCATATTATCCAGGATGGTCTTACAAGCCTTGATTACATGTCCTTTTATAGGACCTAGGAGAAACAACTCCTACTCTAACTATGGACCTAATCCTACTAGGCATACAAGCCTTTTCTCTAGAAAAATCTCCTTGGGGTAGGAGTAGATATCCACCTCCTGAGGTCCCTGAAGAATTCAGCCCCTCCTTGAAGTACACCTTGACTCGGATTGTCCTGGATGCCCACCTGGCGCCTGCCATGCCTGGGGCGCCCCTGCCAGGGAGCAGCCCGAGTTCTACTCGGACTGGGGTGATCCCATGTGGCCTCTGTAGTCCTTCTAGGAGTATATCTTCAACTCCAAATGGCTCTCGGTCCAGAAGGAAGATCCGGCCATGCCCCAAGTCCTCCTCGGCTTAGGAAAAGTCCGACTTCTATTCCTACTAGGAGTAGGAGTCCTTCCGACCCTGCACTTCCCGAAGCACTCGTCCTCCTACTCATGATAAGAGTCCAAGCCTTCAGCCTCCAGAAGCCCCTCCCTCCTCGTCGGATCTTTGGATTGTGGTCCAACTCTTATTCCTACTAGGAGTAGTAGTTGTCCCGGCCGCGCTCGCCTACTCGCGCGCGTGGCCATGCCCGCTCGGGGCACGTCCCCAATGGTCAAGGGTGACAATCCTCCTCCACCAAAGCCATTGCCATCCTCAGCAACTCCGGTGTGCTTCTTGAACTTGTCGATGTGCTCATGTCGTTCACCAGTCCTCGTGTCTCCACCTCACGCGAAGAATCTCTACATTCTCGTAGAATCTCTTGAGCATACTCACGTGGAACACCTCATGGATTTGTCACAGTTCTTTGGGAAGATCCACCTTATAGGCCACCTTGCCTACTTGCTTGGTGACGACAAAGGGACCCTCGTACCTTCGCAGCAACCCTTGGTGCAGGTTCCTAAGTGCTTTGAATTGAAGTTCATAACTTCACAAGAACCCTGTCTCCCACCTGAAACTCGACATGCCTCCGCTTCTGATCAACAAACTTCTTCATCTTGCACGCCGATTTGTCCGAGATAGCCCTCGACGCCTCGAGGTTGTCCTGTCAACCACGCGCCACATGGTACGCCGCCGAAAACTTCCCCGCGTACCTGGCCGCAAGTCATGCAGGTGTCACTGGCTGCCTCCCACTAACGATCTTGAACGCGCTTTGTTGCGTTGCCTCGCTCTTCTTTTTTTTTTACGAAAATTATGCAACATCCAAGAACATGGCCCAATCCTCCTGATTGGCCGCGACAAAGTGCCTCAGGGAGATCTCCAGAAGATGGCTGACCCACTCCGTTTGGCCATCCGTCTCTGGGGATGGAAAGCTGTTGAGAAGCGCAACTTCATCCCCAGGAGCTAGAAGAGCTCCCTCCAGAAGTGTCCCGTGAACCTCAAATCACGATCGCTGAAGATAATCTCAGGTACGCCCCAGTACTTCACTACATGCTTGACAAACAAGTGGATGACCTCTTTCGCCGAGCAATGTTTTGGTGCCGGGATGAAGGTTCCATACTTTGAAAACTTGTCGATCACCACCATGATCGATTCCGCTCCCCCAGATTTTGGAAAGGCTGAGATGAAGTCCACAGTCACCATCTGCCATGGACGCTCCGGTACAGGCAAGGGTTCCAGCAACCCTGCCGGCTTCTTCTGCTCAAGTTTGTCCTGCTGACACTTGAGACATGTGTGCACATATGCCTCGATATCCTTTATCATCTGAGGCCAGAAGTAGGAGTCCTCAACCAACGGCAAGGTACGAGCCGCTCCCGAGTGACCCGCCGACTTCGAGTCATGACAGTCCTTCAAGATCGACCGTCGAAGACCCTCCCATCATGAAACGTAAAGTCGACGTCCCACAATGAATAACAGTCCATCTTTCATCCAGAATCATCGTGACTTGCCCTCTTGGACAAGTCGAAGCATCTCCAGAGCCTTACGATCCTGCTTCAATCCCTCTCGGATATGACCCTTGAAGTCCATGCGGATGGCACTTATCGTCGCAAGCTGCGCCTTGCGACTGAAGGCATCGGCCACTACGTTAGTCCGCCCCATCTTGTACTCTAAGACGTAATCGAACTCCGCCAAGAAGTCCTACCATTGTGCTTGCTTCAGGCTCAGCTTCTTCTGATTCTAAAAATAAGATGTCACCAGGTTGTCCGTCTTCACAACGAATGCACTCCCAAGAAGATAATGCCTCCACGTGCGCAAGCAGTGCACCACCGCAATCATCTCCTTATCGTGGAATGGATATCGTTGTTCAGCCTCGTTGAGCTTTCGGCTCTCGAAGGCCACGGGGTGTCCCTCCTGCATGAGGACGCCACCCAATGCGAAGTCAGAAGCATCCGTTTGCACCTCAAATGATCTTCCGTAGTCGGGTAGACCCAAGCACGACTCCTCTGCCACTGTGTTCTTCATGTTCTCAAATGCCTCCGTGCATTTTTCTGACCATATCCACTTCGCGTTCTTCTTCAGAAGGTCGGTGAGGGGCGCAGTCCATCGCGAGTATCCCTCGATGAATCTTCTGTAGTAGTTGACGAGTCCCAAGAACGATCGTATCTTCGGAACATTCGTTGGCGGCTCCCAGTCGAGAATAGCTTGAACCTTCGCTTTGTCCATGCTGATCTTCCAGGCTTTGATGTAGTGCGCAAGGAACATCACTTCCAGTTGGGTGAACGAGCATTTCTCCAGCTTAACAAATAGCTGATTCTCTCGCAGCGACCTGAACACCTCTCTAAGATGCTGCACATGTTCTGCGAGTGTCTCCGAGTATACCACTATGTCATCCAAGTACACCACCACGCACTTGTCCAATAGTGGGTGAAAGATCTTGTTCATCATCGTACAAAAGATCGCTGGTGCATTCGTGAGGCCGAAGGGCATCACCAAGAACTCGTATGATCCATAAGTATACTTCGGCCCATGCCCCTGAGGCAACACACCCATAAGACCCTTCGAGGGTCCAGTGGGAGACCCCCCTCTTCATTGGGTAGCACTCAATACCGTTGGCTGCTTTTGTGGCAGCTACTGGTGAGGGGGTACTGGACACGTTCTCTAAACTGATATTGGTTCTTTTCTTTTTGCAAGTGCTCGCAAAGGGGGACTTCCGCCATTGAGTTGGAAGCATGTGGTATTCTCTCAGGCCTGAATGAGTGTCACAAGCATAGGCTTCGGCGGATAATGATTCATATGGATTCCAAGGCGCTGGTCGACATCATTTCCTTCTGAGCACGCTGCGTTTTGAGGATTTGGGACTTATCTATGATATTCGCAACTTATTAGATTTTGTTTCCCCTTATACGTACATGTGAAACATTTAGTTATTTGAATGTATCAACAAAATCGTTTGATTTGTTCCTTTAATGAATCTAACCAAAATAGATTTGTTGGACACAATTATTATTCCTATTTTTATTCTCTGATGATATCAGGAGTTTCACTCATTGTAGAAATTCCATTCTTGCTTCAATTGAAATCTTCCATCGAAGAAATACACAATTTACAATCTATTCATTCAATATTTCCTTTTTTAGAAGATAAATTATCACATTTAAATTATCTGTCAGATATACTAATACCTCATCCCATTCATATGGAAATCCTAGTTCAAATTCTTCAATCCCGAGTCGAGGATGCTCCCTCTTTGCATTTTTGCGGTTCTTTCTTCACAAATATCATAATTGGAATAGTCTCGTTACTCCGAAGAAATCAATTTTTGTTATTTCAAAAGAAAATAAAAGACTATTTTGATTATTATAAAATTCTTATATATCTAAATGTGAATTTTTATTGGTGTTTCTTCGTAAATAATCTTCTTATTTATCATTAACATCTTCTCGAGTCTTTCTTGAGGGAACATATTATTATGAAAAAATATAACATTGACTATAGTTCTAGAGGCACAAATCAACGTGCAGATTACTTACCATCTTTTGGCTGTCAAAATGGAGAAATTTTAGGAGGGCCCACTCCATGCACTTTTTTTGTACTCTGACTTGCGGGGTCCCCTTAATGAAAGTGAATTTTATTTTATAAAAAAAAGGTTTCAATGCGTGGAGAAACGTCAATATCAGCTCGCCTCTGCTGTTAACTTTTTGTACATATTAGGATATCACAAGCCTTTTTTTCTTAAAAAAATAATGTTATAAGTGAAGTAAGAAATTGACATATAGGGCGAAAGGTAATAAGATGCATGCATGCAATCAAATCAATTAATAAAAATTTCGTTCGTATATTGATATAAATCATCTGACTCAAAAACTCGATTGAAACATGTATAACAATATCGATTCTTTGAAAATTAATACCAATGTTTGTCTTTTCTTATATGTATATTTTTGTTCTTTTCCTTGAATTTAACAGTTCGATATAAAACTGAAATCAAGAGACCTTTTGGATCGTTTGGCATTATAGAGATCGATATTTGATTGATTAAAATGAAAGAAGAAGAAAAGGTAATTGAAAACGATAGTATATGATATATTGATCAAAATTGTACTATTAAGATTTTATGACCTAATTAAACTGATCTTATTACGAGAATCTTATGGATAAATTCTCGATATTATCTTTAGGCCTCATTAATATATTTTTTTATTTTTTTACTCTATTTAATTTTATTAATTAGTATATTTTTTAAAAATAATTAATAGATGTCGAGGTTTAACATCAAGAGAGAGACGTGATCCGGATGGTGGGGCTCGATCGAGTCGCCGAATGCAGTGCGTGTCACGGGATCATTTTTCGCTCGATGACCCGTGCGGCGTCTAGACGTGCACAACGTCTAGGCAATCTCTTTTGAATGCTTTGCGGAAGCTTGCTTTTGCCACTTTTCGATTGTCACAATTTTTGGGACGTTCGGTCCCGAGCAGCCGCTTCTTCGGTGGAGGCGTTCGTAAACGAACGGGCATCTTGGCGGGACTCTCGATCTCTTTGGGACGCTTTGGGATGCTCTTTTGTGGGTTGCCACCCCACACTCGAGGCACGGTGCTAGATTTAGGGAAGCTTGAAATCTTTATTGAGAAAATAGGGATGATTACAAAGCTTGGGGGGAGCACTAGCTGGTCTCCCCTTACTATACCGCAGGCTCGTGAGGCCCATATGCGACGTGTGATGTGGAGAACAAGCCAAGGGGGTGCACTTTTCAGGAGTGCAGAATTACAAAATTGCCACTATCACACTTAAAAATAAAAACTATGTACAAAAGTAAGTTGAAAAGGAAAAATTACGTGAAGTAAGATAACTCGGCGTGTCCCGGGGAAAGCCCCCGGGACATTCTCCCCCACTCAAGTCAGCGACGTCTCTGGAGCTGCAGCTTGGAATTCTTCAATCTTCTGCTTGAACTGTCACAGGTCTTCGGTTGTCTCCCAACTTGTGTCGGCGTCTGATCTTCCGTACCATCGAACAAGATACTCCTTCTTCCGATTCTTCGTGCGGACGGCGAGTACTTCTTCAACTTGGTCAGTAAACTGTTGACGGATGGCCGGCGGGGCGCGGTCTGAAACCCCACGCCCGGGATCTTCAGTGTCTTCTACGAAAGGCTTGAGCAGGCTGATATGGAAGACGGGGTGTTGCTGCATCTGAGGCGGGAGCTCCAACTTGTAGACCACCTTGCCTACCTTCTTCAGGATCTTGAAGGGGCCCTCGTAACGCCTAATGACCCACTTAGTCGAAGATGTTGGACCAGCTTCACAAGGACCAAGTCTCCGACTTCAGAGTTTATGTCCCGTCGGGCGGTGTCCGCCCACTTCTTCATGCGCTTCGATGCCTTGTGTAAATATGCTCTCGCCATGTCGTTCTGCTCATGCCATTCCCTCGCCATGCGATGAGCGGTGGGAACTTTGCCACCATAGGATGTGGCGACGGCCTGGGGCGTCAGAGGTTGCTGCCCCGTCACTATCTCGAAGGGACTCCGATTGGTCGACTCGCTCTGCTGCAAGTTGTAAGAAAATTGTGCGATGTCGAGTAGCTTCGCCCAGTCCTTCTAATTGGCACTCACATAGTGCTGCAAGTAGATCTCCAAGGTACAATTCACCCTCTCAGTTTGGCCGTCGGTTTGAGGATGAAGTGATGTCGAGAAATGTAGGTTGGAGCCCATCATCTTGAACAATTCCTTCCAGAAGTTGCCAACGAATCGACCATCCCGATCGCTGATGATGCTTTGTGGTAGGCCCCAATACTTCACTACATGCTTAATGAATAACTTCGCAACTTCAGTAGCAGGACAACTTGTGAAGCCGACGACGAAGATGGCATACTTGGAGAACCGATCGACGACCACCATAATGGTACCTGCCTCTTCAGACTTGGGCAGGCCTGTGATGAAGTTTATGGAAACATCTTTCCAGGGATGCTCTGGAATAGGCAGGGGTTCCAGAAGTCCACCGGGCGCTTGGTTTAGGTTCTTGTCTTACTGGCAAACAAGGCATGTCTTCACGAAAGCTTCAACATCATCCTCCATCCTTGGCCAGAAATAGTTGTCTTCGATGAGTGCCAAAGTGCGGCGGATGCTCAGATGTCCCGCCCACTTGGAGTCGTGGCACTCCTGCATAATAGTACGACGCAAGTTGTCGAATAGAGGAACGTAGATGCGACGTTCCTTGGTGAAGACCAGCCCATCTTCCACCCAAAAGTGGCATGTCATTCCCTCCTTTGCTTGCTCAAATAGGTTCTTTGCCGTGGGATCCGACTCCAGTCCCTTCTTGATCCTCTCGATCATGTCGGCCTGAGATGAGCTCATGGCCGCCAATTCCGCACGTTGTCTGAGGGCGTCGGCAACGACATTCGTCTTGCCAGGCTTATATTCCAGGATGTAGTCAAACTCCGCCATAAAATCTTGCCATCTTGCTTGCTTCGGCGAGAGCTTCTTCTGCGTCTCGAAATAACTTGTCGCGACGTTGTTCGTCTTGATGTGAAATCGCAACCTGAGATGGTAGTGCCATCATGTCCTAAGACAGTGGATCACCGCGGTCATCTCCTTCTCCTGAACGGCGTAGCGCCGCTCTATGTCGTTGAGTTTTCGACTCTCGAACGCCACGGGATGCCCTCCTGCATAAGAACTCCTCCAATGGCATAGTCAGAAGCATCTGTCTGTACCTCGTAGGGATTGGTGTGGTCTGGCAGGACGAGCACCAGTTCCTCCGTCATGGCCCTTTTGAGGATGTTGAACACTTCCTGGCATGTCGGCGTCCACTCCCACTTTACATTCTTCCGGAGGAGATTCGTCAAAGGGGTCATCACATGTTAATACCCCTTGACAAATCGCCTATAGTAGTTCGTCAGGCCAAGGAACGAACGCATGTCCGGAACCCGCCTGGGCGGCTCCCATTCCATGATGGCCCGAATCTTCGCGCTATCCATCTTCAGCTTGCCACATCCGACGACATGTCCCAAGAAGTGCACTTCCGGTTGGGCGAAGGCGCACTTCTCCTGCTTGACGTAGAGCTCGTTCTGTCGCAATACTTCGAACACTTGCCGAATGTGTTCGATATGCTCCTCCAAGGTGCGGCTGTAGATCATGATGTCATCGAGGTGCACAATCACGAACCTGTCAAGGAATGGTTGCAATACCTTGTTCATGAGAGTGCAGAAGGTCGTTGGGGCGTTGGTGAGGCCGAAAGGCATCACGAGAAACTCGTAGGAACTGTATCTTGTGACGCACACCATCTTCTGCACATCTTCCTCCGCAATTCGGACTTGCCAATAGCCCGAACGAAGATCCAACTTGGTAAACCATCTTGCACCACCAAGTTGGTCGAACAAATCTGCCAACAGGGGGATGGGATACTTATTCTTCACCGTAAGCTTGTTGAGTGCTCGGTAGTCGATGCACATTCGGAGGGAACCATCATGCTTCCTCTGAAAGAGTATCGGGGTGTCATATGGAGACTTCGAGGGCCGAACGTATCCTACATCCAATAGTTTGGTGAGTTACTTACGGAGTTCTGCGAGTTCCGAAGGGGCTAGCCGATAAGGGACTCCATGAGGGGGCTTCGATCTTGGGACCAAATCGATGACATGGTCCACTTCACACTTCGGAGGCAACCGCTTTGGGAGCTCTGGGGGCATGACATCCGCAAAGTCCCCAAGAGTTTCAAGGACTTTGGGAGGTGTTGGAGTGGAGGGCCCCGGATCTTCCAATATGGCGGTCGCCAGGAAGGTGTGCTCCTGTTTGCGCAACCCCTTCGTCACTTGCATGGCGGAGAGGGTCTTCTGCTTGAGATCACCTCCCGACCTCATGAGAATGTTGTAGAGTCCCTTGGGGTCGAAGATGACCATTGAGTTGGTGAGCGGGATGACACATGCCGTAATGTGTCACAGAAAAGAGATGTCCGTCACCACTTCGTAGTCGTCCACCGGTGCCACCATCATGTCGAAGCTTCCCGACCACTTGCCGATGCGAACCTTCACTCCAAGAGAAATTCTTGTGGTCGAGATAGACTTCGCGTTCACCGTCTTGAACGTGGCGTTGGTCTTCTATAGTGGTAGCTTCAGCTTCTTGGAGACCACTTCTGACATGAACAACTCCGATGCTCCCGTGTCAATGAGGGCGTTGAAGATTTGCCCGTTCAACTCGATGTCCGCATAAAGTTGAGCGGCCGATGAAGGACCCTTCGAGGCGTTGATGGCGCTGAGGACGTGCATCGAACTGAGACACGCCTCATCCTTCTCCTTCTCGTCGGGCTTTGGTGTGGACCCTTGCAAATGTAGCATGGTTTCGGCGGCTTTCCGTCCCTCTTGAAACGGTCATTGTTGGGCCTCCTGTCTTGGTGTCCATTTTCCTTTGTCTTGATAGTGCGGCTTGCCTCCTTGCGACTTTGGCTTCTCTCCCCCACCATAGCCCTTGCCCGAGGGCTTTGGTGGTGGAGCGCTCGTTTTGGCATACTCCACGAGTGACTCAGCGGCAGCGACTAGCGAGCGGAGGTTGGGGCAATCTCTTCGCTCCAACTCCATCCTAGCCCATGGCTTCAAACCCTTCACGAAGACCGCCAACAACGTGTCTTCGTCCACTTGGGAGTTCTGTAGGCGGAGCTCGGTGAACTCTTTTACGTACTTCTTCAACGTGCCCTTCTGGCAAATGTTGAACAACGCAATCTTGGCCTCCAATCCCGATTTGGCGGGGCAGAAGTAATTCGTCAGCTGCCTCTTGAAGTCGTCCCACCTCTCAATGGGCTCGACGTTGCCACGTTCCACGTCGTCGCAATGGCACCGCCACCATAAACTCGCCGCATCTTGCAAGTAGAAGGATGCGGTCTTTACCATCCTCGCTTTGGACGTCACGTCCAAAGCCTCCATGTACCTTCGGACGTTCCACAGGAAGTCACTGATCTCCTTCGCCGACCGCTCACCTTTGTAGGGCCGCGTGTCACTCCTACCCACTGAAGGGCGCGCCCCAAGCGGGCGTGGCCATGCGTGCGAGGAGGCGGGCGTGGCCGGGGCGATTCCTACTCCTAGTAGGAATAGGAGTCATCCAACACTCCGAAGGTCCGACGAGGAGGGAGGAGCTTCTGGAGATGAAGACTTGGACTCCTATCGTGAGTAGGAGGACGAGCGCGTGGAGAAGTGCAGGATCGGAAGGATTCCTACTCCTAGTCGGAATAGGAATTCGGACCTCTCCTAGGTCGAGTAGGACTTGGGCGCGGACGGAGCTTCCTTCTGGATCGAGGGTCACTTGGAGATGAAGTCCTAATCATAGGAGGACTGAAGATGGAGAGAGGCCACAGGAAAACAGTCCTAGTCCTAGTAGGACTAGAACTTGTCCCGGCGGGCGCACCCGGGGTGCGCCCCGGACATGGCAGGGCGCCAGGAGGGCGGCCTGACCAGTTTGCCTTCAAGATGGACTTTGAAGGAGTGCTGGCCGAATTCTTCTAGGACTCCAAGGTTGCTGGATTTCTACTCCTACTCCAAGGAGGTTTTTCTAGAGAAGGGCTTGCATGCCTAATAGGATTAGGTCCTTAACTTAGACTAGGAGTTGTTTCTCTTGGGCACTATAAAAGGACATGTAATCAAGGCTTGTAAGACCATCCTGGACAATCTGAGATTTTTCAATAATATTCTCTAGTTTTCCTCTAAACTCTTAGCATCCATCTCTTCTTCCTGGGCGGGTGTTTCGTTGTGCATCCGGGGCGTGTACGGCCGGGGTCCAAGGCACATCCAAACGAGGGCTGATCGGCGACCGAGCAAGGTTCGTCGAGCCGCACGTCTGGTGTTTCATATTCGAGGCATAAGTGCATGACAACATGGAATCAGAGCTTAAGTTCCGATTATGTCAGGAGAAGAAGGTGCTTCGAGCAAAGGCCGTTCGATGGAAGCTGAGGACACGACCCGGGGTCGAGTCCAAGGTGCAGACGGTGGGGAAAAGAAAAAGAATACGCGAGCAAAGTCCAGAGATCCCGGCAACCATATTGAGAAGAATATGGAGGCGCTGGAATGAAGTCTTCAGGAAACGGACGAGGCGGTCTGTATCTTGGAAGCCACGGCAGGAGAACACAACTTGGCACTGGAGCAAGGAGGAGCCTTACACTAGGAGCTGTCCAGCCGTGTTGCAGCCATATAGGAGGCTATGGATGCAAGGTGGAAGGCCATGGAGACAGATTTGTTGCTGCTCAAAGGTCTTCTCTTCGATGCAGGAGGGCTGCGATCGAAGACCCCGGTGCCCAAGTTCTTGGGACCGGAACCGAAGAAATATGATGGTGCACGGGAGGCGACGACCATCGACGATTTTCTTTGGTGTCTTGAAAAGGGTTTCAAGACGAGCAAGATCGTGGTCGAGAAAGACCAGATCGACATGGCCGTGCGCTACCTGGTGGATGGTGCGCTCTTGTGGTGGCGTCGGATGGAGGAAGGAGATGAGACTCCGAAAGAGTCTTGGGCAGACTTCAAGATGGAATTGAAGAAGCAATTCTACCCCGGCAATGCATAAGAAGTGGCTATGAAGAAGCTGACCTCTCTCAAGCATCCGTGAAGGAATATATCGAAAAGTTCCAACCACTTATGTTGGAGATGCCCGGGAGCATGGAGGAGTCGACATGGTTGTTCTTCTTCCTGCGGGGGTTGAAACCATGGGCGGCTCAGGAGTTGAGACGTTAGAGGATAACGACCATGAACGGAGCATTGGTCGCTGCTGAAGCTTTGGTGGAGTTTTCAGCAAACCAGGATCCTGGCGCGGGTGCTAAGGACCAGGGCAAGTCCAAGAAGGATGAAGCTCGAGCAGGTGGCAAGAAGAACGATAAGCAAGAGAAGAAGGCGACGACATCGAAGGGAGATGCCAAGAAGATGGTCAGATGCTTCCTCTGTGGAGTGCCGCACTACGCGAGGGAGTGCGACACGAAGAAGGGGCTCTCGACCATGGCATCTACCGTGGACACCGAGCAAGGCGCTGCACACATGGGGTCTATAATGGCGCTGACGACTGCTGCCGCAACGCTCCCGACGAAGGAAATGAAGAAGACCGCGAAGGGCCTGATGTTCGTGGAGGTCGCAGTGAATGGCCACACTTCGACCGCTCTGGTTGATACTGGAGCCACGCACAACTTCATGGATTCAAGGGAAGCGGCACGACTTGGCATACGGTATGTCAAGGAGCCAAGCCTGATCAAGACCGTGAACGCGGCCTCCCAGCCAATCCTTGGCACGGCCAAGGATATCCACGCGAATGTGGGGGAGTGGGAAGGACCGATCACCATGACGATCATCAACATGGACGACCATCGGTTCGTCCTGGGCATGGAGTTCATGGATGCGTTCCGTGATGTGAGACTTTCCCAAGAGGGGATTCGTTTTCTATCTCAGGAAGCTTCACATGAAGTTGCCACGACGAAGGCCAGCGTGAAGTCCAAGATGCTTTCGGCGATGCAACTTGATAAGGGCATACGTCGGAAGGATGTCACCTACTTGGCTGCCCTGAAGCTCAACGAGACCGGGCTCAAGGTTCAAGGCATCCTAGAGGAAGTGGAAAGGCTTCTGGAGCAGTACAAGGATGTAATGCCGCCAGAGCTGCCGAGCAGACTTCCTCCTCGCCGAGATATCGATCACGCCATCGACCTGATGCCAGGTGCGAAGCCTCCGGCTATGGGGCCGTATCGCATGGCACCTCCGGAGCTGGAGGAGCTTCGAAAATAGCTGAACGAGTTGCTGAAAGGTAGGTTCATCAGGCCCTCGAAGGCACCCTATGGGGCGCCGATCCTATTTCAGAGGAAGCAGGATGGGTTGATGATGTGCATCGACTACAAGGCACTCAATAAGATCACCGTGCGGAACAAGTACCCGATCCCGCTGATCGGAGATCTCTTCGACCGACTCGGAAAAGCGAGGTTCTTCTCCAAGTTGGACTTGAGATCGGGGTACTGGCAGGTAAGGATTGCGGAAGGGGATGAAGACAAGACGACGTGTGTGATGCAGTACGGATCATACGAGTTCTTGGTGATGCCCTTCGGCCTCACGAATGCACCGACGACCTTTTGTACGATATGAACAAGATCTTTCACCCACTATTGGACAAGTGTGTGGTGGTGTACTTGGACTATATAGTGGTATACTCGGAGACGCTGGCAGAGCATGTGGAGCATCTCGGGGAGGTGTTCAGGCTGCTGTATGAGAATGAGCTATTTGTCAAGTTGGAGAAATGCTCATTCGCCCAACCGGAAGTGATGTTCCTTGGGCACCATATTAAAGCCGGGAAGATCAGCATGGACAAGGGGAAGGTCCAAGCTATTCTCAACTGGGAGCTGCCAACGAACGTTCCGGATATGCGATCATTCTTGGGACTCGCCAACTACTACAGAAGGTTCATCGAGGGATACTCGCGACAGACTCCGCCCCTCACCGACCTTCTGAAGAAGAACGCGAAGTGGGTATGGTCAGAGAAATGCGTGGAGGCATTTGAAGGCTTGAAGAACGCAGTGGCGGAGGAGCCGTGCTTGCGTCTACCCGACTACGGGAAGCCGTTTGAGGTGCAAACGGACGCTTCCGACTTCGCATTGGGTGGTGTCCTCATGCAGGAGGGACACCCAGTGGCCTTAGAGAGCCGGAAGCTCAACGAGGCCGAGCAACGATATCTAGTCCATGATAAGGAGATGACCGCGGTGGTGCATTGCTTGCGCACGTGGAGGCATTATCTTCTTGGGAGCGCATTCGTTGTGAAGATGGACAACGTAGCAACATCTTACTTTCAGAATCAGAAGAAGCTGAGTCCGAAGCAGGCACGATGGCAAGACTTCTTGGCGGAGTTCGATTACGTCTTGGAATATAAGACGGAGCGGACCAACGTGGCGGCCGATGCCCTAAGTCGCAAGGTGCAGCTTGCAATGATAAGCGCCATCCGCATGGACTTCAAGGCTCTGGAGATTAAAGCAGGATCCTAAGGCTTTGGAGATAAGCGCCATCCGGGAGGGATTAAAGTAGGATCCTAAGGCTCTGGAGATGCTTCGACTTGTCGAGGAGGGCAAGTCACGACAATTTTGGACAGAAGATGGGCTGTTGTTCACAGTGGGACATCGGTTGTACATGCCACGATGGGAGGGTCTTCGACGGTCGATATTGAAGGACTGTCATGACTCGAAGTGGGCGAACCACCCGGGAGCGGCTCGTACCTTGGCGTTGGTTGATGACTCCTACTTCTGGCCTCAGATGATAAAGGATATCAAGGCATATGTGAGGACATGTCTCAAGTGTCAGCAAGACAAACTTGAGCAGAAGAAGCCGGCAGGGTTGCTGGAACCCTTGCCCGTACCGGAGTGTCCATGGCAGATGGTGACTATGGACTTCATCTCAGCCTTGCCTAAATCTGGGGGAGTAGGATCAATTATGGTGGTGATCGATAAGTTTTTAAAGTATGAAACCTTCATCCCGGCTCCAAAGCATTGCTCGGCGGAAGAGGTCGCCCGCTTGTTTGTCAAGCATGTAGTAAAATACTGGGGCATACCTGAGATCATCGTCAATGACCGTGATCCGAGGTTCACGGGTCACTTCTGGAGGGAACTCTTCCGGCTCCTGGGAACGGAGTTGCGCTTCTCGACAGCTTTCCACCCCCAGACGGATGGCCAAACGGAGCGGGCTAACCATCTTCTGGAAATCTACCTGAGGCACTTTGTTGCAGCCAATCAAGAGGATTGGGCCAAGCTCTTGGATGTTGCACAATTTTCGTACAACATGCAGAAGAGCGAGGCGACGCAACAAAGCACGTTCGAGATTGTCACTGGGAGGCAGCCAGTGACACCTGCAGGACTAGCGGCCAGGTACGCGGGGAAGTGTCCGGCGGCGTATCATGTGGCGCGTGGTTGGCAGGACAACCTCGAGGCGTCGAGGGCCATCTTGGATAAAGCGGTGCGCAAAATGAAAAAGTTCGTTGATCAGAAGCGGAGGCATGTCGAGTTCCAGGTGGGAGACAGGGTTCTTGTGAAGTTACGAACGCGTCAGTTCAAAGCACTTAGGAACCTGCACCAAGGGTTGTTGAGAAGGTACGAGGGTCCCTTCGTCATCACCAAGCGAGTAGGCACGGTGGCCTACAAGGTGGATCTTCCCAAAGAACTGCGACAGATCGATTCAGTGTTCCACGTGAGCATGCTGAAAAGATTCTACGGGGATGCAGAAGACTCTGGGCGTGAAGTGGAGACACGAGGATTGGTGCACGACATGAGCACACTGACAAGTTCAAGAGGCGCACCAAAGTTGCCGGGGACGGCAACAACTTCGGTGGGGGAGGATGTCACTCCAGCCGACTAAAGGGCACGCCCCGAGCGGGCGTGGCCATGCGCGCAAGGAGGCGGGCGTGGCCGGGGCGATTCCTACTCCTAGTAGGAATAGGAGTCATCCAACACTCCGAAGGTCCGACGATGAGGGAGGAGCTTCTGGAGATGAAGACTTGGACTCCTATCGTGAGTAGGAGGACGAGCGCGTGGAGAAGTGCAGGATCGGAAGGATTCCTACTCCTAGTCGGAATAGGAATTCGGACCTCTCCTAGGTCGAGTAGGACTTGGGCGCGGACGGAGCTTCCTTCTGGATCGAGGGTCACTTGGAGATGAAGTCCTAATCATAGGAGGACTGAAGATGGAGAGAGGCCACAGGAAAACAGTCCTAGTCCTAGTAGGACTAGAACTTGTCCCGGCGGGCGCACCCGGGGTGCGCCCCGGACATGGCAGGGCGCCAGGAGGGCGGCCTGACCAGTTTGCCTTCAAGATGGACTTTGAAGGAGTGCTGGCCGAATTCTTCTAGGACTCCAAGGTTGCTGGATTTCTACTCCTACTCCAAGGAGGTTTTTCTAGAGAAGGGCTTGCATGCCTAATAGGATTAGGTCCTTAACTTAGACTAGGAGTTGTTTCTCTTGGGCACTATAAAAGGACATGTAATCAAGGCTTGTAAGACCATCCTGGACAATCTGAGATTTTTCAATAATATTCTCTAGTTTTCCTCTAAACTCTTAGCATCCATCTCTTCTTCCTGGGCGGGTGTTTCATTGTGCATCCGGGGCGTGTACGGCCGGGGTCCAAGGCACGTCCAGACGAGGACTGATCGGCGACCGAGCAGGGTTCGTCGAGCCGCACGTTTGGTGTTTCGTATCCGAAGTGTAAGGGCGTGACACGCGGCTTCGGCACATCAATCCTTGCCTCATGCGGGGAGGGCGTCTCGGGACGCCGCCCATCTCCGTAGCGTCGCTTGAGTTCTTCCCGCATGGTCTTGAACTCTTGCTCCATCTCGAACCGTATGTTGGAGAGACCATTGTCCAAGGTCTCCCGCATGTCCATAATCGTCGCCTCCATGGACTCCAGCCGCGTATACAACGGCGCCATCTCGTCCCGCACCGTTGCAAGATCCACGGTGTTCTCCAACTCCCGCTCGTGCATTGCGAGTTGGTCTTGCATCTCGCCCACGTCCAATTGGAATTGGCCGAGGCGTTGCTCGAAGGCGGACAAGGCTTCATTCGAGCGGGCGCGCCCTCGCTCAGGACGGCCCTTCTTCGGTGCGACGGGTTCATTCGTCATTTCCGAATTCGACGTCATTTCTCCTTGATCGTCGAACACCAACTTGAGCGGTCTCAGAAATGCTACTCTGATACCAACTTGTCACGGTGTCGTTTTTCGCTCGATGACCCGTATGGCGCCTATACGTGCCCAACGTCTAGGCAAATTCTTTTGAATGCTTTGTGGAAGCTTATTTTTGCCACTTTTCGATTGCCACAATTTTTGGGACGCTCGGTCCCGAGCGGCCGCTTCTTCGATGGAGGCGTTCGTAAACGAACGAGCACCTCGGCGGGACGCTCGATCTCTTTGGGACACTCTTTTGTGGGTTGCCACCCCACGCTCGAGACACGATACTAGATTTAGGGAAGCTTGAAATCTTTGTTGAGAAAATAGGGATGATTACAAAGCTTGGAGGGAGCACTAGTTAGTCTCTCCTTACTATACCGCAAGCTCGTGAGGTCCATATGCGACGTGTGATGTGAAGAACAAGTCAAGGGGGTGAACTTTTCAGGAGTGCAGAATTACAAAACTGTCACTATCACACTTGAAAATAAAACTAAGTACAAAAGTAAGTTGAAAAAAAAATTACATAAAATAAGATAACTTGACGTGCCCCGAGAAAAGCCCCCGGGACATGCGCACCCGACGTCAAAAGTTGATGATCGCATCGCATGAAGTCTTCCACCGAAATGCACCTTTGAGACGACGACCACCTTTTGACTTTAAGCATTTTGACTTGTGTTACATATTTCTGCTGACTTGAGCCACCGTGTTACGTGTTGCAGTTGACATTTGGACTCAACCTGAACGCCACGTCAACCATCAACTCCTAAATTCTAATCAAATGTCTACCTATAAGCAACTAAAATCAATATGGTATTTTCTTTTTTTTGTCAATTCCAATGTGTCGAAAGTGGTGTCGACGGTTTGTCAGCTCAACTAATCCGATAAAATTTTCTCGCGTCGTATATCTAACATTATAAAAATTAATAATAATATAATTATAATATTTAAAATCTAATAAAATTATTTTTCAATCATGAAAAGAGACGATATAAAAAAAATGAATCAGATCCATTAAAAATGCATTGTGTAGATTATATTAAAACGAATGTTCTACGTATATTTTACCTATAATATAAATTGGATAATATGAATAGATGAAATTTTTGTAAAATGACATAGAAATAATACAATAATAGCAAATTATATAATAAATTATGAAATTTTTTATTTGACATAACACTAACATTTCAAAATCTAAATTGTTGTTTCGAACTTAATTTTTTTTAGGATTTATATGGCAAACCTTTTATTATAAGATCTCATTTTTTTCTCATTTATTGATAAAAATACTAAGATAATAATAAATCATATTATGCTATATTTTCTATTTCATTTCTGGGTTTAAATTCTTGAAGGCAATTGATATTTTGTCTAACATGAGTAAATTATGAAATTAATTGTTAATAAGATTAACCATTGATATTATTAATAATAATCATTAATATTAATAGTGATAATTTAGTCAAACTATTTTGAATAAAATATCAACTTGATAAATTTAAAACTTGATAGTGTTATGATATCAACCCATCTTTACTTTTATGCAAATATATATATATAATATATAATATATAATATATAATACTTTTATCATTGTGCTTTAATTTATAAAATATATCATATAAATTTGTTATTAATAATATACTTATTATTTTTTTAAAAAATAAAAATAATTAAAAAGATAATTTTAAGCATACAAATCTTAGCACTTGTAGGCTTATATGAGTAATATTACCTTTAACCAAAATCTTAATTTAACGTACCTACCTTTTGTTTTTTGAGAAAAAAATAAACATAATAATAAGTTATATTATTTATTTATAAGTCTACAAATCTAATCATCTAATTAAATTTAGAAAAAAATAAGGTATCTATCTGTTTAATCAAACAAAGAATACTACATTTAATCCAATCAGATTTATGACTTAATCCTCTTCTCTTATATGCTTACAAATATTATTGTTTTATATGACAACTTTATTATAAGACAATTTTATTTTATGAAAATATTACGAAAATCATAAAAGTTTTATATAAATCTTATTACATTATGATTTTTAAGTTATATATATTTCTTTAATTAGTCAAAACAATCATATTTCTAATTAAATTATCTTTACCTTTTATATTTAATCTTCTTTTATTTTTAGAATTATAAAATTATTACCTTATACAACATAACTTTATTATAAAATATTTATCAGATATTGAATAGCAAACATGGGACGCATCTTTCATTAATATTATTATTATTAACTTATATGACAACCTTTTATTATAAGATATTTTAAATTTCTGAAAAATAATCAGATAATCATAATAAGTTATTATTATTATTATTATTATTATTATTATTATTATTATTATTATTATTATAAATCTCAGTATATAAGCAAATTTGAAAACCAATATTTATTTCATAAAAAATCCTATTTCTAATCAAATTGCATCTTCATTTTTATTTATTTATTTATTTGCTTATAAATATTTTAAGTAGACTAAAAATTCTTATTTTAGAAAAAAATAGTTTTAAATTTTAAATTTACTGTCCTTTATTTTACGATTGCAAATATTTTCCTTGGATAAAAAAATTAATTATTAAATATTTATTATATTAAATATAGAATCTTAGATACGTATACTATTAATATTACTACGTTATATTAAGATAATTTTATTTTCTCAAAATTCAGAGAATCATAACAAGTTATATATATCTGGATATAATGAAATTTTAAATTATAGTAGATTTTGTTGTTTAATAAAAACTCATACTTTTAATCAAATTAGATTTGCCGTTGAATTTAATATTATCAACTTGTATAAGAAACCTTTATGTTAAGATATGTTTAATTTATATTTTTTAAATGTTTAATGTAATATGAATTTGACTAATATTTCTAATATTTTTATTCAAGTTTGTTTAGAATTCTTAGTACAGTTTTAATTTAATTCAATTCTTATATATTATATGTTGCTTTACAAATTTGAGTTTGATTATTATTATGAATTTTTAATATAAGAAATTATGAAAATGGTAATAATAATAACAATAGTTATTTTTTCATGATTGCTATTATTCATTTCACTTTTTTTCATTGAGTTTGATTAAAATTATTAAACATCATTATTCAGTTTATTTTTAGCTTTTTATCATTTGAGATCAATTAGGGTTCTTAATATTTTTATATGAGTTTGATTAGAATTCATATTAGAGTTTTCACTTAATTAAATAAACTTATATCTAACATATCCTAATTCTATTTGTTTCTTATATTTCTAAAATAATATTTTTATTGTTATATAGTTTATCTTAATATTTTTTTTTAATTTCCGCCTGTTAAGAAATTATTTTAAAAAATAATCATTTTTTTATTATTGAGTTTGATAGAGATTCTTAAAAAGTATATTCAGTTTATTTTTAAACTTTTATTATTTGAGATCGATTATGATTCTTAATATTTTTATTTGTATTTTATTAGAAATCGTATTCCTGAGATTTCCTTATTCTATTTTTATTGAATTTAAAAAATAATAATTTATTATTGTTGTATAGTTTATCTTAATCTCTTTTCTTATTTGAGTTTGGTAAGATTTTTATTATTTGAGTTTCAATAGTTTTAATTCAGTTCAATTTTTTATATATTTATATTATAATTATAATAAATATTTTCTGCATATAATAAGGTGTACATGATTCATGAGGCAATGACGTACATGATTCATTGCCATATTTGGAATTTGATTATAATTTTTATTTTATGTATTATTTAGAATAAATCATTATTATTTGACTAATTTTTTTCTTATTTAAATTTTTACTATATTCTTGAAAGATTAATTAGTTTTTATTAGTTAGCTTATCTAATATTTCCTTAATCCATTGATGTTGCACAAATTTCGGGTATTTAATATATCTTAATTTTATATTATTGTTATAATAGTCAGTTATCTTTAAATTAGTTAAGTTTGATGCTTATTAGTTATTTTTTTAACATTTTGATTAATTATCTAAACAATAATTATGTTTTGCTAAGTTTTTAAAATGCACTTGTCACCATGTTGTGGAGCCACTTGTCGCGACCTCATACTTTCTCATATAAGTTATTTAGAAGAATTATTATTATTATTTTCATATTAATATATTTTGATTTGTTTTATTTTTAGTTTAATTATTTATCATGTTAATATCTTTTTTTGTCTCGTATCTTTATAAATATGAGCATGGCTATCCCTTCCTAAATTCATCATATTATCTTGTTTACTTTGTTATAATTCATAAATAATACGCATTGTCCAGAGATTTTGTGACAATCCACATTAAGGCTATGTTTAGGAACATCAAAATTGACGTTTCTAATAGCGTTTAGTGGTTCATACACTAATTTTTTGAAAAGCTACTTCTAATGGAGTTTAGTGTTTATAATTTTTTCCAAATTTAACCTTATTCAAATATATTATTTCTTTCTAACTTATCTCATTATTTTCCCATTTTTTATAATCATTTAACTATATATTTTTATATTCATGCTTAATTAATTACAATATATATATATATATATTAACAATGAATAAAAAATAATTTTACAATTAATACTGTTATATCATAGGTGCACTATATAAAATTTATTGTCAATATAAATTTCTATATGTCTTAAGGAAAAAATTAGTTGTGAAATTTATATGTTTATTGATTTATTATCATTTCCATGTTTATTAATTTATTAAAATTTTAATTTGTTTGTTTAAGTTTTTATCGAACTAAATAAATTCTAATTTGACATTAGTGAGAAATGGTATTTCAATGAAAAATATTCATTTCTTAAAAAAATATTAACTGGTTGATTTTTTTAACTAATTAATAGAACCAAATATTCTAATTAAATCTTAGTTTAGTTAACGGGTGAAAAATTAGTTAATAGAATTAATTCGGTTTATTATAAACAATTTACCAAACTTTCGATTAAAAACTGAAATAATTGATAAATAAATTTTTATATATTACTATATTATATTTTTCTAAAAACTAATTTATATATTTTTTGTTTAATTAATTCCATTTTATATCCTAATGATTTAAGAAATTTTATCTTATTACCACATTCAAATTTAATATTACCTTTTATTTTAAATAATATATATTTAAATATATCTTCACATTTTGTGAATTTAATAATACGTTTTTGTAATATGTATTTTTTAGTTAAAAAGGTGAATTAAGCGAACCCAACCAAAAAATTTTGTTAACCAATTTTTTTAGTCCTTATAATAATTAAATTCATATTGATCGATTTGGGAATTAATCAAATGATCCTTAATTAATTGAATCAACCGTTGCTCACCCCTACATATTTCCATTCAATCATTTCTCCTTTCTTTACATTTTATTTTTTCCTCTTTCCTCCTTGAATTTCTCATTTCATTTTCCTTTCTCTATGTTTCATTTTGTTTTTTCTATACAATTCTTACCTTTTCATATAACTTATACACCATCATATTCCTTCTTTAATTTCTCGATTCTTTATTTTGTTTCCTTTTCGTTTTGATTCTATCGTTCAAATTTTCAATTTTGTGATCTTTTTTAACGAAAAGACTATAAACCGAATTGAATAGGTCAATTGGTTGAATCAGTTTTCTATCCAGTTTTCCATCTCCCATTGTAAAAGAAACGCAAATGGATTGTCATCCATTTCGTGATTGGAGTGAACTGATCGAATAGGTGGATTTGGTCTGATTTTCAAAATATATTTTTTCATAGTTGGATATTATAAGTATTGAATTGGTTATCTTTAAAGGGCTGAAATTTTTTTCACATTATTTATAGTAGTTTAAAGTTTTTATTTAGGGTAAAGAGCAGCTTTGCTAAGGACCTAGATATTTCCTATGGAGAATAAAAGGGAAACCCTAACATTCTCTCTAATCATATAAACATTCAATCTAACTAATTTTTTTTCTAGAATAGCACAAAAAAATGAAACTGGACTAATTTAGATAATGTGCAAATGCAATTGCAGAACTAATGCATTCAATTAACCCCAACACTGTGCTACTACATTCAATATATGAAATTTTTAGTTATTTACACAAGAACTCCAAATGAACACTCAGAGGCGATGGTCCCATATCAATTAGATCGGGCAACAAAAAAAATCAAAATGAACACACCTATTTTAATCTCAAAAAAAATTATTGATGTTATTATAGAAAAAAAAATTAAAGGCACTAACTTAAAATATGCAACTATCACTACAAACTGACGATTAGCGACACAAGATAGCGTCTCCATCGATAGTGATGCTAAGTCGATGCCACGAGCGTCGCTCACAAGAAAGAGACGATACTTGCCTCCCAATAGCATCACATTAGCATTTCGAGAAATAGACGTTAACGGAGGCGTCATAGAGACGCTAATTAGTCGCTATTATTGCGCGCGATGAAGCAAAAATATGCGGCAGAATTTAGCGATGTTGTTTGTAGCGTCGATACGAATGTAGCGTCACTTAGTTTGAGACGATTTGTCGACACTAGCGAGGAATCGACATGGGTGCCGTATTGATATGTGGTTTTGGCGCCGAGGTATGCGACGCTACTTGCATCATAACTATTGCGACGCTATGTAGGCGCCAATACAAAAATATATTCCTATAGTTGCCTACACATGTAACACATACAATACTTAATTGGCATTATTATAACGCTACTTGGCGTCTCATAACTATATGTGTTTGAGGAACATATATGTTAGTTAAGAAATAGATTAACTATATGCTATCTATATATTTATATAACTAGATATATGTTATCTATTTTGACGCAACTCCATATACTTTAATATATATTATATGTGTACCTTCAACATATATTATGTACTTATATATGCCTACAATTATACATATATTATTTTTATATTATTAATCATGAAATTATGATGGTTGAATTAAGTGATATGATTTGTTACAAAATATTCCATTTTAGCGCCACCGTGAAAACTCAATAACGTCGACAGAGCGCCACAATAGAGCCGCAATAGTAGTCGACGCTAGAGAGGTACTATTGACGTCTCTCTAGCATCGCGACTTTGGGACGTGAAGACTTTGAGATGCTACGTCAACGCTAGTGTGTCTCTAATATGCTTTAGCGACATACTAGCGTCATTATAACGCCTCAGTAGCCGACTTTTTATTCCACTCACTTAATCGGACACATATAGACATATAAATACACATATATACTTAGATATAATACATACACATATGCATATTATTATCACTTAATCTCTTAAATATAAAAATATACATACACATATATACTTATAATGTGTATACATATTCACGTTATTGTCACTTAATCTCGCACATATATAGACATATACATACACGTATATACTTATAATACATATAGATATACACATTATTGTGACTTAATCTCGCACACGTAGACATATACATACACATATATTAGATATACATATATACAATTTTGTCATATACGCATATACATATAGACTTATAATTTTATATACATATACATGAGTAATTATATATGCATTCCATATATTTTATAGTGTGGGAAGGGAACAAAATGACTGGGATGGGGCACAATGTGATGAGACGCTATCTTGAATATATAGACCTAACTTACCTTAAATTTCTAACTTCTTCCTTTACTTTTTACTTTTACTGCTTTTACCGCTCGACCTCGCCTCTGACCGCCGCTGACTCGATCGACCCTACCGCTTTCTCCTCTATGACCCCGACCCCGCCTGTCGATCGCCGCCGACTGCTCCGACCCTGACCCTGCCTTCGGCCTCCTCCTCCGACCTCGACCCTACCCTCGCCCGCCGATCGCCACCGACTCGACCGACCTTGCCGCCTTCTACTTTGTGACCCCGACCTCACCTGCCGATCGCCGTCGACTACTCCGACCTCGACCCCGCCTTCGGTCTCCTCCTCCGACCTCGACCCAGCCCGCCGACTCCTCCGATCTCGACCCAGCCCGCATTCTCCTCCAACCCTGATCCCGTCTCCGGCCTTTGACCTCGACCCCGCCCTGGCCCACCGACCACCGTCGACTCATCCGCACCCCCTCCCGCTCTCTCTATCGGACGCCGCCCTCCTTCGCCGCCCTTGTATGCTGCCTGCTGTCACTCCTCCGCTCGCAGCTAGAGACCGCCCTCTGTTGACCTCCACCGGACGCCGCCTTCCTCTGCAGTCGGACACCACCCTCGTCCGCTGCTCTCCTCGACCGCTCCATCGCGGGACACTGCACTCTTCGGCCGCTCCTCCACTACCGTAGTCGAATGTCGCCCTCATCAATTGCCCCTCCTCCACCGCCCTGGGCCGCTCCTCCATTGCCCTTAGACAGACGTCGCGCCGCCCTCATCCGATGTTGCACCTCCGCCGGATGCTGCCTTCCTCCGCCACCCTAGTTCGCCGCCGCTCCTCCGCCGGACAGTAAGTCCCTTTTTGTTAACTTGAAATTGAATATGGTCATGTTCTTAATTATGCCTTAATTTTAGATGAATATATGAACAAACTAAATTGTTTCTTAATTATGCCTTAATTTAGATTAATATATGAATATATGTTCTTAATTATGTTAACTTGAAACTCTGCTTTCAACCATATGAATATCGTGACTTGAAAAATAGATGAATTGTTTATCAAATTTATGCCTCCAATTAGATGAACATCGTGACTTGAAAAATAAATGAATTAACTATATTATTTTGAATTATGCATCAAATCTGAATTCGATGAGATTCAACTTGAAATCAAATATTAATCAATTATTAACAAATTTTTGTCTTTTCGATCATGTTCTCATTTTAGTTAGCAAGAATGTGAATGAATATTATTGTTAATTAAAATGAGAATATTGAAAAAAAAGACTAGAATATGATAATTCATTTATGAGTAACGACGATCAAGTACTTGAAATATGTGATTTTGAACTTCATAACTTAAAAATCACATTTTTCAAGTACAAGAATTTATTGACATATGGCTTATTATTGTCCGTTACAAAAATGACAAAGTCAAATCGTAGTTGGATTCGTCGTTGGAAGGATAAACGTGACGTTATAATAGAAGAATATAAGGATGGTGTTGATGAATTTACTAATGTGGCATATCAAAATGAAGATGTTGCTTCTTCATATGGCGAAATCTTATGTCCATAAAGAAAGTGCAAATGTTATCAATGGAATGCAAGATATGATGTGCAGAAGAATTTATACTACAACGATATCTTATTGACATACACAAATTGATTCTTTTATGACGAAAAAAGATGGGCTAAAGAGACACTAATGTAGATACTAATGTGGGCAAGTCGAGCAATCCGTACAGGGATATGATACGAGATGCAATGTTAGGATAAAATGTTGGCGAAACATTGAAGAAGACCCGAATCCTTCGACTTCTAAATTTTATAATCTTCTCGAAGAAGCAGATGAACCTTTATGGGATGGATGCATGAATCAAACTACACTTTCTGCAATGGCACGACTGTAGAATTAATATGAGCGAAAGTTTTTTTGACCAGATGATTGCCATTATTAAGAGTATGCTTCCAACTTTAGAGAAATTACTCGATAATTTTTACAAGTGTAAAAGATTGATGAGAGATTTAGGGTTGGAATGTTAGAAGATTGATGCATGTCGCAATTATTGTGTGTTGTATTACAAGGAAAATAACTCACTTATGAGTTATTCTATTTGTGGCAAACCAAGATACAAGCCGAGAAAGAATTCTTATAGTTTGAAAAAAAATGTGGCAAATGCAGTATTCAGATACTTTCTCAAGTTCCAAGATTGCAATGACTATTTCTTTCTGAGAAAACTACATCATTTATGAGGGGGCTCAGAAAAAGGGCATATGATGATTTGACAAAATATCATTGATGAAAAAATGCTCTTTGGAAACGATTTTTTGATGGGCTCAAAAAATACGTTAGAAGTATCGATGGGAGTTACACGTAAAAAATCCTAATGGGAATATATCCGTCGGAACCTTTGACGGGACGTAGCCATAAGAAGTTTTGACGAGCATGAATCCATCAAAACTTCCGACGAGTGTAATTGTCAAAAATTTATTTTAAAAAAATCAGCTAGATGCGGTTAGATCAGACCATAGGCGGCCAATCAAAGGCCGAATTTGCCCAGAGTGGGCTGCTTGTGGATGATCTGGATGAGCAAGCCGGGCGATCGAATCTGGCCATCGAATTTGCATGGGTGGCTATAGCCAGATTTGGCTAGAGCAAGTCGGCATGAGGTCACATCTAGCCACAGCGGGTCGGGTCTAAGCAACAGGCGATTGGATCTGACGAGAAAGTGAGAGTGAGGGAGAGGGTGGACATTGGAGTCAGTGCTCATCGAAACCGGTGGTTATTGGATGTTGCCGGATCCGTGGTTGTTGGCACCGAGAATGAGAGAGAGCTAGAGAAAGAGAGAGAGAGAGGGGGCAGAACAAGAGAGAGGGGGAGAGAGACGAGTGATTGAAGGAGAGGTGAGGGGGAGAGAGAGAGCGAGCCGACCGAGGAGGAGTTGAGCGCGCAAGAGAGAAAGAAACAAGGATGTCTTAGGAGATGAAGGTGCAAAATTTATTATGAATTAATATTTTAGACTGCCGGAGTCATCAAAATTATCGACATCCATCTGTCGATAATTTCGACGGCTCTAGCGTCAAAAAAATTAATATTAAAATATTAGTATTTATATTATATTTTATCATAATAAATTCAAAATTTGATGGGTGTCTATGGCCAATGATCTTCCCTCACTATTTGAGAAGGAAACTCATCACAAAATTCTTGTTAAATTGTATCCGAATTTTCTTGTAGTGGTGTAACGTTATTTTATGGGGACATGGTGTTTTGGGAGGACGTTATACTTGACATACATTTATAAATTAGGACTCGTTCTAAAATAAATTGAGATACATTTATAAAGCGTCATGAGAGTCTTATAAAGTAGTGTTATATGAGTCTTCTATACCTGTTGAATCGGGACATGCACTTTGTTATGGAGTCTATCAAAGCATTGCCAAAGTTCCAACCGTTAAAGTTTGAGGACAACGATGTTTTCCACAAATTGAAAGATAGATTGATACTGTAACGCCCTGAGACCCACAAGACTTTCACGTGCTCAGAGTCGTTCCAGAGGCGCTACTCAATCTTCTATAAAATATTTTTGCAGAATAAAAACTATAAATGTGCGGAATATAAAATATAAATGCGGAAGATTTTTCAATAATAATAGCTAATAATCTATAATATTCAAATAATTAAAATATCAATAAGTTCACAATTCTAATAAATGCAAAAATAATAAAAAAGTAGACAACTCAATCTAGAATATGTGCAACATTTGTCTGTCACTGAGCATAGATACCTGTAGGATCATCCTCTATCAAAGCTCTCTCACCTGCACGGATCCAGGTACAGGAAAATATTCATGAGTATAAAAATACTCAGTACATAGAGTCTACTAAATAATCAACATGCTCAATCAAATATAAGATATGATCAATGACGAGTCAATTGAGCAATCAATACAATAATCAATTAACAATATAATGATTTATCAATATGAGCAATTAAATCAGGCTATGGTCAATGGAGATAACAAATAACAATTGCCTGATCAATATGACATTGTTCAATTAATAGTAGAGTATTGGATCGATGATTCAATATAGCAATAGGACAATAAAGCCTGAGATCAATAGGAAGATCAGGAAAAGGTCAAATGACCGATTAATATTGATTCAACAATTAACGATATCAATGATGCCTGATCACTATGGCACTATTCGATTTAACAATTTTTAATTCAATATCAATGGTCATTGGTCAATAACAATTTTATTCGATTCAATGGGCGGAGGCAATGCCGGTCAACGCCAATATCCAAATGACCATAATCTATTCAATTCAATTCGATTTCAATCCAACTCAATTTGATTCGATTTTAATTCAATTCAATTCAATTTATAATGTTCGGAGTTATTCAATTCAATGAGGAGCACTCAGTCAATTAAGGGACACCATGCCACTTTCATACAGGCTAGTGGGGGATCAGTGCCACGGCAAGCCCGATACAATTTAATGGGTTCGTGTATGGTGAAGGACGAGTGGTCATACATGGGACAACCATAGCTTTTACACTATCTGCCCCATTCAATTCAATTCAATTCAATTCAATTGGTTCCGGCTTAGTGACAATCAGTAGACATGGGCCCAGTAGCTTTCGACTTTTATTTTGTTTACCTAAGATGTCTATCTTTTAATAATTTAATTTAGGTAAAACAAAACCCAATCAGAAAGATTTCTGAATCAGTATCATAATCAATTATAATATTGGGTATGATGATAAAATATAATCAGATGACAATATGATCTGGTATGATGATACTATGATCAAGTATGATAATAACAATTTGATCGGATCAAACAATATATCATACTTAAATAATAATCAAAGCAAAATAATCGTTATAAAGCTGACAACCAAAATCACTAATCATATTAAAATAAATGAATACCTCCCGATTCCCATCTCTATTTTTTTCTTTTCTGTTTTTTTTAATCCCTTTGCTCGGCTGGACGGGTAAATCAAAGTAGTAAGAATTATGATTAAAATTTCAAACGAAGGAAAATTTCTTTCAAGAAAAATCAAATAAGAAAAATTCCTTTCCAAGAGGATCACGGAAATTTTCTCCTTCTTTTTCCACTTCGAGATTTCTTACGTTCTCTTTTTTTTCTCACTTCTAGTCTCATCTCTTCTCTCTCCATAATTGCCTCACGTGAAATCTCCTTTTCTTTTTTTATATTCCCTTTCATTTTATTGTTCTCTCCCCTATTCACTCCACATCATCTGAGTTCATCATCTTTTATTTTCCCTTCTCCAATACGATGAACCGACGCGTTTCTCTCTCTCCATGTTGGCCATTTCTTATCTATCGTTTTATTTATTTTTGGTTGAGAAATGATCCTTAGCATTAAATTGTATTGACATAAAAGCCCTTTTTTTTCTTTTCCTTCGGCACAAAGTACGGTTGGCCGAACCCTTTTTTTCAAGAATTCCTTGCTTTGTTGCGGTCGTAATCTATTTTTTTTCTGAATTATGAAGACACCTTTTTCAATCTAGCAGTAGCAATCCTAATAAAAATAATCAAAGAACCTACGGATTCCCTTACGTACCTCATTTCACGCCTAACTGTTTGACACCGAATCACGTCTTGTCGTCACCTCGATGCCATGCCTTTGCCGTCGGACACCAAGAACAAAAAAAAAATCAAAATTTCATAGACGGCTGGTCCTAAAGATTTATTTATAGGGCTCATAAATCCGTGTTTTCCAATTCTTCTATAACTTTCAATCCCAATCAAATTTAATTTTTTAATTAATCTCTTTTAATAATTCTAATTTATTTTAATAATTAAATAATTTCGAATTTAATTAAATATCCCATAATACATTTTTATCCTTAATTAAACTACTTCCCTATTTTTCTTTATTTTCGAAATTATTAATTATAATAATATTAATGGCCATATTTTTTTTCAAAATAAAATGATAAAATATTCATTTATTAAATCCTGAAAAATCAGGATTGTTACATCATAACCTCCTTAAAAATAAATTCGTCCTCGAATTTACGTAAATGAAACTATATCATCTATCTAACGAATATGAAAAATACTTTATCATCTCAACTGCTAGTCCTCAAAAGGCATCGTCATCTTTGTGTCCTACCTATGTCACATCTCCATTTCAATTCGATTCTTAAGATCTCACTATTTTAGCCTACTGTTTTTGTCTCATGTAGATTGTCTTCAACATTTTCCGATGAGACAGATTTTATCAATATTCTTTCAGTTATTTCTTTTTGTGACGATAACTAGTATTCATCAATTTTGCTCCAATGTGGGTGACATGATCTACCATATACACATGGCTACGAAGGTGTTATGTCTAATGTCAGAGTCACGACTGTTGCCACATACTAACTGCGCCAGTGGGAGCTGATTGTTCCAACTATCACTTCAGTCCAATGCACAAGTTCAGACCATATTTTCTAAGGCCTGAATGGTCCATTCAAACTACTCATCCATCTGTGGATGGAAGACGACTTAGAAGTTTAGCTACATCCCAATTGCTCTATAGATGCCCCATCAGAGTTGTGCTATGCACTATAGATTCTTTTCCAACACAATGGATATCAGTACTTCATGTAGTCGGATAACCTCCTTAAAAAAATGTCCATGAGGCTTTTGATGGACTAACCTTTCTTTAATGGATATGGTGTCGGCTATCTTAACATATCGATCCTCTATTATCCAAATCGTATCGTTATCATGCTGAGTTTTTGGAATCTATCATTACCTTTTTCTAATACTATTGAGGATTTCCAAGCTCTTGTGGTGCACTAGTGATATTTGATGTTCCATTTTTATTTGTCGACCTTTCACAGTAATTCCAACTGCATGCAAGATGTGGTATTATCCTTGCACCATCATTACTGATCACTGGACTGGCTTGGATGATGCAATTGCTCATTGCTCATATTCCATCGGCTCATTGCTCATATTCCATCGGCTCACCCCCAAACAAGCAAGTGATCCTTTCATTTTTTTTTCTTAAGATATTCTCAATTGAGTTTGCTTTGTAATTGATGACAAACTCGTAATCTTTCAATAATTTGTTCCATCTCTTTTTTTCGACACATGTTCAGACCTTGTCACGAGAAAAGCGTACGTCAACTTTGGTGATCTGTGGAGAATTTAAGATCTTCACCATACACGTTGTGTCATCAGCTCTTGGGATGAAGACTTCGACTGTTGGGTAATTCTTCTCGTGTTTCTTTAATTGTCTTGATGTGTGGGCAACTATCTTCCTATGTAGCATCAAGACACACGCTATATCGGTGTTGTATGCATTGTTGTGGTGACATAACCTTCTTGTCTTGAAGGTATTTTCAGAAAAGACATCGTTGCCAATATTTTCTCCAATTTCTAAAACCTATTTTAGTCTTTCCTGAGTCATTCAATTTTTTTTGTTGTTCTTCTTAGTGAGGTTTGTCCATGGTGATACTATCGTATAGTAATCTGGTGTGACTCTCTGCTAATATTCTGCAAGTCTAAGGAGGCTTTTTTTCTCTTCAACACATTCTTTGGTTGAACTTATTTTGTCATAGCATCTATATTTTGATATTTCATTTATGTCAATGATATTTCTGAGGAACATTATTTCGTTCTGTTAAAATTTATACTTTGAGACTTTGGCGTATACTTAATATTTGCAGTGCGATCTGCAAATGTTCCGCATGTTCCTTTAAGCTCGACGAATATATTAGAATGTCGTCGATCTTCAGTTAACCAATGTAGTAACAACTATACTATAATTTTTTTCAACATACTTGGATCTTGTCCTTCCTCCATACCATTATGTGTGTGCGTCATCACTTTTGCTATCGAGTTCAAGTGCTCGATATTTTGTGATGAATTATGAGCACCAGCTAATCGATAACCTCCTTAGAAATATTGTCATATGAGTGCTTCCATTAAACACTCTAATTTTCAACGGTCGATCTTTCATTTTATGAAAAGTAAACTATGAACTATATTCATTCCATATAACACATGCTATTTGGATACTATAATATATCTAAAGTCTAATTGAAGTGAAAATTACAATTTAGACTTGATTAAGCTTCAAGTCATGTGTCATAACATATCAATCTATTTGGGTGATTTATGCACCATTCTTGAAGGCCTATTGTTGCATAAGTTCAAACCGTCTTGGTTCATCGCATTCTCTTGCGAAGTGACTCATCTTGTCACAATTTAGGCATGCTTCCGTCGCCCAATAACATTCACTGAGATACATTTTTGTGATAGTGGTTGCATGATTTTCTATGCGATGGAGGCTCATTCTGTGTTGGATATGGCCTTCCTCGTTTGTAGTTGTCTTGATGCTTCTCTCTTCTTTTATGTCTACTATTTTTTACTTCAAATATGATTGTGATCATTATCTATATCCTCCTGATTCAGTTGAGTTGCGTTTGTTGCGTCATCATTTTCAAGCATGGTAGTGAACTCTTTCGCAACTTGAATGGTCTGATAGTTAAAATGTTTTACCCTTTCTCGGAAGCTTGGCTTGAGACTTTTCACCCATTGCTTAACACGATTTCTCTTTGATTGTCGTCGAGTACCATACTTCTCCAACTTTAAGAACTCGATCGTGTAGTCCTTGATTATCATGGTACTTTGTTGTAGATCTCGGTACTCCTTCTGTTTCCTCGCTCTCCGGGAAATAGGTAAATAACGATCTTTTTAAACTTTCTCCAAGAAATCAGGTTCTTCCCGGAGAATGTGCTAGCCTTTGTTGCTTTCCACCAATGACTAGCGTCACTTGTCAAACATTTCGTAGCACATATAGTCTTGCAATTCTCACCGCAGTCTATCTTTCACTAGAGTCTGGTCAATATTTTTCAGTCACCTATAGGCTTTCTCGAAGTCGTCCTTCCCTTAAAATTGGGGAGGCTGTAATTTGAGAAAACTCTTAACAATCCCTTTTCAAGCATTGTGAGGAGCGTGAGTATTGCTATATTCTATATCAGTTGAACGTGATTTATATGGTGATGATCCATGCCTCGATCGTCCTCCTGATGTTCATTGACCCATTCATTATTTACTTGTGGGCCTTGGGCCGCTTGGCCATCCTCCTCTGCACTTTAAGAATTCGATCATCGATATCTATTTCTCGGTTCACAATAAAATTGATAAGAGGTCATCAACTTGGAAGACATCTATGCTCATCCAATAATAAATAATACGATACAAGTCAATAAGTAAGAATTCAATATCGATATCATAATGAAAACTTACTGGACCCTACTGGATGGCTGCAGTGGTTGCTCGTGACAGTTGTACATGGACTCAATTCTATCTATTAGAGACAGTTAAGAAGTGTCTCTCCTTAGGTTCTAATACCTTCTGTAACGCCTTGAGACCCCTGTGACTTTCACGTACTCAGAGTCGTCCCAGAGGTGCTACTCAATCTTCTATAAAATATTTTTGCTGAATAAAAACTATAAATGTGCGGAATATAAAACATAAATGTGGAATACTTTTCAATAATAATAGCTAATAATCTATAATATTCAAATAATTAAAATATCAATAAGTTCATAATTCTAATAAATGCAGAAATAATAAAAACTAGACAACTCAATCTAGTATCCATGAGTATAAAAATACTCAGTACATAGGATCTACTAAATAATCAACATGCTCAATCAAATATAAGATATGATCAATGACGAGTCAATTGAGCAATCAATACAATAATCAATTAACAATATAATGATTTATCAATATGAGCAATTAAATCAGGCTATGGTCAAAAGACTAAATCAATTAACAATTGCCTGATCAATATAACATTGTTCAATTAATAGTAGAGTATTGGATTGATGATTCAATATAACAATAGGACACTATAGGCTTTCTCGAAGTCGTCCTTCCCTTAAAATTGGGGAGGCTGTAATTTGAGAAAACTCTTAACAATCTCTTTTCAAGCATTGTGAGGAGCGTGAGTATTGCTATATTCTATATCAGTTGAACGCGATTTATATGGTGATGATCCATGCCTCGATCGTCCTCCTAATGTTCATTGACCCATTCATTATTTACTTGTGGGCCTTGGGCTGCTTGGCCATCCTCCTCTGCACTTTAAGAATTCGATCATCGATATCTATTTCTCGGTTCACAATAAAATTGATGAGAGGTCATCAACTTGGGAGACATCTATGCTCATCCAATAATAAACAATACGATACAATTCAATAAGTAAGAATTCAATATCGATATCATAATGAAAACTTACTAGACCCTACTGGATGGCTGCAGTGGTTGCTCGTGACAGTTGCACATGGACTCAATTCTATCTATTAGAGACAGTTAAGAAGTGTCTCTCCTTAGGTTCTAATACCTTCTGTAACGCCTTGAGACCCCTGTGACTTTCACGTACTCAGAGTCGTCCCAGAGGCGCTACTCAATCTTCTATAAAATATTTTTGCTAAATAAAAACTATAAATGTGCGGAATATAAAACATAAATGTGGAAGACTTTTCAATAATAATAGCTAATAATCTATAATATTCAAATAATTAAAATATCAATAAGTTCATAATTCTAATAAATGCAGAAATAATAAAAACTAGACAACTCAATCTAGTATCCATGAGTATAAAAATACTCAGTACATAGGGTCTACTAAATAATCAACATGCTCAATCAAATATAAGATATGATCAATGACGAGTCAATTGAGCAATCAATATAATAATCAATTAACAATATAATGATTTATCAATATGAGCAATTAAATCAGGCTATGGTCAAAAGACCAAATCAATGACGATAATAATTAATAATTGCCTGATCAATATAACATTGTTCAATTAATAGTAGAGTATTGGATTGATGATTCAATATAACAATAGGACAATAAAGTCTGAGATGAATAGGAAGATCAGGAAAAGGTCAAATGACCGATTAATATTGATTCAATAATTAACGATATCAATGATGCCTGATCACTATGGAACTATTCGATTTAGCAATTTTCAATTCAATATCAATGATCATTGGTCAATAATAATTCTATTCGATTCAATGGGCGGAGGCAATGCCAGTCAACGTCAGTATCCAAATGACCATGATCTATTCAATTCAATTCGATTTCAATCCAACTCAATTTGATTCGATTTTAATTTAGTTCAATTCAATTTATAATATTCGGAGTTATCCAATTCAATGAGGAGCGTTCAGTCAATTAAGGGACACCATGCCACTTTCATGCAGGCTAGTGGGGGATCAGTGTCACGGCAAGCCCGATACAATTCAGTGGGGGACGAGTGACCATACATAGGACAACCATAACTTTTACACTATCTGCCGCATTCAATTCAATTGGTCCCGGCTTAGTGGCAATCAATAGACATTGACCCAGTAGCTTTCGGCTTTTATCTTGTTTACCTAAGATATTTATCTTTTAACAATTTAATTTAGATGAAATAAGACCCAATCAAAAAGATTACTGGATCAGTATCATAATCAATTATAAAATTGGATATGATGATAAAATATAATCAGATGACAATATGATCTGGTATGATGATATTATGATCAAGTATGATAATAACATAATAATAATTTGATCGGATCAAATAATATATCATACTTAAATAATAATCACAATAAAATAATCGTTATAAAACTGACAATTAAAATCACTAATCATATTAAAATAAATGAATACCTCCCGGTTCCCATCTCTATTTTTTTCTTTTCTATTTTTTTTAACCCCTTTGCTCGGCTGGACGGGTAAATCAAAGTAGTAAGAATTATGAATAAAATTTCAGACGAAGGAAAATTCCTTTCAAGAAAAGTCAAATAAGGAAAATTCCTTTCCAAGAGGATCATGGAAATTTTCTTCTTCTTTTTCCACTTTGAGATTTCTTACGTTCTCTTTTTTTTTCTCACTTCTAGTCTCATCTCTTCTCTCTCCATAATTGCCTCACGTGAAATCTCCTTTTCTTTTTTTTTTTTATATTCCCTTTCATTTTATTGTTCTCTCTCCTATTCGCTCCACATCATCTGAGTTCATCATCTTTTATTTTCCCTTCTCCAATACGATGAACCGAGATGTTTCTCTCTCTCCATGTTGGCCATTTCTTATCTTGGCTGAGAAACGATCCTTAGCATTAAATTGTATTGACATCAAAGGCCTTTTTTTCTTTTCCTTCGGCACAAAGTACGGTTGGCCGAACCCTTTTTTTTTTCAAGAATTCCTTGCTTTGTTGCGGTCGTAATTTTTTTTTCTGAATTATCAAGACACCTTTTTCAGTCTAGCAGTAATAATCCTAATAAAAATAATAAAAAAACTTACGGATCCCCCTTACGTACCTTGTTTCACGCCTAATTGTTCAACGCCGAATCACGTCTTGCCGTCACCTCGACGTCACGCCTCTACCGTCGGACACCAAAAACCAAAAAGAAAAAAATTTCTTTGACGACTGATCCTAAAGATTTAGTTATAGGGCTCATAAATCCTTATTTTCCAATCTTTCTATAACTTCCAATTCTAATCAAAATTAATCTCTTTTAATAATTCTAATTTATTTTAATAATTAAATAATTTCGAATTTAATTAAATATCTCATAATACACTTTTATCCTTAATTAAACTACTTCCCTATTTTCCTTTATTTTCGAAATTATTAATTATAATAATTTTAATGGTCATATTTTTTTAAAATAAAATGATAAAATATTCATTTATTAAATCCTGAAAAATCAGGGTTGTTACGATGAAGCATACCTTCCAATTTATACAATTTGGGGAAATTTATCGAATGATCTTATATGAAGCTCATCTCTTGATTACTAATGACAGATTACAAATGTTATCAAATTCATCAACCAAGAGGATGTTCCAGGGAATAACTTCACATTACAGTACACCTATGTACTATATATATAGATTTCAAGTTGTCAACTACTTTAAAACTTAAGCCTGTTTTAAAAAAAAGTAATATTTATTATATTGATAATTTTAACATTCACAGTTTAGTTGTGATGAAAGTGAAACACATGGAAGATTTTAAAAATAATAAAAAGAAACACCACAAATTTTTAGGTGACTGTTTAGAACTATATAAATATTCAAAACTTTTTAGAGTACACTTTGCTGGTCTCTCTAGATTCATATTTATACAACATAAAATAATATTATATTTGCAACTGACAATAAACTTATATTATTTGTTTTAACTTTTAATATCATCATTTGTAATGCATCTTTTTTTCGGTATGCAATTTATGTTAATTGGTAAATTATATGAACTAATATGCATTAAAAAATATTACATATTTGATAATTCTAGTTAGTAGGCTTAAACAAATTTTGAGTCGATGATCTTTTTAAATTAATATTTGAACTTAAAAAATAATTTTTTAATCAATAATTGGTTAGCCAATTAAGTCCAAGAGTATGGGATAAATTCCTATGATTGTCAATTTAATCAGCATTTAATTTTCTACCCAAATATTAGACAAATGTTGGCACATGTGAATTGAATTTTTGAAGCAAATATTTTTTTTTTCATTTTCTTACGCTCAAGAGTTCGTTCTCTCTATGTACAAAAGATGATTTTGTTAAAAAAAATATATAGCATTTGATAGTCGATACGGCTGGATCAACCACGTGTACATGGACCGTGGATACCATGCGCATCTCCACCACAAAATGCCCTATGATTAATTCCAACTTGTATGCCCAAAGATTAATATAAAAAAGGCCTACATGAAACTAGAAAAATAAAATAAAATTATCCTCCACTCAAAGTGGGCAGTATAATTATATATTTTTAATCGCTTCCTGCATATTAAGGAAGAAAAAAAAAGAAAGAAAAAAGGGAGAACAACAAGTTACATGGTGCATGAACATGGAATAATAATTTCCTCCAGAATGGTAAAAATAAGTGTTAGGTTTTCTTTTCCTTTTTTTTTCTTGCTTGCCTTAATTATTCATTCGTTCTTTTCATTTGCTACTCTCTTCTCCGTTCGTTTGCTTAGATTCCAACTAAGAGTGATTGTAATGTAAAGTTAGAGCTGGTGGTAGGAGAACATTCCATATTAAATATCATGTCTCCTTGACCGATCAAACTCTAATAATTTCATCTCTTTTATTCCTCTTGAAATGTTAAAATTTCAGAGGTTGAATAAAATGCTTGTGATCTCATTCTTCTGATAATGTGTGCTTTTGGTTTTAAAGAGGACATAACTGTTTGCAAGAAGAATGAGATCGTATGCTCACCAAAAAATATCCATAATAAAAAGAGAAAAAAAATAATATCTATAATTTTCAGGTTAGAAATGAAGCCGACAATTGGAAGTTGGAGCACCCATCATATATGGGTGGTGAATCCTATTTAATCTCATCTGTGAATTTTTTTTTCATGATTTGATTTCCTTTCTCTTCTATGATTCATTGATGTTCCGTCTATAAATATTTTTATTAATTCTGGATTTAAATTAAAATGTAGAATATATCTCAAATCAAAACATTTCAAAAATTAAACTCATAAGTTCTAACATCCAATGAATCTTAAGACGCAACTTTGTTCATCAATCCGTCAGATCTAGTAATTATGAGTAACACTAATGTAATTTCAAAATATATTATTGTACCTTTATTTTGTTTTATAAGCATACAAATTTTCATAACTCACAAGAAGAAGTGACAAATAGAGATCCATTCTAGTTTGGATCAAGTTCACAAGTACGGATTGAAAATTTTCAACCAAAATCGATTTGTTCTTATTCGAAAATTTTTTAGTACGGATTATGAGCATACAATGCGCTATATAATAAGTCGATCGACCTATTGTATATCGAAAGTTTATCTTTACAATAAGTGGATCGACCTACTTATGATGTTGTAAATTAATTGTAATGTATGCAATTTTCTTAAACAAGGAAACATTTCGATTGTGAAATCAAAGGTAATTAATAAATTAATGGGGTAATTAAAGAAAGAATTTGAAAAGGATTCGAATTCAAAAAAAGAAGAAGAAGAAACGGCCGACAGGGGCGAGAGTCTTGCCCCTGATTTCGACCGTTTCCGAATCCGATCGGCCGGGACTATATAAGGGGCGAGAGGAGGGCGCGCTCGCACCCTTTGGATTTCTTCCTGCCGGCCGCCGCTCTCCCCTCCATTTTCTTCTTCTCCTTCATCTTCTGCGATTCGCCGGCGACCGACGCATGTGCAGCGGACGAAACAAAACACGACGGTTGTCCGGTGCGCACCCACGACCTTCGATGCATGCCGACTCTTCCTCGACGTGCATAGGAGCCAGGCGAACCTTCCTCGTCGGCCAAGAGTGACCGGTGATCGACGAACATTAAGAAAATCGCTGGCGAACTCATTCGAACGAAAATAGAGGTACTTTAGAGTTTTAAATCCCTAGATGAAGAAATAGTGATCGTTTAATGCATAGAAATAGTCCATCATGATCCTAAGATTGCTATCTACATTTTTTGTACTCATATCATCATGATTTGATGGCCGGAAGGCCGCCAGAAATGAGAAAAAAATCCGGCGATCCTGTTTCATCGCAGGGACCGGTCGATCGATTTTAAGAACGGATGACAGATCCATGCGAGGAACTCGCATGCGTATCTGTCGATCGGTCGACCAGTCTCATCGGGCCGGTTGACCGATCTGTCTATGATATTTGATCACGAGATCGGCCGACCGATCTTCCAAACGGTCGATCGACCCGACGCGCAGTGCGTCATTGTGTTCTTACGATCGGTCGACCGATCACCAGAATGGTCGATCGATCATAGGAAACTAGTCGACCGGCCCATGTGCACGGTCGACCGATCCTACAGACGCCCGACAATTGAATAAGGTCGAGCGATCCAAGAGGACCGGTTGACCGGTGCTAGAGAACGGTCGACCGGTCCACCAGGAGCGGTCGACCGGCCCATGTAGTCTAGATCGACTCGATCGAACCGGAAGGAGCGATCGACCGATCCAGATAGCAGTTGACTGGTCCAGCCAGACCAGTCGATTTAGACCGTTCGATTCAATCAAACCATCGGTCCAAACCGACTGGTCTGGTTGGACCAGTCAACTGCTATCTGGATCGGTCGATCGCTCCTTCCGGTTCAATCCACTCAAACCCATATATAGACATTGAATTAATTCTGATACTGACATAGTCCGAATCGGATTCTAACCTGATTTGAATCCGAATCATAAATTCTAATCAGAGACTACCAGTTCACCTATACTAGTCATCAACGCCCATTTGGGTCCTAATTCATAGACTACATGATAAGCAAAGATGAATAAAGCAAAGATAAATATACAGGATTGCTATGTGCCGCTCCATTGGACGGAACAAATATCATGGTATTGTATAGAGAGGGACATGTAGTTAGTTGATGAGACAGAGAACCTACTGGTCTTCAATGATCACTGTTCCTGATATTACAATGTCCTCTCCCACCTGTGTCTCGAAGAAGGGTGATGCATTGGTCACACTCCTTCCCTCAGAGAATATAGTATTGAGCCAGAGGGACATGTAGGTAATTGAGGAGACAGTGAACCTACAGGTTCTTAAATGACCATTGTTCCTGGGGTGTAAGTCATCTCCCACCTACATTCTGAATTGGGTGGCGCATTGTCACACCCCTTTTCCTTTATGGGTTTACTGGCTTTATAGATTCAAAAAGGCACCTCTGGCATCCCAACATAATAAAGTCGAGCTCGCATAGGACAACGAACTTCAAGGACTGTATAGTAATTTAAAAGATGTAGTATAACTTATGGTAAAGTATGTAAAGTAAAGCACGGTCAAGCATAGTAAAGTAAAGTATAGTACAGTAAAATAATGTATGGCAAAGTACAGAGTATGTTATAGTAAAGACAAAGCAAAGTTACAGAAGAAAATAGAGTATGGATATAGTAAAGAATAAGGTATGGACATAATGATTCATTGCCTTATGTAAAAGTATAGCGAAGCATGACAAAGTAAAGCATAGTAAAGTAAAGCATGGTACAGTATGGATCATACTATAGTATAGACAATGCAAAGTACTGTAGTACAGAGTATAGTATGAAACATAGTATGGTATAGACAATGCAAAGTATTGTAAAGATAATGCACATTCATAGTATGGAATAGAGTATAGTTGTAATCATGGTTAAAGCATGGAAATCATAGTCTATCAGTATTCATCATTGACACCTTTGTATATGATTATTATTGATCCATATTTCATCGTCTATATTGCTATCGTACTGGGCTTTTTGCTCACGGGTATTCAATTTCCCTGCATTGAGATTTTGCAGGTGAGAACCTTAGTTGATGAGGTGATGGAGGGTGCAGAGCTTGGAGAATGCTGCTCATGATATAAATTATTGTCACATGCCCTTGAAATTTCATTATGTTGAAACATGTTCTCTCCTATTGAAAGACATCATGCTCTTCCGCATATCGAATCTTTCTATATGAATTAATGGTGTCTTTTGACATTCCAATGTTTAAACTTCTGCATTAAAGTCTTTGATTATATTTCATATTATATTGATGTCACGTATGCCATTTTGTTGAATGATCATGGTCAATAGTATAGCAGGCAGTGTAACGCTCCTAGAGTCCTAACTGCCTACGTGGCAGGAGGGACGATTTTGGGGGCGTTATAGTTTGGTATAAGAGCCTAAGTTCTTGGCTCCCAACGTTCATAGTAGAGTATAGACCATTGTCATTGTTGTTCATAATAGAGTACAGGTCATTGCATTGTCCTCATTGTTCATGGTGTTTTATGGTCATGGTAAAGTCATGTGCAAGCTTCTCAAGTATCTGCGGCTCCACTCCTCATGTAAGTATTGAATGAATTTTTTTAGAGACTCTTCTTTTATTTGGTCACATTGTTTCTATAGATGCCTCCTCGAGGTATTATTGCGCGAGTCGTACGAGGAGGACAGAGGATCTTTTACGTGATGAAAACAAACGATCCAGTCCCAACTCCCTAAGAACTTGAGCGAGGGTGAGCACGTAGCCAAGGTCGTGGATGAGGTCGTGGGCTTGAAGTACCATCTCCTGCAGTACAAGAGGAACTAGAACACTCTGACCATGAAAGTGTTGGTAGTAATCAACTAGAAATGTCTCCTCCGTCAACAAAACCTTCTGAAGATATCATACAAGAATACGCGGAACTGTGATCTGATCTAGAACCAAAGAGCGCATTATCTCGTGAAAGCAGCCCTGTTTGTCTGCTTGGAGAAGAGCCTGGTTATTGCGTTTATTGTAAACAGATCGGACATTTCTTCTGGCAATGTCCTGAGTCTGATGGACTTCATCGCACCTCAAAGAAAGATGATGGAGAAACGTCTCAATGCAAATAGGTGGCACGAAATGTTTCAAGAGTTAACGACCTTAGGGTCGTCTAGTCTAGTCTTAGCTAAACATTTACTTTCCGTGATAAGAAACTTATTATGGTAATGGGTTTAGTGTGATATTGATGGATATTATTGCCTAAGGGCCTTTGATTAGTGAACAATTGAATCTCATTTGAAGTAGTAATCTTATTCGTCACAACTCCTTATACAATTACAAAATTGTTCATAGATGCCTCCTCGTAGAAGAGGATGGTCCACTGAATGACGCTAAGGTCATTCGAGGTACGCTATTTGTAGCCGAACTCCCCACTACAGTGTTGTTCGATTCCGGTGCCTCCCATTCCTTTATATCTGAAGAATGTGCCACTACCTTAGGGATAACTACAATGAATCTAGACCATAAGATGAGTATACTGACCCCACAAGGAACCCTACTCACTACAAAATACCTCCCTAATGTATCAATAGAGATAGATAAAAAGAATTTTTCTGCAAATCTTATCATCATCTTTATGAGAGATTATGATATAATTTTGGGCATGGATTGGCTAACCTTCCACGATGCTTCTATCTTATGCAAGCAAAAGAAGATTATTATAGGCACAGAACACAGATAAGGTTATTGTCAGAGGCATAGCTCGCAAGGAACCCAAGATTATAGTATCTGCCATGAAGGCACATAAACTACTTCAAAATGGGTGTAGAGGGTGCCTAGCAAGTGTGACCAAAATAGAAGAACCAAAGAAGACCCCTCAAGGCATAGAGGTTGTGAGAGAATTTCCTGATGTATTCCTTGATGACGTTAGTGGTTTACCGCTTAGAAGAGAGATAGACTTTCATATAGAAGTGACACTCGGCACAGCGCCAATCTCCAAAGCTCCTTACTGCATGGCCTCAATGGAGATGAAGGAATTAAAGACTCAAATTCAAGAGCTGCTGGACAAAGGCTTCATCAGGCCTAGTGTCTCGCCATGAGGTGCACCAGTCCTTTTCGTAAAGAATAAGGACGGATCACTAAGGCTTTGTATTGATACAGAATGTTGAACAAAGTCACAATAAAGAACAAGTATCCATTACCTCGCATCGACGACTTATTTGATCAGCTGTCCAAGGCAAATGTTTTCTCCAAGATTGATCTGAGGAGCGGCTATTATCAACTTCGGGTAGCCGAATAAGATATTCCAAAGACAGCATTCATATCAAGATATGAACACTACAAGTTTCTTGTAATTCCGTTTGGGTTAACCAATGCCCCAGCAACATTCATGGACCTCATGAATTGGACTTTCAACAAACATCTGGACAAGTTCGTGATAGTCTTCGTCGATGACATCCTCATCTACTCACCAAGCATAGAGCAGCACATGGAACATTTGAGGATAGTATTGGAGACTTTGCGAGCAAAGAAATTATATGCAAAGTTTTTCAAATGCGAATTCTTGTTAGAAGAGATGATGTTCCTTGGCCACATCGTTTCAAAAGATGGAATTTCAATGGATCCGGTGAAGATAGAAGCAGTATCCAACTGGGCTCAACCAAAGAATGTCTTCGAAATCAGGAACTTCCTTGGACTAGTGGGATACTACAGACGATTTATCAAGGATTTCTCCAGAATAGCACTGCCACTGACCAAGCTCACCAAAAAGGAGAAAATTTTACCTGGTCGCCCAAGTGTGAAGAAAGCTTTCAGGAGTTAAAGAAGCGGCTAACTTCAGCATCAATACTGACGTCACCATCGGGCAACGGTGGTTACGTAGTCTACATTAATGCTAGTGGTACGAGATTGGGATGTGTGTTGATGCAACACGGGAAAGTAGTGTCATATGCTTCTTGACAACTGAAGAAACACGAGGTCAATTATCCAACACATGACCTCGAATTAACAACAGTAGTGTTTGCCCTCAAACTTTGTCGCCACTATCTATATGGAGAAGTGTGGTCTACACTAACCACAAGAGCTTGAAATATGTCTTCACACAGAAGGACCTCAAGATGCGTCAAAGAAAATTGATGGAGATTTTAAAAGACTATGAGTTTGCCATCAACTACCATCCTGGTAAAGCAAACTCAGTGGCAGATGCACTTAGTCAAAAGTGGGAAGGATCTGTCGTCTTCATGCGCCTTCGACAATTCGAAATGATGGAGGAACTGTTCAAATGGGCACCAAGGGCAAGACATGACGGATCACTCATGATGATGCAGCATATAGTACCATACATCATAGAAAGAATTATCGAAGCACATATCGAAGATCCAGACTATCAGACTATGACGATAAAGACCAGTTTCGAAACGACAAACTTCAAGGTCTTTTCAGATGGTGGCATCAGGTACCGTGATCGTTTATGGGTACCGAATAACCTTGAACTCCGGAGAGAGGTGCTAGACGAATGTCATAAATCCGAATTTGCTATCCACCCAGGGACTATAAAAATGTATAAGGATGTACACAAAAGAGTTTTTGGTGGCCAGATATGAAGAAGGAAATCGCAGAATACGTCTCCAGATGTATAGTCTGCCAACAAGTCAAAGTAGAACACTAGAAACCACAGGGGACCTTGAAAAGTTTGGACATTCCCCAGTGGAAATGGGAAGAGATATCAATGGATTTCATTACAGGCCTACCTCGGACTCAGAAAGGACATGATGCCATTTGGATAATAGTGGACCGACTCACTAAATTGGCTCATTTTCTACCCATCAAGGTAAAGCAATCTCTTGATAGCTTAATGGATCTATATGTGCAGGAAATTGTTAGAGTTCACGGGATCCCATCAGTCATTGTATCTGATAGAGATTCCAGATTTACATCGAGATTCTAGAAGAGCCTCCAGAATGCTTTCGGCATGAGACTCCAGTACGGCACAGCCTTCCATCCCCCAGACCGACGGACAATCAGAAAGGACGATCCAGACACTAGAGGACATGCTGAGAGCATGCGCACTGGATTGACACGGTAGCTGGGACAAACACTTACCTCTCATCGAATTTTCTTACAACAATAACTTCCATGCTAGTATAGAAATGTCCCCCTTTGAAGCATTATATGGTCGACCATGTCGCTCCCCGGCATGTTGGGGCGAAGTGAGCGAAAGAAAAATCTTGGGCGCTGAATTACAGAAGCAGACCCAAGAGTACACGGACAGGGTTGAATTGATAAAGAAAAGGATGAAGTCTGCTCAAGATCGTCAAAAGGCCCATGCAGACAAGAAATGTCGGGAACACAAGTTCAAGGTAGGAGATCAAGTTCTGCTCAAGGTCTCCCTCATCAAAGGAGTGATGCGTTTTAGCAAGAAAATTGAGCCGAAGCTACGTAAGCCCAGTTGAGATCTTCGATATGGTTAGGGACTCAGCTTGCAGGTTAGCGCTACCCCCAGCACATGCTAGAGTGCACAACGTCTTCCACGTTTCATTACTCCGAATGTACAAGCACGACTAAGCCAATGTGATTCAAATTGAGGAACCAAACCTCAAGGAGGATCTGTCATATGAGGAACAACCCACGAAAATACTGGAATATCAAGAACACCAACAAGGAAAAAGGAAGATATCGCTAGTCAAAGTAGCTTGGAAGCATCACCAAGGAAAAGAGGCAACATGGGAAGTGGAATCAGAGATACGAGAAAAATTTTCCCAACTATTCGGCGAGTCCTAACTTTTATCTAAATTTGAGAACGAATTTTCTTTTAAGGGGGTAATAATGTAACGTATGCAATTCCCTTAACCAAGGAAACATTTCGATTGTGAAATCAAAGGTAATTAATGAAATTATTGGGGTAATTAAAGAAAGAATTTGAAAAGGATTCGAATTCAAAAAAATGAAGAAGAAACAGCTGACAAGCGCCCTCCTCTCGCCCCTGATTTCGACCATTTTCGAATCCGGTCGGCCAAGGGCCGACCGGGCTATATAAGGGGCAAGAGGAGGGCGCCTTCGCACCCTTTGGATTTCTTCCTACCAACCGCCGCTCTCCCCTCCATTTTCTTCTTCTCCTTCGTCTTCTACGATCCGCCGGCGACCGACGCACATGCAGCGGACGAAATAGAACACGACGACTATCTAGTATGCACCCACGACCTTCGATGCATGCCGACTCTTCCTCGACGTGCATAGGAGCCAGGCGAACCTTCCTTGTCGGCCAGGAGCGATCGGTGATCGACGAACATCAAGAAAATCGTCGGCGAACTCATTTGAACGAAAACAGAGGTACCTTAGAGTTTTAAATCCTTAGACGAAGAAATAGTGATAGTTTAATGCATAGAAATAGTCCATCATGATTCCGAGATTGCTATCTATATTTTTCGTACTCATATCATCATGATTTGATGGTCGGAAGGCCGCCGGAAATGAGAAAGTAATCTGGCGATCATGTTTCATCGCAGGGACCGGTTGACCGATTTTAAGAACGGATGACAGATCCATGTGAGGAACCTCGCATGCATATCTGTCGATCGGTCTCACCAGGCCGGCCGACCGATCTGTCTGTGATATTCGATCATGAGATCGATCGATCGATCTTCCAAACGATCGATCGACCCGACGCGTAGTGCGTCCTTGAGTTCTTACGATCGGTCGACCGATTACCAGAATGGTCGACCGATCGTAGGAAACTGGTCGACCGGCCCATGTGCGCGGTCGACCGATCCGATAGACGCTCGACAATTGAATAAGGTCGACCGATCCAAGAGGACCGATCGACCGGTCCACTAAGAGCGGTCGACCGGCCCATGTAGACTAGATCAATTCGACCGAACCGAAAGGAGAGGTCAACCGGTCCAGATAGCGATCGACCGATCCAACCAGACCAGTCAGTTCAGACCTTCTGGTTCAATCAAACCATCTGTTCAAACCAACCAGTTCAATCCACTCAAATCCATATAGAGATATTGAATTAATTCTAATACTGACATAGTCAGAATCAGATTGTGACCTGATTTGAGTCCGACTCATAAATCCTAATCGGAGACTCTAACCAGTTCACCTATACTGGCTGAGTCCTATTGTATAGTCATCAACGCCCATTTGGGTCCTGATTCACTACATGATAAGCAAAGATGAATAAAGCAAAGATAAAGACACGGGATTGCTATGCGCCGCCCCATTGTACGGAACAAAGATCATGATATTGTATAAAGAGAAATATGTAGTTAGCTGATGAGACAGAGAACCTACTGGTCTTCAATGACCACTGTTCCTGATATTACAATGTCCTCTCCCACCTGTGTCTCGAAGAAGGGTGATGCATTGGTCACACTCCTTCCCCCAGAGAATATAGTATTGAGCTAGAGAGACAGATAGCTAACTAAGGAGACAGTGAACCTACATATTCTTAAATGATCACTGTTCCTGGGTGTAGGTCATCTCCCACCTACATTTCGAATTGGTGATGCATTGTCGCACCCCTTTTTCTTTATGGGCTTACTGGCTTTACAGTTTCAGAAAGGCAGCTCTAACATCCCAACCTAATAAAGTCGAGCTCGCATAGGACAATGAACTTCAAGGACTGTATAGTAATTTAAAAGATGTAGTATAACTCATGGTAAAGTATGTAAAATAAAGTATGGTCATGCATAGTAAAGTAAAGTATAGTACAATATAGTAATGTATGACAAAGTACAGAGTATGGTATAATAAAGAGAAAGGAAAGTTACATAAAAAATATAGTATGGATATAGTAAAGAATAAGGTATGGACATAATGATTCATTGCCTTATGCAAAAGTATAGCGAAGCATGACAAAGTAAAGCATAGTAAAGTAAAGCATGGTACAATATGGATCATAGTATAGTATAGATAATGCAAAGTACTGTACAGTACGAAACATAGTATGGTATAGACAATGCAAAATATGGTAAAGATAATGCACAGTCATAGTATGGAACATAGTATAGTTGTAATCATGGTTAAAGCATGGAAACCATAGTCTATCAATATTCATCATTGACACCTTTGTATATGATTATTATTGATCCATATTTCATCGTCTATATTGCTGTCGTACTGGGCTTTTTCCTCACGGGTATTCGATTCTCCTGCATTGGTATTTTACAGGTGAGAACCTTAGTTGATGAGATGATGGAGCGCAGGAGCTTGAAGAATGCTACTATGATATAAATTATTGCCTCATGCTCTTGAAATTTCATTATGTTTCAACATGTTCTCTTCTATTGAAACTCTTCCGCATATCGAATCTTTCTATATGAATTAATGGTGTATTTTGACATTTCAACGTTTAAATTTCTGCATTAAAGTTTTTTATTATATTTTATATTATATTAATGCCACGTATGTCATTTTGTTGAATGATCATGATCAATAGTGTAATAGGAAGTGTAACGCTCTTAGGATCAATCTGACTGCCTACGTGACAGGAGGGACGATTTTGAGGACGTTACATTAACGCTCAAAATGGCATAGCATATTCATTTTATCCCCAATAATTATACGCATAATGAGTCATCTTTTATCGTAAAGATTCCGATTATTTAAAGGTTGTGAGCATATATAATACTTATATATGTTTTATATAAGTACATAACTAATTTATGTGATTGACAATTTATATTTCACAATGGGAGGCCATCAGCTTGCTAAAATGTGCTCAAGTTTTCACTCAAAAGTCAAAACTACCCCTCTCTGTCTCTCTCTCTCCCTACTGGTCGAGTGCAAAAGGCAGAAAGAGAAGTCAACAGACACGGTGGTTCCTTTATCTTACGAGGAGTGGGGTCTTGAGAAGAGGTTAGAGGTGGGAAAAGGCCTCATTGCAGGTTCACGTCGACGTTTATAGTAAATAAAATATTAATTGGCACCATGTCATTGCATCAACAATATTTTACTTCCCCACTGCTCTCTATAAATAGCGGCAAGGTCACTGCCTCGCTCGTCAAACACTCGACTCTCGTCTTTCTCTCTCCTTTCTAGTCCCAGTTTTGTAGCACAAAGCTGACACTTGCCCTCTCTTCCTGTCGTCACCGAGCTTCCATTCCCAGCTTGTCCTCTCTCCCTCTCTGCCTCACTCATCTGACTCATCCCGAGAGAGGGGAAAGAGAGAGAGAGAGCTCTGTCTTTTTAGCGGAGAAAGATATGGCGGAGAATTACACAGCCAACTACTATCAGCACGCGGCCGTCGCTCCAATGGAAGTGTCCTTGGAGCTCGGCCACGCCAAGCAGCTTGATGGAAGCTCCGACTGCTACGACGACGACGGCCGCATCAAGCGGACAGGTAAACGATCCGGTCTCTTTTTCACGTACTTGTCCGGTGAGCGTTCGAGTTCCCGTCCAAGCCTCCGATCGGCTAGCTGACACAAAAAGGTGGCGCTTTTAGGCACTTTCTGGACGGCGAGTGCGCACATCATCACGGCGGTGATTGGCTCCGGGGTGCTGTCGCTGGCGTGGGCGATCGCGCAGCTCGGGTGGATCGCCGGCCCGGCGGTCATGTTCCTCTTCGCGTTCGTCATCTACTACATGTCGACGCTGCTCGCCGACTGCTACCGCTCCGGCGATCCGACCTACGGCAAGCGCAACTACACCTACATGGACGCAGTTCGTGCCAACCTCGGTGAGTTCGCCAACAGTTCCAACAAAAATTAAAGTGCCCCCTCCAGAAGATGAGATTTGGACGCAATATCTGAGTACTAATTCGATGGCCTTTATGTTTTGTAAACACGTAGGTGGCCTCAAGGTCAAGCTCTGTGGATTCATCCAGTACGCTAACCTTTTTGGAGTCGCCATCGGTTACACAATCGCTGCTTCCATTAGCATGATGTGAGTATGCCACCCAAGAACAAGAGTACTCGTTTATGATATATAGACTATCAAGCAAAAAATTTGAGCCTCGCTGCTGAATTAATTAATGATTATGTGTTTGGGAGAACAGGGCAATTAAGAGGTCAAACTGCTTCCACGAGAAAGGCCACAAGAATCCCTGTCACACCTCCAGCAACCCTTACATGATCATCTTCGGCATCGTCGAGATCCTCTTCTCACAAATCCCAGACTTCGATCAGATTTGGTGGCTCTCCATTGTCGCCGCCATCATGTCCTTCACCTACTCCTCCATCGGCCTCACCCTTGGCGTCGTCCAAGTCATCGGTATGCATGCTTCTTTGCTCGATTGCTTCGTAGCTCCTTATTCGACCTCAAGCCACGCCTGAAGCATGCATGGATGCGATTCTATTAAACAGCTAACGGTGGCTTCAAAGGCAGCCTCACCGGAATCAGCATCGGAAGCGTCACGCAGACGCAGAAGATATGGCGCAGCCTTCAGGCCTTCGGCGACATCGCCTTCGCCTATTCCTTCTCCAAGTAAGCCAGTAAAATCTTTCAATACACAGTAGCATCGATGGTGAAACGAATGCAGGCAGCATTAATTGATGATTCGTTTTGCTTCCTCCAATAGGACACCATCAAAGCCCCACCGCCTTCGGAGGCAAAGGTGATGAAGAAGGCAACGCTGCTGAGCGTCGCCGTGACGACCGTCTTCTACATGCTGTGCGAATGCATGGGCTACGCCGCCTTTGGGGACGACGCCCCGGGAAACCTCCTGACCGGGTTCGGGTTCTACAATCCTTTCTGGCTCCTCGACATCGCCAACGTGGCCATCGTCATCCACCTCGTCGGGGCGTACCAGGTCTTCTGTCAGCCTCTCTTCTCCTTCATCGAGAAGTGGGCGCAGCAGACGTGGCCGGACTCCGCCTTCATCGCCAAGGAGATCGCCGTCCCACTCGGCTCGGCCAAGTCCTACAAGCTCAACCTCTTCCGCCTCGTGTGGCGCACGGCCTTCGTGGTCCTCACGACCGTGATCTCCATGCTGCTCCCCTTCTTCAACGACGTCGTGGGCCTCCTCGGCGCGCTCGGCTTCTGGCCGCTGACGGTGTACTTCCCCGTGGAGATGTACATTGCCCAGAAGAAGATACCCAGGTGGAGCACGAGGTGGGTGTGCCTTCAGATGCTGAGCCTGGCCTGCCTATCGGTGTCCATAGCCGCCGCCGTCGGGTCCATCGCGGGCGTCGTTACCGACCTCAAGGTCTATCGGCCGTTCAAGACTAGTTACTGATCAACAAATCAATCGAGCTCGTCATCTTTTGCAGCCGTTATATATACCGCTGCATTAATTACCATTGTTGTGGTTGTAGTTAATTATTATTACTGTTACGTTCAGCACAGTTGCAATTAAAAGCATGCATGATGTATAAAATGGGATTAACCGCCAATGCAATAGACAATGAGATGCTATTCTCAGCCAAAAACAAATATATTTATCAGTGTTCATATTTTCCAACTTAGAATATTAAAAATTAATTTGCTAAACGATAATAATTTGAACAATCATAAGAACTCTATGAAAAGAGCTTTCAGATCATTCTGTCTTGGAATTCTTCTCCTTTTGAATGGAATTAATCGCTGGAATGAAGATGTGATACTGATGGAAGATTTAATAGGTAGAAAGAATGGTCATAGAGGCTTGAGAAGATCAAAGGGTTGCAACTGGGCTCGTCCAGACCAGTGCAGTTGCTGTCAGGTAAAGGGGAGAGAAGGAGTGCATGGTGTAAGTGGGGGCCTGCAGACTGCAGTGCTGGGGATGGAACTTTTCGGTGGGCGAGTCACCATGGGAGGTGCTGATTGATGAGCATCCCAAGAGGTCCACAACAGAGCCAAAGTGGCTGGCGCCCATGCATGGTTGGTCATTGATGTTGTAAGACTCTTAAATCGTCTTTGAAATATGGTAAGATTTATTTAACACATTATTAATTATGATTCTTTGATCAAAATATCAATTAAGAGAAATACTTAAAAACTATCATTTATTATATCAATAAATACAAAAGTCCAATAAAATATCGGAGTCCTAATGTCAATAATCACAGTCAAAGTCCGATAGAATATGCTAAGGTGGAATTCTAAAATAAAGAAAGACACGTAGTAGCTAAAGAAAAATTGAGGACAAAATCCTAAAATCACTCCATGTGCACACCATTACAAAAAAAACATGAGTCGTCTAAGCTCATTCTTATTACTTTGATTACTTGCAAAATCAATGAAGGAGAAACAATAACCTGTGAACTTCGCCGTCCAATAGATGAATGATAAATCGATGGATAAATAGTAATAATAAAAAAGTCAGTGTAATCATCAAAATCAATGGCAAAAATCAATATCATGCTTTATAAAAGGATCAAATAATAAATTAAGACTATGTTCTGATTAATATCAATACTAAGGATGAATGGAATGAGATCAATAGCAAGATATGTATATAGCAATGTAACAATGAGTAAAATCATTATATATGATAAACACTACTAGGATCCAATTGATGAAATTAATATTTTAATTGTCAATGGGCAAAGATCAATGTGATGTCTATAGGTACATATGAATAATGTAATAAATCAATGTGTGAGAACAATAATAATCCAATATAAAAATATTATGTTCGTTGAGATAAATCAGTTCAAAGCACTAAATTACTTTACTCTATTTCAATGTCATACTATGATCCGAATCAATGTACATATTTTAATATTTTGTACTATGCTCTGAGTCACTAGATAGATTTCAGTGCTATGACTAGAAATTTTGGTCAACTTCTATATCTCTGATATTCATATCCAATGTCATTGGTTACTTTGTTCATTGCAATGGGTGCCAGGTACTTCATGAATGATTGCGCACATCATGACCACAATCTTCTCTAAAGGGGAATGCATCCTCTTTCATTACACGATGAGGAGGAATTATATTTAATTAACCAGGTTCTCATCTTCGCTTAGATTGAGACTTAGTTATAATGATGCAATGACAATAATCAAGATCACAAGATCATGTAATCGATGGAATAAAAAAGGGGTTAAACCTCGTCTTTAATCTATGAACTAAGACAACAAGATTAGATTAATAGAGTTCTGGATCTAATGATAGGATAGCGATAGATTTCATATTATGACCCATTAATCAATAATTAACAATAATTATAAACTAATCATTTTATACAATGACAATGCTCTAAATCATTATATCGGTAGGGTTTATAGATGATGATTCATGGATATTTAGCGATACAATAATCAAATAAAAATACTAATAAACTATGTTTTGATGGAATCAGATGGATAACAAATTTGAATCAATAGTAGCAAGACGTACTACGTAAATGCAATGCTCTAGATCATAATATCACTTTAATAAGATGGATCATAGTTCATGGATCAAGAATAAAATAATAATCAATTAAAAATAGAATCGCATATTAACCCTTTATGGAACTTGGGACGGGTTAGACAACTCGGCCCTGACACAGGCCGAGTATAACCTATGCTTGGCCTGAACAATCTTTGGGTGCTGCAGATGTAGGAACTCGATCTAAGTTTAAGGGAACTTGGCCTAGGTTTCACACTCTAGTTTCCAATCGAGGAATAGCTTGGTCCGTGTCATAAGGTGCCCAGACTGGGTTCTGGCATAGCGCGGTGGTCGGAACCAGTCCTATGCGTCTTTGTTTTGCTTGATTGTATACATGCTCAGTCCAGGTTGTCCAGAACTTGATTCGGGTTCCATGGTTCCGGCATAATCGTGACACTGACTACTTCGATTTTGATGTGGTTTCATCGAAATAAACCTCATAAGATCAAAGTAATTATATAAGGCGAATCATGGATAATAGGAAATGATATTATGACTCTTATTGTACCATAACATCATGTAAATATATTATTTCAACTGGTCCAAGGTTGATCCAACAATCAATTTACCTTTATTGCATTTTCCACCTAGATTCTCCTCGTTTCAAGGTTCTTCCTATTCCGTTCTAGGTTGATCCAATAATTCACCTACCTCTATTGCATTTTTCTACCTAGATTCTCCTCATTTCAAGGTTCGTCCTGTTCCATTCTAGGTTAATCCAACAATAAACTTACCTCTGTTGCATTTCACTACCTAGATTCTTCGCATTTTGGGGTTCTTCCTGTTCCTTTCCTTCACCTGTTGTCCTTGAGGGTCCCCCAAACTTGAAGGTTCGACCACCAACACTTTGGGTACTTGTTGGCCGCATGGAATGAGAGAGAAATGGGGTTAAAATCATGAGATGAACCATTAGGCGAGTGCAACGTGTCGCAACCCATCTAGATCTCCTCTTGGCATTTTGGTAGGTCTCCAATGATGTCATCGGCGATCATTTGGGTGCTCTTGGTCATTTGGGATTTGTGGCACAAGAGGGAGGATGTGGGAAAGGTTGTCGGCTAGGATTATAAGTGATTTTGGTTGGAAGGAAAGTTTATATAGGTAGGGGTCAAAAGATAAGGTTGGTTATAACTTTCCAATGGGACCTCTCTTTTGATTTGATTTTTATTTTGCTAATTGTCATTGCTGGTCATGTCTGCTTAGTACCGGACAATTTTTAGTGATGTGAACAAACTCCTGGCAATGGATGTAGGCTCTTATCTTAAGTCGACATTCTCTAGCATGTGTGCATCCACAATGTGTGCATAGAACTCTATTTGACAATTATTGTTGCGGTTGTGTATTATCATGTGTCTCATAAGCCTTGGCATGATAATCATACTAGATGCCATGCCTCTCTGGATTGGACGACGATTTTCTCTCCTGGGTTGACATTGCTCAGTGGATTGCACTAGTGCTCTTTCTTTAGCTCCTTTTGTTCTTGTTGCTCTCATGCATAGCCCCTTTTCTGTCTTTGTTGCCAGCTCCAATGTATCGTTAAGAGACTTGTGGTGACTTGACAATGTACTCTTCATGATAGTGGAATTTAATCCTTGGGCAAATTGATCTTGTCAAGCCCCCAATTTAAATCTTGATTTAATCTAGAGTTCACGACTCATTACAGATGATTAAATAAAATTGAGAGAGATTGTAAAAATGTAATATAATTCTTTTTCATATAACATAAGAATAAAGGTATCATTAAACAAATTACACAATTTATGATGATCATTAATCAAAGAAAATAAATATTCCTTAAGTTTACATTAAAAAATATTCATCCTTCTTTACAAGGTACAAGATTTTGGGTACAAAATAGACATAACTAATTCACATTCTAATAAAAGAATAGGAGAGGCACAATTTTCATTTGTCTTACCACCAAGGGTATTAGAATTATTCTAAGACTATCATCTTGCACGATCCTAAATATCTATAATATGAAAAATGTTAGTGACAACAGAATGAGCTAAAATAGCTCAGTAAGTTTGCAACTCATGTCTTATATGTTATCAACTAATCAATTCGGAAAGACATAACAAAAAAATACAATAATCATAATATTAAAATAAGTATTCATACATTTGAATTTATATATACCACTTTCTAAGTAAAATCATCACACTCCAATCATAATCAATTTCTTTTAAATCATATCATATGATGTATCATATCATATCATATCATATCATATCAACTAATCAGTTTGTATAGTCGATAGATGACTTCTAGAAGTGGCTCATATGAATTCTAGAGATTGTTATTATCATGATTTCTCACAATATAGCACTTAGCTTCCCACGAAGCTTAGCTTCATCTTATCTTATCTTATTTTTGGGGAACATATCAAAAAGAGATATATGGCTTCCAGAAGTGATCCATACGGATTCCAGAGGTGACTCCCACCATGACTTCTCATGATGTAGCACTTATCTCAACAACATTGGATAAATTACATCAAATGCCCTTCAACTTTAAGGTTTGCTCAGCGATATCCTCCAACTTCACTTTGTAACATAAATGCCCTTCAACTTTTAACGCGTTTCACCCGATGCCCTCTTCACCTAGGATAGCCAGTTTTCCGGTTTTTCATTGACGTGACATCCACATGGCCATCTCCTCTTTCCTCCATGCAAATAGTCGTCTGACGTGGCATGCTCCGACGTGGCACATAAAATTACACCAATGCCCTCCAACTTTAAGGTTGGCTCAGCGATACCCTCCAACTTTACTTTGTAACACAAATGCCCTTTATCTTTTAACACGTTTCACCCAATGCCCTCTTTACCTGGGACAGTCGATTTTCTAATTTTTCGTCAACGTGACGTCCACATGGCCATCTCCTCTCTCCTCCATGCAAATAGTCGTCCAATGTAGCACCACATATTAAACCATCTTACTTACCATAAGTTGACCCACTCACTGTTAAATTATTTTCTTATTTCCCTTTTTGTCATCGTTCATGTGAAACCTCCTTCGTCGTTCGCACTCCTTCGTCGATCGCTCTCCTTCGTCGTTCACCTCCTTCATCGTTCACCTTTCGCATTCGTCGGCCGCCATCTTTGTCCAAGTTGGTGTAATTTTATGTGTATTTAGTGAGCAAACTTTAAAGTTGGAGGACATTTGATGTAATTTTATGTGCCACGTAGGAGCATGCCACGTCGGACGACTATTTACGTGGAGGAAAGAGGAGATGGCCACGTGGACGCCACGTCGATGAAAAATTGGAAAACCGACAGTCCTAAGTAAAGAGGGCATCGGGTGAAACGTGTTAAAAGATAAAGGACATTTGTGTTACAAAGTAAAGTTGGAGGGTATCGCTGAGCCAACCTTAAAGTTTGAGGGCATTGATGTAATTTTATGTGCCACGTCGGAGCATGCTACGTCAGACGACTATTTGCGTGGAGGAGAGAAGAGATAGTCATGTGGACGTCACGTCAAAAAACCGGCTATACTAGGTAAAGAGGGCATCGGGTGAAACACATTAAAAGTTGAAGGGCATTTGTGTTACAAAGTGAAGTTGTAGGATATCGCTAAACAAACCTTAAAATTGGAGAGCATTTGGTGTAATTTACCCCAACAACATAGCTCCATCTTATCTCATTTAATTTTTGAGTAACATATCAGAAAGTGATAGATGGCTTCCGGAGGTGGCCTATACGAATTCTAGAGGTGGTCCATACAAATTCTAGTGGTGGCTCCCACCATAATTTCTCACGAGGGTAGCATTTAGCTCCGGATGGAACTTAGCACCAACCACCATATGCATGATACAGACAGATGCAGATATATGATTCATCATATAAATAATGGTATCTCGAATATTAGAAGATGAATCATCTTATATACTATTTCAAACGGAAGATGATTGCACATCTCGAAATCCATTCATATCATATCAAATAGACTTTTCAAATGTACAATCACTCGACCAATCATTTCAAATATAATTTTCATATGAAGTTTTCCAAAGACATATTAAATACATATCACAATCAATTCACACTGAATTCAAAAGGGATGAATATATAGAGTAGGACAAATCAACTTACCTGACATAAGTGATCACATAAGATTTTTCCCCATTTCTTTTTCTTATCCTTCATCTAACCCTATATTATATAGGTTCATATTACTCTTACATCCATACCCACATAGAGATTATATCTCATTTACAAATTCCATATAGTTCAAGCAATTCATCATAACTGGTCATCTTGTATTATGGCTTGTTACACTCCTAACTAAGAAAATTCATGTCTTAAGATAAATAGTGAACTGACATGATTCCAATTTTATTTAGCTCCATAATACAAAAATCTTAATCTGTAAAAAAATTATATTCTATTTCATTACGCATGGTTCCCAGAAAAATTAGAATTCAACTTAAGTTTTATATTATTCTTGCGTACTAACAGTCTGAGTGACCTTACTTTTATTGTTTTATAACAATTTACTTATAATTTTCTCTAAAGTTAGACTTGCTAAGGTGTAACTCATAAAATTTGTACAATTTATGAATTTCTAGGCTGAGCACAATAAATTTCACAAGTACTAACATGAGCTACCCTAATTTTTCCTGTGATAGATTGGAGATGGTTCAGTTAATTATTTAAATCTTTCTCTATATTCTTTTCAAGTCTAATTATAAATGAATCCTAACATTTTTATCCTTTTGACCCTAAATTTTCAAATAATTCTATAACATATTTAATTTTGAACATAATTTACATAGTCGGATAACATTTTGAGAAGATGGGTTGATAGAATTCTAAATATGTACATATAAACTCTCTCTACAGATATGCGATTGACTTGATTCCAAATCTCAATTAAAGTAGACATGGAATGGAGTAGACTCACATAATTTCATAATTTATACTATTTTATATATGTATAAGAAAATCTCGTGGTGACAAATATATTTAGATTGTGTTTCAAAATTTCATAGACATAGATGTACTTTTGTAGCATTTATATTTATTTCTATTAAACTTATCTTTAAGTGATTCCAATCGAGTTATTGTTGGACTTGCGCCCAATTATCAAGTTTTGACATGCATGAAAACTGCACGTGGGCAGTTCCATTACCTGCTTATGCAGTTGTAATACCTGCCATCTTGCACTATATATATTGAAGTCGAGTGACTTCAGAATGTGGCTCGTCTCTTCTACTTTGTAGTGGATCCGTGGACAAGAGTTCTCCTTGATTCTGATGTCGTTCCGAGTATTTGAATTGTGGAAAATATTCTTCTTTCGTACGTGATCGAGTTCTCGACAATGAGTCTAAAATAACATAGAAAAATCTCCGGCGATCTGTCTTCCGTCGCGAGGTATTCCGATAATACCCTATTTATTTATTACCAATATCAGAGCAGAAATGGCTTTTCTAGTTTGTTTTTTGGACTGTGCAATTTTTGCGCCTTCGATTATAGGATGATAATCAAAGAACAAAAATTTTCCATTATCATTTTTTTGTACAAAATTCAACCCGAATTAATTATTGTACACTCATTTTTATTATTTTCCCAAATTTAAAAAAAGGAAAAGTGCCACTGTTAAAAAAAAAATCGATGCTATTGTGCACACATAGGCCTATGGCCCGCTGCGCGGTGCTGTTTGGCGCGACGCTTGCACGGGTCTCGGCCCGCTGCATGGCACCGCTCAGCGTGACACGCGCGTGGGTTACGTCCCATTGTGTAGCGCCGCTTGGTTATGCGTGCGTGGGCCACGACCTGCTGCGCGGATGCTGCTGGCACAATGCGCGTGGGCTGGTGGCCCGCCGCGCGATATGGGTCGTCAGAGGTCCACTTGAGCAATTACATTCTTTGAAAAATTAAATTTAGAAAACTAGGGGAAATAATAGAAAAATGAAAAAAAAAATTTTGGACTCAAAAAATTTTCTAAAAATTGTGTGATATATAGTTGACATAATTCTATGCATTTTTTCTATGATGCATTTTTTATGTGTTATTATGTAATGATAAATATATATATGGAAAATTAGATTATTTTGAATTTATGCACATAATTGATTATAAAATTTTGAATAATTTTCTTCAAATATTCATAATAGTTAATATGCATCTTTGGTATTTATTCATATGTTATTTTATACATTATTCCTTGCAATTATGTGAATTTCATATAATTTAATATGTATGGTATCATGTCACATTTGATTATAAGTATGATTGCGATGTACTTAGTTTTCATACAAAATTACTAGTTAACGATTGATTATGAAATTTTGTATTTTTTTGAATAATTATGCGCCGAATTAATATGAAAATGGAAATTATTTTATAAAAGAAGTGATCATGTAATGTTAATAAGGAAATGCTTTAGAATAAATTTTTTAAAATTTGTATGACATTTGTTTTATGCATATCAGTGGTAGTGGTATTATGCATATGTATTAGTACATGAAATAGTCATGTTATTTTGTCATGCATTATATATGATTATGAATTTAAGTAAAATTCATTCATATATGTTATTGCATTATATGCTTTAAGTGTAGTATGTCACACTTAAATTGGATTTTCATATGAATTAGATATTCATGCACATAATTATGTTATATTTACTTGAAGTTTATGTAGGTGTGACACTTTTGAAAATTAACATGATAATTGAAATATTCACATTATTACATTATGTGATTTGGACTATGTAATAAGAATTTATTTTATTTATGAAAAAATATGTTCATAATGAAATGTTTGTTACATATTAGGCATAATATGTGCTATGTGAATTTGTGAGTAATTAAATCACATAGTTATATTAGGTTATGCACAAACCATTTTTTGTCACATTTTTCATGTGAAATATGCATATTAATTATGGAAAATTATATTTCTTTATGAATAGAAATATGTGCATATATGATTTTTATTACAAATGAAATGAATTGCATCATTATATGTGATGAAAATTTATGCAATAAATTTTAATTAGCAAGAATGCATGATAAGAATTTATGTACATGATTGAGAATTATGTGACATAAATATAGGGTTAGACATGTGATAATAATTCTGTGATTATTTGTATGTTTATTATCATGCTTATGTTAATTATACGAGCGTGAGAAATAATATTCATTTATATGTAAATGAATTATTTGTGGGCATAATACATATATATATATATATTCATATATGTGATTTATGCAAATTTAATTTAAATGCATAAATATTTGTGAATTATGAATGTGACATGTTTCATAAAACTTATGATGAAATAAGTTCGGCATTATAAAACATAGGTAGTCCAAATGGGACTAAGGCGTCGAATTTGTATGATGGTCATGGTAACAATTTTTTGTTGAGTGGTGCGTGACGTGTGCATGTGTAAGAAAGTATTGAAAAGAAATTATTAGTGAGAAATGTAGTACCCTCTCTCTCTGTGGACTTACCTAGTGTACTATTAATGTAGTCTCCAAGAATTATTATGTTTTACATGGCATGATGACATTTTTTCAATTATTGTGGTGACAAGGCAAAGAGGTGATGGTTTTGTAATTGGCACCTTGCATTTTGTAAATGCAAGGAAGAGCTCCCATTGTTGAACCCTGATTGGTCTAGCCAAATTTTTTAAAATGATATGTTAATCACATCATATATTTTTAGATGATTTTAGATGTTCGTTCTCCAAAATGAATACATAGTATCTTGGCGCAACTTATTATTTTTAATGAATGATAATTATTTTTTTGGATAGTGGGAGATGAGTGGGAGCATAGCGACCATCTCGATATCATTGCCTTAAAAATAGTATTATGTCATTATTTATGAATATATGCGGCAAGAAGACATGCAAAAATTAACTCATTCCCAAAATTTAACTCATTTCCCATATGTAATTTTTGACTATAGATAATGACGTAAAAAGAAGTCTTTGCAATATGACAAAGTCAAAAGGAATATGTCAAAAGTGACACATGGCAAAAGATGGCAAACATGGCCACTATCACGATTCTCAATGTTTTGATGTAACGAAATTATCAAGAAAATAATAACTCTTATGTAAGTTTTCTTCAAGAGATATATATCTGTATGTAATAATAAACTTGACGATTGCGTTAGAGAATCTTGGTTATACTTTTTTAGAATGATCACATGATAGTTACTTATTTCTAATAAATATAGTAAGCTTGCGCACGTATTTGATGTTTAGAGAAAATATCAAATATTTTGACATGTATTTGAAGAATGTGTGCCATTTTCAACTATGACATATGTTATCCATGTCAAAATAAGAAAATTGTTGCAAGTTTTCGACAGAAATCATAGTCTAGTGAATAATGTATAGATACTAAGAAGGGCTAACGTTACTCACATTGATGCAGGAAGCATGATGACAAAGTTAATATAAGCAAAGTAAAGTGCTACACTTGTGGAATATACAATAATTTTCGCTCGTGTTTGCACTGAGTCAACAAATGTTGATACAATTGTATGGTAGTTTTGTTTAATGATAATTTTGTTTCGCTATTAAAAATCGTCCTTTTGTGGACTGAGATTATTGGAACAACTTATCATGCAGTTAAAGAATGATGAATCATTCAAGCCAAAGGACATAGTTGGAAATCACATGAAAGTGAGTTAAAAATGATTATGACTTGTAAAATTTTCTTTTGCAATAGATGAATGTTTTTATCTTATTGTCCTACTGTACCACTATTTTAAAGTGGATATGAGTATAGTATCTACATTTGATATTTTAGACAAATGTATTCAATTTTATCATTAAATTTTTATATTTAATGAAGTTCCTTTATGATAATTTTTTGAGAAATGGTTTTCTATGTTTAGATCACTTTAAGTATTCAAGTTGATTATTTATGTCATATATTACATAAATAATTGCCAAGACTCTTGGCTATCAATTTGTGACATTTTTTGAGGCAATATAAATATAGACTAGCTTGAAAAATATATTTTCTCCTTAAAGTTATTTTGCCTAGTTTTGTGACAATGTCTAATTGACAAGAAAATACGAAAATCATTTATGAACATATAATTACGATAATCTATTTGTATTGAATGTCTAAGGTTCTATAGTGTTTTTTCATCATATTTTCGCATTATAAATATGATTTATCTAAGTTGGTAACACGAACTATTTTATACAAATTCATGAATTTGGATGAAAATTCAATTATGATCTCAAGATTAATGCCTTGTTGACTAAATTGAGATTGCGAAATGGTTTAGACTTATTTGGATAGACTAGTGATGAAAATGATATAGTTATGTGAGTAACTATATTTCATAATTATAAGTGTTGCTGGTACAATGAAGCCATAATCTGCTTGAATGTGTGGCGCAAATATATTTCCAATGATATATTTGTAATGTTGTTATTAATGTTGCCTAAATACTGAAATAATAAGTAGAGATATGACATTCATGTATATATTTTCTTTGTTGAATGAGATTAACATCTTCACTTTAGAAGTTGAAGATTCAGAGTTGACAATAAAAAAAATATGCGGATTGATTTGTGGTTTGTCCATTTTTTATTCCCACACCTCACTCCGAGTGGGATCAATTCACAATCAACTTATGATTAATGTTCATTTATTGAAACATATGAGTTGTGTTTCACGTTGTCAATGTTGAATGATTATATGAAATGAACATGAGCCTGAAATAAATGATGGAGGCTCTCTCGTGTCTAGATAAAGACAATGGATTAGTAATGCAAAGAGTTAGATTCTAAAGAAGAAATCAACTCAAGGACTTGTTAAATCATCCATCTAGTAGAAAGTCAAGTGTTCAAAAAGTCGATATGAATGACAGGGGATTTAAAAGTGATGAAAAAATAACAGTCGGAAAAGGAGTGCTGACTATAGAGAAATTATTATGTTTTTTCTCGTTCGTCAAAATCTAGTTATTTTTTCAATAACGCTATTTAGATGCTTAAATATAAAAGTATTGAGCGTAATATGTAGTTTGCGACGATCCATTTATGGATTTAGTATTCATCTAAATAATGATATAAGTATCATTATGTGTATATCCATTTTTTATGATTAAATATGTCATCATGATATTATATGTGAAACAATATTATGTTATAGGTAGAAGTAATAAGGGATTTCTTCTATTAATGAAGAATTTAGTGTCTTTCTATAAAAATGACATGGGTGAGACAGTTATTCAAGTAAATTTATTACTTTGTAGCAAGAGTCATCTATCATAAAGATGAATTAAACGTTTTATGAAAAACTATATACTCACTGGTACCCTTATTAAAAAAGATAATTTTGAATCTCATGATTTTTTCTGAGACTATGAGTAACAAAAAGAAATGTCCTTTTGTAAATATGGTCAATGATCCGACATGCACAATAAGTTGAGTAGTCTGATATTTGTGTCATTGGTCAAATGAGAAATTTATATACTAATGCATGGCGCCTATATTGGATGGCGATTAAGAGAATAATGAGACATTATGGACATTTTGACTCTCATTTTGCGCTATAATGGAGATCGAGTTATAGATTTACTTAATAAAATAGACGCTATTAAGAGGGCAATATTAACAAGCAAAAATTTATCTCCAATTATGTCTTCATGTTATAGAATGACATATTGCAAAGTTTAGCTAAAGAAAAAACTATATAAAGTAGTCAACTATAAAAATTGAGTTTGTGTTATACTCAATGATGGTATGAAGCCCTTTGGTTAAGTAATGCTTTTACTCATTTATTGACAATGGTCAAATATGCTTTTTGTTGCAATAAGTATGTGACTATTGCTTAATAAAAAGATGAAACACAATGATGTCTAGTATGTCTTGACAATGTGAAGATGATAAAGTTGATGAATATATTATAAGTATGAGATACTTATTAAGCCATGTTCGACTGACGCGTTAACATGCACAAGGCTTATGCAATGATGTATTCTATATCTTCTTGTGATAAATAAAATTATGTTAAATTTTATTCTAGATTTAGTTAATGATTTTGATAAAGCATGTAGAGTATGCTACTCAACCATGAGATTATCAGTCACACAGATAATCGCCTCGGTGCTTAGTATATAGTAAGCAGATATGAAATGATTTAATCTAGATATATAATCTAAGATTGCCCTGAAATGTTCGGCAGCATGACACACGTTTATATATAACTCTGTGTAGCCTGATAAGAGAAGCCAAATGTGAGATCTCGTGGCACCAAATTTTGAGCAACTAGTGGGACGACTCAGGTCAGACGTACTCTAGACTTCAGTCTCCTTCAATGGGAGTCTCCACCGCAGTACTTGGTTATGAACCTAGTATGCTAAGTCGACCCTAAGACTTGATGAATACTTTATATTTTTTTCATTAAAGTGTGAGTCTTTAAGAACTGAATAAGTCCGGAGGTTGCCGTTAGACTCTTGACTATATTTCAAGGTAATGGGTTGGTGTTGCTACTTTAGCGAGGTACTCAAATGTTAAATTATATGGGGCCCGTTGAGCCACGACTAGGAAAGCAACTGACCTAGAACTAAGAAAGATGAGGGCGAGAGGAAGATTCACTAGTGCTGCATGGTTTTTGTAATGCAATTAGCCAAATAGGTACGCATACAAATACGAATCAATCGAAATCATGCATGATAAGTCGTGTGTCGTTTGGAGTGTGAGGTGTTTCTAGGGCAAGGTGTGTAACATGGATGTTTAAGCGACTATATATTATTGATAAATCATAATATGTGCTCATATGGTAGTTGAGTAGCTATATAAAGATAACACGTTATAGAATGCGCTAACACATTGATTGAGCAGATATGTGGTCATAACTTTGGCTCTCAGGTCATAGTATAGGCTCTCATTTCGTTTAGTGACTATGTATCCCCAACAGGTCATAGTTCTCTCTAAGTTGTGGATGTACACGTGGGTCGCACAATTCATTTACTATAAGGAACAAGTTATTGGAATCATGTAAGTGTGTCGGCCCATTGGTACGAGTGGGAGATTGTTGGAATTGCGCCTTCATGGGCCGAGCCCAATTATCAAGTTTTGACATGCACAAAAATTGCATGTGGGCAGTTCCATTACCTGTTTATGTAGTTGTAATACCTGCCATCTCTCACTATATATATTGAAGTCGTGTGTGACTTCAAAATGTGGCTCGTCCCTTCTACTTTGTAGTGGATCCGTGGAAAAGAGTTTGTCGTGATTTTGATGTCGTTTCGAGTATTTGAATTGTGAAAAATGTTCTCTTTCAGTACGTGATCGAATTCTCGATATCGAGTTCGAAACAACGTAAAAAAGTCTCCGATGATTCGTCTTCCATTGCGAGGTATTTCGATAATACCCCTATTTATTTATTACCAATTCCTTTAGTTAGAATCTTTGCGAACCTAGGCGTAAGGCACATAAATTTCATATTTTAATTTTAAGTATATGCTTTACAGCATAATTTCTAATCGATTCTAATGGGTTAGAAGGAAAAAGCTTCCATTGGTAGTGGCAATTTCTTCTTTTTTATTTTTTAATTGCCACTCCTATCGGTAACCGCCAAGGATGGATGAGGGGTGACTTAACGCATGGTAGATTTTCTGATTTGCATGGACTTGGTGAGCATGAAGTGTCACTTCGTGGGGGTTTGGAAGATGAGGTGGAGGTATTATATGGTGGCCTGGAAGTGATAAGAGCTAGGGAGTGAATGACAACTTACGATTTATTGGTTAAATGGTAATATTATACATTATTTGTATTGAGTGAAAGGAGACAGACAACAGTTAATTAACATGACTAACTAACTGAATTCCATTCATGTTAATGTTCTGTTATTTATCTTCTAATTAACACGGTATATTTTTTGGATAAAAAATTGATCAACCAAAAATAATAATTAAGTTAATTAATCTTTAGCTAAACTAATTAGTCCCAATTAAGTTAGGACTTGATAGTTATGCCTAGCTTAATTGGCTCCTTCTCACAATCACAAATAATTAAAATATTTGTCCCGTAATAAGATTCCAATTAACTTAATTAATATTCAACTTAGTTAATTACTTTAAAGGTAAGATGGCTGGTTATTACATTCTACTCTCAAAATAAATTTTGTCCTCGAAATTTAACATATTTTCTTGTTCAAAGTATATGAATAATAATCACACATGTTTCATTTAATGCCCTAGATTTCTCGCCATAGAACCTATGACAAGGGAATCACTCCAGGACTTATTCTGTTTGGCTAAGAATGTGATTATGTTTTCTTTCATATAATATTTTGTCACATAGTTTCATTGTGGTGAAACAAATTGGTTTTATTCATGAAAAGAATGTGGTATCTCTCACTTTTTTGAAAGTATGAACAATGCAAAGAGATGTTCGTACTCATGAAAATTTGTGTAGATAAATTATGAGGAGTATAAATCTATAATTAATATATGTTGTACATTCTAGAGTCTAGTTTTGTTGAGCTTTGAAATCAGATTTATTCAACATTTGTATAGAAAGTTATGTGTTCATCTTTATGGTGCTATCACTCTGCCTTCTATAACTGTTAGCCAATTGTGCAAATTATGTATTAAATTCAATGTCATAGAAATATTTGACAGTGACTCTTTGGACCATAACTCTCAGTACACAGATTCAAATGAGTTGAAACCAAAGCCTCCGAAACTAGACTTTGAGAACTTTCCAACCATATATTATACATGATTTTTGGACAACAATAGCATGCTAAAAATGTGTTTCAATAGGATGCACCAAGTCTGGAGAGATTATGTAGGAGCATGCTTCTAGTTCTTAGAATACATAAATCTCATTACACATTCACTTAACATTAAGAGGACACATGCTCAATGACATTTAGGACAGAAATATTCTTGAGGCTCAACATTAATTAAACCATAAGCCAATACTCCTAATCCATGGGTTAGAAGGGGTTCTCCCTTACATACCTAGAGTTCTTAACGGAAAACCCCTTTGAATCTAATCCTTCTTCTTATCTTCTAGCTGAATACTCCTCTCTTTCTCTAGCTCTTCCTCTCCTCTAATGGTGCTTGCTTAGCTGTTGCCCCCATTTCCTTGGTGCTGCCGAGTTGTTATGAAGTGGAGATTGAGAGATAGCTGCTGGTGCTTGAGTGGAGCACTAGGGGAGAGAGGGGTTGGGGATACTCGGCTGGTGTTGGGGGGAGAAGAAATGAATGAAGTTGAGTGAGAGGAGAAGAGAGGGAGGAGGGGTTTAGGGATGATTATTTTGTTCTATTTTGAATGATTAATTTGCCCTTCAACAACTCTCAGTTTTAGGAGTATTTTAGTCTACTTTTTACCCAAAAGTCCATTCTACCTCCCCAAAGATCCTTTTCCTCGAGGTCATTTTGGTCCTTCGAAAAATTCAGAATGTTATAGGAAGGATCGATGGTGATTCAAGATATTGGAACAAAGATGACAGGAGGGATGGAGAGTATAATGGGGCGGACTTCGGTCAGGAGCGCGAGGGCAGATTTCGCAGGATGATGATGACCCGAAGGGAGCATTCTTGTGGAGGGCATATAAGGATCTAGTGGGAGCTGCAAAGGTGGTGAAGGCCTCTACAATGGGGGGGGGGGGGGGGGGGGGGTCAGTTGGTTGAACTGGATTCTTATGATGATAACCTTGGCGATGAGTATGACGACGGCATTGATGCCCATGATGAACAAAATGAAGCTGGCAGTGAAGATGACGGAAAATGGATGTTGGATGATAGTGAGGGAGGAGGGGGCATTCACAAAGATGTATTCTTGGATGTAGAAAAGAAAGGTTCTTTTGGAAAAGAAACACGTCCACATCTCATAAAAAAAGTAACACGTCCACAAGAAACACGTCCATGAGATAGCTAAGAAATATAGTTCCCTACATAAGTAAATCTCGAAATGAAAACCAACACATCACGAAATTTCTATCGAGTTACTTGATCACTAGCTGATCATACTACATTTCTACTCATTTTTCGTCTCAATTCATATGCATATAAGCGCTGAAATGTTCATATTATGATAATTATGCCTAATGTATATGCATTTATCTTTTCAGCATAATATTATCCTACATTTGCACATTTGAGTTGAACAATATACTGATTTAGTTCTTATTTGTCTAATTTTCATTTAAGTAATTGATGCTTACTGTTCATGTTCTTGCAACATCAAAATCAAGCACAAGAGACAAACAATGCTGTTGGAAAAGGAGAAGGGGACCACAATGCAAGCTACCAACCAAAAGCAATGAGAAAGGAATCTTTTTGAAAAGAAGAGAGGACCAGAGATAGGTGGCAAAATCAGATGGAATGGAAGGTTCTAATGATGATCAAAGGTGATGATAATCCCATATATAAAGGGGTTGTTGAGGAGCAAAAGGGGGCTCTCTTCTTCTAGCCATTTGGCTAGAGGCTGAGTTCTTACTTGCTGGAGTTTTGGGAGCTGAGGGTTTTGTTCTTCTTTATGTTTAGGATGTTTTTGATTTTGTTCCTCGTTTGTTTTCTATTGTTTTCATCACTTATGAGGAGCTAAATCTTAGCTCTCTTAGGATAGGATAGTAGTTTAATTTTTGTTTATGGATGAATGATTGAAGAGCACTTTTGCCACTGATGTTAGTGCATTTTTAAATGTTTTCAAATCAGTTTTATGTTGATGTGAATCCTATTTTCTAATGACAACTGAGAAGTTGTTGTTTGATTCTTTCTTGCTCAGAAATGAGTCAAGAGCATCATCATTGTTTTATAGGTTTAATCTTTGTCAAGATCTGAATGCATCCTTTTACTTCTTCTTAATGTGAATCTCATCTTGTAATGGCAGCTGAGAGGCTGATTCTAGATTCTCTTGATGTTTAGAAATAAACCAAGAACAGTAGCAATTAGTTTATGGATTTTAATTTCAATTATGATTTCTATTGAGTTGGTTTCCTAGTTCTAAGTAATCCATGCTGAGAATGGACCCATTTACTTTTGTTGATGTGAATCTCGTATTGGAATGGCAATCGAGAGGTTGATTTTAGATTTCCTTATTGTTTAGAGATAAACCAATAGCATCAACACTAGTTGTGGATTTGATTGTATTTATGCATTGAGCTAGGGTTTTATGATAATCTAATATCAGTGGAAACCCTTGTTGAATCAACCTAACTAATATTTATATGAAAGTCTGATATTAGTTCTAACTTTAGTGCACTGTGAGAGCAGTCTTTATAGGTTGAATCTGGTTTGATTTGTATTGCTAAGTTGTTCTAATCATTCCATAATAGAATATTAGATGAACCCCTTCCTAAGAGAACATTTCATATCTGTTAGTATCATCTTATATCTGTTACTTAAAAACACCAAAAAGAGTTACCTTAGTTTAGAATTAATCTAGATTAATTAGTAAATCTATAGTTTCAAATCACCGTGGATACAACATTTGAGTCTACTACTCCGATATGTGCATTTGCAGTTTAGTGAAGTCAAGGAGTTTAGACCATATATCATTTAGTTGCATTTTTAATTTTGTGCTATAAATCAATCCATTAATCACACTCCACACAATTCACATCAAGTTTTTGGCACCGTTGCCGTGGATTTGAGGCTGATTAGATTTACTTTTTATAGTTTAGATTAGTCTACTTTTCAGCAGTTATTTTCTTTTCTTTAGTTTAGCTTTTGTCTATATTTTCCTTTACTTTTTCTTATACCATCACTATTTATATCACATTCCATTCAGTCCTATTTCTGTCTATCATTTTTCTTATTAGATTAGTCCTTTTTGGAATTTTCTTTATCTATTCAATCTTATCAATCTTATCTTAATCTCTATTCCATTTCATGTTTACTCATACTTTTGATATCTTTGCACTTAATCTCATTGTATGACAATATAGTGCAGAAAATTCTGAATTTGATTTCTGAAATAGATTAAGTACATGATGTATATGAATTGACAGACTTGGCCCCATGACTATTATCAATCTAGTGAAATGCCAATCAACTAGGATGAATTAGATTCTATAATTGAAGATACCGTGTTCAAAACTCTTCAGAAATATGGTTTTAATGTTAGAAAACCATCACAAGTTCACTGCAATCAAGGATCATCACAATTTCAAAAGCCGTCTAATGCTATGCCTCACATGGTCATGAAAGTTCAAATTACTGGAATCGTGAGGAAGACTTCTCAACTAGTAGTCATTATGTTTCAAATTACTAGAATCATGAGCAAGAATTCTCAAGCAGCAATCCTTATGTTTATGACTCACAAAATCATTTGTATTACCATCACAATCAAGGTCAAGTGTCATATTTTCATGTTGCCACTATGGATATTTCAGAAAATCAGCAAACACTTCATCAATCATAGAAGAGTCAAGACTGAAGATTATGTTGGAAAACTTCATCAAGGAGCAAGATGCATACCGGAAGGAGCGAGATGCATATTGGGATGCATATTGGGAGAGGCAAAATGCAATATGGGAGAAGCCATGTATGGCAACAAATGTTCCTGAATCTGAAAATCAAACCTTGGAGGCTAAACTTTATTTGCAGTCAAATTCAAAAACTCCACAAACCCAATCTACCCATATGAAAGAAGAAATTCAGGAAATGAAGATGGAGATTGAAGGAGAGATATATGAAGAAAAAGAAGTGGTCATGGAGGCTGAAGTTGAAATAGAAGTTGTCACACTTAAAGCACAAGCCAAGAAACAAGATGAAGTTACTGAAGTTACTGAAAAAGTTACTCCAATTATACCTTCAATGAATCACATTGAAGACCCACTTATAAGGTTCCCATCCAATGAGGAACAAATTCTAGAAGACTCTGATTTTGATTCTTTGAAGAAACTATCAGATACACTCCTTTATGATGAGGGCTGCAACTCAATTCACTTATTGTCTACCACTAAAGATGAGTTACCACCTGTACCAAAAGTTCCACTTGAAGCAATTTGCTCCACAAACCATCATGGATCAGCTGAAGAATGTCAACATCATAGAATCAAAGATGAAGAAACATTAAAAGAGAAGAAGTGGCCTGAACTTGAAGCAAGCACTAATTCATTTGAAGAAGATATTCAAAGTTCCAAAGTCTCACCCATGTCATTATCCATTAGGCAACAAATTATGACAGCAAAGCCATATGATGAGACTGAAATGGCCAAGGAGGATACAAAAAGCAGAAGAAAATTTTTTCCAAATAGAGGCTATAGCAAAATTCAAATTTGTAGAAGGAATGAAACATTCAATGAAGGAAGATCAAGGTTTGCCTACTGAAAGATGGAACCAAGAGTTCAAAGATCTCCCAACAATGCTTCAATTAAAGAGGCCATTGAAGAAATACCTGCTTAAACAAGATGGTGATCGAGGAGATTCAGATGTCATAGATGAGATGTTTTGGAATGACAAGTTAGTAGATTTTTGGTACAGTGAAGGAGGGATACATCAAACTGAAAAGCAAAAGTCGATCATTGGCAAACTAAGAGATCCATACTTGATTAGTGAAGCTATCCACAGATTGAGATCTGTACTTGATCACATCATACTATTTAAACCTTCTTGACATCAAGAGTCATAACAATGTCTAGCTTAAAACATTAAAGTAGGGCGCTTCTTGAGAGGCACCCCAAGCCTTTTACATCTAATATCCTTTTGTTTTTGTAGGAATAAATTAGAGAGGAACATCTTCTACCACTAAACTAAATACAACTCAAGGAATTTGATTCAATACCTGGAAGAGTTGATCTAGACTTCATTCTATTAACCATTGTTGATATCAAATTCTGAAATGATAGACCCAAAGAAGAAGTGGAGCAAGACATGCCTACCTCTCATTTCACAAGTTGAACACCCACCCAACCCTCTCCCTTGTTTGGATGATTCATCACTGAGGGCAGTGCTGATGATAAGCTTGGAGGAGGAACTTGGTACATTTCTAAACTCTATTAGCATGATTAAATTTCATTTTAAAGTTCATATAATATCTATAACCAGGTTATCATTGTTATCACTATTATCATTGCAGTTTAGCTCAACTCATGTTATCATTTGTGCTCATCATTGTTAAGTAGAAATCTAACACCAACACCAAGTAGTCAATTTGGCTATTAATCTTTTTGCTTCAATCAGCTCATATTCAGATGCATTTGATTTCAATTCAGCTGAATTTTTTCTTTTTGTGGGTAACACTAGCTAACACTCATGGATTGGTAAGAAATTAGAAGATGTCTAGAATGGAAACAAGATTTTTGAGACTATGTTAAATAGGAAAACTTGACTCTTTGTATTAAGGAATCTAAACTTTACTTGAGTTTGAACTACTGCTCACGTCATGAACAGAAAAGAAAAAAAACGAAGAAAAAGAGAAAATAAAAAGTTGCATTTTGCATTGCATGCATGCATGAATAAAGAGAAGCTAAATTCCATAAGGAATCTCTCCTGAATAAAGCCAGGAATTTTATCTGTTGACCAGCATGAATAAAAATCAGGTTTTAAATCGGTTTTATTTACATCATCATGAATAAAAGTCAGGTTTATCATGTTTAAGCAATACACAAATCTGTTCATCAAGAAATTGGTAGTTCAACCTTTTTAGTAAAGTTGAAAATCTCTGAAATTCAAATCAGTTATTGTTAGTACTTCTTTCATGACTTAAATTTGCTTTAGCCTCAGTGATTCCTCAGCTAGAATTTGAGTTTTGGAAAGAATGGCAAGGAGTGTTAGCAAAGTGGGAAACTCATTTGATTTTAAATAGCTGAATATGAATTCATTTGAGAACTATTTGATTCAATCCTTATTCTTAATATCTGAATGTTTTGCTTGAGGACAAGCAAAAGACTAAGCTTAGGGGAGTTTGATCACTAGCTGATCATACTACATTTCTACTCATTTTTCATTCAATTCATGTGCATATAAGTCTTGAAATGTTCATATTATGATAAATATGCCTAATGTACATGCATTTATCTTCTCAGCATAATATTATCCTACATTTGCACATTTGAGTTGAACAATATACTGATTTAATTCTTATTTGTCTAATTTTCATTTAAGTAATTGGTGCTTGCTGTTCATGTTCTTGTAGCATCAAAATCGAGCACAAGAGACAAACAAAAAGGAGAAGGGGACCACAATGCAAGCTGTCAACCAAAAGCAATGAGAAAGGAATCTTTTTAAAAAGAAGAGGGAACCAGAGACAGGTGTCAAAATCAGATGGATTGGAAGGTTCTAATGATGATCAAATGGTGATGATAATCCCATATATAAAGGGGATGTTGAGGAGCAAAAGGGGGCTCTCCTCTTCTAGACATTTGGCTGGAGGCTGAGTTATTACTTGTTGGAGTTTTAGGAGCTGAGGGCTTTGTTCTTCTTTATGTTTTGGATTTTTTGGTTTTGTTCCTCGTCTGTTTTCTATTGATTTCATCACTTATGAGGAACTAAATCTTAGCTCTCTTAGGATAGGATAGTAGTTTAATTTCTGTTTATGGATGGATGATTGAAAAGCACTTTTGCCACTGATGTTAGTGCATTTTTAAATGTTTTCAAATCAATTTTATGTTGATGTGAATCCTATTTTCTAGTGACAACTGAGAAGTTGTTGTTTGATTCTTTCTTGCTCAGAAATGAGTCAAGAGCATCATCATTGTTTTCTAGGTTTAATCTTTGTCAAGATCTGAATGCATCCTTTTACTTCTTCTTAGTGTGAATCTCATCTTGTAATGACAGCTGAGAGGTTGATCCTAGATTCTCTTGATGTTTAGAAATAAACCAAGAACATTAGCAATTAGTTTCTGAATTTTGATTTCAATTGTGATTTTTGTTGAGTTGGTTTCCTGGTTCTAAGTAATCCATGCTGAGAATGGATCCATTTACTTTTATTGATGTGAATCTCATATTGGAATGACAGCCGAAAGGTTGATTTTAGATTCCCTTGTTGTTTAGAGATAAACCAAGAGCACCAACACTAGTTGTGGATTTGATTGTATTTATGCATCGAGCTAGAGGTTTTATGATAATCTAATATCAATGGAAACCCTTGTTGAATCAACCTAACTAACATTTATATGAAAGTCTGATATTAGTTATAACTTTAGTGCACTGTGAGAACAAACTTTATAGGTTGAATCTGGTTTGATTTGTATTGCTAAGTTGTTCTAATCTTTCCATAATAGAATATTAGATGAACCCCTTCCTAAGAGAACATTTCATATTTGTTAGTATCATCTTATATCTGTTACTTAAAAACACCAAAAAGAGTTACCTTAGTTTAGGATTAATCTAGATTAGTTAGTAAATCTATAGTTTCAAATCACTATAGATACGACATTCGAGTCTACTACTCCGATCTGTGCACTTGCAATTTAGTGAAGTGAAGGAGTTTAGACCATATATCATTTAGTTGCATTTTCAATTCTGTGCTATAAATCAATCCATTAATCACACTCCACACAATTCACATTATTACTAGTATCTTTGTCAGTTCTTAAGATCGTAAGCTTTGTGTTTCATCATTCTGCACACTAGTTTTTGCCATATGACTGAAATTCAATAGTCTTTGATAAATACATTCGAGAAATTAGGATGTACCTATCTACCTCATGAACCATCTAAACGAAGAGTGATGAACTATATTTCCAATGAAGGAAAGTAAATTATGTCGATCATGTAATGCTGTGCAGTGTATTCATATTTCATCCTATAGTTCCGTATGAAAGAGGTAGCATACGAGGTAGCAGTATCTGTATGAGGTGTATAGAACTATTCTATTTTCCAAGGGTAAGATAGCTATACGGCATTCACACATACTTTATAGCTTCACAAGCGTGAACCTCTAGTGCTAACTTACAATGTAACGCCACAAAAAAAGAAATGAAACAAGCAATCACCAAACTCTCTCTCTTCCTCTCCGCTCATCAATGGCGCCATCGGACATTCACAAAGGGGAAAGACAAGAAGAGCAAGGGACACCTCCACCCCTTTAAAACCACCATCTCCTTCCTCCTCTCCGTTGTCCCCCTGTTTTTCTCCTCATTAGTAGTGTTCATTGCCGACCGCTGCCAGGAGACAAGAGGGAGACGTCGACGACTTCATTCAGCGCTGGAGACAAAAGAGAATAGAGGACAAGGAGTTGAGGCGCGAACCACCATGAGGACAAACTGATGAACCATGAATTGTAGGCTAACAAGTGTGGTTTCGGGAACTATTTCATAGGTTAAGTTTCTAGATGAATTTACACATGATCTTAGGATTGAAAATCCCTGTTTGCATGTTTAGAAATCGCAACATATGATCAACTGGAACTTTACTCATTTTTGTGAATTTTAGGAACTCAATCGAATGATTTGTATGTCAAGTTCGAACTAATGTAAATGATATATAGTTAGATCACAATTGTATGACTTAGATATGAAATGATGCTCCATCTTGCATTTATAAACTTGTAAGATCTATGCCTGATTACTGCTATTACCAAGAAGAAACAAAATGATCAACTGTGAACAACTCATGCAATTTTTTGCATAGTAGGAACCTGACCTGGGTTGTCCATAACTCGGCCTAGATTAAACTAATCCGGACCGAGTTCGCCCATGACTCGCCCATTATTGTCGACCCCGCCTAGATTCGTCGCGAGGAAGATGATCAGGCGAGGCGATCGTCTAGACCCAATCACGCTCCAACTCGGCCCGGGTATGACATTGACCGGCCTGGGTTGTTGCTCGAATTTTTCTGAGATAAATCTCTTCGTAACTCGGCCTTAGTTCCACTGATACTCGGCCCGGATTCTGACCAACAGATCAATGATTTAGACCCCTGATTTATGTATTTGATCCCTAATCTGTTTGGAATGTTAATTAGGCTCTACAGATCGGTACTTACCCTTCAAGACTAAACTGAACCAAAGAAATGTTATGTTAAATCTGCTTATGATTCTTCCTGGAAACATGAACTAAGAGTGACTATGATTCTACGAACAACTATGAGGAATGATTATGAACTGTTATGAGCCTCTACAAAATGATTAAAGGATGAATACTGAATGGTCGACCAAAGAACATTGATAAATGGGAGTCCCCTCTCTTTTTCGGGTGATTGTTGAATGGATTCAAAGTGGACGATCGCTTGACTTTTGGGAGTTCAATATGTGGACATAAGAATACAACTTTAATCGTAGTCCCCTGATTTGATAAGCCTCCATCCACCTGATTGAAGTCAAATTATATGAGCTTAAAGATGATTCAGAGCTATGCTCCATACGACCTTGATCAATCTACGGATTGAAAGAGAGGTCCACTGATGATGGAGATAAGTTATGATAGCCTTTTGTGAGACACTTCCCTACGGTTACCATTTGCCCTATATAGATGGGAGTATCTCCTTACGGATGTTTCCGCTTTGCGCGAGGTCATCCAGCCCGACGGACTGGTTGTGACACTGATCACCCACTGGTACACGATGGTCTAAATACTTGCACCTTGCTGTGCCTGTAATGGTATTCCCCAAAAGAAAGAAAGTTCTCTTCAAATGAATGAATATGATGAAAGAACATGAATGACCGAAAGATAAAAGAAGGACTTTGTCCTTACAAATACGAATATGAACAAGAATCATGATCAAGAACAAGAATGAATGAACATGAAAACGAATATGGAAAGAAAGGAAGTGAAAAGGCATGAGCCATGAAATCTCTTTTATCTTCTATTTATGATCCACTCTTCAATTTGATTATATGTTCCCTGCATGCTATTTCTGACAGAACTGATTTATGATTTATACGGACTCACACTTAGATTTATGCTAGCGGTTGAGTTTATTCCCATGTGTGATCCCCATAGGTGCATGCATGATGATGACATGCGACATGTTGGTGTGTGCACCGCGACTACAGATCAGGTGGCATGTGCACATGGTCATGGTTGAGTCTAGTATGAGTCGTATGTTTTACGTTATATTAGGTGGTACATCTACTTGGATGGGACATATCAGGTCATGGCTGATTGCAGGCTTTTCTATGTTTAGTAATCATACTTTTACTTTTGTTACCTCATATTGTATGTATCTTTTACTTTCGCACTTTGCTTCATATCGAGACAATTTGACGTGCTTTCATCCATGTTGCTTTTGCATTCTCTTTTATTGTTGTATTATTTTCATTGTTAGGTCTTCCTGCTTATGTGTCACTTTTTTTGACCATTTGGGGTCAACGAAAGAGTCAAAGAAAGATCGAAGAAAGTAGCACACAGAAAGGAGATTCCATCACGTGGCAAGGTCGAATTTCGGGGCATTACATTTATGGTATTAGAGACTAATGCTAGGACTCTCTTGACATTCTAGATATATAGTTAAGCATAAGTATGGTCCATGTGCACCCACCAGAGCTACCGCCACACTCAACCGTCGCGAAGCAAAGTAAGAATCAATTTTTCCATTATGATCATGATTGTTTATTGAATGGCATTGTTATATTTTTATAGATGGCTCTGATCACTAGCTGATCACAATAGGTTTTTACCCCATTTTCTATTCAATTCACCCATATCGAGCCCCTATTTTGCCTAACTTTTGATCAAATATGCTTGGAATGCATGGATTGTGATAACCAGTTGATCTTTATCATTTTATACTTAATTCCATGTGCATAGAGGTTCTGAAATGCTAAAATCCATAAATATGTCAATTCTATGACAAGTTATCATTTTTTTGGGCAAGTTATCACTCCAATGTGCAAAGTTATCATTTTTCTAATTTAGCTGATTCCTAGTGATTATCTTGCCCTAAATCCCATGCCATCATGAATTAATCATATTTGGATGATCATATTTCAACTTGTGCAAAGTTATCATTCCAATTCACAAGTTATCATTTTTGAGTGCCGAGTTATCATTTTGAGGCATAATCATCATTTCGATGTGCAAGGTTATCAATTCTGCATAAAGGCATTAGGCAATCATTATATTACTGTCCTAACTCCTTGCTGCTCTGATTTTATCACATTTGAATAACCACAACTAAAGTTATGACAAGTTATCATTTTTATGGCAATAAGTTATCATTACACGTCACCAAGTTATCAATACTATAAAATCCTATCTACATTTGATTTCTGACCTCATTCACTTGCCATACTAATCCCTTTGATGCCTTCAATGCCTTGAACCACACATAATTGGACAATTTGCATAATATGGTGCAAAGTTATCATTTCGGGTTCCAAAATTATTATTTTTGATATTGATTTTCATTCTTGCACAACACCAAATCCCATTTGTTGTTTGAGCTGATAATTATCATTGTCCTAATCCTTATTTGTTAAAATCTCATTCAAGGACTTTGATGATTGCTGTCTTGGCCTTTGTAGCAGGGAATATAAATCTGAATTCAGTTGAAAAGTAGGGGGGACCACTTGCTTTTGCTGTCCAAAAGCTACTGCAACAGCTGGAATTTCAGGGCCATTGGACAGGTGGCTTGAATCAGGAGAAGGGAACATTCTGATGTTGATCAAAGGGTGCACAGAAGACATATATACGCTGAAGAAACCCTGGAATCAGGGGAGGCCGACATTGCAAGGGTTTGGAGCTGGTTTGAGTTGAAGTGGAGCTAGTTTGCTGCTGAAGTGTTGCTGGTTTCTGTCAACAGCCTTCAATCAAGGATGAATTACTTCTGTTTTTCATTCTATGATGTATCTAACTTTGTAATTATGAGGAGCTAATTTCTATGTCTCTCATGATAGGGTAGTAGTCTAGATTGATTGTGGATGGATTAGGGACAAGTCTGATTTCCTACACTGAATCAAGTTTTGATTTCAATTTCTGTTTCCTGAAATCTGTTTCATATGAATCTGATTCTTGACATTGTAAGATCTTACTTGTATTTACAACTGAGAAGTTGTCCTTGATCTACTCTTTGTTCAGAAATTAATCAAGAACCAATGCCAAGTTTCAAAATTAAATCCCAATTAAGAATCTGATTTCCTGAATTCTGATTCTTGAATTATTCAAATATGTTTTCATCATTGTGGAGCCCTAAATGAATTAATAACTAAGAGATTAATTATGGTTTCATTCTTGTTCAGAAGTGAATTAAGAGACAATGATGTTTCTAAGGTTTTAATCCCTGAATTATTGCAAACTTCCCAATGCTGATTTCTGATTTTCAATCCTGATTTTCAAATCTGATTTCATGAATCTGTGGGATTCTTCTTTGTTATTGTAAACCTCTGATTTGAATTAATCACTGAGAGGTGAATTTAAGATTATCTTGATGTTCATAGATGGACCAAGATGCAATGACATGGCTGAGTTTCCATATGTAATTAGGTGCTGATTTTTATCCAATCTATTAGTGAAAATGTGGATTTCATTTTAGTTTGCAGCTTAGAGGCTGATTTAAAATTCTCTTGTAGTTTAGAGATAAACCAAGAAGCATTTGCACTAATATTGGATTGATTTCATTCTTATTTAGTTAATTGAAGTAATTCCCTCATATTTAAAGTGTAATTGATTGTTATCATTTCAGATTTCATTGAATTGCCAAAAATCAGCAAGGAACTTGATCTTGAGCTTAATGTTAACTTGATTTCAGTCAGCACCTCTTCTAATCCAACTTAGCTAATCAATCATATGAAAATATGATAATTAGTCCTGGTTTATTATGCTGTGATAACAGCCCATTTCCAAGTTGAATTAGAAATGATACATATTGATAACTTGTTCCATTCCATCCATAATTAAATTAGATGAACCCCAACTCCTAGGAGAACCTTCCTCATTGATAGATAAACCCTTTTAGCCCTTAGCTTAGCATTTATCATTCAGTTCAGATAACTATCTAAAAGTCCAAAAACAGTTATCCTTTTTGCCAAAAATTAAAAATCTGTTTTCCATTCTCTTTAATTTCCTATTTTTGCCACTAGAAGTAGGATTAGTCTAAATTATCTTAGGGAGTCTTTGGCTTCAAATCACTGTGGATACGATATTTAGGATTACTACAATTGATTTGTGCATTGCAGTAGAGAGTAAGTTAAGGAGTCAAACCAAAAATTGAAAAATTTGAATTTTGACCCCAAAATCAGCAAGTTATCACTATAGTCCTCAATTTCACTATTAAGCTCCTACTACACATTCAGCAGCCCGACGTGGCAGAGGCCGTGGGCGCGAGCCTGGAGGTGACCGTGTTGCGGTTACCCCTGAGATAGTTGCTGAGGGACTCAACTCCGCTCCTGGTTATCAAGTTGGGGAGGACTTGCAACAAGAAGCTTCCTCCCGTGCAGCCACAAGAGCTCCATCCGCCCTCAAAGCAGCTGGCGTACTTGGTACCCCTATACCAACACCGCTTCCTTCCTCGGCTCCATCGACTATTCCTGTAACGACCTGAGGTCTAAGGACCAAGATGATCCATTGAATAGTCTTGCATGCGCAAAACACGAAGATGGTCATAGGTTTATATGTAACTACCCTCTTCACATTTCAAGACACGTTTTAAATTCGTGGTAGCCAATGTGACCAAATCGAATAATATGTTGATTGGGCCGGGGGTGTTACATAATGATATCAGAACCGACCTCGCGTGCTTACTTTGTTGGATCTAAGTTTTAATGACATATTAAATTATATTTTGATGATACAAATCTAGAATGATTAAAGATAAAATGCAAAAAAAGTTTAAAGAAAAAGAGATAACTTTATGCATTACACTTTGATTAAATAATTGGCACTGATCTTATTAGTTTTGGATGAATGATTGTAGAGAATCCTATTAGCTTTTCATAGACTCTAAGATCATCTAATTTGGATAACTGTACAAAAAGTTATGCTCAAAATAGTGTATGACGGTTAACCCGCCAGTCGAAGCTATGAAGGTCGACCGAGATAGTCCAGTCGACCGATCGGAGATACCAGTCGATCGGACGGTCAATGCATAAACTGCTCAAATCCATGTCGAGACTACACCGGTCGACAGAGTGGTCGATGCACTGGCCAACCGATCAACTGAACGGAAAGAAATCAAAACTGCGAGACTGTACCGGTTGAGACACCGGTCAATAGTTCGGTCGACCGGACAGCTATGGTCAGCCAGCAAATAAAGTACAACGGTCATATAGACTGGTCGACCGGTCCATTACAAAAATGAATAGTAAAGATTTTATTTTTAGGAGAAAAATGTGAAATTAATTCTAGACAAATTTTCCACATGCCAGAGCATATAAAAGGAGTGCCAAGGACAGAAGCAAAAGCAATCATCCAAGCATTGAAGCAATGCTTCAAGAAATCAAAAGAAAATCTTTTTCCTTTAAGTTATCATTTTAGTTGTACTCTTCTTTCTCTGTTCCACTCTTGTGAGCCTAGCATTGTAAAGAGAGAGAAACATTTTGTTCAGAAAAATAGAGAGAGCTCTTGTGTAAAAGAGGTTCAAATCTTACCTCTTGAGCGAGAGAAAAAATTAGCTTCCTAGGAGGAGAGGTTGCCTTGCCTCTCGAAGTGGAGAAAATGTGATTGTGTAAAGGGCTTTCTTCGTTGCCCTATTCGGAACAAAGAAAGTGCTAGTGGAATCTCCGGAGGTCTCGAGTTCGAAAAGTCGGAGCGGGGACATAGGTCAAGGTGTGGTCGAACCTCGTCAACAACCACCTGTGTGTATTGTGTTTGATTTTCTCTCTCTCTCTCCCGTTCATATTATGTTAATAATCTGAATTGCTTCATTTACAAAGGTTTTAAAAATCGGTTTTGTGCTTCCGCGACGATTATTGTGAAATCGACATTTTCAGATTTAACACCAATTCACCCCCTCCCCTCTTGGTGCCCTTTGGGATCTTACACACTTGAGCCGAGAAACACCGGCCATGGGCCAACACGCACCCCGCTCAACGAGAACATTGAGCCCTTCATGGGGGGAAAATTATAACGACCTGAGGTCTAAGGACCAAGATGGTCCATTGAATAATCCCACATGGTCAAAACACGGAGGTGATCATGGGCTTATATGTAACTACCATATTCACATTTCAAGACATGTTTTAAATTCGTGCGGACCAATAGGTTCAAAGCGAATAATATTTTGATTGGGCCGGGGGGTGCTACAATTCCTCACAGGGAGGACTCAATACAGGTCTTTCCGAAGTTGCACCCACCTCACTTCAAAGGGGTAGTGGACTACGAGGAGGCCATCCGTTGACTCACTACTATGGAGCGACTGATCTGCGTCTCTCGATGCAGCGAGGATAATAAGGTTCTATACGCCACTCATTTGCTCACCAGTCGGGCCAACGATTGGTGGCAGACGATGTAGGAGATGAAGTTCTCAGGCCAGAAGGTTATTCCTTGGTCTAGCTTCAGGGAACTATTTGAGGCGCAGTTAGAGATGGAATTTTGGGCGGGCCGCACGGCCTGGCACGCCGCCGGCCCGTCCAAAAGCCGTACCCGCCCGGCTCGGCACGGACACGGCCTGCGCACGGAAACACGGACCGTGTCATGCCATTCCGTGTCGGGTCGTCCTACCGCACTGTTAACACGACACGGCCCGAGCATGGTGAACACGGATCTGGCACGACACGGCTCGTTTTAGCACGGACACGGACCGCGCATGATGCATAACACGGTTCATGCTGAAATCACACGGTCCATGTTATTTCGATTTGACAATATGATCATGGGCCGAGTTCACGGGCGCGTTATGAGTACAACACGGACCGTATTTAAATCAACGCGGACCGTGTTGAACCCCTCCGCCGCTTATAAGATGCGGCCGAACTCCTCCCTTTTCTTCATCACTCTCATTATTTTTACCATTATCTCTCTCATACTCTCACTCTCGCTCTCAAGTCTCATTCTCCTCTCCTTCCCCAAATGGCTACATGTCTACATCCCTCCCTTTCTCTCAATCTCATATTCTCTCATTAAATAATTAAGGTATCCTTTTCACAATAGTCGTTCTTAGACTCATTTCGAGTGATACTATCTTTTATCTTGAAATTGATCTAAATAGCGACTGTTGTGAATAAGATACCATGATTACTCAATGAGAGTTTGGAAATTATAACTATATAATTATTATATAATAATAATTAAATTAGTCGGTAGTCATTAAACTAAAGTCATATTATAATTTCATTTAAGTACTAGTTTGCTTAGTATAATTTGGTTTAGTTATAACATAGTAATATAGTATATACTATTATACTATATAGTATCTTGGTTATAAGATAGTTAAATACTAATTTACTTAATATAACCTAGTTATAACTTAGTATATAGTAATTAGTAAATTAATACTTAACTATCTATACTAGATTACAAGTATGAAGTATACTAGTATTACTAATATATATTTATTAAATACTTACCAATTAATTTTATGTATAAGGTTATAAGTTATAAGTTATAACCTATTAGTTATTACTTAGTACTCAATTTTTCATTTTACAAATTTATTTACTTAATAATTATAAATTACTGACTTAATGTATTTGAAAATTTAACTATATAATTGTTTATATAATAATTAAAGTAGTCAATACTCACTAGACTCACTAGTCACTAAGTCATATATTATAGAATAATTAATATACTAATTATATTATATAATAATCTATAAGTAAATTAAAAAGTATAAAAGTTCATGAAAGGAAAAAAAATGGGCCGTCCGACCCGGCACGAGTCAGGCCGGGCCCAGACCGTGCCGGGGTCCAAAACGGACCGTGTGGCACGACACGGCCCGTTTTCAAAACGGGTCGTATTGGCACGACACGGCCCGCGACACGGTCAAACACGGGTTGACCAGCCCAAGCACAGCCCTACATGGCCCGTTTGTCCATCTCTAGGCGCAGTACACCCCGGCCTACTAGAGGAAGGAGAAGTCGAAGGAGTTTAAGGACCTGCGTCTAGACAACATGACGGTGGCAAAGTACCATGCACACTTCATCCAGCTAGAGCGCTATGTAAGGATCGGATGGACGAGGATGACCACATTGAATAGTTCTTTGATGACGCATGTTCTTCCACCATTAGTGTATATAGAAAATAGTATGAATGTAAAGACACCAATGGGGACCGGCCCTCCACATGGTGAGGCACCTCCCCGAGATACTAGTTGTTGTGGATGGAAAGAATTTTTCTGGTGACATAATTGTACTACCCATGGTGGATTATGATGTCATATTAGGTATCATAACATGATGCATCAATTATATGTAAGCAAAAGAAAGTCATCATCGGAGACCATGGTGGAAAGAAGACGGTGATCAGAGGCACATTGAAGCCGGACAGTGAAATCATATTGCCCTCCATAAAGGCACTCAAACTACTATAGAAGGGTTTTTCAGAGGGTACATGGCCAACGTGACGATAGCCAAAGCACCGACGCCAACTCTACACCAGATCGACTTGGTTCGAGACTTTTCGGATGTCTTTCGAGAGGACACTTTTGGATTGTCGCTGAGGAGGGAGATCAACTTCAGAATTGACGTGACACCAGGGACAGCACGATCTCCAAGACTCCCTACTACATGGCCCCAATGGAGACGCCAGAGCTGAAGAAACAGATTCAGGAGTTACTCGACAAGGGGTTCATCCGACCCAGCGTCTCCCCTTGGGGTGCTCCGGTTCTATTTGTAAAGAAGAATGATGGATCCCTATGACTTTGCATCGACTATCGAATGCTGAACAAGGTCACGATCAAGAATAATTACCCACTTCTCAGGGTCGATGACATGTCCGACTAGCTATCCAAGGCTTCCATTTTCTCGAAGATCGACTTGAAGAGGGGGTATCATTAGTTGAGAGTTACAAAAGAAGAGGTGCCGAAGATTGCTTTCCGATCGCGGTATGGCCACTACGAGTTCACGATCATGCCCAAACTGACGAATGCCCCAGCATCATTCATGGATTTGATGAACAAGGTATTCAAGGAGCACTTGGATTGGTTTGTGATCATCTAGCCTAGAGCAGCACCAGGAGCATCTACGGATCATCTTGGAAACTTTGCACTAGCATTGACTCTTCGCAGAGTTCTCCAAGTGCAAGTTCTGGATGAAACTGATGATGTTCTTAGGGCACATTGTATCCCAATGAGACATAGCGGTGGACACAGCGAAGGTCGAGGCAGTGGCCAACTAGGTCAGACCGAAGAACGCGACGGAGATAAGCTGCTTCATCGGTCTAACGGGCTACCATAGGAGCTTCTTTCGAGATTTCTCAAAGATTGTAGCCCAGATCACCCATCTGACGAAGAAGAACGAAAAGTTCGTCTAGACGAATAAGTGGGAGAATAGCTTCTAGGAAGATAAGAATCAGCTGACCTCCGCTCCGATTGTCATCCTGTCATCCGAGAGCGGAGGATACACCATCTATAGAGATGCTTGCGGCACTGGCCTCGAGTATGTCCTCATTCAGCATGGAAAGTAGTCGCCTATGCTTCAAGATAGTTGAAGAAGCACGAGGTGTGTTGGGTCAAAGTTTTAATGACATATAACTTATATTTTGATGAAACAAATCTCAAAAGATTAAAGTTAAAATGTTGAAAAGTTTAAGAAAAAAGAGATAACTTTATGCACGAACTTTGATTACATAATTGGCTATGATATGATTATATTTTGGATGAATGATAAACATCAAAGTTGTAGATAATTTTGTTAGCTTTCCATAGACTCCAAGATAATCTAATGTGGATAACTGTGCAGAAAGTTATGATCAAGATAGTGCAGGTCGGTTAACCTGCGGCCTCCGAGTCAAATGAATAGTAACGGTCAAATTTGAAGGAGTAATTTATGAATAAAATTTTGGATGAATTTTTCACACACTGAAGGCTATAAAAGGAGTGCCAAAGCCAGAGCAAATGTAGACATTCACCTATTGAAGAAAAACTTCAAATTATCAAAGAAAGATTATTTCTTGAAGTTTTTATTTCATAGTTTTCTCTTCTTTCTCTCTTCTCTTCTTATGAGCATAAAATTGTAAAAGAGATAAACACTTTTGTTAAAAAAACTGAGAGAGCTCCTGTGTAAAAAAGGTTCAAAATCTTACTTCTTGAGCGAGATAAATAGATTAGCTTCCTAGGAGGAGAGGTTGCCTTGCCTCTTGAAGCGGAGAAAAGGTGGTTGATGTAAAGGGCTTTCTTCCTTGCCCCATTTGGAACAAAGGAAGGGATTAGTGAAATCTTCGGCGGTCTCGAGGTCGAGAAGTCGGAGCGGGGATGTAGGCTAAGGTGTGGCCGAACCTCATCAACAATCACTGTGCCTTTGCATTTGATTTTCTCTCTCTCTCCTCCTCTCACATTGAGTTTGATATGATCTGAATTGCTTTATTTTAAAGGGTTTTAAAGAATCAGTTTTGTGCTTCCGCAACGTATTTTTGTGAAATCGACATTTTCGATTGAACACCAATTCACCTCCTCTTAGTGCCCTTTGGGATCCTACAAGGTGAACTATTCGACACACATTCTAAAGCTAGCAGTGACTGTATTTGCCTTACGGTGAAGATTTTTAGGTGTTCACCGACCACAAAAGCCTGAAGTACGTCTTCACCTACAAGAAACACAACATGCGATAACGAAGATGGATGGAGTTCCTGAAGGACTACAAGTTCGCAATCAACTATCATCCCGGCAAAGCGAACTCAGTAGCTGATGCTCTCATTCGGAAATGAGAGGCTTCACTGGCATTCCTCCAGCTATGCAGGTACGAGATGATCGAAGAACTCCATCAGTGGAATCCTCGAGCTACAAGACACAAGGCGATATTGATGATACACCAGCTACAGCCGAGCCTCATCAATAGGATCGTCGCCGCACAGATGGCCATCACTGAGTACACGAAGATGTTTAACAGGTGCCAGCATGAGCCTGAAGAATTCAAGGTAGAACTGGCGTAGGAATCAGATATTGGAACCACCTCTAGGTTCCGAATGATGCTACGGTCAGACGAGAGGTTCTCGACAAAGGCTAAAAGTCGGAGTTTGTGATACATTCGGGCAGCACGAAGATGTACAAGGACATCAGACGCAGCTTTTGGTGGCATGACATGAAAAGAGAGATAACCGACTATGTTTCCAAATGCCTAGTATGCCAACAGGTGATGGCTGAGCACCAACGATCGTACGAAATCATGAAGCCGCTAGGAGTACAGGAATGGAAGTGGGAGAACATTACGATGGACTTCATCTTAGGACTACCCAGGACACAGAGGAGTTACGATACCATTTGGGTCATGGTTGACAAATGATGAAGGCGGCCCATTTCATTCCGATCAAGTGAAAATATCAGTGGAGAGCCTACTCGAGGTATATGTACGAGAGATCATTCGACTTCATAGTATTCTAGTCTTGATCGTATCAGACCGCAATCTTCGGTTCACATCGAGGTTCTGGAAGAGTCTGCAAAAGACTTTTGGCACCAGATTGAGCTATAACACAACCTTCCACCCACAAGATGGACAGTCAGAGAGGATGATCCAGACATTGGAGGGCATGCTCTAAGTGTGTTCCTTGGATTGGAATGGTAGTTGGGATGAGCATCTCCCATTGATCGAGTTCTCGTACAACAATAGCTTCCATTCCAGCATCGGCATGATGCCTTTCGAGGCGATGTACGAGAGACCTTGTCATTCACTTGCGAACTAGGGCGAGGACGGCGAGAGGATAGCCATGAGCGAGGAGCTAGCGGTCCGAGCTCAGGAGCATGCGGATACGGTGGACATCATCCGAAAGAGAATGAATGTTGCACAGTCCAGACAAAAGAGCTACGCCGACAAGACGCGCCGAGAACAAATTTTCAAGGCCGGAGACCATGTGTTGCTGAAGGTGTCTCCGATGAAGGGCGTGATGCAGTTCAGCAAATGAGGGAAGCTCAATCCCTGATTTGTTGGTCCACTTGAGATTCTGGAGTTAGTCGGTGATGCAACTTGCAGATTAGCCCTACCTCTTTCCTATGGAAGAATCCACAACATCTTTCATGTATCCATGCTCTGGAAGTACAAGCACGATGATGCCAACATTGCTAGGATCGAAGAACCCAATCTGATGTGACCTCCGTAGAGTACCCGACGAAGATCATGGAGCACAAGGTCCAGTATCGAAAGGACAAGGAGGTTCTGCTTGTCAAGGTCGCATGGAAGTACCATCACAGAAGAGATGCGGCATGGGAACTCGAGTCCGAGATGCGCAAGGAGTTTCCGCACTTATTCGATAAGCTCTATGCTTTACAGCCTTGTGCACAAAGATAGGTCCACTAATGATGGAGGGAATTTATGATAGCCATGTGTGAGGCACTTCTCTACGTGTTACCATTTGCCCTATATAGATGGGAGTATCTCCTTTACGGATGTTTTTGTCTTGCGCGAGGTCATCCGATGAGCCAGGCCGTGGCACTGATCCTGTGATGGTCTAGATGGTTGTACCTTGCTGTGCCCGGACAGAGCTCTTCCAAAGTATGAATATGATGAAAGAACCTGAATGGCCAAAAGATGAAAGGAATGACTTTTCCTTACGAATACGAATATGAACAAGAATCATGAACAATAACAAGAATGAATGAACATGAAAACGAACTTGGAAAGAAAAGGAAGTGAAAAGGCATGAACTATGAATTCTCTTTTTAATATTCTCTATTTATTATCCATTCTTCAATTTGATTATATGTTCCCTTCATGCTATTTCTGACAGAACTGATTTATGATTTATACAAACTCATACTTAGCTTTATGTTGACGGTTGAGTTTGCTCCCATGTGTGTTCCTCAAAAGTGCATGATGATGACACGTGACGTGTTGGTGTGTGCGTGGTGACTGCTATTCGGATGGCATGTGCACATGATCATGGTTGAGTCTAGTATGAGTCGCATGTTTTTACATTATATTAGATGGAACATCTACTTGGATGAGAAATATCAGGTCATGGCTGACCGCAGGCTTTTTTATGTTTAGTACTCGTACTTTTACTTTTGTTGCCACATACTGAGACTATTGGATGTATCTTTTGCTTCTGCACTTTGCTTCATATCAAGACAGTTTGATGTACTTTGAATCCATGTTGCTTCCGCATTCTCTTTTATTGTTTTATTATTTTAATTGTTAAGTCTTCTACTTATGTATCATTTTTCTTGACCATTTGGGATCAACGAAAGATTCGAAAAAATGATGAAATATCAGAATTTGCAAACTCAAGTCCATTGTCACTGTTAAAGATTTTAATTGAGGTAGAGAAATGGATTCTTATTTTTGTAAAAAAATCTAGAATAATACGAAGAGTTTCTATCTTATTTTGCAACATATAAACCCAAGTGACTCTAGAAAAATCATCTACTAAAACTAAAAAAATATTTTAAATGCCTATTGTTGAAGACTGATAAGGATCCCACAAATCAGCATGCACAAGTGAAAATGGACTTTTTCTCGTTTGTCAAAGCAAGATGGAAAAAGAGTACGATGATGCTTTCCTATTTGGCAAGCCTCACACTCGAGAACTTCAGTACTTGAAATGTTGAAAAATTGTCGACGAAGACAATCAAACTAGGATGACCTAGATGGTAATGGAGTTGTAGGGAAATGCTGGTAGTGTCGGCTGTGGGATTTGGGCTAAATGGTTGGAGATAACAAAGTCCATCACGTTCAAATTCTCCACCAATCTACCTCATCGTTTGGAGATCCTGAAAAAAAATGCTCGACAATTTAAGGTTTTTGTTGACTGATCGAAAGAAGGCTAAGAGCAAACTTTGGAGCATACATATCATTCTCAAGGGAGAGGTCACAATTAACAGAAACCATGCCAAGGCCAGTGACTAGAGAGAGAGAACCATCAATAATTTTAACATTAAAAGGATTTAATAGAGATTTGAGGGATGATAAAAAAGAGGCATCACCTATTATGTGTGAGGAGGCACCCAAATCTGCAATCAAGTCAGATTGAGAATTTGTAGAGAGAGCAAGAGTACTTGAATGATGCATTACAATAGCACTGGTTGACGGAGATGCATATTCTGTTATAGAAAGAGAACGAAGGCGATCATATTCTTCTTTTGATATTAGAATATCTGACTCATTAGTAGTGGTAGCATGAACCTTTGGGTGATCAACAGGATATTCAAACTTTTCCCAGCAATGGTCAGATGATTGGATCGATGACAGTGGTCACAAAAAATTCACCAAGTCCTTCAGAGTCGTTCCCTCATCCACGCCTGCGGCCTTTGACTTGGTCAGGGAAAATTCTTCTTCCTCTTCCATGCGTAGCAAGTGTAGATGCATCCGTATGAGGAGAGAAATCATCAATATGGAAGAGCCGAGCATAGATTCCTTCAAGGGTCGAAATATTTTCATGTGTCATCAATCGATCCTTGACTGATTTATATTTAGGACTAAGACCAGAGAGAAACTGAACGGATCTAATTTGATCACATTGCTCTACCAACACTTTGATATCAGTAGAAAGAGACTGATAGATATCCTGCTCATTCTAGAAGTTAATCAATGTCCCAAAATAATTTGCTAACGGCTGATCATTTTTCTTTCATGATTGAATTTTTTCAAGGACCTTGTAAAGGCGAGATATATTGCTTTTATTATAGTGAAGTTTTTGAAGTATCTCCCACATAGTTTTGGCTGACTTATAAACAATGACCTGTCTAGCAATAGATTCGACCATGCTATTGAGCATGGAAGAGGCGACCTAATCATTGTCAGCATCACAATCTTCTGTATGTTCTTCAGATTTTATGAGGATATGATTCTTCATGTGGGACACTATGTAGCGCTCAAATGTTATAGACCAGAGGAGATAGTTAGTACCATCAAGTTTGATATTAATACCGAGTGGAGTGCTAAAGATGGATTTGACACCAAAGTTGCTATATTCAGCTTTCTGATTGGCCATGGTTGAGCACGACGAGTTCCATAGAGAAAAAAGACAAGCGCCGAACTTGAGAACTATGGATCTAGGTCGGAATAGACTTATCATCCATCTAGATTGAGGAGGAGAGAAGAAGGATGAGGAGGAATGGAGAAGAATGGTGATCAGATCGTTACTGCTCTATTACCATGTTGAAAAATATGTTTTCTCTTATTATTAACCAAACACTAGTGCCTCCTTATTTATAATAAAGGTAGGGAATATAAGAAGGGAGAATATGCTAAAATATTATTTCAGAAAATCAAGGATATTATCTCAAAATATCTGAGATATTATCCTAGGAAATATGGGATACTAATTTTGAATAATATTGTAAAGATATGAAAAAATATGCAAATCTCAACAATATTCAAAGAGATTATATTCTATTTCCCTAGTAATTGGACAAATTTTATACATTGTAAAACAATTGCAACTATCAATAATGCACCGGAAGACTGGCTCGTATTGGTTGCAGCCTACCTATTTGTTAAATATGTTTCCACATGTCCATGGAGGTTAAAGAATATTTGGAGCTCTCCTAAAATAAAGAATATTTGGAGCAGTATAGTTGAACTATTGCATGACTAGTGCTCATATGCTATTTGGAGTGGTCAATAATCTTCTAAGCATGGAACTCTATATTTGTTTTTGTGGCTGACATGTTCAAATTTGCATATCACAAGATTGTCAAGGAAAAGTGTTTGTTTTGTTATGTTTATGGACGAGGAAACACTAAAGACCACTGTCAGAAGGCGAAATTATTGACAATATTGGTTTTATAGTTTTGTGGAAGATTGTTGTGGTTAAAAACTTGCCTCATACAGACATGTGGAGAATTGGGAAGATCCCTAAGTTTCTAGCACATCGTCTCTTTCCCTCTGCTAGGTGAGTATTGGTCTTACGATTAAATAATTGAATATTAAAATTGCAAACTTTTCTTCTCTCAAAAGAAAAAAGAAATTGCAAACTTATCCTTTTCTTCTCTGATTTTTTCATGCTTACATTCAAGTACTAAATATGCCTTGATAGACATTGTGACTTCAAAGTGATCCCTATCTGATTCTAGAATATTTCCTTTGGCGGTGGGGTTATGAATATGCTATTTCTAATCACTAGATAGACATTGTCCCCAGTATTCTCAAAAAACTAATTCCTACAGTGACACACACAGTGCTTTCCCTTGCTACGCTGGAACCCTAGCCACCCCCATCTTCCCATTCGTCTTCGGTGCCCCTCGCCGGAGTCCCCACTCGCGGTGGTTGGATCTGAATCTGGAGCCTTCGGATCTAGATTCTTATCCCCCTCTTCCACCTCCCTCTGCATCCACCGGTCCTCTTCCCCCTCTTCTGCCCCTCCCTTCCATAGCCCCATTACAATCCTCTTCTCTCCCCGCTCCCTCGCTCTGGCAACAACACCCCCCCCCATTCGTGAGCGGAAGCTGTCCGCGACGCCAGAGTGAGGGGAAATGGTCAGCAGCCCCAACCCCGCATTTCTCCGCGTCAGTTTCTATCCTTGCAGGAATCCATCACATAAAAGATTTCCATTTCAGAGGAGGAGATTGCTGCGCCTTCCGCCGTCCTGCAACGCTGCCTACTAGGAAGATTTATTAGAAATCTGGACACCCTAAGACGGGAGCTGCCAAACCTTTGGCGCACTTCTGAAACCTTCCACCTCTCTGATTTAGGTAATTCCTTCTTCCTCTTTGCCTTTTCTATGATTGCCTACAGGTTCTCACCGATGGTCCATGGGTCTTCCACGGACATCATCTCTCAGTTGCCCAAGTCTCCCCTTTCTTCCGCCCTGATGGCGACCACCTTATGGCATCTCCAACTTGGATATGTCTACCTGGTCTTATGCTGGAGCTCATGAACTCTCAATCACTTCGCCGGCTTGCTGCTTACTTCGGCACCCTCCTCCACATCGATGAGGATATTTTGTCATCAGATCTATGCCCACTTGCGAGGATCTGTGTAGAACTGGATCTCTCCAAGCCTATCAAGCAAGGTACCTAGATCCGTCTCCCGAATAGTTAACGCCATTTCCAATAGATAACGTATGAGAATCTCCCCGCCATCTGCTTCTGCTACGGCATTGTCGGCCACCGACCAAAATCCTGCTCTCGGCGACCGACAGCTCAAGTGGGACATCCTGAGGTCCTTCCTATGGCCCATGGTTTCGCGCCTCCGACTTGGAGCGTCCATAGGTCCCACCAGATTCCACCGACCCCCGCCGTGCAACCCTGCCGGCAATGTCACAGGCCCAACGGTAACATCCCCACAAACACCCCCACCAATGTTCCCACTAGCATCTCCACAGCCACATCACCTGCCCACGTGGGCATCCTCGCTGGCGTTACAACTAATCCGATGTCATCAATCCGGGGCGCTCCCAATACCTCGCTGTCTGGAACCGTCCGATCTCCCTTACATGCTCAAGATTGCTCCGCTAAAAATACACCCCCAGCTACTGAAAACACACCCCAGTCGTAATGTAGAGGCACACTCACCCATGTTCTCCAATCATGTCGACCCAAATCACCTCTTCCCCAAACCTCCTCTCCTTACCCCCCCCCCCCCCCCCCCTTTCGATTTTTCTCCTTAAGCGTCTACCTTTCCTCTAACTCACCCTAGCGTCCCTTCTCACCTCCCCCTCTATCCTCGCTTCCCCCTCTCCCCCCTCCCTATGGCATGTCACTCGCCTCGCACCTGCGCTGGGGAAGCTCCAAATCCCTCCTCACCCCCAGTTTCCCAACATATGGCGTCCGACAACCCAGGGGTATCACCCCATGAATATGTAATGGCCCTCCTCACTCCATGTCTCACCCCTTGCCCCCGGCCCCAACTTTGGTGGACGATCTGGATGGGGATCCCATATCCTCATCCAGGGAGGAGCAACCCTGATCTACTTCCTCTAGCATGCACAAAGAAGAAAAAGTCCCGGATCCTTCACCCAAAGGTGCCTACCCCATCCTTCAAGCCCCGTCGCTCGGCACCTCCTCGCGGAAAGAGTTCTGGTAAGACCTTACCCCCCATCAGTAATATACCTCACTCCCTCCCCCTTCTGTGCAGGTGAGCCATTCGCCTAGTAATGTGTTTCTTGGAACTATCGTGGAGCTTTCAGAGCTAAAGTTAGGGATAGACTCAATTAATCTTGTAAAATTGCACCATCTAGATTTTGTAATTTTATTATAATCACATACGGATCTTGTAAAAGCTAAACATGTATTCATTATCTCAGAAATGCTTGGCATGGCACTTTCTATGCAGCCGTCGGTGCTTCGGGCAGCATTATCCTGGCCTGGCGTGGCCAGGACACTCAGGTGACCTTGCTCCTTAACTAAGATCAGATTTTGCATGCTATCATTACGCATAATAATTTTACTTTCCTAATTTCATGTGTTTATGCCAATACAACCCGTCCTTACGTAATTCTTTTTGGAATAGTTTGCTTAGTCTAGATACTCGAGACATTCCCTGAGCCTTAATCGATGATTTTAACTGCATCCTCTCCGTTGCTGATAAACTCGGTGGATCCCCCTCCCGGGAAACCAAATCTATTAGAACACTTAGGGGCCTCATTGATAACTAGCACCTGATTGATGTCGACCCTTTAGGCATTAAGTATACCTAGTGTAAGAATCGTCCGAGTTTGGCCCGAATCCATTGCCTTCTTGATCGTCTTCTCCTTAACCACCACTAGCTAGAACGCTTTCCCAATCTCCAACTTTCTACACTACCTCGATGTGCGTCTGATCACACACCTTTGTTGCTCATTACCAGTACCCCCCAACATCGCCCACATTCTTTTAAATATGAGGCCTTTTGGCTTCCCCACCAAGAGGATCGTGATATTGTACAAAAAAATTGGAACAAACTTTCTACAAATTCGGACCAATGAATTATGAATATTCTCAACTCGATTAAGACTGACACCCTAGTTTGGAACAAGCGCTCCTTGGGATGGCTTGAGGCTCGTGCCTAGGATGTTCTAAATCGCATTTCTGATCTATTATCCCTTAATATCAATCTTGGGCTCTTCCCATAAGAGCTTGGTCTCCTTCGCTCTGCTTACCACCACCATGCTGCAATCCTTGGACAGATTAGTTTGAAATGGCGGAGTAAATCTTGGACTAACTGGCTCCATCAGGGCGATCAAAATACCAAGTTCTTCCATCTCTCCACTTTTGTTAGACAAAGACAAAATTCTATTCGTGAAATCATTAACGCTGATGAAGAAACTATCACTTCCGACCTTGCCATTCGAAAACTTTTTGGAAACCCCCTCCCCAATTTTCCATTTCCCCAAAGTGTTGGCCTCCCTTGCCTTCTTTGAATCAGTCCTCGATTAAATCCCTCAGTTCCCCATTATCCCCTAAGGAGATCCAGGTTGTCTAGAGCATGCCCCCGGCAAGGCTCCGGGTCCTGACAGTTTTACCATCAACTTTTATAGGCATTACTGGGACATTGTGGGCCCAAAAATCACCAGCACCATAATCTCCTCCCTTGAACAGGGAACTCTACCTGCTTCTTTCTAACTAGTTTCATTTTATGGATAAACATCTGTATACATTCTCCATCCTTCTCTTGTGTCATTAATGGCACAGCCTGCCCATCTTTTCAGGCTCACCAGGGTATCCGTCAGGGAGATCCACTTTCACCTTACATCTTTATCCTCGTTTCACAAGTCTTCTCCTCCCTTATGAACCTTCACAGTAATCTTGGAATTCTCTCCTTTCCGAATAAACCACTTTTCACTCAGTCACTTTGACCTACTAAACAATGTCAGTTCCCCTTGGATCAATCTAGTCACAAATAAATATGGCCCCTTCCAACTTTGGAACGTTAACTCCATGCCTAGGAAAATCTCCCATTCCTAGCATCTCATTTTGGATTCCCTTATGGACCTTCGGCTCGATTTTCGCAAAGTGATTGGATCGGGTAACTCCACATCAATTCTTCATGATCCTTGGATCTTTGACGTCCCTCTGAGCTGGAAGCCTACCTTCCTCAACATGCACTTCCCACTGGATGGCCTCAATGTCAATTATCTCCTAGCTTTTGGTATGTGGAACATCCCGTTTCTGGAATCAATTTTTGGCGCCACGATTTGTGAATTAATTTGACGGATCTATACTCCCTCTCAGGCCAATGATGATGCATGGGTTTGGGTGACGAATACCCATGGACGACCACCTGGTAGTCACCCTTGGAAAATGTTATGGCAAATTTTAGTTCCCCAAAGATACATGTTTTCCTTTAGAAACTCTTCCACCTTCGCTTACCAACCTTAGATTCCATAGCTCTTTTTGATAATAACATAAAAACTACCTGCCCACTATGTGGTCTTACCACTGAAACCAACATTCAACATTCATCTATTTTTTTAATGCTCTTTTTCCTCACAATTATGGTCCATCTTGCAATCCCAGCTTGGCATTTCCTTCAAGTTCTACACGAGGGCTCTTGGGTTCACGAGGGTGCTGCCCTAAAATAATCACTCCAAAAGACACCTACTTTCTATTTTTACCCATAGCCTTTGGGAGATTTGGAATTTGCATAATAACATTCATTTCCGTAATGGGTTCGCTACCATGGATGTTGTTTGGTAGAGAATCTTGGTCGGTTTTCAAGATTATACTGCGGCCCACGCACCTGAGGCATTGTTCTTCCCTTCACCTCACCCCAGCACCCCACGCAGGTCAAGTGGGAGCCCCCACTCATCACTGGGCTTGGCTTTGTGGAGTCATCTAGGGTGGGCGGTACTGGTTACATCCTCTGCACTCACTCTGGTCATTTTATTTTTGCAATATAGGCCTGTCACTTCTCAGGCTCGGCCTTAGAATCTGAAGCGCGGAACATGCTCTAGGGTTTGCAGCATTGTGCGGCTCGCTGCATCAAGGAGATCTGCATTTTCTCTGACTTAGACACACTCATCAAAATCATCAACAAAAGTTGCCACTATCCATGGCGGATAAAGGAAATCATCGCCAACATCTAGGGCATACTGCCTGTCATAGAACCTATTCTTGTATCACATCAGCCGCGCTCTTATAACTGGCTTGCTGATTACTTAGCTAACCTTGGTCAAACAAATACTTGCGACCTTTTGGGAGGAACCCCCCCCCCCCCCCCCTTCTGGATCTCGTCCACCTTTTGTGTGACAATTCTTAATCTTGGGCTGGGGACAGGCTAATTTGACGACCCCGGCTTCCACTTCTTGTTCTTGGAAGAGGAGGAGAAGAGGTATGAAGCGTGGGAAACTATGCAAGAAGAGTATGATACAACATGTACGCTCCGAAAATGCCCATTGTTGATAAAGTTGGAAGTGTCACCCTCGCCGTCTAGGGAATAAGGGAAAGAAGTCTCCTCTTCTTCAGTAGCATTTACCAGTCTCGAAGCTGCTTTTCCATAAGTAGAGTAAGAACCTGACGAGAAGAAGGTTCCCGTAGACCGCTTGTTCCCTAGCGCGCTCCGGCTTTCGAGCCGGAGCTTGCTTCTAAAATGTATCCTAATTTTGACAATTCCTTAATGAATCTTCTTTTCAAAAAAAAAAGAAGATAGACATTGTGTGTGGGATGAGGTGTTGCAAAACAAGAAACTCAACAAATACAACCACACTATCATAGATCCAGTTTGAATTCTATCAGTCAGATGGGCTTAAAAAGTTTGATCCTTCAGTCTCCAATAAATTACTTCCAAGCTGTATAAAGTTCATGAAGAAGTGCATTCATTTAACATGCCAGACCTGACTTTATCATCCTGACCATTTTGCTATGAACAGATGTTCCAGAAGGCTCCTTTATAGTGAGAGAGCAGACTCCTATGTCAAATTTGTTTTCTTCCCTGTGGTTCAATGAGGTCGAACTATTCACTCCGCGTGATCAGCTGAGTTTTGCGTTCACATTTTTTAAGCTTAGTAGGATGAATCTTGACAAACATTTCTTCCTCAACATGTTTAAGGTGCATGTTGGAGAAACATTTTTCTATTTAATACAATTTTTCTATGAAACTCTCCAGATTTCTAACATTTTCCTTTACCAGGATTGTGAAAGACAGGTGAAAGACGGACTATGACAAAACTTTTTCATCACAGAGGAGAAGAGAAACAGAATACCACTACAGGAATAATCAGAAGAAAATTACATTTTGCTCAAAAGACCATGTAGGAGGTGAGGTGCACATTTTTCGATGTTAAAATATTCAAGCAAATTATCACATGCCAAAAGGTGTTGTGCATGATTGTTCATTGTATCATTTGCATTTTCTTGACATCTCACGCCATGCATTAAGTTTCACAATATATAGGGATTAGGATCTCCTGTTCAGTTGTCATATTTCTCGGCTGCCCTAAGATTAAGTTTTGATCCCCAGATTTCTTGTATCCATGCTGGCCTAGTGTTCTGATATTCTTTACCCATCGATGTGGCACTACATGTATGCACATGCAATCAAATAAATAATGCTGTTCAGTTTTCATGGAAAGTTTATTCTAGACTTGCATAAGTAAATCACCCATGAATTCATCTGGAGTTTCATTTTTTTTAGCTTGCTGAAATATCATAACCACAGTTCCATATTATGTGCACAAAAAAAAAAACAAAAAAAGATACATCCACTGAATTAGTAATTAACTAATAAATCCAAATGCAAGATTTTGTTAGGCGCAACACCGGACAATATCACGATAGTAATTACATCACTGCTGCGGCGTTTCTTTGTTTTGCTGATATTGTTGCTGCAGCCTTGATAAAGAACCTTCAGTCACCAGGTTACATCTACATAGCGCTGCTGCTGCAGCATAACCACAACCATAGTCAGAACTTACTTAAAATTACAAGCATATCATCCCTTCCTCTAATTACCTCCTTAAAGACTTCATCCACCATGGCATCAAACCTATCTACTCCTTCCCTCAACTCGCATGACCTTGTCCTTAGCTTCTCCAAGCCACTCAAGAACTTCTCACTCTTCTCATCAGTCCCTTCCTCAACCTGTGCTTTCAAGTTTCCTATCACTATCTCCACCATCTCGTGCTCAGCCAGAACTGACGTGCAATCTTTTTCATGGCTGGAAATCTGCTTACAGAAAATTAAGTAATGCAACCAGGTTATCCACACATTGGTTCAGCTCTGGGCATTCAGAACTGAGCATTTCAGTTGTGATACCGATCGAAATAGGACCTCCCATGGCTGACACAAGGATCAATGACAATACTATCGTCGTAGCTCTAGCAGCCACCAGCACGGCTGCCATGCTCTTCTCATCTCTTCCACTGCATCCATTGCTAAACTTCAGATTTTCTGGTTCTATGCAAACGTCCAGGACCTTCTCTGAATATTCTTTTTCTTTTTTTTTGGATCATGATCATGCTAGAAAAGCTTTGCTGGCTCATCATCTGAACAGCAACATCGACTAGCATGCGGTACCTATTGATACCAGAAATTGCAGTCTTCAATGAGTTGCAGAAATCCAGGAGAGTGGCAGAAGCTTTCATATACTGATCAAGCCAGTCCTCTTCAGCTCCATACTCGATAGGCAGCTTGGATTTCTTCAGCAGGCCAAGTAGATCCGGCTGCATCCTCTTCAGAAGGCTCATGACTTCAAAGCACCAGTTGAGAGAAATCGAACCCTTGGCCAATGACATCCCGAGCTTTTCAATATCCTCGGCGAGGGAGGAACAGAATGCAGAAGCATCCTCGGACAGAAGGCAGAGATGGTTCTCTCTTCTCAAGCATTTCAGAAATGACCTACCCATGGTTTGGAATATATCAACAACTGCACTGAGAAGTGAAGACAAAATAGTCCTAGAGATCACAAGATACTGGCATTCAATGATGCAAAGGCCCTTGAGAATTCAGAACTCCCTTGGCCCGAAACCAGCTTTTCCGCTAAGGCTCAACAACAATTCGGGTAGGAGCTAAACGTATCTTTTAGGCATGTTTTGTTTTGCTTTTCCACCCGTCGAAAACAACAGACGAGATAACAAGTGACAGGAAAAGAATAATTGCATAATATATCCAGAGCTTGACCTTGAAGCAAGTACTAGGTAAAGAAGAAGAGTCACGCAAGGGACCATCCATACTAAATCTTTCTATCTAGATTTCATTGTTCAAAAACAATTCTGCAAATATTATTACATTACAAAATCAATTTTATCCAATCCCCATAAAGAAAGAAAAGACAAAAGCAGATAATTAAAATCCACAAAATTGAATTAACTAGGAAACGAAGCAAGTGTCGAATTTTAAATTATGAATAAGTTTCTTTACGCTGCCGATGGAGTTCAAGTAACCTCCCCAAGGCAAGTGCTCCATTGACTAATTCTTAATTTGAAACTTTTAACTTTTCTTTTTTCTTTTAATATTGGGAAGGTCAATATCAGTTCCATCCTTTTTTTTTCCTTTGCTTCCTCCCATGTTCACAGACGAAACTTCGTTTTCCTTTTTGTCATAATTTTATTGCTAAAAGTGTTGATCTTGTTTCTAGAGTATGTGTTATGAAAACATTATTGTTAAAGGATATTATTATAGTGTTAATACTCCTCTATTAGTGATTTTGTTACAACTTTAATTGTTATCTAGGTTTTATCTCTTCTTCATAGTACACACACATATATATAATATTTCGGTAGTTATACTTATGTATATTTTGAGAATAGGTACGTTGTGCAGTGGCATTAACTTGTAAATCCTGAGTTACATTATAATTTGTGAAAATTGTGCGTTCATTTCTTTTTCAAGTTATCTTTTATTGCAATAAACTCTTAATGAAAATATATAAGATTCCTAATCAGTACAAGCTATTATTGGTCTTATTAAAATACATTAAGTCTAATTTCTTATATGCACCTAATATTTTTATGCATCTAAAATATTTATATTTTGAAAGTCATAGCTTTTTTTTAATCAAAAAAAGGAAATATGATTACAAACTCTAAGGTCAATTAGGTTCAGTTGCAAGAAACCTGCTACTTTTATATTGACGTGGACTTATCTCCCTCTCCATGCCCTTCCATCTCTTGATATGCTCGCAAGCAAGCATGCTTGTGTCATGATCTCACAAAGGACAGAGTTCGTACTGCAAATGACAAAGAGCTAATCTAATTTGGGGGCAAGCTTAAGCTTTGGTGGCGGAAATTATGCAAATTTGGCAGCACACAGGACACGTTGTATTTGGGGAGGAAGTCTCCAATCCATGTGGAAATTGCAATGGCAATCGTGAAAGTTTTAGTCCTAATTAACTCGTATCTGTTGATCTATTTTTTATCCTCTAATTGAAATTAAACTAAAAAATGTTAACTCCGACCCTGCTTGTAACGCCCGAGATTCTCTCAGACTAAAAGAAAAGAAAATAAAATTTAAAAAGGGGAAAAGATAAAATCTGGAATAGATTTGAGGAGAAGTTTGTTTTCAATCATAACTCTAAATCTCCTCTTATACATATGAGGTCAAATCAAATAAATTAATCCCTTATTTTTCCTCACAAGCCGGCCCTAATTTTCTCTTATCTTCGTGCGTCTCTCTCCCCCTCTCGCGTCGAGTTGTTGCCACCAATAAGAGGGCAATCGGGAGACGTGAACACCGACGATGACGTGCCTGAATAGAGAGGAACGTCCGGAGAAAGAGGAAGAAGAAGAAGAAAAATAGAGTAAATAATTTCTTGGACAGAAACTTCGAGATATGAAACTAGGATAGATTCGTGATAGAATCTTGATTTTAGACTTGAAACATGTTCTATTGAGTTCCTAGTTATAGTATGCTGCTTTGTGATATTGATTGGTGCCGACCATCGTCAGAAAGGATGATCGAAACGTGAACTACGTGCCTGTGCAGTTTCTACACAAGAAGAACCCGGCTCGAGTTCACTAGAACTCGGTCCGGATCTGTCATTGCCATGCTCTCCGAGCTCTACAATCGGACGAACCCGGCCTGGGTTGAAGATGACCCGACCCGAGTTCCCTTCATGACGAAGAGGTCGGGCACGACGGCAGCCCCGACTTGATGACGATCCGACTCGGCCCAAGTGTAATCCGAACCTGGCCCGGGTTTACTCTATTTTCCCGAAAATGATGATTGATGAACTCGGCCCGGGTTCTTCCGTACTCGGCTCAGGTTCCGCAGCGACTAAGTTGATTTTTATAATCCGTTGACCCCTGATTTATGTACTTTATTCAGATCTTGGTGATGATGATAATTATGACATTAATGCCCCTTATTCATGTACTTAAATCCTAATCCAAGTCATGATGATGATTACGGGATTATGCCTTTACTAATGATAGGTCTAATATGACCATATGATCTTATCACTCTTATTATGATGACTTAAATTAAATCCAATTATATCGGTGATGACACTGATTCATATCCATCAATGCTGATGATAATTAAGATGTTATATGCATATCTAATTTATCTTCATGGTCATATCTTGTAGCTCTGATTAAGTATTATATAATGATAATGATTGATACCCTAGATGAGTAGGATTCGTTGATCCTTTCTTATGATGACGAAATCTTAATCATGATCTTTATATCCTAATAAAGATAAATTAAAAGTTGCAAGATAAAAGATGAAAAATGTTAAATGGAGAGCTCTTTTTATGATGGACTAGTGACGACCAGGTATGGACTGACTTCGGTTAGTTATGGATTGACTTCAGTTAGTTATGGACTGACTGTGGTCAGTTATGAACTGGCTTTGCCAGTTATAGTGATGATGATGGATGGATTGAGGCAGGTCTCCCGTTGGTTGAAATATACTCCAAATAAGTCAAAGATGAATAATAAGAAGATGAAGAACATGAAGTATATTAATGAAATATCTTTATGATGATTATTGGTTATTGCCATTCTTATGATTATCTTTTCATGATCTCTTGATCAACTTTTAATATGCTCCAATAAAGATGATTCATTTTATGATTATCCATGTTCATACGACGATTTCTCACGATTTTTATTATGATGATGATTTCATAATCATGATGATCGGCTTCTGCCTCCTTTATGATGATTTATTATGATCTATCCTGATCTTTAATATTATGATATGAAGATGACGGTCTATGGATTTCCTATCCATATGCCAAGTTGTAGGATTTCTTTTACCTATATGATGATGATGTCTATTTTCTTTCTATATGATGATGATATTCTTATGATTCTTGTCTAGTATCATGATCTTATGATGATGTTTATCTTACTTTTATACTGAGTTGTAAAACTTATAGGGAGGTTCTCCCCTGCATGTTCTTAAATGCAAGACCAGATCTTGATGATGAATGTGACCAACGGCGACAGATCGAGCTCGTGGTGTGATCACTAGCTGATCACTATAGGTTTTTATCCCATTTTAGATGCATTTCACCCCTATCGAATCCCTAAATTGCCCAACTTTTGGCCAATTATGTTTGAAATGCATAGATTCTAATAACTAGTTGATCTTCCTCATTCTATACTTAATTCCATGTGCATAGATGTTCTGAAATGGCAAAATCCATAAATAATTCAATTCTATGCCAAGTTATCATTTTTAGGATAAGTTATCATTCTCATATGCCAAGTTATCATTATTTTGAGTGAACCGATTTTCAATGATTTTCTTGCCCTAAATTCATTACTATCATGAATGAATCATATTTGGATGATCATATCTCAACTTGTGCAAAATTATTAGTCCATTTGAACAAATTATCATTTTTCCAATGCCAAGTTATCGTTGAAGGGCAAAACTATCATTTTGACATGCAAAACTATCAATTCTGCACAAAGGCCTTAGGCATTCATTATATTATTGTTCTAACTCATTGCTGTTCAAATTTAATCACATTTGGATAACCACAACCAAAGTTATGACAAGTTATCGCTTTTAAGGTAATTAAGTTATCGTTTTGGCACCCAAGTTATCATTCCTATGAAATCTTATCCATATTTGATTTCTGACCCCATTCACTTGTCATCCTACTCCCTTTTATATCTTCAATGCTCTGAACCATTCATATTTGATCATTTTCCAAGATTTATGCAAAGTTATCGTTCCGGGTTCTCAAACTTGTCATTTTAATTACTGATTTCACATCTTCATAACACCGAATTTTATTTGATGTTTGAGCTGACCCTGGTGGTTTTCCTTATCCTTATTTGTTCATTTCCTATTTGAAGACTTTGATGCTTGGTGTTCTATTTCTTCTAGCAGTGAAAAACATGTTGCAAAAAGGTGGAAAAAGGTGGGGGGACCACTACTTTTGCTGTCCAGAAAAGCTGTCTTCTGCAGCTGCACATGGCACAATCACATCACCATGGAATATCCTGATGCTGATCTAAGGGTGATTAAAAGTCAGATATAAGTTGTAAACCCTAAGGAAGAAAGGGATGTCGACCATTGCAAGAAGGAAGCAAGGATTGATGCTGAATGGGAGTGGAAGGAGCTGAAGGGTTGCTGATTTCTACAGAACAGCCTTCAAAAATCAGGATCATCTCCTTCTATTCTTCAATCTATTTTGTATCAAACTTTGTTATTATGAGGAGCTAGACTCCATGTATCCTAGGATAGGGTAGTAGTCTAGATTAATTATGGATGGATATGGACATTTCTGATTTCCTGCATTGATTTCTCATTTTCTAGTTTTCTGATTCCTGCTTCTGCATTCAGAACTCATCTATTTCTTTCCTACTCTTGACATTGTATGATCTTGCTTGTATCTACAACTGAGAGGTTGTTTTATGATCTATTCTTGATTCAGAAATGAAACAAGAATCAATGACAAGTTCTAGGTCCAAACCTGATTTAGGAATCTGATTTCTGTTTTCCTAAATTCTGAATTTCCTGAATTCTGATTTTCTGAGTCAATTGAATCTGATTGTCATTTGGGAATTGAAACTGAACAACTGAGAAGTTATCATATGTTCCAATCTTGTTCAGAAATGAATTGAGAAGTTTGACATTCTTATGATTCAATTTTGTAATCACCATTGGTTTTCCCTGATTGAAATGTATTGCTGATTTCTGTTTTCCTGAATTTAGGAAATCTGATTGTTCTTTGTAAAAGCCCTACTTTAATCCACCATTGAGAGATGGTTTTAAGGCCTTTCTTGAGATTTAGAGATGAGCCAAGGAGCAATGGCAATTTCTGATTTCCCAAACTTGTGATTCTATGCATATTGGTTCCAATTATCTAGTGTTAAGTGTGGACTTCATTTTTAATTGCAGCCGAGAGGTTGAATCAAAGTCCTCTTGTAGTTTAGAGATAAACCAAGGAACACTAGCACTATTATTGGATAGGTTTCATTCCTGAATAGATAATTGAAGTGATTTCCTTATTTTGTGACTATACTTAGAAGTTATCACTTCAGATTTTATTGAAATGCAAAAAAAAATCAGCAAAATGACTTGGATTGAACTTAATGATAACTAGATTTTCAGTGGAGATCTTTTTCTAATTCAACTTGGCTAACAATCATATGATAATATATTGTTTAGTTCTGGTCTAATTGAACTGTGAAAACAGCCATATTAAAGGTTGAATCAGATTTGACTAAAAAGTGATAACTTGTCCATTTCCATCCATAATTAAATTAGATGAACCCCAACTCTTAGGAGGACCTTCCTCATTGATAGATAAACATTTTTAGCCTCTAATTTAGCATTTACAATTCAGTTTAGATAACTTTTCAAAAATCCCAAATCAGTTATCATTTTAGCCCTTTTTAGAAATCGGTTTTAACTTTCTTTCAAATTCTTGGATTTTTAACTTTAGATAAGGCTAATCTAGATTGCTTAGAGAGTTTTGGACTTCAAATCACTGTGGATACGACATTTGGGTAACTACAATTGACCTGTATTCTTGCAGTAGATAGTGAGTTAGGGAGTTGAAACAAAAATTGAAAAAAATTGACTTTTGACCCAAAAATCAGCAAGTTATCACTAAACCCCTAATTTCACTATCAATTTTTTGGCGCCGTTGCTGGGGATTTGAGGTCAATTAGACTAACTTAGATAGCTTAGATTAGTTTTAGATTAGTTTTTAGTCAATTTGTTAGGCCAATTTTCAGTTTTTTGCAAGTTATCATTCCCAAATTTCCATTTTTATTTAGTTTTCTTTCTTTTCTCAATTTGATACTTCTGAATTCATTTATGCAGGATTTGAACAATCAAGAGGAACATTATCAATCAGATCCTGAGCCTGAAAGAAGATTCTTGAGAAGAAGGAGATTGCAAAGACTTCAGGTAAGGAGAAGAATATTTGAAAAAGAGGAGGAGGAGCAAGGCAATATGACTGCCGCAAGGACTTTGAAGGATTGTTATTCACCTAGCAATGTCAGGAATCAAATTGGAGAGGGAGGCCTAGCATTTATGGCAAACTTTGAAGTGAATCCAGCACTTATTACTATGATTAGGCAATATCAATTCTCTAGATTAGGCTTTTTCACTCAAGGACAAGGCCAAAATTTGGTATAAGACCCTCAAACCTGAAGAAGTGGCCACTTGGGAGTCAATTATGCAATTGTTTCTATCAGAATTCTTCCCTCCTTCCAAGACTGACAATTTCAAGGATCAAATAGTCAGGTTCTACCAATTGGACCAGGAGAACATTTGTGAGGCATGGCAAAAACTTCAGGGGCTGTTGAGGGCATGTCCACACCATGGTTTTGAGAAGTGGCAACTTGTTAATTACTTCCATAAGGAGCTGAATTATCCATCCAAGGTTGCCCTTGACACAGCTGCAGGAGGCATCTTTGCATTAAAGAACATTGATGAAGCCTATCAATTGATAGAGAATATTGCAAAGAATCACCATTTTCTTACCCATGACAGGACAAAGAGACCACCTGTGGATTATTCAGTAAACAACTTATCCATTCAATTTGAAGAAATGCTGCACAAAGCCTTGGAGAAGCTGAACCTAACTCCTAATGTCAGCAAGGCTTCTACCCCTGAATTCAGGTATGATGTGTATGATAATCAAGGGCATGCCATAGAAAGTTGCAATTTGATGATGCAGCAGGGTGAACAATTAATTGATTCAATGAATGCTATGGAGAACTTTGGAATTAAACCCCCTACTGAGTTCTATACTCCAGAGAATAGGAATCACCCATATCTATCATATAAGACAAACCATTACCAAGCTCCACCCATGCAAAATCCTAATTGGCAGCCCAAGATTTTGCCAAGAAACCAACCTCTTCCATATCAAAATCAACCTAATGCTCCAATCCAAAGACCTCCATATAAGCCACCTCAAAGTCAGGCTTCCCAATTCCAAACTGAAATGAAGGAGATGCTACAACAAATCTTGAAGAAGCAGGACAACCAAGGAGAAGAAATATTGAAGATCAACTCTAGACTTGAAAACATGAGTGCCAATCAAAAGATGCTGGAAAATCAAATTGCTCAGCAAGCTAGCACTTCAGAAAGACCCCCTTTATTCTTTCCTGGACAGCCAAAGGTGAATCCTAAAGAACAGGCCAAGGCAATTCAACTCAGGAGTGGAAGGCAAGTTGACAAGCCAATGCAAAATGTAGAGGCAAATCCAGCTCAAGAGAATTCAAATTTCAAGAATGTGGAAGGCAATTCAGCTGAGGAACACTCTTGTCCAGAACCTAAAGAAAAGGGAATTGAAGAGGCTGTTGTGAGAAGTCAGAAAAGGAATTTTCAAAATGAGGTCAATGGAAGGATTTTTGACAAAGTGTCTTTCCCTCAAAGGTTGGTAAAGGCCAAGCAAGATCAGCAATATGGAAGGTTTTTAGAAATCTTGAAGAAGTTATACATTAATGTACCATTTGTTGAAGCCATTTAAGAGATGCCTTCATATGCAAAATTTTTGAAGGAAATCCTAACCAAGAAGAGGAGAATTGTGGAATGTGAGATTATTGCACTAACTGAAGAGGCTTCTGCAATAATTCAAAATAAGTTACCTCCTAAGTTAAAGGATCCAGGGAGTTTCTCCATTCCATGTGAGATAGGAAATAGAAAAATTCAAAGGGCCATGTGTGACTTGGGTGCTTCTGTAAGTGTTATACCATTGTCCCTATGCAGGAAACTTGAAGTAGGAGATATGAAGCCCACCAACATGTCTCTACAATTGGCTGATAGGTCCATCAAATACCCCCATGGAATCATTGAAGACATACCCCTAAAGGTTGGAAAATTCTATATACCAGTGGACTTTGTAGTTTTGGATATGGATGAGGATCTAAATACACCCATCTTGCTTGGAAGACCCTTTCTTGCCACTGCTGGAGCTATTATTGATGTTAAAGAGGGGAGATTGACTTTCCAAATTGGTGAAGACAAGATAGAGTTCAACCTTGCACAAATTATCAGTAGGCCAGCTTGTCAACAAGATGATTTTGGGGATGGACAGATTGATCAAATTGTGGAGCAAGCCTCAGCAATAATACCCATTGAAGATCCATTGCAAAGGTACCTTATGTTTGATCATTTGAGGGAATTAGAAGACCTAGAGGCTGAAGCATATCAATCAACATTGAATCTGTCCAAATCAGTGGAAAACTCAGGAATTCAGTGTGAAGTGCAGGAAGTTATCATTGCTAACAAGGCAACTCAGCTCAAGCAAATTCTTCCAAATTGGAACTCAAGCCTCTCCCCAACAACCTGAAGTATGAATTCTTGGGGGAGAATTCAACATTTCCAGTTATCATCAATGCAAACTTGTCAAAGAATCAAGTTGAAGAGTTGCTGAAAAAACTAAGGTTGTACAAGGAGGTAATTGGCACCATTGATGACATTAAGGGTATTAATCCCTCAATTTGTATGCATAGGATCCCCATGGAGGACAGCTACAAACCATCCATTGAATGCCAAAGAAGACTCAACCCAATTATGAAGGAGGTTGTCAAAAAGGAAGTGTTGAAGTTGCTGAATGCTGGGATTATTTATTCCATTTCAGATAGTGAGTGGGTCAGCCCTGTCCAAATGATGCCTAAGAAAGGAGGTATTACAGTAGTCAAATCAGGTTCTAATGAACTCATTCCCACCAGGACAATCACAGTATGGAGGATGTGCATTGATTTTAGAAAATTGAACAAGGCAACCAGGAAGGAGCACTTCCCACTTTCTTTCATTGATCAAATATTGGAGAGATTGGCAAGACACTCTCACTTTTGTTATTTGGATGGATATTCAGGGTTCCTGCAGATTCCTATTCACCCTCAGGACCAGCACAAGACAACTTTTACTTGTCCATATGGGACTTTTGCATATAGGAGGATGTCATTTGGATTGTGCAATGCCCTTGCCACATTTCAGAGGTGCATGATGTTCATCTTTTCAGACTTCATTAAGGACATTATGAAGGTGTTTATGGATGACTTTTCAGTTTATGGAGATTCCTTTGAGGCCTGTTTGGAAAATTTGACAAAAGTGTTGCAAAGGTGCAGGGAATCCAATATAATTCTGAATTGGGGAAAATGTCACTTCATGGTTCAAGAAGGAGTGGTATTGGGCCACTTGTATCTAGTAGAGGGATTGAAATGGACAAGGCAAAGATTGAGGTAATTGAGAAGTTGCCACCCCCAAAGAATGTCAAAGCAATTAGGAGCTTTTTGGGACATGCAGGCTTTTACAGGAGGTTTATCAAAAACTTCTCAATGATAACCAGACCCCTCACAAGGTTGCTGGCCAAAGATGTGGAGTTCAATTTTGATGAGGAATGCTTAAAGGCTTTCAACCACTTGAATGAAGCCCTCACTTTAGCCCCCATAGTGCAGCCACCAGATTGGGCATTGCCCTTTGAAATCATGTGTGATTCATCAGACCAGGCAGTAGGGGCTGTGTTGGGGCAAACCAAGGAGAAGAAACACTATGTTATATGTTATGCTAGCAAGACATTGGATGAAGCCCAAGTCAACTATGCCACCATTGAAAAGGAATTATTGGCTGTTGTGTTTGCCTTTGACAAATTCAGATCTTATTTGATTGGATCCAAAGTAATTTTCTTCACTGATCACCAAGTAGTAAGGCACCTGATCAACAAGAAGGAATCCAAGCCAAGACTCATAAGATGGATCCTATTGCTACAAGAATTTGATGTTGAAATTAGGGATAAAAGAGGGACAGAAAACTTAGTTGTTGACCACTTATCAAGGATGGATGGAGTCCAAGAATCTTCAATATTTCCTATCAATGATTCTTTTCCTGATGACTCCTTGATGGCAATATCAGCAAACTCAATTCCCTAGTATGCAGACATTGTGAATTACTTGGCCTGTGGGATTGTCCCTCCTGACTTCACTTATCAACAGAAAAAGAAATTTTTTCATGATTTAAAGGATTACTACTGGGATGACCCCCTTTTGTTCAGAAAATCCCCTGATGGCATATATAGGAGATGTGTATCACAATCTGAATTCTAGGAAATCTTGGAGGCTTGCCATTCATCTCCATATGGTGGGCATGGTGCAACACAAAAGACAGCTGCAAAAATCCTTCAATCTGACTTCTATTGGCCTTCCTTATTCAAGGATGCTCATTTATATGTCAAAAGTTGTGACGTGTGCCAAAGAACAGGGTCAATCTCTAGGAGGAATGAAATGCCACAAAATGGAATCCTAGAAGTTGAAATTTTTTATGTTTGGGGTATAGATTACATGGGGCCCTTTCCTAGCTCCTTTGGATACAAATTCATATTGTTGACTGTTGATTATGTGTCCAAGTGGATAGAAGTCATCCCCACAACAGTTGCTGATTCCAGGGTTGTTATCAAGTTGTTCAAGGATGTAATCTTCCCAAGATTTGGAATCCCAAGGGTGGTCATAAGTGATGGAGACAGCCACTTCATTGAAAAGTGCTTTGAGAACCTCCTAAACAAATATGGAGTTAGGCACAAGGTCTTAACAGCATATCACCCTCAAACAAATGGCCAAGCAGAAATTTCAAATAGGGAAATCAAGGCCATATTGGAAAAAACAGTATCCTTGACAAGAAAGGATTGGAGTCAAAGGCTAAATGAGGCACTTTGGGCATACATGACAGCATATAAAACTCCAATAGGTGCCTCCCCATATAAGTTGGTCTATGGGAAAACTTACCACCTACCAATTGATTTGAAGCACAAAGCATATTGGGCAGTGAAGGCACTCAATTTTGATATGCAAGCATGTGGACAAAAGAGGCTTCTACAAATGGATGAATTGGATGAAATTAGGCTAAATGCCTACCATAATTCAGAATACTACAAGGAGAGGACCAAGAGATGGCATGATAGCAGAATCCTGAAGAAAGAATTCAAGGTTGGAGACTTGGTATTGTTGTTTAATTCAAGGTTGAAACTATTTCCTAGAAAGTTGAAATCAAGGTGGAGTGGACCCTTCAAAGTCTACAAAATTTATCCTTATGGAGTTGTGGACCTTCTGAATGATAAAGATGACATATTCAAGGTCAATGGACAGAGGTTGAAGCCATATAATCCCACAGCTCAAGAATCAGCTAAGGAGGTGCTGAATTTGCAAGATTTGCCTAGCTGAATTCAAGTGGAAAGATGTCCAGCCTAAGACATTAAAGCAAGGCACTTCTTGGGAGGTAACCCAAGACATTTTACACTTAACTTTTTTGTTTTGCAGGAATAAAGAAGAGAGGAATCAGATCCATCCACAAATTGAAAAGAAGGGAGTACCCTACCCTCATTTTTTATTTTCCTCACTAAAATCCCAATAATAACTGATATAATCTTTTCTCTCATGCTGAAATCTTCATATTAATATTTGAATCATCATGCAAACCAGTTATCCCAATCCATCTTATCTGCATTTCAGTGGATTTCAGTGAATCTCAATGCAATGATGAATTGTGAACTCTAAAAATTTGATATTGAATACCCCACTGATAACCCTTGTTTCTCTGCAGGATTAAATGCAATTCATGAGGAATGGAACACTTGAAGACTTAGATTGCGATGCAAGAACTATTGGAAGGGATCAAATGCACAGATTCAACCAATTTCATACCCACCCAACCCTCTCCCTTGCCTTACCTTTCACCACTGTGGACAGTGCTGAGGCTAAGCTTGGGAGAGGAAATCTGGTACTTTTCTAACCTTTACACTATGTTTTCAATTGATTTTAATGTCCATATATCATTTATCACCAGGTTATCCGTAGGTTTTGCAAGTTATCATTGGTTATCACCCGATTATCACAAGTTATCAGTAGTTATCACTAATCGAGATCAATTTAATTCTCTCACCTATTTTAACTCTGAAATGGGTAAAATACTTCATTACGACAGTTGGTACACTCCAATACCAAGTGGCCAACTTGGCCATTAGTCTTGTTGCTCTAATTGGCTATTCAATTCAGATGCACTTGAATCAATTTTCAACTGAATTTCTTTCCTTTTTGTGGGTCACACTAGCTGATACTTATGGATTGAATTAGTAATATCAGATGTCTAGAAGGGAGTCAAGGCTCTTGCTGCCATGTTAAATAGGAAAATTTGACTTTTTAGATAAAGGGATCTAAACTATACTTGAGTTCGAACTATTACTCACTTCATGAACAGGATAGAAAAATGAGAAAAAGGAAAAGTAAAAAGTTGCATGCATAGAAAAAAGGAAGAGAGCAAAACTTCCAAAGGAATCTTTCTTCAATGCAAAAAGAAAAAAAATTAGGAGAGCAAAACTTCCAAAGGAATCTCTCCTAAAGAAAGCATGAATAAAAATCAGGTGCTAAACCTGTTTATTTGCATTTCATGAATAAAGGTCAGGTGTTAAACCTGTTTAAGCAATGAAAATCTATTCATGAAGGGATTTGTAGTTCAACCTTGTAGTAAAGTTGACAATTCCTAAGATTCAAACATGTTATTACTGGTACTTCTTACATGGCTTAAATTTGCTTTAGCCTATGTGATTCCCTAGCTAGAAATTGAGTTTTTGGAAAGAATGAAGTGTTGGAAAAGTGGAAAACTCATTGGATTCAATTCAGCTGATCTTTGCTTCATTTGTGGACTTTTAATTTAAATTGTCCTTAATTTCTGAATGTTTTACTTGAGGACAAGAAAAAGGCTAAGCTTGGAGGAGTTTGATAACTAGCTGATCACAATAGATTTTTATCCCATTTTAGATGCATTTCATTCCTATCGAATCCCTAAATTGCCCAACTTTTGGTCAATTATGTTTGAAATGCATAGATTGTGATAACTAGTTGATCTTCCTCATTCTATACTTAATTCCATGTACATAGAGGTTCTGAAATGCTAAAATCCATAAATAATTAAATTCTATGCCAAGTTATCATTTTTAGGACAAGTTATCACTCCCATATGCCAAGTTATCGTTATTTTGAGTGAACTAATTTTCAATTATTTTCTTGCCCTAAATCCATTATTATCCTGAATGAATCATATTTGGATGATCATATCTCAACTTGTGCAAAATTATTAGTCCATTTGAAAAAGTTATCATTTTTCCAATGCCAAGTTATCGTTAAAGGGCAAAACTATCATTTCGACATGCAAAACTATCAATTCTGCACAAAGTCCTTAGGCATTCATTATATTATTGTCCTAACTCATTGCTGTTCAAATTTGATCACATTTGGATAACCACAACTAAAGTTATGACAAGTTATCATTTTTAAGACAATTAAGTTGTTGTTTTGGCACCCAAGTTATCATTCCTATGAAATCTTATCCATATTTGATTTCTGACCCCATTCACTTGCCATCCTACTCCCTTTTATGTCTTCAATGCTCTGAACCATTCATAGTTGATCATTTTCCAAGATTTATGCAAAGTTATCATTCCGGGTTCTCAAACTTATCATTTTAATTACTGATTTCACATCTTCATAACACCGAATTTTATTTGATGTTTGAGCTGACCCTGGTGGTTTTCCTTATCCTTATTTGTTCATTTCCTATTTTGAGGACTTTGATGCTTGGTGTTCTATCTCTTCTAGCAGGGAAAAATAGGTTGCAAAAAGGTGAAAAAAGGTGGGGGGACCACTACTTTTGCTTTCCAGAAAAGCTGTCTTCTGCAGCTGCAAGCAGGACTAGGACACATGGCACAATCACATCACCATGGAACATCCTGATGCTGATCTAAGGGCGATTAAAGGTCAGATATAAGCTGGAAACTATAAGGAAGAAAGGGAGGTCAGCCATTGCAAGAAGGAAGCAAGGATTGATGCTGAATGGGAGTGGAAGGAGCTGAAGGGTTGTTGATTTCTGCAGAACAGCCTTCAAAAATCAGGATCATCTCCTTCTATTCTTCAATCTATTTTGTATCAAACTTTGTAATTATGAGGAGCTAGACTCCATGTCTCCTAGGATAGGGTAGTAGTCTAGATTAATTGTGGATGGATATGGACATTTCTGATTTTCTGCACTAATTTCTCATTTTTTGGTTTTCTGATTCCTGCTTCTGCATTCAGAACTCATCTATTTCTGTCCTACTCTTGACATTGTATGATCTTGCTTGTATCTACAATTGAGAGGTTATTTTATGATCTGTTATTGATTCAGAAATGAAACAAGAATCAATGACAAGTTCTAGGTCCAAATCTGATTTAGGAATCTGATTTCTGTTTTCCTAAATTCTGAATTTCCTGAATTCTGATTTTCTAAGTCAATTGAATCTGATTGTCATTTGGGAACTGAATTAACTGAACAACTGAGAATAATGTCATTGCCTCACTCCACATTTCTCTTCATCCCCACCTCCATGCGCACAAATTCTCATCAACCTAGAACTTCAGCAAAATTTTGAATTCAAATTCTAGAACTTCAATAATAGCACAACCTCCCCCACATGGCCATACCAATTCGTGCATGTTATTTCCGTGATTGCCCTCCAATCAACACCGTTAATTGTTGATGATAAATTGGTGATCAGGAAATTTAAATACCTCATGTTTATTTCAAACTAGTGAATATTGTCGCACTTTGCGCGATTACAAATTAAAAGCTTTATAAAATTTGTAGTGTATAAGAAAGATAATACAGAGACTCTTCTTAGAGTGGCCAATAAAGTTTTATTTTATTAATTAACTTTTTTAGTGTCTTACATAAATAACACATAATTAAGAAAGGAATTTAAGTGGCAAAAAAATAACATTAAAATATAAATCATATGCTATTATTTTCTCATAGTTATAAGAAAATGCCACCACCAGGTCAGAAAGATTTTTTTATGTTAAAAATGTCACAATTAGATCTTAATTTAATATCCCTAAGCTGGTAATGAATAAATAAAAGTTATCGAAGGAATTAATATTGAAAGTTGAAGAACAAATTTAAGGTATTAAAGTGGGATGAATATAATAGAGTTATGCATGAGGATTTAGGGGAAGATAGCGGCTTAAAATGTCAAAAATAAAAAAAAAGATAAATGAATACCCATGCGAGCATCAGAGTTTTAGGAACATAGGTAGTGATATTCAATTTCAATATTAAATGGAAAAAATAATAGTGTAACAATTTTCTATAATGCTCTTGAAATAGAGAATTATATCAATTCTAAAAAATACACTATAAATGAAGAATATATTCGCTACTCGTCATTAAGGGAAAAATAAAGAGGAAAAGCAATCAAAGAATAAAAAGAAAAATAATCATACTGGTAAATGGAGATAAGCAAGTATGATCAAAGAGAATTAAAGAAAAAGTTACATAAGAGAACTAAATAAAATAGGGAAAAAATAAAGAAAGAGAAGCATAAACAATGTTGTATGTATTTGATGTAACACCCTGAATTTCACCTATAAATTAATTAGGTCATTCAGCTGTGTTAGCTCGTTCTCCAATGACATAATCATAATAAAATATGATTTTCTATTGACTCAGCGGAAGCATAAATCCATTAAATAGGATAAATAAATCCTTCTACTAAATGCGGAAAACTTCATGAAAACATCAAAAGTAATGTTATAGAATTGAAAACGCATCTAAACATCATCACTAATAGCAATTTAAAATATCGTAAGTCCATAGTCAAAATATTTCTTTAAAAGTATACTCAGAGAACTTCTAAAACATAGACTCTAAGAGACCAGTGTGCAATCATCTCGTCATGAGCTGAGCCGCCATCATTCATACCTTAGTTACCTGCATGGATCAAAGGTGCAGAGTTTCCCAATTAGAGTATGTAATGGTCATGCATGCGATGTTATGACCCTATACAAAATACTACATCATCATCTTTATATAAAAGAAGTAAACAATATGCATGTCATGTCTTAACATATGAACTACATGTCATTCATTCATTAATTTCTATCATCATGTGATAAAAAAGCATGGAAAGACATGTAATCATTATCATCATACTTTTAGCATGGAAAATCATAACAATCATTCCATAGGCACATAAGTGAAATACACTTACCATAACCATCGTCTCCATAACTTTTCTCAGGGTTGCACTATAACCCTTTTGACTTCCACTTTCGTGGGACATCGTTCCATTCCATCAATCATTGGCCCTTTCATTTAGGTTATATCTTCTGATAGTTGGGATTTATGTCGTTGCCCTCTCAATAGGCTGGCTAAGCCGTGGAGACAATGCTCCTCTCTCACCCGAAGGTGACATCAGAATGCTCACACCATTATCGATGTATGTAACGATCATTCTAGATTCTCGCCCAAGGGCGATATCATAATGACACACCATTGTCGATGTATGTAACAATCATTCCGAATAATATCCAATAAAGGGTCATAAAGGGTCGAAACGTAACATCATTCACAACTGGAACATACATTATGTTATACAATCAACCAAAAATTACGTCTCCCAATCTTCATATTTTAACTTAATTGCACGGGAACATACATATATGTGTATCTAAGTTCTTATGCAATCAACAAGCATTAATACATACTATTAATACTTTGAAAATAATATTTTAACTATCATATACAACTTTTGTTGATGGTCATGGCCGTGAAAGAAGTCGCCACAGCCATGACAAAACCCTGTAAAAACCCTCTTCTGTCAGGGTCGTGCCCAGATGCGGTCACGACCCTATCGGGTCACTGTCACGACCGTGACATTATCCATCGTAGGTGTGACAGAAGCTTGATTTCGGACGTTCTTCAGCCCTTCTATCACGGGCGTGACGGGGTGCATCATGGCCATGAGAGTTCCGTCGCCCAACCCGATTTTACATAATGTTTTATCCAAAACCTTGAGAAATTCAATATACATAATAAAGAACGATACATACATGTTTTATAGACAATATAGGATCAAAGAACATTAAATACATACAAAAACATTCAATTCTTAGATCTAGGGTTCATCCCTAAATCATGAACAATAGAAAGAACATGAACCCTAATAACAAATCTAATCCTACTACTTGCACATGGCATAGAACTAATGTTTTTAATAAAAAGCATCCTCATCACAATCTAATCTGAGAACATGGTGTTCTCATACTGTCAATCTAATCATAAAACCATTGAGAGAGGAGAGATGGAGATTTTGAATCCCCTTTACATACTTTTTTTTTAGATTTTCCTCCTCTTTCTTCCTCTTCTTCTTCCTCCTTGTTCTTCTGTTTCTCCTTCCTCAAGCCCTAATCGTGAAATGAGAAAATTTGACAAAAGAGATTAACAAGAGGGTTTGGGGCCTTTATATAGGGGAGAATCATGAGGGTTTGGACAAAAAAGTTAAAATTGTCCTTTAATGAAAGTCTGGGGTATTACATCCTCCTCCACTTAAAAAAAATTCATCCTCGGATTTTAAACATAATAAAGAACACTTGCCAAATAGTCTTGGAAAGTATTCTTTTATTTCTTCTTCTAGTTCCTATGTCGCTTCAATTCCATTGTGGTGCTTCCATGCAATCTTCACCATCTTCACCACTTTGTTTCTTAAACGATGATAGTGATATTGAGGGGTGTAGTGATAACTTGCTGATTTTGGGTCAAATTCTAGATTTTTCAATTTTTGATTTAACTCCCTAATTCACTCTCTACTGCAAGTATACAGGTCAATTGTAGTCTACCCAAATGCCGTATCCTCAGTGATTTAAAGTCTAAGACTCCCTAAACAATCTAGATTAATCTTAACTAAAGTTAAAATTCCAAGAAATTGAAAGAAAGTGAAAACCGATTTCTATAAATGGCTAAAATGATAACTGTTTTTGGAGTTTTGAAAAGTTATCTAAACTGAATTGTAAATGCTAAACTAAGTGCTAAAAGGGTTTATCTATCAATGAGGAAGGTTCTCCTAGGAGTTGGGGTTCACCTAATTTAATTATGGATGGAATGGAACAAGTTATCAATATATATCACTTCTAATTCAACTTGAAAATGGGTTGTTATCACAGCATAATAAACCAGGACTAATTATCATATTTTCATATGATTGATTAGCTAAGTTGGATTAGAAGAGGTCCTGACTGAAATCAAGTTAACATTAAGATCAAGATCAAGTCCCTTGCTGATTTTTGACAATTTAGTGAAATTTGAAATGATAACAATCAATTTCACTTTGAAAATGAGGGGAATACTTCAATCAACTAAACATGGATGAAATCTATCCAACATTAGTGCAAATGCTCCTTGGTTTATCTCTAAACTACAAGAGGATTTTTTATATCAGCCTCTCAGCTGCAAATTCAAATGAAATCCACATTTTCACTAAAGAGTTGGATAAAATCATCACATAATTATATATGGGAACTCAGCACATGCAATTGAAGCAAGAAAACCTTAAGTACACATCTCACTGATTAAATGAAATCTGGGGCTTAACAATAACAAGGTAGATTCCACATATTTCAGAAAATCAGCAACCAGAAAATTCAAAAATCAGCAACTAGCAAACATTGGAATTTAGCACATGTCACTCATTCGAATTCAGACTTGCCATTGCTCTTTGTTTCATCTCTGAACAACAAAGTATTCCTAGGATTCACTTCTCAGTGATTTAATGAGATCAAGAGTTTACAACAACAAAACAGAATCCAAAGATTCAGGAAATCAGATTTTACAAATCAGAAATCAGCAAGTGAAATGTTTGCAATAATTCAGTGGTTGAAACCTTAGAAACATCATTGCCTCTTGATTTATTTCTGAACAAAGATGAAACCATAAGAAACCTCTCAGTTATCAATTTAATTAGGGCTCCACAATGATGAAAATAGAATTGAACAACTCAGAAATCAAAAATCAAGAAAATCAGAATTCAGAATTGAGAGATTCAGAATTCATTGGCAAATTAAGAGATCCATACTTGATTAGTGAAGCTGTCCACAAATTGAGATCTCTACTTGATCATATCATACTATTCAAACTTCCTTGACATGAAGAAGTGAAAAAATGTCTAGCCAAAGACATTAAAGAAAGGCACTTCTTGGGAGGTAACCCAAGCCATTATCTACCTAATCTTTCTGTTTTTGCAGGAATAAGTGATGAGGAACAAGTTCAAACCACAATTCTCAAATTCAGGGAGTATCCATACCCCTTACTTCTGATTTTTACACTGAAAACTTAATGATAACTGATAATACCTTTTTCATTATGCTACATTGATCATATCATCATCTGAATTAGCATTCATATCAGTTATCCAAATCTGCTATAGCCTAATTTCAGTGAATTTCACAAATTCCCAATGCAATATTGAATTCTGCACTAAAAAATCTGATTAGTTGCAAATCTGCCATTCCACTGATATCCTTTGTTTCTCTGCAGGATTAGTTGCAACTAATGAAGATTGGACCACCCAAAGTTTCTGGATGAAGTGTCAAGAGGATTCATGTGCCCAATTCCATGCATTTCACACCCACCCACCCCTCTCCCTTGCCTTTGATTTTCAACCCTGGGGACAGTATTGAGAATAAGGTTGGGGGAGGAAACCTGATACTTTTCTAACCTTTACACCATGTTTTCAATTGATTTTAATGTTCATATCATAATTCATACCAGGTTATTAGTAGGTTTTGCAAGTTATCATAAGTTATCACTAGTTATCACTCAGTTATCATTTTTTGGATCCAACTCAATTCTGAATTCATTTTAACTCTGAATTGGGTAGAATACTTCATTATGACAGTGGGTGCACTTCAATACCAAGTGGCCAACTTGGCCATTAGCCTTTTTGCTTTAATTGGCATTATGAATTCAGATGCATTTGAATGAAATTTCAGCTGAGAATTTTCTTTTTTGTGGATGTTAGCCTTTTTTCTAGCTACATTCGTGGATTAATTGGGAAGTAGAAGATGTCTAGAAAGGAGTCAAGGATCTTGCTGCCATGTTATATAGGAATTCTTGACTATTTGCATTTAAGGATCTAACCTATACTTGAGTTTGAATCATTGCTCATTTCATGAACAGAATGGAAAAGAAAGAAAAAGGAAAATGAAAAGTTGCATGCATAGAAAAAAGGAAGAGAGCAAAACTTCCAAAGGAATCTCTTTTCAATGCAAAAAGAAAAGAAAAAAAATTTAGGAGAGCAAAACTTCCAAAGGAATCTCTCCTAAAGAAAAAGAATAAAAATCAGGTGCTAAACCTGTTTATATGCATTTCATGAATAAAAGTCAGGTGTTAAACCTGTTTAATCAATTAAAAATTTGTTCATGAAGATATTGATGTTTAAAACTTTTTAGTAAAGTTGACAATCCTTACAATCCAAATCAGTTAATGTTAGTACTTCTATCATGGCTTAAATTTGAATTAATCTTTGTGACCCCTCAGCTAGAATTTGGGATTGGAAAGAATGGGATGGAATGTTAGCCAAGTGAGAAACTCATTTAGGTCTTATTCAGCTGATCTTTCTATTCATTTGTGGATGATAAATTCAAATTCATCCTTAATTTCTGAATGTTTTGCTTGAGGACAAGCAAAAGGCTAAGCTTGGAGGAGTTTGATCACTTGCTGATCACTATATGTTTCTAGCCCATTTTAGATACATTTTATACATATCGAGTCCCACTTTTGCCTATATTTGGGCCAATTATAATTGAAATGCATACATTGTGATAACTGGTTGATATTTCTCATTTCATACTTAATTCCATGTGCATAGAGGTTCTGAAATGCCAAAATCTATTAATATTTAAATTCTATGCCAAATTATCATTTTGAGGACAAGTTATCATTATTATATGTCAAGTTATCATTATTTTGAGTGAGCTAAATTCCAATGGTTTTCTTGTCCTAAATCCATCATTATCATATATAAATCATATTTGGATAGTCACATCTCAAGTTGTGCAAAGTTTTAAGCCCATTTGAACAAGTTATCATTTTTCAAGTGCCAAGTTATCGTTAAAGGAAAATTCTATCATTTCGACATGCAAGACCATTAATTCTGCACAGGGACCTTAAGCAATCATCTTGTTATTGTTCTAACTCATTGCTGGTCAAATTTCATCACATTTGGATAACCACAACTCAAGTTATCATAAGTTATCATTTTTTAGTCATATAAGTTATCATTTTTGGGCACCCAAGTTATCACTTCCTAGAAATCTCATTCATATTTGATTTCTGACCTCACTCACTTGTCACTCTAATCCATTTGATGCCTGAAATGTTTTGAACCACCCATATTAGGACATTTTCCAGGATTTATTAAAAGTTATCATTCCGGGCCCCTAAAATCATTAATATCGATATAAGTTATCACTCCTGCACAACACCTAATTTCATTTGATATCTGAGCTAGCAACTATCATCATCTTGATCTTTATTTGTCAAAACACCATTCAAGGGCTTTGATGCTTGCTGTTTTGGGATTTGTAGCAGGAAGAAAGGTGGCCAAAAAGTGGAAAAAGTAGAGGGCCATCTACTTTTTCCTGCACAAAAGAAAATCTGCAGCTGTGAATTCAGTCCAGGGACAGGTGGATGCAATCAAAGGATAAAGAACATTTTGATGCTGATCCAAGGGTGGAGAGGAGTCATACAAAAGGTGGAATTTCTGGAGGAGGAAAGGGAGGCTGGACATTGAAGGTTTGAGCAAGGGTTTCTGCTGAAGCTGGAGCTGCTGCTGCTGGACTTGAGCTGTTGGCCGAGAGCTTCAATCAATCAATAATTTGTATCTGTTTCTCAATCCATTTGATGTCAAGTTCTGTAAATATGAGGAGCTAAACTTCATTTCTTCTAGGATAGGGTAGTAGTTTAGATTAGTTTTGGATGGATATGGATAGAACTATAATCCTGCACTGAATTCAATCCTAGTTTTCAGAAATATCGTGTATTGATTTATGCTATGCTATCATTAGATCCATTTGTAATTGATGACTGAGAAGTCTTATTTGATCTAATCATCTTTCAGGAATGAATTAAGAGATAGTATCATATTTCTGGATTTCATTTCATTGCAATCTGATTTTTTATTTCCAGTTTTCTGATTTTCTGAATTTCTGAATCTGATTTCCTGAACTAATTGAATCTATTTGTCATTATGGACTTGATTAATAGAGCAGCTGAGAAGTTGATATTGTCCCCAATCTTGTTCAGAAATGAATCAAGATGTTTGACATTTGACATTCTCTAAGATTCAAATTTGTTATTATTTCTAATCTGATTTTAAAATCTGAATTCTGTTTCCTGAATTCTTTGGAATCTAACTTGCCAATTGAATCCCTGATTCTATTCAATCACTGAGAGGTGAACCTTAGGGATTTCTTGCAGTCCAGAGATGGCTCAAGAAGCATTGGCAAGTCTGAATTTCAATGAGTAAAGTTGCTGATTTTCTGAATTGCTGATTTTTGTTCCCTGATTTCCAATTGAATTCTGATTTTCATTGTCAAGCCTCAACTTAATCCACTGCTGAGAAGTAGTCATTAGGTCATCCTTGAGATCTAGAGATAGTCCAAGGAGCAATGACAATTGTGAATTCGTCCTGTGGTCATATGCTTTGCACTTCCAATTGAGTTATGTTTGTGTGAATTTCATTTTATTTTGCAACCGAGAGGTTGAATTTAAATCCCCCTGGAATTCAGAGATGAATCAAGAATCACAAGCATCATATTTGAGTAGATTTCATCCTGGTTTGATTGATTGGAATGATTCCATCTTTTTATGATTGCAATTACAAGTTATCATTGCAGAATTTCTTTGAATTGTAAAAATCAGCAATGAACACCCCATTGAGCTGAATGATAACTTGATTTTCAGTGAGGACACTCTATTGATTCAATCTAGCTAACAACTATATGACAATATGTTGCTTTGTTAGATGCTTATTGAGCTGTGGGAACAATCATTTTCATGATTGAATCAAAGTTGGACATTTAATGATAACTTGATCCATTCCATCCTTAATTAATCTAGATGAACCCCAAATCCTAGAAGAACCTTCATCATTGATAGTTAAACCTTTCTAGCCATTAATTTAGCATTTATAATTCAGTTTTGCAAAAGTTTTCAAGACCCCAAAATTTGTTATCATTCTGCACTTGTTAAAAAAAAATATTTTCACTTCCAATTAAAAATTTGTTTTTGCTATCTTAATTAGGATTAATCTAAACTATTTTTAGGTAGTTTAGGACTTCAAATCTTTGTGGATACGACAACCTGAGTCTACTACAACCTACCTGTGCACTTGCAGCTAGTGAGTTGGGAGACCAAAAAATGAAAAATTGACCCTTTCTTTAATTTCAACAAGTTATCACTAGAAAACCCAAATATCACTATCAAACAACAATGAGTTAAGACAGTAATGTAATGATTGTTTGATGCCTTTGTGCAGAATTGATAGTTTTGCATATCAAAATGACAGTTTTGCCCTTAAACGATGACTTGACACTCAAAAATAATAACTTATGAAATGGAGTGATAACCTTGCACAAATTGAAATATGGTCATCCAAATATGAATAATTCATGATGGCAAGGGATTTAGAGAAAAATAATCACTGAAATAAAAATAATGATAACTTGTGCACTTGGAGTGATAACTTGTCATACAAAATGATAACTTAGCATAGAATTATCATTTTTATGAATTTTAGCAATTCAGAACCTCTATGCACATGGAATTAAGTATAAAATGAGAAAGATCAACTAGTTATCACAATCCATGCATTCCAAGCATAACTGGCCAAAAGTTAGGCAATTTGAGGGCTCGATATGGGTGAAATGCATCTAAAATGGGATAAAAACCTATTGTGATCAGCTAGTGATCAAACGACGCTCTCCATACTCTAGATTTCTGTAGGATACTCTTCATAAGTGAGGTCTTCCTTGATGGTTGGATTTTCAATCACCACCACATGAGAGTTGTCATATGTGATGTCTTCAAAACTATCTGTAAGTGCTTCTGGTGTTCTTCTGAACTTGATGAGTAGATCAGGATATCATCCACGAGCACTATGAAAAAACTATCAAGATGAGGCTTGAAAATTCTATTCATCAAATCCATAAATGCTACGGGAGCATTTGTTAGTCCAAAAGGCATAACAAAAAACTCACAATGATCATACCTAGAGTTAAGGTCGTCTTTGCAATGTCTTCATCGGCTACTCTGAGCTGATTGTCCATTTCTCAAATCAATTTTTAAGAAGACTAATGCTGTGAACAATTGATAAAAAAGATCGTCAATTCTGAGCAGAGGATACTTATTCTTGATGGTCACTTTTTTCAGCATCCTGTAGTCTATACACAATCTTGACTCATCCTTCTTCTTCACAAACAGGACAAGTGCACCCGATGGGGACACTTGGCTTGATGAAACCTTTGTCCAATAGTTCCTACAATTCTGTCATCTCTACTCGTGCCATTTTATAGGGAGGTTTTGAGATAGGAGTCGTCCCTGGCATGACGTCAATGTGAAAGTCGACTTTCCTTTCCGGAGGTAATCTTGGGAGCTCATCGAGAAATACATCAGGAAAGTCCCTTACCACTTCAAGCTCTTGTAGTGGCTTGGGTTGGAAATCACTCCTGACGATGCTGGCTAGAAATTCTCGGCAGCCCTTGTTCAACATCTTAGTTATCTTTGTCAGGGAGATCATCATCTTCTTTTCTCTTGATGGGATTTCGCAAAAGGTCATAGAATTGCCATCTCTCTTGTCAATTTGAACCTTCTTCTCTCGGCACCTCAAGTAGGCATCATGGTAAGATAATCAATCTATGCTCAAAATAACATCGTAGTCTACCATATGTAGCGCTACAAGGCCAGCAAAATAGTTCACTCCTTCAATCATGACTGATGTCTTTGGGAGATACTGTCTGGTGGAGATTCTCCCAAGTGGAGTTGCTATATGTAACTTCCACCACATATTCACTCTCTCGATAGTCAACAAATCAGCAAATGCAGATGATATGAAAGAGTTAGCATCGGAATCGAACAATACATTTTCATAGTGATCTATGATAAGAAAATTACCTTAGATGACATCATTGGACCTCTAGGCCTCATCCACTTGAATGGTGTAGACCCTTCCAGGTGCTCTCTATTGACCTTCAACTTTGTACTCGGGATTCTTCTCGATTTAGTCTCTGACAAAGTGGCCCATCTTGCCACAGTTCAGGCATGCTCCTGACTTCATCCTGCACTCACCAGGATGGAATCTGTGCCAGAAAAAATAGGGCTTGCGTCCTTGTCCACCGTCGCCTTTGGAGAAAGGCTTGGAGTCCTTATACTTTTTTCTTTGTCCTTCTTTTGGTCCTTCCTGGACTCCTTGCTTTGTTCGTACTTCTTTTGTTTGTCAATCTCCCTGGCCAAGTTGGTTGCTAAAGAGATTGCATTTGTCATGGTCTCAGGGTCCCCACACTTCACATTTATCCTCAAGCGAGGATTCAGTCCCTTCAGAAAATGGTCGACCCTAATCTTTTCATCTTCCTTTAGTGGCTTGTACCTCTCAAGCTCAAAAAACTTGTTGAGGTGCTCTTCAATAGACATGCTCCATTTCTATAGATTCATGAATTCTGCTGCCTTCTTTCTCTATACATGTGGGGAAGGTAGTGATCCTTGAAGGCTTTCTTAAACTCCCTCCAAGTGATCTCTTCCTCATCGTTAAACTGGGTCCTGGTGACAGACTTCCACCAGTGACGAGCTTGGTCAATCAATGGGTGGGTGGCCAAATTGACTCTGTGCCTTTCAGGGCAATCCATTGCCCTGAATTTCTTAATGATCACGTCCAACCAAGCTTCAGCCTTAACTCTATCCCCATTGAAGGTAGGGGGATGCTGCTTCAGGAATTTCTCTATTCTCGAACTCGACCTACTGTAATGGCCCGAGTTCACATTTCTCTCCATTGCCCGCGCTATACGGGTCTCTCTCTAATCTCTTGAAGCATTGGAGGGACCACCGTATTACATCCTTCACATAACAATAATTAACTAACATTAGTTAGTGAATTTAACAATACAATCAATGGCACAATACTTACATACTCTTTACTTTTGATGACTGCTCATGACGATTGCACATGGACTTAGACACTTATCAATTCTACAACATACTTAGCATAGGTCCTAAGCATGTTTTGATACCAAATTGTAACACTCCAAAATTTCATCCCCAAATACCAAGGGCAATTAGGTCATTCAGTTGTGTTAGCCCATTTGTCATGACATAATCATAATAAAATATGATTTTCTATTAACTCAGTGGAAGCATAAATCCATTAAATAAGATACAAAAATCCTTCTATTAAATGCGGAAAACTTCATAAAAACATCAAAAGTAATGTTAAACAATTGAAAACATATCTAAACATCATCACTAATAGCAATTTAAAACATCGTAAAGCCATAGTCAAAACATCTCTGTAAAAGTATACTCAGAGGACTTCCAAAACATAGACTCTAAGACTCCTAGACCAGTCTACAATCATCTCGTCATGAGCTGAGCTGCCATCAATCATACTTTAGTTACCTGAACGGATCTAGGGTGCATGTTTTCCTAGTTAGAATATATAAAGTCTATGCATGTGATATTATGATCCTATACAGGTTATATATTTCGATAGTTCAGATTTATCTCGTTGCCCTCTTAATAGCCTAGCTAAGCTGTGGAGACAATGCTCCCCTCTCAGCGAAGGTGACATCAGAATGCACATAGTGTTGTCAATATATTAACTATCATTTTGGACTCTCGCCCGAGGGCGACATCCATATGACACACCGTTGCTGATGTGTGTAACGATCATTCAGGACAATATCCGATAAAGGGTCATAGAGGGTCGACATGTAACATTATCCACAATAGGGTTGATTATGCTATACAAGCAACAAATATTCACATCTCACAATCTTCATATTTAACCTAATTACGTGGGAACATGCATATACGTGTATCTAGGTTCTTATATAATCAACAAGCATCAATACATACTATTAATACTTTGAAAATAATATTTTTAACTATCATATACAACTTCTGTTGGTCATGACCGTGAAAGAAGTCGTCACTGCCGTGACAATATCCTGTAAAAACCCCCCTTCTATCATGGTCGTGCCCAGATGCAGTCACGGTCGTGTCGGATCACTGTCACACCCGTGACATTATCCTTCATGGGCGTGATGAAAGCCCGAGTTTGGACGTTCTTCGGCCCTTCTGTCACGGGCATGACGGGATGTGTCACGGTCATAACAGAACTCTGGAGTTTATCCGCCCAGCCCGGTTTTACACATTTTTTTATCTAAAACCTTGGGGAATTAAATATACATCATAAAGAATGATACATATATGTTTTCTGGACAATACAATATCAAAGAACATAAAAAACATGTAAAAACATTCAATTCTTAGATCTAGGGTTCATCCCTAAATCATGAACAGTAAGAAGAATATGAACCCTAATGACGAATTTAATCCTACTACTTGCACATGGCATAGATCTAATGTTTTTAATGAAAAGCATCCTCATCATGATCCAATCTGAGAACATGGTGTTCTCATACTCTTAATCCAATCATAAAACCATTGAGAGAGGAGAGAGTGAGATTTTAGATTCCCTTTACATACCTTTCTTTTAGATTTTCCTCCACTTTCTTCCTCCTCCTTGTTCTTCTCTTTCTCCTTCCTCAAGCTCTAGTCGTCAAGTGGGAAAATTTGATAAAAGATATTAACAAGAGGGTTTGGAGCCTTTATATAGGGAGAATCGTGAGGGTCCGGACAAAAAACTCCAAATTGTCCTTTAATGAAAATGTGGGATATTACATTTGATGCCATCCATACCATTGATATTAGGAGATATGTGTCTAGGTTGAGCTTTCATAAGGCTAATTCATTTTTGGTGTGATCTACAGCCGTGCTTATGTAGAGGTGTACTTTGTGTAACTGTAAAGAGAAAATAAAGAGGAGTTAATTATCGTTCGGTTATAGTTAGGGTGTGGATCATAAATATCATTATTCAGTGACATCAGAATTGAAGTGTTTTGCTATTCATTTATAATTATTACTGTTGCCATAAGAAATAATTAGGCATGGATCATTGTGGATGATATCAAAGTCTTGGAATTGAAATTGAGATACTGGTTGCCGTCAATTAATTATATAGCTAATTAATGAATTATAATGAGATGGTGGGCTACTTGGTTAAAGTAATGAGATAGTAGGTTATCATACGCTATAATGAGAGAGTGAGTTACAATTTATCAATTATTGAGTTAATTGGTTAATAACTTATAGAAGTGATTAACTGTAATGAGTGAATATTGAATAGGGATTAATTGCTAAGAACGTTTAAAAAAGAAGAAAAAATAGGAAAAACAGGAAATAGATAAATAGCTGCGAAACTTCAACAATAATCTCAAAAAATAGTGTGAACGTATTCATAGCCTCATGTAATTGTAATTGTGAGATACAATTATATATATTGAGATTTTAGGTTATTAAATTATTATATCATTACTATTAATTGTGATAGTGTGAATATGCACCCAAAAAATAGTGTGAACGTATTCATAGCCTCAAGTAATTGTGATATTTGGAGCATTTGAAATTGAATGGTTTTAGAAATTGAGAAAGAGAAAAATAAAACAACTTGCCTTTGAAATGAAATTGAGATACTGCTTACGGTCATTTAATTATACAATTATTATGAGATGGTGGGTTACTAAGTTAAAGTAAGCACAAAGATATTACGTTATAGTGAGATAGTGGGTCACAATTAATTAATTATTGAGTTAATGTGTTAATAACTTAAAGAAGTGATTAATTGCTAAGAGTGATTAAAAAGAACAAAAAATGGGGAAATACCAAAGATATAGATAAATAGCAATGAAGCTTCTACTATGATCTCAAACCTTATACATACATACATACATACATACATACATACATACATACATACATATATACATACATACATATATATATATATATGATAAAATGGAGGTCGGGACTAGCAAAGTTATCCCGAGAGTCTTGCCTATGCCAGCGAGAGTCCAATCCACACGCAATGGCATGGTCTGCCTCTGGGTGAACCGCCAGTTTTTTGTCCGAGTTTAACAAATTAAACTTGTCTTGTTAAATCAATATTTTTTCGGCGTCCGTCATCCGTCATCTATTGTGGTCGAGGTCGGGGTAGACGGGAGGTTGCAGGTGACTATGTGGTCGTCAAATCATCGTTGAGTGCACGAGTGGGTCGATGTGGTCGTCCGATCATCATCGAGGGCGCGGGCAGGTCGATGTGGTCATCCGATCGTCGTCGAGGGCGCGAGCGGGTCAGCCTGGTTGTCTGGTCATTGTCGAGGGCACGGGAGATCGATGTGGTCGCCCGATCATCGTCGAGGGCGCGGGCGGGTCGATCTGGTCGTTCGATCGTCGTCGAGGGCACGGGCGGGTCAATCTAGTCGACCGGTCATCGTCGAGGGTGCCACCAGGTCATTCTGGTCGTTCGGTCATCGTGGAGGGTGCGGGCAGGTCGATCTGTTGTCCGGTCATCTTCGAGGGCGCGGGCGGGTCGATCTAGTCATCCAGTCATCGTCGAGGGCGCAGGCGGGTCGATCTGGTCGTCCGGTCATCATCGAGGGCGCAGGCGGGTCGATCTGTCGTCCGGTCATCGTCGAGGGCACCGACAGATACATTTTTGGGTGGTTGGATCCCTCTGCATTGTGCGCAGAGGTGATTCAATCACCCAAATGTTTTGGGGTGATTGAATCAATTTGGGTTTTTTAATTATAATTTCTTTTTTATTAATCACATTTTATTTATTTTAATTTTTTATGCAGAAATTGATGGAGGGGATCATCAGACTTCCATTCCAATTGGAAGCAATCAAGTTACAATTGAACCAATTCAATCCGAGCATAATGAAAATACTCGGGCAAGTTCTGAAACTGAAAATGAGAAGGAAGAGGGAAGTCCAAACAAAAAAGGTTTAACTTCTCAAGCATGGAGTCATTTTCATATAGCACTAATTGATGGAATATTTTGTGCACTATGCAAGTATTGTCAAAAGAATCTTTCTAGCAATACAAAAAATGGAACTAGCATTTACATGATCATCTAAAAATTTGTAAGATTTGTACAAAAAGAGGACCAAAGCAAGTAACTCTAAAAAATTTACCTCAAGCATACACTTTAGACAATAAAGGTGATACATTGTTATTCTTATAGATTCCTTTATGTTTCGACGCCGCACAATGCTGAAAGGCTTTCAAAGGTTCTTTTGAATTGTTTATATGATTAGAATTTGGACATAAAGGTATCAACTCTAACTGTTGATAATTGCTCAACCAATGATGGCCATGATTCCCTTAATTTTTGATAAGATTCCTTCAACTTCTTTTATTTTGGGGGGAATAATATTTCATATGTGATGTTGTGCTCAAATTCTGAATCTGATTGTCAAAGATGGTTTATCAAAAATTAACGATTCTTTGGAAAAGATTAGATAATGTGTTAGTATTTGGGTTAGTACACCCAAAAGGGAAGAAAGATTTGATGATGGCTTATTCCAAAAAGCTTGTGCAAGATTACAGAATTAGATGAAATTCTATTTATTTGATAATGGCTTCTTTTTTGCCATATAAAGATGTTTTTATCATTTAAAGCAATGTGATTCTGAATGCAAATATTATCCTAGTGCTGAAGATTGGATAATAGTATTTGAAATTTGTGAAAAGTTGGAAGTTTTTTATGATATATTTGGACTATTTTCTGGTTTCAACTATTCAACTTTAAATGCTTATTTTTCTAAAGTTCGTGAAATAAGAATTGCTTTGGAAATGGCTTTCTTCTCCTAATTAAGTTATTCAAGTGATGGTTTTGAGTATGAGTTCTAAATTTGAGAAGTATTGAAAAAAATAATGGAGTGATGACAATAGGAGCTACTTTGAATCTAAGATATAAGATGAAGTTGTTAAATTTTTTTTTTCCAAAGCTATATGGAAGCCAAAGCAACAATGAGTTGGAGAATGTAAAAATGTTGTGTGAAGATTTGCTTCTTGAATATCAAGCTAATGATACTAGAAGTGCACTTGTTAATTCTTCATCTCCAGCTATAACAGAAATTGGTTCTCCACCAAAAAAACAAAAGTGGGAGTGTGCTTATATTGATTTTGTAGTTGAGACTTCTTAACAAAATAACTTAAAATTAAAATTGAAAAGTTATTTAGAAGAGCTTGTTTTAATTGTTAAACCAAATGACGGAATGTTTGACATATTGGATAATTAGAAACAAATTGGATTAAAGTATCCAACTTTACAAAAGATTGCAAGGGACTTCTTAGCTAGTTCCATTTCTACAATTATTTTAGAATCTGCATTTAGCACCGGAGGTCGTGTTGAGTACACATCGTAGTAGATTGAAAGAAGACACCATTGAAGCTTTGATGTGTTATCAAGATTGGTTGCATAATATATTGACAGGTTACAGTCTATTATTCATTTAATAAATTATAATGTGTCATTTTTTAAAAAATTAGCAATGCTTTTTTTTGTTAAGTCCTTCTAATGGAAAGTGTGTTTTCTACACAATCAACAAAGGTGAAGATGTAGATGATTGAATGATGAAGTTTTGGTAAGTTTTTATCATTTCTATAATTTGATTCAATTTAGTTTTACTGTACCAATCATTTTTTATTAACTTGTAGGAAACTTTACAAATGGGTGAAGAATGAAATGACGAAAAATGATGAAATGTCCTCTTTTTTATCTTTTACAAATGTTGTTAAATATTTGATGTTGTAATTTAAACTTTATTTTATGAAACTTGTATCAAATTTGAAGTTTATGTTGTGGTAGAATTTGAAAATTATTTTGTGGTGGAACTTGTGTCAAAATTTGAATTTTATGTTGTGGTGCAACTTGTGGCAAAATTTGAATTTTATGTTGTGGAATTTATAACTAAATTTGAAGTTTATGTTGTGAAATTTATAATAATGATATATTTATAACTTTTTGCATGAATACTGTATAATAATTTATTCTTTTCCATTTTTTTCATTTTTTAATAAAACATTCGCAGAATCGGAATCCCGACCGGGCTTCGAGTCCCGCGGGGATTGAGGCGGGGGATAAAATTCCCCCTGGACTAGGGATTCGAGATAGGTTTGGTGGCGGGGCCGATCGACGAGGTCACGTGGAGGGGAGGGGGAGTGTCCCCCACCCCAATAGGGTCGGGTGCCACTCCTAATTAGAAATGGATGTTCGAGTAGGATTTCTGTCTAACTTTAAGGAGGGGGCTGATTTTATTTTTAATCGTAACATATATATATATATATATGGACCTAGGAATGTCCTGCTAAAGTTAGCAACATTTAAAATATATAAAAAATTAAAATTATTATACCATTAATAAAAAATAAAGCTTATGAATTAATTATATAAACAAAAATAGCTTTCACGAACTTATAGTTTTTTGGAATGGTGTCCAAATTTGAGTTGATCGATTCTGCTCTATTAATTAATTTCTCTAAATCGTATTAGGAACTCCTAATTTTTTTTTTTCGTTTCAGTTTGATATTTTTTAGTCAAATAGATTTTTTTCGGATGGTGTCCAAATTTGAGCGGATGGATTTTTCTGTATTAAAATATTTCTTAAATCATATTAGTACTTTTATTTTTATTTTCAGTTTGATATTTTTTAGTCAAATAGATTTTCTTTTTTTGGGTTGATCCAATTTTATTAAGCGCCTAAACATACTTGTTACACTATGATAAGAAGCTAAAATGGTGTTGTCTTACCGAGCAAGCTCTATGTAAGGCAAATATATGAATAATTAAGTTTAAAGAAGATATTAGATTTTTTTGTCCTACTCTTACTATTCCAATGCTTGTAGACATATAACTTGCTACATATTATCTATCTTGTCAACTTTATATTGTTTGAGTGATCGAGACCTTTAATTGTCATTCAGATGATTGTAGATATGTAATAATTAAAAATTTTGGGTCAAGACTATTCGAGCATTTTGATCAAAATTCTAATGTGGACTAACAATCTTATTAATTGTAACATTATAAAAGAAAATGAAAAAAGAAAAAGAAAAGAAACCAATCAAGCCCAAAAGCCCGACTCTTTAAAATAACCTAAAAAGCAAAACTCTCTCTCTCATCCCCACCTAACATGTCGGCAGCCACATGCACACCCCAAAAAACCCATTTCCATCAACACTAAGCTCCTCTCTAAGCCTTGTTAATGTAACTATAGTGACACTACAGTAGCTCAACTCACTCAATCTCACTTCCACTCGGCCAGCACGCAAGGAGTCTTTATCTTGTAGCTACAGTAAGCTCTCTTCTCTCCATTAGCACCCTCCCTCACTCACTCACTCACTCTCTCTCCTACCTCTTCCATTAGAAAATGTGGACAGCAACTCCAAGGAGGGAGAAAGGACTCTTGAAGCTAGAGGAAGGAGATTAGGGGTTTAAGCTTAGCAAATTAAGGTATGTTGAGAGGATCCAAACCCTCTAATCACACTCTAATGATACTTGTATGAATGGATTAGGACATAAAGAACCTACCATGTGTTCTTGGAATGGATGATTAAGGGATGTTCATATTAGCATTAATATGTTTCATGTTCTATTAAGTTTAATGCTCTATTGCTATTCATGTATAAACTTAGGATGTTCATTGTTACTCATGTTAGTTCATAATGAGATTGTTTAATGCTCATGTACATATATGAATGTGATTAGTACTTGGATGTCTTTATGTGAAAACAACATTTGATTCATTGTTGATGTATCAAGAATGTTGATAAATGTTTCATGTGATATGTAGAGCAAAATCTGTGCTCAATATGTTAAAGTACGCATGATTGGAAAGAAAAGGATGTAAAAATATGTGTTCTGTTAGTCATATTAATGGTCGACCGTTCAGGAGACAAATTGGTCTCAACTTCTGTCCAACGATCGTTCGATTCAAAAGAGTCGTTGCTCTCTGTAATTAGCGGTCGACCCAACGCACAGTTCGGTCGTCCGAAAGACTAATAACGGTCGATCGATAAGAGCAGTCATGCTCTCTGTAATTAGCGCTCAACCCAACGCATAGTTCAGTCGTCCGAAAGCCTGTAACGGTCGATCGATACTGAAAACGATCGACTGTTACCCAAGTCTAGCGGTCGTCCGAAAGTAAAACGATCATCCATTCTGGGCAGATGATTTGGTAATGATTGGATGTCCACACCTAGAATGATTTAAAGTATGTATGATCTTACATGGGATTAAAACATGCAACATACATTGAATGATTGTATGTATTGATGAACGTAAATAAAAAATGGATTGGCATGAAGGTGTCTTCTTGTAATCATGGAGGGAAATAAAGTCTTCACATGCTAGCTTATGTGTCGTATTCACGAGGAAGTAAAGTCTGACCACCGTGGTTTGTACTTTCAATGGGACAATACTCCCGGCCTAGCTAGCCAAGTACCCACGAATCAACACGGTCTTCTCAATCACCAAGATAAGAAGCTATCTAAATAAAGATAGAAGATGAAAAGATGGAAAGCAAAGTCTTACACTTATGTAAAGTCTTACATGTGTGTATGTACTTTCCAAGGAACGATGTCTCTCATTATAAAGTGTCGTATTCCTTAGAATAAAGTCCTCCCTATTATAGTATCGTATTCCTTGGAATAAAGTCCTCACTATTATAGTGTCGTATCCCTTGAAATAAAGTCTTCACTGTTATAATGTCTTATTCTTTGGAATAAAGTCCTCACTATTATGATGGGTATGTTCCTAAGTATGACTTATGACATGGAATAAAAGAAGGTGACATTGATGATGATGATGATGATGATGAAAGCACCAAATAGGATGCTAATGTATGTTTCCTTGTCATAAGATGATATGCAAGAAGATGTTAAAGTAAAGTAAGATAAACGATGATATGCCTTAGCATAATGTTAAGTTAAGAAATGCTTTGAGCCAATGATCATGTATTACATGTTTATCTTATATTGCCATGATGACATGTTCATATGCCATATAGTATGCATAAGTAGCTCATAGCTTCATATGATTTATGTAATATGATGATGAAATGCATATGCCATGACATGTATAGATTATGTCATAGGATCATAGCATGCATGGGCCTCAACATACTCTAATGGGAGAAATCCTCTGCACCCCATGAATCCGTGCAGGTATGGACGAGGCTTAGGTTCGGCGGCGAGAGCCTCATGATGGTGTGCACATGGGTTGGTCGGGCTACGGCCCAAGTTATCTTACTTATGTTGTAATGATGAACTCTTATAAGAGTCAAGTATGCATGGCCTATGAGCTTTTGAGTCATTTACTTTTATATGAACTCGCTTATGTATTATGAACCCTATGTTAGGTCTTATGTTAGAGCCTATGTGGCCCATGGGCTAGAGATGTATCTTGGGTTTTATTTACCTATGAAGTCTTCCGTTGTGTTTTATGTTATTGGACTTTATTATTATTATTACGTTTTCCGCTGCAATATTTTATAAAATTAGGACATGTAAGTAACGCCGCCTAAGGTGGGTTCGGCAACTAAATTGGGGCCGAATTTTGAGGACGTTACAGTTGGTATCAGAGTCATAGTTTGGCTCATGTATATTAGGTCTTAGGATGTGAAAGACATTGGTTGGCTAAAATGTCTAAGTGTAAAGTCCATGTGCAAACGTCATGATGTGCCACCGAACCTAAAGGTACATGTTCTTATATGTTTAACTCATTCTAATAATGTTGCTATGTTTATTTAATTGTGAATGTAGATGCCACCAAGACGGGCAATTGTTAATGAGGAACATGAGAGGAATGCATTCCTTGGTGGATTAGTCCGAGCGGCGCAAAATGCCCAAAGGAACAATGAACCGGATTACTTCATTGAGAGGTTCCTAAAGCTCCAACCTCTAAAGTTTGATGGAAAAGGAGAACCAGAGTTTGCCTAATCATGAATTGAAGAGATAGGGGATATCCTCAAGGTCATGGGATGTCCCGGAGATCGTAAGATGATGTATGCTACACATCGCCTTTGTGGTCAAACTAGAGTATAGTGGAAGTCTCTCTTAAAGACTACTTTCGAGAGTGAGGAAGATATTGATTAGGAGAGCTTCATAGAAGTGTTTGAGGTTCGCTTCTTCCCGGATCATGTCAATGAAAAGAAGAGAGACGAATTCCTCAATTTCGTCCAAGGCAACATGTCAGTGGATCTATACTTGAACACATATCTAAAGCTAGAAAAGTATGGTCAGCTCAACAAAAATGAACTTAGAAGGACCAAGAGGTTTATCAATGGTTTTCATCCCGGGTTGCAACCTTGGGTGACGAGTGGTCATTGTACTACCATAAAGGATGTGGTAGAACTTGCCGCTGAACATGAGGAGAAGTACAACGAAAGGATGAGTGCTAAAGGAAAAGCAATCAAGAAGTACGAAGGAAAAGTTCAAGGAAAGAGCCCGAGGAAAGCTCCTTATCATTCTCCAAAGAAAGGGGAGCAAGGAAAAGTGTATGCAACCATTGTGGTAGGTATCATCCCGGCGAATGTCGCATGAGGGCCGGGACATGCTTACAATGTGGAAAGGCAGGTCATTACATAAGGGATTGCCCGAAGAAGAGTGGGAACAACCGCAACAAAGGGAAGATGGTGACAGATCCACCAAGAACCCCGACAAGAGTGTTTGCCATGGAAGTTGATGAAGCCACCCAAGAAAATGATGTGATCCAAGGTAATATTCTAATTGCCGGATACTGTGCAAATGTACTTTTGATTCGGGTGCAACACATTCCTTCATATCTCATGCATTTGTTAGTATGCTAGAAGTAAGGTCTCTAGTTACTAATTGTGAACTAGAAGTAGTGACTCCCACCGAAATGGTAGCCACTAGGAGATATGTCCCCAATGTATCGATAGGAATAGATAGAAAGAATTTTCCATGTGATCTTATAGTGCTTCATATGATAGATTATGATGTAATCTTAAGGATGAAGTGGTTATCCTATAATGATGCTCGCATGTATTGCAAAGAAAAGAAAATTTTTATAGGTGACCATCATGAAAACCAATGATGATTCGAGGAATTCCCTCCAAGGAAGTCAAAGTGCTAATTTCAGTAACTAAGGCAAGCAAGATGATCAAGAAAGGGGCAAAATGATTTTTGACAAGTATCATCAAGACGAATTCACAATCCAAGGCACTTGAATCATTGGATGTGGTAAAAGAATATTTCGATGTCTTTCCGGAAGACATTGCAGGATTGCCACCAAGAAGGGAAGTCGAGATTTAATATTGAACTACTTCCGGGTACCGCTCCCATCTCAAAGCCGCCCTACCGAATAGCCTCGACGGAGATGCACGAATTGAAGACCCAATTACAAGAGCTTTTGGACAAGGAATTTATTAGGCCAAGTGTCTCATCATGGGGCGCGCCGGTGCTTTTTGTCAAGAAGAAGGATGGTTCTTTAAGATTGTGCATCGATTACCGAATGCTCAACAAGGTGACGGTAAAGAACAAGTATCCCTTGCCAAGAATTGATGATCTTTTTTATCAATTATCGTCGGCATCGATTTTTTCGAATGTCGACCTAAGGAGTGGCTGCCACCAATTAAGGGTAGCCGAGCAAGATGTCCCCAAGACGGCATTTCGTTCAAGGTACGGGCACTATGAATTTTTGGTTATGCCTTTCGGACTAACGAATGTGCCCGCCGCATTCATGGATTTGATGAATATGATCTTTCATCCATACTTGGACAAATTTGTGGTTGTATTTGTGGATGACATACTCATCTACTCATCAAGCTCGGAAGAGCATCAAGAACATCTTCGCATTGTATTGAAAATCTTAAGAAGAAACAAGCTCTATGTCAAATTTTCTAAGTGTGAATTTTGGCTTGAAGAAGTAATGTTCCTTGGACATATTGTATCAAGGCATGGAGTGGACGTGGATCCGGCTATAGTTGAAGCAGTTGCTCATTGGAGTAGGCCAAAGAATGTGATCAAAATTAAAAGCTTCTTGGGACTTGCTGGATACTATAGAAAGTTTATCCAAGATTTTTTCAAGATAGCCGCACCTATGACGAAGTTAATAAGAAAATGCGAGAAGTTTATATGGTCACAATCATGTAAAGCAAGCTTCCAAGAACTCAAGAGAAGACTCACCATGACACCGATCCTAGTCATTCCTTAGGAAAGTGGAGGTTGTCATTTATAGTGATGCTTGTGGAACCAGCTTAAGTTGTGTACTTATGCAACATGACAAAGTGGTTGCGTATGCTTCACAGCAATTGAAGAAGCATGAAGTCAATTATCCAACTCATGACTTAGAGCTAGCGGCGGTGGTTTTCGCATTGAAGATATGGCATCATTATTTGTATGGAAAAGATTTTGAAATGTACACGGATCATAAGAGCTTAAAGTATGTGTTCTCCCAAAAGGAGTTGAACATAAGACAAAGAAGATGGCTTGAATTCCATAAGGACTATGAGTTTACTATATTGTACCATCCTAGGAAGGCTAATGTAGTAGCCGATACACTAAGCCGCAAGTGGGAAGGATCACTTGGATGTTTGAGTGTACAGAAGTGAAATCTTGTGAAAAGTATAGTGCAATGGGCCCCAAGCATTTGTGGTCGAAGGATCATATCTATGGATCATCATGTGATTGAATCAAGCTTGGTGAGAAGAATTATTGAAGCTCAAAGAAAAGACCCGAAATATGTAAGAATGATCAATGTTTGCCAAAGGGAAAGGAATCACTTCAAGTATGGCGAAGATGGTGCAATTACGTATAAGAACCGTTTATGGGTGCCAAAAGATAAAGCACTGAGAAGAGAGATTTTGGATGAGTATCATAAGTCTGAATTCTCCATTCATCCCGGAAGTACCAAGATGATCAAGAACTTGCAAAGAATTTTTTGGTGGGAAGACATTAAGAAGAAATTGGCCAAGTATGTAGTTAAGTATATAGTTTGCCAACAAGTCAAGATTGAACACCGAAGGCCTTATGGCAAGTTACATCCCTTACCTATTTCAGAATGGAAATGGCAAAGTATCTCTATGCGCTTTGTAGTAGGACTACCTCGAACCCAGAAAGGGCATGATGCAATTTGGGCTGTGGTGGACCGTTTGACGAAGTTGGCTCACTTTATCCCTATGAAAGTGAGTCAATCCATGGAAAGCATGGTAGAGCTATATGTGAATGAGATTATCCATTTGAACGGAATTTCAGCTTCTATTGTTTCGGATAGAGATCCAAGATTTACTTCAAAATTTTGGAAATGCCCCCAAAATGCTTTTGGAATAAAACTAACTTTTAGCATGACGTTTCATCCTCAAACCGACGGTCAAAGTGAAAGAACAATTCAAACTCTTGAAGACATGCTTAGATCTTGTGTCTTAGATTGACATAAAAATTGGGATGACCACCTTCCTTTAGTGGAATTTTCTTATAATAATAGTTATCACTCAAGTATTAAATGGCACCATTTGAAGCCTTATATGGAAGGCCTTGTCGTTTTCCAGCATGTTGGAGTGAAACTGGAGAAGAAAGGTACCTTGGATTAGATTTGGTCCACATGTATGTCAATAAGGTGGAACTTATCAAGCAAAGGATGCTAGCGGCACAAAGTAGGCAAAAGAGCTATGTGAATCTAAGAAGGAGAGAGCAACTTTATGAAGTTGGTGACCATGTAATGCTTAAGGTTTCACCAACCAAGGGTGTTATGAGATTTAGGAAGAAAAGAAAGTTGACTCTAAGATATATTGGACCTTTTGAAATTCTAGAGAAAGTTAGCGAAGCGGCTTATAAGTTAGCACTACCACATTCATATGCAAGACTTCACAATGTTTTTCATGTATCAATGCTCCGAAAATATGTTCATGATGAAGCAAATGTGATTCGAATTGAGGAGCCAAATATCAAAGAAGATTTGACATATGCGGAACAACCTATGGAGATTATAGATTATCAAGTGAAACATCTCAAGAATAAGAGCATACCTATGGTCAAAGTGGCATGGAAACACCATAGAGGACAAGAAGCAACAAGGGAACTTGAAGAAGAAATGCAAGAGAAGTTTCCAAGACTTTTCGGTAAGTATTTTAAGATTTATTAAAATTCGAGGAGGAATTTTTAATTAAGAGGAGTAGGTGTAACATTATAAAAGAAAATAAAAAAAGAAAAGAAAAGAACCCAATGAAGCCCACGCCCGCATGAAGCCCAAAAGCCCAACTCTCTAAAATAACCTAAAAAGCAAAGCTCTTTCTCATCCCCACCTAACATGTCGGCAGCCACATGCACACCCCAAAACCCCCATTTCCATCAACAGTAAGCTCCTCTCTATGCTTTGTTACTGTGGCTATAGTGACACTACAATAACTCAACTCACTCAATCTCACTTCCACTCGGCCAGCACGCAAGGAGGCTTCATCTTGCAGCTACAGTAAGCTCTCTTCTCGTCATTAGCACCTTCCCTCACTCACTCACTCTCTCTCCTACTTCTTCCATTAGAAAACGTGGACAACAACTCCAAGGAAGGAGAAAGGATTCTTGAAGCTAGAGGAAGGAGATTAGGGGTTTAAGCTTAGCAAATTAAGATATGTTGAGAGGATCCAAACCCTCTAATCATCCCCTAATGATGCTTGTATGATTGGATTAGGGCATAAAGAACCTATCATGTGTTCTTCGAATGGATGATTAAGGGATGTTCATATTAGCATTAAATGTTTCATGTTATATTAAGTTTAATGCTCTATTGCTAATCATGTCTATACTTAGGATGTTCATTGTTACTCATGTTAGCTCATAATGAGATTGTTTAATGCTCATGTACATATATGAATGTGATTAGTACTTGGATGTCTTTATGTGAAAACAACATTTGTTTCATTGTTGATGTACCAAGAATGTTGATAAATGTTTCATGTGATGTGTAGAGCAAAATCTGTGCTCAATATGTTAAAGTATGCATGATTAGAAAGAAAAGGATGTAAAAATATGTGTTCTGTCGGTCCAAAACGGACGACCGATATATTAGCGGCCGACCATTCTAAAGACAAATTGGTCTTGACTTCTGTCCAACGGTCGTCCGAAACCCATTTGGTCGTCCGATTCAGAAGAGTCGTTGCTCTCTGTAATTAGCGATCGACCCGATGCACAGTTCGATCGTCCGAAAGACTGATAACGGTTGATCGATACCTTAACGGTCGTCGATTTAGAGCAGTCATGCTCTTTGTAATTAGCGGTCGACTCAACGCATAGTTCGGTCATCCGAAAACTTGATAACGGTCGACCAATACCGAAAACGGTCATCCGTTACCCGAGTCCAGCGGTCGATCGAAAGTAAAATGGTTGTCCGTTCTGGGCAGATGATTTGGTTATGATTGAATGTCCACACCTAGAATGATTTGAAGTATGTATGATCTTAAATAGGATTAAAACATGCAACATGCATTGAATGATTGTATGTATTGATGAATGTAAATAAATGATGTATTGGCATGAATGTGTCTTGTTGTAATCGTGGAGGGGAATAAAGTTTTCACATGTGTTGTATTCCCGGGGAAGTAAAGTCTGACCACCGTGGTTTGTACTTCCAATGGGACAATAGTCCCAGCCTAGCCAAGTACCCGCGAATCAACATGGTCTTCCCAATCACCAAAATAAGAAGCTATCTAAATAAAGATAAAAGTTGAAAAGATGAAGTGAAGATGGAAAGTAAAGTCTTACACTTATGTAAAGTCTTACATGTGTGTATGTACTTTCCAAGGAAAAATGTCTCTCATTATGAAGTGTCATATTCCTTAGAATAAAGTTCTCCCCATTATAGTGTCATATTTCTTGGAATAAAGTCCTCACTATTATAGTGTCGTATTCCTTGAAATAAAGTCCTCACTATTACGATGGGTATGTTCCTAAGTATGACTTATGACATGGAATAAAAGTAAAGGTGACATTAATGATGATGATAATGATGATGAAAGCACCAAGATGCTAATGTATGTTTATGACATGCAAGAAGATGTTAAAGTAAAGTAAGATAAACGATGATATGCCTTAGCATAATGTTAAGCTAAGATGTGCTTTGACACAATGATCATGATATTATATGCTTATTTTATCTTGTCATGATGACATGTTCATATGTCATATAGTATGCATAAGTAGCTCATAGTATGCATATGAGTTATGCATAATGATGATGAAATGCATATGCATAGAGATTATGTCATAGGATCATAGCATGCATGGGCCTCAACATACTCTAATGGGAGATCCCCTGCACCCCATGGATCCATGCAGGTATGGACGAGGTTCGGCGGCGAGAGCCTCATGATGGTGACATTGCACATGGGTTGGTCAGGCTACGACCAAATTATCTTACTTATGTTGTCATGATGTACTCTTATAAGAGTCAAGTATGTATGACCTAGGGTCTTTGAGTCATTTACTTTTATATGAACTCGCTTATGTATTATGAACCCTATGTTGGGTCTTATGTTAGAGCCTATGTGGCCCATGGACTAGAGATGTATCTTGGGTTTTATTTACCTATGAAATCTTCCGCTGTGTTTTATGTTATTGAACTTTATTATTATTACATTTTCCGCTGTAATGTTTTATGAAATTAGGTTATGTAAGTAACGTCGCCTAGGGTTCGGCAATTAAATTGGGGCCAAATTTTGGGGACGTTACATTAATCTCCAAAAAGAAACCTAGTTGTCAACTCCTTTCTTCTCCACCAAGAAAAGCCTAAGGCTAGAATATTTAGAGCCCTATTCTTTATGGTGGCTATATTTTAATATCAACAAAAGAAAGATCAAGGTTTCTATAAAAAAGGAGTAGAAGACCTAGAGGCTTCTAAATGATGAAGAATGAATTTTAGATCTAAAATTCAAAAGTATGTAAATGGGATCCAAACCTCTCTTTCTCCTCTCAATGATGTTTTATTTCAATTGAGACTTTTAAAAACACTCTGCTCTTGATAGAGATTTTGATTGAGGGTTGTATGATTTATGTTGCATAATCTGTTAAATTTGTGAGTGTCTTGTAATAATTATTAAAGTAGGTTTTACTTATTTAAAAATTACAAATAATATATGGATGGAAAGCTCTCGAAGTTTAGTTTACAGTTCAATTTGTTTCATCTAATTTGAAGATGCATTAAAATAGTTATTATCCAAATATCAGACTACTATCATGTTGTCTCAAGTAATAGCGAGTCGAAATTGTAAAAAGTATCATAAATTAAAAATACTGAATTATGATTTGAAATTTATTCACAGGTTAAAGTTATATTTCTGTGAAAATTGGAATCATTTGAAAATAACATGTATAAATTAAGTTATTAGTATTTTAGTATCTACTACTAGAAAACTATGCAGAGAATAGATTCTGTTAGTTGTATGAATTTGGGGAAAATACTTGAATCTTGATAATGAATGGAAATTACATGTCTAATATATTCTATGATGCATAGATGCTAAGAGATCATATCTGCAATATTTGTGATGTTTTAGATTATTTTTATTGGAGTTTTAATCTCAAAATTTGAGAATTTCGATTGAAGATCGGAGTTCCAGGATGCTGTGATGGTCATGCTAGGTCCTGGAATAGCCGTGACTGAAGATGGGTGAAATAAGTATTCTGTCATAACCGTGACAACTAGGTCACGACCGTGGAAGATTCAAGTCCAAAGCTTGATGTTCAAAATCGTTCCCTAAGGGAGCACGGTCGTGATAATGACTTGGCACGGCCATGACACTCTAGTCACGTCTGTGACCGTATGAGAATGAACTATAAGGCCTCGATCACGGGCGTGATGCCACAGTCACGGTCGTGACCAACCTGAAATGAAAGCCAAGTTATTTTAAATCTATTTCTTTATGTATATAGGTTATGTATGGATGTGTATTAGTGTATATGACACATAGATACACGTAATGCATGTTCAACCATAATTAGGCTAAAAAATGAAGAATGATTGATGTATTGCCCATTGATGTTGAGAAGCAAAGTCATGCACCTAAGCCCGCGAAGTGAAGTCCTGCTTGTGTGTGTGCTTCTCAAGGAACAAATTCCCTCATCATAAAGTGTGTGTATTCCCTGAAATAAAGTCCCTCGCTATTATAGTGTGCGTATTCTTAGAAATAAAGTCCCTCACTATTATAGTATGTGTATTTCTTGGAATAAAGTCCCTCACTATTAGGATGTGTGTGTTCTCAAGGATGTGGCCTAGCTAGCCAATGTGATGATGTGATATGATTCTTTCAAATATGTTAAGATCAAAGATGTTATAAGATAAAGTAAAAATGAAAGTGAAGTTAACTTCAAAGTACCTTATAACAAAGAAAGAATGTTAAAATGATGATGATGAACTAAAGATGGAAAGTAAAGTTCTACACTTATATATGTACCTCAAGACTTAAGCCTGAAAAGTAAAGTTCTGCATCTGTGTATGTACTTTTCAAAGAACAATGTCCCTCGTCATAAAGTGTGTGTATTCCTAAAGATGACTAGGAATAAAGTCCCTCACTTATATGATGTGTGTATTTCCTAAGATATGACTTATGATATGAAATAAAAGTCAAGAGAATATTATGTGTTAAAGATGAAGGATGAAGATAAACACATGAAGGATCACATAATAAAGAAAGAAAAGAAGAATGAATGAAGATCCAAAGGATTATAAAGCAATCCTGAGGAGTTGTAAAGTATGAAAGAAGTTAAAATGTAAAGATTAAGGAGTTATGAAGAAACTCCCAGGATGTACATGACTATGAAAGTGTAATGAATGTTAAGTTATGCCATGAATGTTTTATGAATGATATGAATGTATGGTTTTATTGTATAATACTTGCAAATGATGGATATGAAGTAAACAAGTATGACATGATGTCTATATTTTATGAATGTTAGTATGATGTAATGTCATGTAAGGTTCATGATATAGTTCATGACATGCATGTTCATATGTTATTGTTATTTTGATGATGATGCATCGCATGTAGTATCATGTGGCATGCATGACCTTTACATATTCTAATTGGGAAATCCTATACTCTAGATTCGTGCAGGTAATTAAGATTAAGTGATTGATGGTAGCTCAAGCTCATGATGAAGTGTTGCATATGCTTAGGGTTTAATAAGTCTATGATTCTAGATGAACATTGAGACTAAGAATGTACCGAAGGTTGTAAGCATTTAATGTCCTATGGCATAACAATTGTTACATGACTAATAGAAAGTTTTTGTTTATGTTTTTAGGAAGATGTTGAAGTCTTTCGTTGTTAAGTGAAGTATGGCAAACGGGATAACAGTGCGAAATTTTCCTAAATGCCCAAAACTTTTAGAGTGAATTTTGGGTCATTACAAGATAAATTTAATTCCTCAAAAATAAATTGAAAGCTTTCTAGTTTGCTTTCGTTACAAACTTCAGTTTTTGTAAGCAAACTAAAAATATTTACATGGATATTTCTTGTATTCCAATATATATGATGTGTCTAATGCCCTCAAAAGTGATTTTAAACTTTACTTTTCTTGACTATAATTTCCTTTTTAGTTTTCTCCAAATAGTAAATGTAACACCTGGATATATTAAAAAAACTCAAATCAAATTAAAACAAATCAAATTCCTATTGAGAGTACAAAACTTACCAACTTAAGAGGATATAACAAACTTATCCTCTCTATATAAACTACCTCCTTTCTACCTCAACAAAATTTGTCCTAGCCGTCAAACCCCTCTCACGTCCCCCTCTCATGTGCCATGTCTAGGAGTTCAAGTGTAACATCCTAGAATTTGACACCTGACGAAATGTCCTTTGTTATTGTCTCTAGTCATTCTTTGACTCTTTTGTTGACCCAAATGGTCAATAAGAGTGACACGTAAGCGGAAAACTTAAATGAAACTAATACAACAATAATATAAGGAAAATGCGAAAGCTAAATGAATAAAAGGTACATCAAACGTCTCAAGACAAGGAATATAAATGTCCATGCCATAATACAATAATAATAGGTCCCATAATAGTCCAATTAGAACTCAATATAAAGAAATGTTGAAGATTCCAATTAGACTCTAGGATAACCATGTGCACATGCCATCCGAACTATAATCGTCGCACACATATAAACTTCGCACACATCCATATCAAGTACCTATGGGGATCACACAGAGGAGCAAGCTCAATCATTAGCATAAAGCTAAGTGTGAGTTCGCATAGATCATAAGATAGTTCCATTAGAATAGGCATGAAGCAAAACATATAAATCGGATATGAGAAAGGATCATAATGAGGAATCAATAATAAAGTCGTGAACTTCATGCCCTTTTCATTTTATTTCTTTTTTATATCTGTGTTCATGTTCATAGTTCTTGTTCATATTCATGTTCATATGGACAAAGTTCTTTCATTCATATTTTGGTCATTCATGTTCTTTCATCTCATTGGTAACTTGGAAGAGCTCTCCACATTTAGATAATACCATTGCAGAAACAGAAGTGTGCAACTATCTAGACCATGATGGGCCAGTGGGAGATCAAGATCAGTGCCATGGTCAGCTCCATCGGGCAGGATGATCTTGCGCAAGGCGAAAACATACGTAGGGAGGAACTCCCATCTAGATAGGGCAAGTGGTAACTCTCCATCATGTCTTATAATTCATAAGCCTCTCTTTCAATCACGTGATCGATCAAGGTTATAGGGAGAAAAGTGGCTCTTGTTCATTCTTAATCAATTGGACAGAAGCTTAACAAATCAGGAGAGTTTCGGTTAGAGTCATATTCTTTCTATCCACATATCGGACGCCCGAAAGTCAAGCGGCCATCCGGTTGAGGTTCATTTTTAATGTTCTTCGGTCGATCGAAAGGTGAGCGGTCGTCCATTCTGTAATCGTTCTTCAATTGTTCCAAGACTATATATGATCGATTCAAAGACTATATATGATCGATCGAACGAGAGGAGGTTCGGTCGTCCTTTATATCATGAGAACATTCTTAGACTTTCGATTGAGAGTTTCGATCGGTCGAAATTGGGCCGATCGTCCACTTGGAATAGTGTCATTTTCTTCCTCAATCGGTCAGATTTCTTCATTGACTATCGAAAGTTCTTCCGACGAGATAATCCAGATCGGTCGCCCAAAACAATTTCGATCGACTGACCAGTTATCATCGCCATTACCGAGTTTCGACATTTTCTAGTTCAGTCATCCAAAGGAGCTTCAAACTTTTGTTCTGGTCCATATCAATAATTCGATCGAGTTTTGGACGTCTGATATGGCATGTTGCTATATGTTGTCGAGCTGAATTGGACGCCCAAAAGGGTTTTGGCTGTCCCCTTCAGTTCGACAGAACCGCATGTCATTACGGAATCCTTCCATTTTCAATCAGTTTTTTTTTCAATACAAGCATAGATCTAACACTAATTAACGAATTACCTAACACACAGCATGATTCAGAGGCATGTCAAATCATAAATATCATTTTGAACGTATCGCTTATATCATTTTTCTTCTCATGATAAAGCTTGTCGATTTCTTGTCTTTAACATAAAGTGATTTCCATGTTCCTCTTAATTCCAATCAATAATTTCTATCAATATGATGACATGAAATGAATCACCAAGTAACTATCTAAATCGTGCACTAACATGTCTACATATTCATCATATTAACACTCATATCAAGTATGCAATCATTCGGACGAACTAATAAAGAGTAACTTAGATTCTGATTTCATAAGAACCTTAAGGAATGCTTACTACCCATTCTAGCACAAGTCTTAAGCCTAACAAGATCCTTAGAACATGCGAAATTCGCCTGGAAACAACCTCATGACCCATATCCCGAAAACACACCCTTTTTGCCATGCTTTGTGGTTCATCCTTGTCGAAATCGAGCTCTAGCTTCTTCCCTCTCCTCCTATGTTACTTGAGCCCAAGGAACCTACTGGAGTCACTCTGCTATTTTTTGGCTGAGACCAAATAGAGAGCACGAGCAGAGAAAAAAAATGGAGAAGATGAGGAAGAAGAAATGAAAGAGAGAGAGAGAGAGAAAGAGAGAAGAGGTGGGCTTTTAAAGGTATAATGGTGGGGGTTTTAATGGTGGGTGTTTCATGGCTTTTGATTTTCAAAGATAATGGCTTCATGAGTTGCAAATCTGTGGAAGTAATGGGAGTGTAATGGGGGAAAGAGAGAGAAAAGATCAAAATTGATCGGCTTCTGTCCGCTGCACTTTTGGGCGCCCGAAAGTGTTTCGATCCTCCGATAGTGTGTCGGCTGAGTTGTCGACTTCGTCGTGACATCGGACGCCATTTTGTTTTCGGTCGCTTGAAAGTCCAACATCAACAATTAATAGAAGTTCTAATTTTTTTGTCAAAAATTCGGTGTGTTACACCAGGAACACATCGCCAGACATTAGAGAAATCATTGGAGACTAGCCCGAGCGAACCAAGGTGAGCAGCAACAATAATTGGCCTTCTTCTTCTTATTTTCGGCGGCTGTTTTATTAACCAATTTCTCTTTGTTTTTTCCATCAAATCGTACAACGGATGAACGGGAGCATGGGAGAAGGGCCTTCGAGGTTAGGGGTTCATCTGGAATGGTCGATGATGAGGACAAATGAAACGAACCCCAAGAAAAAGAGGAAAATCATAGGGAAAGCGATCGGCGGTAGGTGGATTGTTGGATCAACCTTTGAATCATTTTTAACAATAGATTCATAGTTCCATAGTGTTTTCTCCTATCTATCATGCATCGTTCCATGTATGTATGATCGTTCCTAAGAGGTTTATTCTGACGAAGTCGCGTGGCAAATCGTGAAGTCACGAATACAATTTCGCCAGAATCACAGAACCCGGCTTGGGTATGACCACTATCGGGTATAATCGATGTAGAGCTCAACCCGGGCTCCCCGTCACCCGACCCGTGTCGTCGCCTATGTGCATACAGACACCGAAACCTTGCTCGGGTTCCATTGAACCCGACCCGAGTTCCGGCAAAGACATGCTCGCATGTAATTTGAGTTCGAGTTATAGTCGATCCGGGTTGGGCCGAAGCATCGGCCATTAATGAACTCGGCTTGAGTTAGACTCAACCCGACCCAAGTTCTACCGAGATGTAATTATGTTATGTGATGTTATTTTATTATTATTTTAATGTTAATTCATGATATCTTTCATCCGATTTCACTGACATATTGGTCCATAGTATAGCATCGCATTGCATGATCAGAAGTCCCAACCTAGTAAAAGCGAAAACATAATTAATTAATAAAGATAAAAGTTTGGGTGTCCATGTTATGGATTGACGGGAGCTCATGGCATTATTTTTTTATTGCATTGTTGGGACATCGTCTCTGCCTTGTCCTCGTCCATGATTTCTTCCCATTGTGTGACGAAAGAAGATACCATCCCCTATAGCGAGAATGGCTTGCCATGATGTGCACAATCATTGGCCTCATGGTACCTCATTGCAACCAAAATGCTCATTGATAACATTGCATAAATGACATTGATTAAGAGCATTGACTAGCCTTTGATGGCACATTGATCTCACTCAGAGCATTGTATTGTTTGAACTTATCAAGAGCATAGCATTGACCTACTATATTGATCCTTATATAGCATGGCATTCCATTGATTATCCCGTTGATACTTATGCCTATTTGACCCATGCTTATGTATTGATTATCCGTGGCTGCGAAGCTCAAGGATTATTGTGTTCCCCTACATTGATCCTGCAAGTAACAGCTAATGATGTTCGTGATGGTCCAGTGAACATGGAGTGTCTTAGTGTTATTTTTCATTAGTTGTTTCCATTGTTTAGATACTTTGAATCCATGTTATTAGGCTTCCATTCTATTTTTATGTTTAGTGATGTCATAGCTACTTTTGAATTATATTAAATATTATTATTTGGACTTCAACTTTTATTACTATTTTTATTGGTGTTATATTAAGTCTTCCACTTTCATTATATTCTCGTCAAAGGATCGGTCAAAGTCAAGGTTTTAGTCAAGGTATAGCATTCTTAGTAGCGACTCTCAGATTGGATCTTGCCACGTGACAAGAGCGATTTGAGAATGTTACATTTATGGTATCAGAGCTAGACATGGGGACTCTCTTGATGTCCCCGAAGTACTTAGAGTACCTAGAGTCCCATGTGCACATATCATGAACAAGTCATTGCACCATCTGAACCAATCAACTAAGAATCATTGCATTTGTTTCCATCGATTTTCATTGATTATTCCTATAATGACCAGACGTAGCGCTGTTGGACATGTCCATGGAGCCAATGCCCAAGAAGGAAATGCCACTGAGAACACTAAGACTGAGCGGAGAGGTAGATGTCATGGTCATGGACACGAGCAGAGAGCCTAGCACTCAGAGGTACAACATGACTATCAACACTATCACTATCAACACCACGATCACCTCGTTAGGACTATCACTATGACTATATTGGTGATAGAGAGACATTGCTGCTGCCACCATCACTATCAACACCACGATCACCTCGTTAGGAGTTTCCACGATATGTAGTGTCTTCTGAGGACACTATCCAGGCATTTTTTTAAGCTTCAATGGCGAGGGAGAAGTCGACAGACTGAGCGTTGGATCCTCAGAATGATGAAAAAGTTTACACTCATGAGATGCGCTGAGGATAGAAAAGTCTTATATGCTGCAAGTTGTCTAACTGACCGCCCTTTGAGTTGGTGGAGAACCGTTAGAGACACCAAGTTTCATGACCAAGAAGTGATTCCCTAACAAAAAAAATTATGAGGCATTTGAGGGACGTTTTTCCTCCAAATACCAACATATTTAGAAGCAATGGAAGTTTCTGGCATTGAACCAAGGCCCGATGATAGTTGAGGACTACCACATTAGATTTGTGCAGCTAAAAAGGTACAATATTCTGAGTATGAGTGAAAGCTTGAGGGCAGACCAGGTCGCGCAAGGCCTGAACCCCACCATTAAGAAGAACACATTATTTGGCCATTGCAAGACTCTAAAGGACAGGATGAAGCTGACCATGATGGAAAGGGATTAGAGAGAACAAGAGGAGCTTAAATAACTCAAAGGCAAAGCACCAGTACGTCCCATTGAGCAGTACCAGCAGAGGTGGGATAATCGTCACTCAGCCAAAGGACTAGAGCGATGTGATAATCATCGTAATAATCGTCAAAGGTCGTATCCTCCTCGTAATGCTCCTCCACCGAAATAGCAACAACCACAGAGATCTCCTCAGCAAAGGAATCATCCATCACTATAGAATCGCCCTCCACATATGGGAAATAAGACATTGTGTCATAACATTGCATTAAATAATGGAAGAATTTCATAGAATGTTAATCAATGTTTATAGTCATTGCAACAGTTGCCGCCTCTATGGCAACCACCTGCTCAGCATGAAGGTGCTTGCGATGAACCATCCTGGGAGTATAGGAGGAAGACTAATGCATGCATACATTGCGGTGGATTCGACCACTACATCCGTAACTACCTAGACCATCGAAGGGATGGTAGACATCAAAGAGGCCCGAGAGGCGGGAATGCATCATCCAAGGCCGCGCTTACAACATACAGAATGATGCAGAGTATAATGATGTTGACATCGTCAAAGGCACTCTTATTATCTTTGAACTACCCGTTATTGTTTTGTTTGACTCAGGTGCCACACACTCTTTTATATTTGTTAGCTACGTTAAGACATTGAACCTTCCACTCACTAATATGATGTGTCGCATGAATTTGACCACACTTATGGGCGCTCTTTATGTTATGAGATATATTGCTAATGCTCCGGTCACCGTGAAAGGTAAAGAGTTTTTTTTTGCATATTTGGTGGTTATTACCCATGATCGATTATGATGTCATCTTAGGTATGGACTGGATATCCCACCATGATGTCTCATTGTTATGCAAGAAGAAGCAGTTGGTTATAAACACATAAAATGGCCCACTAGTCATAGTCAGAGGTATTCCCCCGAGAGAATGAAAGATGTTTATAACCGCAATGCAAGCATAAAAAAATGCTTAGAAAAGGATACAGAGAGTACCTAGCAAGTTTTATCGGTACTGAGTCCACTCCGAAGGATCTGCATCAGCTAGACGTTGTCCGTTAATTTTTGGATGATTTCTAGAGGACGTCTCTAGATTACCATCTCAGAAGGAAATTGACTTCAACATCGAGCTAATACTAGGGACCGCCCCTATATTGAAAGCACCATATCATATGGCATCGACAGAGAAGAATGAGCTCAAGAAGAAAATACAAGACCTACTGGACAAATGTTTCATTCGACCGAGTGTTTCACTATGGGGTGTACCAGTCCTATTCGTAAAGAAGAAAGACAGGTCACTCAGATTGTGCATTGACTATAGATTGATAAATAAAGCCACTGTCAAGAACAAACCCCCACTCCCTCACATTGATAATCTCTTTGATCAGTTATCCAAAGCATCATTTTTTTCAAAAATAGATTTGCAGAGTGGCTATCATTAGCTCAGAGTAACTGAAAAAGATGTACTGAAAATTGCTTTTCGGTCCCGGTATGGCCACTATAAGTTCTTCACCATGTCTTTCGAACTAATAAATGCCCCACGATATTTATGGATCTCATGAATAAGGTATTCAGACCTTATCTTGCTCATCATCATCTTTGTCGATGATATCATGTTCTATTCATCGAGCCCAAAGGAGCATCGACAGCATCTTTGAATTGTGTTGGAGACATTGAGGCAGCATAAGCTCTATGCTAAACTATTCAAGTGTGAGTTTTGACTGAAAAAAATAATGTTCCTTGGACACATCGTATCAAAGCAATGTATTTCTGTAGATCCCGTCAAAGTAAATTGATCACAGCCGAAGAATGTCAAGAAAATTTGTAGCTTCTTTGGACTGGTAGGCTATTACCGTCGATTTATCAAAGATTTATCCAAGATAGCAGCACAATTGACAAATCTTACAAGGATAGGAGTAAAGTACATATGGTCCTCGAAATGCGAGTAGAGTTTTTAGAGCTGAAGACTCGATTGACGATGGCACCAATACTTACCATTCCATCTAGTAGTGGTGAGTATGCATGTAGTGTACAACGATGCATGTGGCACATGACTCGGCTATATACTTATGCAGCATGGTAAAATGGTTACTTATGCTTCGACATCTCAAGAAGCATGAAGTCAACTACCCTACACATGACTTGAAACTAGTTGCAGTGGTATTTGCACTAAAGTTATGGCGCCACTATCTCTACGACAAGACATTCGAGGTCTTTACTAACCATAAGTGTCTGAAGCGCATCTTTGATTAGAGGGATCTGAATTTGAGGCAGCACAAGTGGCCAAAATTTTTAAAGAATTATGAATTTGCAATTAATTACCATTTTGGTAAAGCGAACTCTTTAGCAGATGCAGTGAGCCGCAAGTGGGAAGGATCATTGGCATATGTGAGATTGTGAGAACACGGGCTACTCTTGAAGAATTCAACCAGTGCAACCCCTGGGCATAATGGGGCATTGTGGATGGTACGTTAATTGCACTCCAATTTAATAGACAGAATCTTCGCAGCTTAGCATTCTGACGCAGAATACTCTCACTTAATCAAGAGATTCCAGCATGAGCAAACTGACTTCAAAGTTTCCATTGATGAGGAACTCAAGTACCAGGGACAACTATGTGTTCTGAATGATGCAGCTCTCAAGCGAGAAGTTATGGACGAGTGTCATAAATTAGAGTTTGCCATACACCCCGACAGCACAAAGATATATAAGGACGTACAATGTAGTTTCTGGTGGAATGATATGAAAAGGGAGATAGCTTATTATCTCTCCAAATGCATAGCGTGTCAACAAGTGAAGATAGAGCACTAGAGACCTTGTGGATGGTTGAAGTCCTTAGGAATTTCATAATGGAAGTGGGAGAAGATTAGTTATGGACTTTGTGTCATAATGCTATTTGGGTAATCGTGGACTGATTGACGAAGAAAGTCCACTTCCTCCCCATCAAATGAAAATTTAGAGCTTGTTGGATCTATATGTTCAGGAGATCATCCAACTTCATGGAATTCGAAAGTCCATCATTTTGGATCATGATCCTAGATTTACGATCAGATTTTGGAAAAAATTATAAAGGGCCTTCGGCGCAAGGCTCAACTTCAGCACTACATTTCACCCACAGATGGGCAATCAAAGCATACCATTTAGACACTTGAGGATATGTCGAGGGCTTGCACATTGGATTGACATGGGAGTTGGGATGAGCATCGTCCCCTATTGAGTTCTCCTATAATAATAGCTTCCACTCGAGCATGGGCATGACACCTGATGTGAAATAATATGTAATAATGCAATTGTTAGCAAGTGCACTAGTCGCATCAAGTAATAAAGTGTATAATAGAATTGTCGATCCCACGAGTAACTATCTAAATCAATTCTATCCTAAAGATCTACTAAGAGAATGAAAAGGATTTTGTGTTGTAAAACATAAATAAAAAAGTTGCATAAGATAAATGATTGACAATTAAAAATAAAGTGGTGATGAGCCTTAGGAAATACTAGAACCAATCCTAGAGACGGTCTAAGAGTACAGGCATTGATCTCTCTAGACGAGTAAATCAAATTATCTAAACTCCTAATAAGACTACTAATCGCAAATGATGAGTCAATTATTAATTTCACAGAAAGTTAAGATCCAAGAATCTGTAACTCTTACATTATTATTCACCCACAAATCTGGACAGAAAAATAAATCGCATAAAATTCAGCACAAACGACGAGTTACCGAATACATGTTATATATGCTTCAACTTAAAATTAAAAGATCAATTATCAATGTAATAATAAATTCTGAAACTAATCACTCCTCTTACAAGTTTGTAATCTAATCTTAAAAATCAATTTTACTTATCAAAAAGCAATGAACTCAGCATATATAATCAAAAGAAATTGAATCATTTAATTAACTTAACTAAGAATGAGGTCCAAATAGCCTCCCTTTTTAAAACAAATATGAAATCTCTATTACGGAACCAATGAACTATGAAAATTCGGTCAACACTGTCTTTGTCATTTGATCCAATAGCATTTCGTTAGATAGGAACATATTTGATAACTACTGATAACTCTCGAATGGACTATTAGAACGGAAAGATCCATTAGATAATGAACTATTGCTTATAAGCCATCTCTGGGTTTGAATCAACAATTCGAAGTGCTTTTCTTGCATATTCTTGATTAACCAACGTTTATATATAGATGTAGGAGGATTTGTTTGGGAAGTCATAAGCCCCTTTGGCATCTCTTCATCTGCAAAAAATTCTCGGCGTGAAAATACAGAGACAAAGGGCTGATCTTTGAATAGGAAAAAGAATGAATCTGCAGGGTCCCAAATGAATTGGCTTATTCGAAAAAGCCTTGTTCTTTGGAGGATCTATCTTAAAAAGCATCCAAACATATAATGGAAGAATGAATTGCAGCCTCCAGAAGCTCTGAACAACCGCACAACCCAATCAACGAGTTATTGTATGATCCTTCTCCTTCGGTGACCTTCTAGCTTCAAAATTTCTTCTCAACAATAATGCATGATTTTCCAAGATTCAAGCATGAATTTCCATGTCTCTAAAGTCTTCTATTTATAACTTTACTGGTTCCGATAAATTTTGATAAGTTGAGAGTCTAAAAGTTATCAAATAATAATTTTGATTTAGACTCCTTCTTGACTTGAAAATATCATAATTTATCTTCAATTTCGAACCCTTATCATCAACTTTAACTTCTAGAAAGTTGAGCATCGCCTTGGAATCTCGATCCGATCAAAATTCATTCAAAAAAATCAACGATCAGCAAAAATCAGCACACTTAATGACCCATAATGAGATGTTCACGGCCAAATCCAACTCTAATTCAGAGTATCTATATAGTTGTCATGGCCCGTAACAAGGATGTAACGGGTTGTAACTCGGGAAAATTTGATGTTTAGCTTTTGTATGGTCCATGTTCATCTCCTTACGACTCGTAAGTTATGACTATTATAACGCTTACCGTCTGTAATTAATTTAACCTAACTTCAATTGCTTCTATACGGGCTAATTCGCAAAGGTCGTTATATCCTTTGTTGTTATGGGTCGTTACTACTGCATTACGGTGCGTAACATTTCTATCAAAATCTTACGATTATTCTGTATGCATCTTGATGGCCGTTAACAACATGTTACAACCGATGATAAAGGCTGTTGAACTCTGATACGAGTCGGGAAATCCATATGACGACCCGTTATATACTCATTCGACTGAGATTTTCATTATATGATACTTGCGATAAATGTATTACGACCCATTATATGTTTGACTTTATTCCACGATGGTTCTATGAGTGCCGTGAAGACATTATGATGGTCTATAAACTAATTTCTAATGTGCGAGTATATTTTTGTGAGATCTGTTAGTTCTCCATCATGGTTCGTGTCTTCAACGGGCAGGATCATTAGAATGCTATTACGATCGGTGATGAATCATAGCGCATCCGATATCCTTTCTGTAAGGACCGTGAGAACACTATAATGCCCCGTGAAAGTGACCTCCTAGCCATGATGCTGGAGTTACGACCCTCTCCTTTTGAGGTTGATTTCTTCATCCTTTTCCGCTCCAAATATTTTTCTTCGAGATTTTCCACCAAATTAAGATATTTGTCTTGCAAAATAACATATACCTAGGTAGTCGGAGAGTTCAAGAATATAATTGTAATAAATAAAACAAATTGATGCATGCCATGAAAAAATTACGAAAATAAACCTAAATGGAACTCAAATTAAATGTTGTAAAATGCATGCATCAACACCATTTAAGGCGTTGTATGGGAGACCATGTCAATCACTGGCTCATAGGAATGATGTTGGAGAAAGAAAAGTAATGGTAAAGGAAGAAGTGTTAGAAGCACAAAAGTATGCTGACAAACTGGGGCTGATTAAAGAGAGCATGCATGCTACTCAATCCTAGCAAAAACGTTATGCAGGCAGAGGTGGATATGAGTAAATCTTCCAGGTTGGCGATAAGGTAATGCTGAAGATCTCTCATATGAAAGGAGTTATGAGATTCAACAAGAAAGGAAAGTTGAGCCCCCACTACATAGACCCTTTTGAGGTACTTGAACTTGTTGACGACGCAACATGTAGATTGGCACTGTCCCCTTCTTATGGGCAGGTGCATAATATTTTTCATGTATCCATGTTGAGGAGATATAAGCACGATGATGCCAACGTAATCAGATATGAAGAGCCGAACCTAAAGGAAGACATCACCTATGAAGAGCAACAAAGAAATATTAGAGTATAAGATTCAACAACAAAGAAATAGACATGTACCGATGGTTACAGTCGCATGGAGCCACCATCGAAATGCTGAGGCTACATGGGAACTTGAGTAAGAGACGCGCGAACAGGTAAGCCTCTACTTCATCCGTAAATTCGAGGACTCGGGCATATTAAAGAAGACTCAAATTAGATTCCTATTGGGAGTCCAAAACTTGCCAACATAGGAGGATATAGAAAACTTATCCTCCCTATATAAACTATCTCCTTTCTACCTCAACAAAGATTGCCCTAGCCATCAAACCCCTCTCACGTCCCCCTCTCGTGTGCCACATCCAGGATTCCAGGAACACATCGCCAGAGATGAGCCCAAGCGAACCAAGGTGAACAACAACAATAGTTGGCCTTCTTCTTCTTGTTTTCGACCGCTATTTTCCTAGCCGATTTCTCTTCATTTTCTCCATCAAATCACGCTATCACTAGAATGAACGAGAGCAAGGGAGAAGGACCTTCGAGGTTGGGGGTCGACGAGAACGAATAAAATGAATCCAAAGAAACAAAGGAAAACCATAGGGAAAGTGAACAAAGGTAGGTGGTTCGTTAGATTTTTAAAAAAATTGGATTGATTTTAAAAATATATTCACATGTTTAAGGACCCACTTAGAGCCATAGTGTTTTTGTCCTATTTGCCATGCATCTTAGGTTTATTTCGACAAAATCTTGTGGCAAACCATGAAGCCGCGACTACGATTTCGCCAGAATCACAAAACCTGACCCGAGTTTGAAAAACTCGGCCTGGGTATGACCATTATTGGGAAGAATCGATGCAGAACCTGACTCGGGTTCCCTGTCGCCCGACCCGCGCTGTCGTTGACATGTGTACAAACACCGAAACTTTGCCTGAGTTTCGGCATAGACATGCCAGCATGTAATCCGAGTTCGAGTTATACTCGGATAGGGTTGGGCCGAAGCATCGACCATTAATGAACCCTGCCCGAGTTAGACTCAATCCGGCCAGGGTTTTGTCTAGATGTAATTATGTTATGTGATATTATTTTATTATTAATTTAATGCTGATTCATGATATCTTTCATTCGATTTCACTGACATATTGATGCATAGTATAGCATCGCATTGTATGATCAGGAGTTCGAACCAAGGTGAAGATGAAAACATAATAAATTAATAAAGATAAAAGTTTGAGTGTCCATGTTACGAATTGACGAGAGCTCATGGCATTGTTATTTTCATTGCATTATTGGAGGCACGATTTCTTCCATCGTGTGATGAAAGAGGATACCCTCCCTATAGCAAGAATGACTTGAGGTGATATGCACAATCACTACCTCATGAAGTACATGATACATCATTTCAACCAAAATGATAGCATTGACTAGCCTTTACATTGATCTCACTGAGAGCATTATATTGATTGATCTTGATCTTTATATGGCATTCCATTGATTATCTCATTGATACTTATGCCTATTTAACCCTGATGTATTGTTAATGTTTATTAGTGTATTATCCACCTATTGGGTTACGAAGCTCACGGATTATTATTTCTCCTGCATTGATCCTGCAGGTAATGATGATAATCAAGGGTGTGATGACATTCGTGATGCTCCAATGCACATGGGTGTCTTAAGTGTTATTTTTCATTAGTTGTTTTCATTGTTTAGATACTTTGAGTCCATGTCATTAGACTTTCATTTCAGTGATGTCATAGCTACTTTTGAATTATATTAAAGATTATTATTTGGACTTCTACTTTATTGGTGTTATATTAAGTCTTTCACTTTTATTACATTCTGATCAAAGGACCAGTCAAAGTCAAGATTTTAGTCAAGATATAATATTATTAGTAGTGATCCTTAGGTTGGATCTTCGCACGTGACAATGGCGATTTAAGCGTGTTACAAAAAAAGAAAAGAAAAGAATATATATATATATATATATATATATATATATTCATGAAACCAAATAATCAAATAGTTTTACTTTATTTAGATCTGGTTATAATAGATTTAAATTTATAAAAAATTGGAAACTTAGTTAGAGTTAGTTTATTTTTGAAATATTATTATGTACTTAATGATGGTATCCCTTTTTTAAAGAAACATCATATTCCCTTTTTTAATTAATAAGATAAAAAAATATATAAATTACATAAAAAAGTTCTTAAATAAAAATATATTTAAATTATTCATAAATTTTTAGTCCGATGATTAAAAAATAGAGGGCACAATTTTTCTCCTTTTCAAAAAGGAACACCTACGTTTTATCATATTGAAATAATGATTAATGACGAGGTCGTTCATTTATGCACTTTAATTATGATTTCTGTTCAAGTATTACAGTATAAGATGTCATGCATTTTAAGTGTGACTTCTGGTCATTGAATCTTAAATTTGTATAGTACATAATTACAGTTAAAGTAAAATGACAAATTTGCATGCCAAGACACATCTCTTACATGTTTGTATATCAATAATTATGGCATAATAATATACAAGGATCGTTTATTCATTTTCCAATCTAAAGTTGAGCAATTAAATGATTTTTTCCTGGATAAAGAAATTAAATGAGAATTTAAAAAACATAAAGATAACGATTTAAGTGAAAGTTGTAGTAGGCCCATGAGCCTTCTTCTATAACCTATAAAAAATTGGAGGGTCTTTTGAAACTAAATGGGCCGGGATGGAAGTTTCCTTTTAATTTAAGTAAATCGTAGAAAAAAAAAACATCAGGAAAAAAGGAGCACTCCGCCGCTCGCTTCAGTCACCGTGCCGTCTTCCACCGCCTCATCTCGTCTTCCCCCTACCCTCATCTCATTCCAACGCCGCCGCCGCCGCGGCCGCTGCCTTCCTGTCCCATCGCCTCCCCGCCTCTCTAGCTGCAGGAAGGAAGTTTTCTTGGCCGGAGTGATCAAAGAATAGAAAGAGATGGTTTTCGGGCAAGCGGTGATCGGGCCCCCGGGCTCAGGGAAGACCACCTATTGTAACGGCATGTCTCAGTTCCTCAGGCTCATCGGCAGGTACTGCTACTATTTATTGACTATGCAGATGTATTGTTCTTCTTCTTATTCATTTAAACTCCAAAATTCAAGGTGTTTAGTGAAGAAACATTTGGAATGAATTTGAAAATAACCTAAGTAATAAGTGCTTTATTCTTAGTAAACAACAACAACAACAAAGCCTTATCCCACTAGGTGGGGTCGGCTAAAAGGTATTCATTCTTTATTCTTAGTAAGTTGAGCAATTTTTAAGTTAAAAGGTATTCGCCCTAAGCTAGCGATTGTTTCTTCATTCTATCCTCTGGTTTCATCGTTGTTAATAACGAGTGCTTATGCAAATATTCACTGCTTAGCATCTGTTTTTGCCAATGTTGTTTTTCTCATCTTAACATCTTCACTTCTTCAGGGTTATATATGATCTTTTAAGTTTCTAGAGAACTGATGTATTGTTTAATCAGACACCAAATATAAGTGTTTTAGTCAAGAAACACTTGGAATGAGTTTGAAGGTAACAAGGTCTTGGTTAATTTGTAAGTCTCCGGTTTTTGCAGCATTTCAGCGGTTTTATGGTGCAGTATAATGGGAAGTAGATATGTACTGTATTCACTAATAAAGTAGCTCTTCCATGCAGGAAAGTGGCAGTTATCAATTTGGATCCTGCAAATGATGCTTTGCCGTATCCTTCCATCTTCAATTATAATCTATATCTTGGAATCAGCAAAAGAAAATATATTTATACTTTTCCTCAACAAATATAGATATGAATGTGCTGTGAACATTGAGGACCTCATTAAACTTAGTGATGTGATGGCTGAACATTCTCTTGGTCCAAATGGAGGTAAAATATATGGCAATGTTCTCAGATTTTGAGGATCATTAGCTGCATACTCTTGCGATACTTGACCATCTTTAGCTGTTGTCATCTCATATATGATCAGGACTTATTTACTGCATGGATTACCTGGAAAAGAATATTGACTGGCTAGAGCTGAAACTGAAGCCCCTTCTGGATGGTCAGTTGTCTATCCCTTTATGGTATCAATTAATATATATTCCTCTAAGGCCTCACTACCGGTACCGGCAGCGCCACCCCACCTCCGGCCGTCCGCCACCCCCGACCCAGCAGTCCCTGCTAGCGGCGCCACTCCTCCTGTCTCTGGCGGCCCTCGCCGATGACACCACCCCGTTCACTGCCGGAGGCACCACCCCCGCCCCCAGCAGTCCCTACCAGCGGCACCACTCCCCGTTCTCGCCCATTGCGGCCATCATGCATCGTAGGGCACAATGCTCTACGGATGGATGACCTTCACGCGCCCTAGCGACACTTGGAACCGCCGCCATCCGACGCTTCACTGCTACAGATGCCTGCTAGTCGGCCACTCGCTCGCAGCTGCCCTGGACTGGCGCTGTCTTCGGTGCAGGGGGAGGGTCATCGGAAATCGTCCTGTCCCCGCGGTGCATCAGACAGGTTGCCTGCTACGTCTTTGGCCAGATCTTCTGCTACGGTAGCCTCGCCTTCGCACTTCACAGTCTCATGGTCACCTAAAATACAGCGAGGCATCAACCCCCTCAATCGTTGCATTGTTGGCGAAACCACAAGCTCCTGCCCTGACCTGGCGATGCTTCGCACTGTCGTTCCACCTGCTCGGCGGGGCTATGGCTGCTCATCCTGGGATCTCCACAGCAACGTGTGGCGCTACTATCACCCCTGACGAGCCTCTCGCCTCACTCCTGGATCAAGTGGCGACCATGGAGGGTAGAAGATGGCGTGACGACCTCCGGGTATACGTCTCTTGGTCGACATCCGCAGTCTCCCGCTCCACCTTCAGCGGCCGGAGGTTGTAATGGTGGTAGCGCGGCACATCAGCAACCCCATCGCCGTCGTTCTTCCTACACTTGGGTCCCCCGGATTTGTCGACCACGACGGTCGAGATCGATGTTCGCCCGGACTGTCCTCTGCCGGCGTCAGTGGTCCTGTGCTTGGGCGCTGGAAGATTTCTGCTCCATCTACAACTCGCCATGCGCGCCGCTTCATGGGCTGAGATGGTCGCCAGCAGAGTGTTGCCGTCGCTATCCCTGTTGGCGCTCAGTGAAGGTATCAGGAAGCAGGACTGCTGTAGGCGCTGGTTGTACACAGGCATCAAGAAGCAGGACGTCTGTGCATGCCGCTCGGATGTCAGAGCCATACCGCCATTCAATCACTCCAGCCTGGCACTGAACTGCAACACCAAACCCGGTCCAATCAAGCCCGGTCCGAGCTGCCGCAGTCACAGGCCCGGGGCCGAACCAAACTGTCGAACCCAAACCTCGCCTCTTCCACAGCTGGGTCCTCCCGCTGGTCAGCGACCTTTCTACAGCGAGCGGTCACGACTACCTCACCCTCTTCTCCGCTGAGATCACCTCTCCAAATACCACCCTCTTCACCCCACTCTGATCTCCGGCTCTCTCGATCGGGTTGTGCTTGACACCCAGTGGTAGCTGACAAATATCGGCGAGGGGTTGGCTTCCCTCCATTACCGACGCCGACGGTGCGCCGCTGCTAATATGCTGTCGCCGCCACCAATCCTGCCGCCAAAGATGCCTCTGTTGTCACCGAGGGCCGAGACATTGGGTTTGCCAGCCGACGTCCCACCTGCGGATGCACCTGAGCACCCCCTGTCCAGCGACTCATACCTGCCATCACCGTCGTCGCTCTTCTTCGCCGCCGCCAGTGGGCTTCTTAGCGGTTGAACTGCCGGCTATGCTGGCAGGTTCCTGAGGCACCACAACGAACAAGCCCCTCCTACTTGGGAGGGTTGACGAGGAGGACCACTTCGTGGCAGATGCGGCAGGGTTACAACATACACACCGGCGGCCCTGTCTACAATTGGTTGGAGGTCCGGTCACCTAGGGGAGCGACTCGACGAAGGTCCTCACGTGGAATGTGCGAGAACCGGACGACCTCGTCTGACGTCGGGTCCTAGGCCGTTATCTTAGGGAGTGAGAGGTTGATGTGACCTTTCTTCAGGAGACCAAGCTGGCCGATTGGAGCTTGGGGATATGGGCCCAAAGGCCATCGCATGTCTGAGCATCTTTCTCTTCATGCAGTGGGGTAGTCAGGTGAGCATTATTGGTTGGCGGTCAGATCTCCTATCGGTGGTGGACTTCTGGATGGTCCGTTTTTCAATGACTATTCACCTGCAGAGTTGGGGGGACAGTACCGACTACCTCATCTCCTGTGTATGCAGGCCGTGCTCAGCATCTTTGTGCAGCACCTTATGAGAGGAGCTTCGAGAGGTGCGCACCCACCTCTCAGACGCCCAGTAGTTGATTGGGGGAGACTTTATTGTCACACTTGACATGAGGATCGGCCCATCAGACAACAAGGGTGGGATGTCGACGTAGAGGAGTTTAAAGACTTCATTGATTCACAATCGTTGGTCGACTTTTTGGCCACCAACTGTAGATTCATACAGAGGAGCACAACCACACCATATGCTCAAGGATCGACTACTTCCTTGGTTCTCTAGAGTTAGCAGAGGCTCTCCAACTAGTGGACGTCCAAGCTCTTGTCGACCGGTCTCGGAACACTCCCCTCATGTGGTGGTCACAACGGTCAGGCACAACACTCCCTTTTTCGCTTTGAGCGATCATGGCTCTTAGAGGATGGTTTTTGCTAGTTAGTGGAATAGTGACATAGTGTGGTGGCTTCGGACTCATCAGCCGGCGACCCGCTTGTGTTCTTTCCTTTGTCGCATCGCATATTCGGGAGGATCGGGCGCGTCGTAGGCGAAAGCCTTGGGGGTCGTTGCTCGGATGGATCATCTCGAGGATTCTCACTAAGGTGGCCGAGCGCCGACGCGCACAAGAGACCATCCAGCTAGAGGACGGGATAGTGGAAACCCATTGGAGACAGTGCTCTCGACAGACCTAGCTTTAAGAGGGAGATGCCAATGCTAGGTTTTTTCACTTATATGCGAGCTCTTGAGTAGGGTTGTTCACGGGTCGGGTTTTACCCGACGCGACCCCGGATCCGACTCGACTCGCCCGATTTTTATCGGGTCGGGTCAACCCTCCAAAGAGGGTTGGATCGAATCCAACTCAACCCAGTTCGGGTCAGGTGGTCGAGTTACTTTTTTTTAATATAAAAAATATTATATAATATAAAATTGGTTTTTTTCTTTTTTCTTACTTTTTCTATTATTTAATATAAAAAATATTATATAATATTTATTTAAAAAGCATAAAATAATGTGTTAAACCATTTAAATATTATTTTACATATTTAAAATGTCTTATTTTAATATTATTTATTTTTTCATACAAAATCTAAGTTGAAAAATAAAAAAATAAAAAAAATTTGGTTCTTTTGGGTCGGAAAATTCTAACCCAAGGTCAGTCAAGGTCGGGTCGGGTCCGGTGGGTCGGGTGGGGTCATCGGGTTCGCAGGACGACCCGACTCGTTGAACACCCCTACTCTCGACGGAGGGCTAATCGGATTGAGCAGATTGAGGTGCAGGGCCAATAGATCTCTAGTCACCACCGCATCGGGGCGTCCATCACTTCCTAGTTTCAAGCATCATCTCGGCGATGGGCAATGGGTCCTAGGCGGTGGGGCACTGGGATATTCGTCGACTTACTTAGGTAGTCTTTTTCGTTGGTGCCGAGATCACTGAGGCCCTTCGAGACCTTAATAGTGAGGTCGTCAATGACGGTTTTCCAGTCTTCTACAGGGAGTTTTGGCCACTTGTGCGAGAGGATGTTCTGGCGATGGGAACTAGGGTTTTGAACGCCTCAATCGGTTCTTGCTATTCCTACTACCGAAGTGCACCCCAGCGTAGCGAGTGGACTTTTGACCAATCATCCTATCCAATGCCATCTACCTCTTGGTCGCTCGGGTATTAGCGAATCGGCTTCGAGAGGTGCTCCCGGAGTTGATATATTTTGATCCTGCACAACCAGCTTTCATCCAAGGTCGGACCATCACCGACAGCTATATTATTGCTTGAGAGATCATTGCTCGGTGGCGGAGGACCAGCTATTAGGCCTTCTTATGGAAGATCGATTTCTTCAAAGCTTACGATATAGTCTCATGGTTCTTCGAAGCTTATCTCTGCTTCTTTCTCGGACTTGATCAATGGGGCGCGGTCGGGGGAGTGGGTGCCTGTCAAGGCTTGCTGTTCGCATTTGATCCCTCGCCTGATGCACCTAGGCTTCTTGTGAGGCGGACCTCTTTGGCGAAGATGGGAGCCTCGTCCCCCTTCTCCAATATGCGAATGACACAATATTCTTCATCGAGGGCTTCGAGCAAGAGGTTTGTTGAGTAGCGATTCTTGTAGACCTATTTAGTGCGACGACCGGACTTCATATCAACCATGCCAAGTTCTCCTTCATCCCTTTTGGCATGGTTCCAGAGGAGGCAAGTCGATGTGCGTCCTAGCCAATCACCTACTTGAGACTTCTGCGCTTGGACCGCCACATCACTTCTAGAGGGTGGACTCCAGTCTTCGAGCATATGGAACATCAACTTCATGGCTGGAGTTCATGCCTACTGTTACGTGGGGGCCGACTTATTCTGCAATGATTGGTGCTCTCGGCTCTCCCAACATACTATATGATAGTCCTTCCACTACCCGCTCAGGTACTCAGGCGCTTAGATTTTTTCAGGAGTAGATTTTTTTGGCAAGGATGCAGTATGGATCATCGTGGAGTTCATCTTGTCACTTGTAGCAATATCTGTCGGCCCACCTCTTAGGAAGGCCTAGGAGTTCGCGATCTCCGGTGTGTCAACTGGGCTCTCCTAGCACGGTGGCTCATGCGGATTATGGGGTCGGAGGACAGCCTTTGGTACATAGTCTTCTCGAGGACCATCTCACTCGACGGGGCCTCGTCCTTTTGGTGGTGAAGCTATGGCCCTGCGAGCTCACCCCCTCATGGTTCCTTCTCTTGGATCTGGGGTGGACTTCTTCTGACGTCACACTTGGTCCTTTGGGGGTTCGCTTGCAGAGGCCTTCCCTCGCCTTTGGGCCCTGACAACGCACCCCGAGGCGATGGGGGCGAAGACCTGGACAGAGGAGGGAGGCCCGGGCTCTAGATCTTGGTCTCCTCTTTTGAGCTCACATCTCTCGGATCAGTGCTTCGCGGAGCTGCTAGCACTCCATCAGCGGCTAGCTGCTCTCCGCCCTGATCGTTCTAGGTCGGACGGATGGGTTTGTCTATCAGAGTCTTTCTTGACGCACAGCCTCTACATCCATTTCCTTTCTGCCATCACACTATCGGAGGACTTCAGGATTGACTGCAGACTCATCTGGCGCATTCAGATACCGCTAAAAGTCAAGATCTTTGCTTGGCTTATACGGCGCGGCTGATTTCTCACCGGAAGCTACAGGGCGAGATGGGCATCACAGCTTTTTGTGTGGTGAGACGGTGGTGGACATCACCCACTTGTTCTTCGACTGCCAGTCATCTTGAAGCATCCGGTAGCAGACGATTGTGAGCCTCCTTTCATTTGACTCGGAGACCATGTGGCAGTCACTCCGGGATTTGGCGCGTCAGTGGCAGACTTGGAGAGCGTCACCGGTGTCCTTTTTGGCCGGTACTTTGGTCATTTGGCTTCAGCGCAACCAGATCATTTTTTTGCGGGGAGAGATGGCAGCCTGAGCGTATTGTACACCACATCTCCTATCTTATTAGAGAGTGGGGTTTTGGCTAGACAGGATACTTTTCATCCTTTTGCTGCGCTCTTTGAGAGCCTACACTTGTACATTCCTTTTACAGTTATATATATAATTGGATGATAACCACAACCCTGATGGTCATCCTTTTCCACTTCAAAAGAAAAAATCTATTAATATATTCATCATTACAAATTTAGATATGTAATATTGTGAAATGCTTGCGGCATGCTTCCTATCTTTTTTTATGTAATCTCTTTGTAGTTTCTTTGTCTTATCTATGAAGGAATGATCATGAATAGGTTATAAATTAAATTTATTGTGGTCCATCTATTTCACTACCATTTTCAAGGTATATTGTATCAATATGAACGCTGACTGTGTATATAAACATTTGCCATTATGGCTTGAATCTATAGAAGATTCAATCACTAATTTTGAGTCTATTAGTTCCAAAATGATAGCCTTCTCTCCTCCAAAAAAAAAATGATAGCCTTCTAATTCTATTCACCTCCTATATTGACTTGCAGTAAAATTTTCATAATTAAACATGTGAAAGTAATATGATTTAACAAAGCCTTTCCAACAATATGAAATAATTTTTGATAAATGAACATCAAGTTTGTTATCTGAAAATAAGTTGGAAACAATTCCAAGCATAGATGTATATGTTGCTGTTAATTTCTCTAAGGTTGTCTTATTGTTATGTTCATCACTGCAGACCACTACCTTCTATTTGATTTCCCGGGCCAAGTTGAGTTATTCTTTCTTCACTCTAATGCAAAGAATGCCATAAATAAACTCATCAAGAAATTGGATCTTCGGGTATGATTACCATGGATGGTAGTACACCTCACCTCCTGTCTGTGTGAGTTCATATTTTTCAGATGTGATTACTTATTTCCTTCTTTTTTATCTTATGGAGTTGACTGCCGTACACCTGATTGACGCCCATCTTTGCTGTGACCCTGGGAAGTATGTTAGTGCATTACTTCTCTCACTGACAACAATGTTGCACCTGGAACTGCCACACATTAATGTCCTGTCCAAGATTGATCTTGTTGAAAGTTATGACAAACTTGGTACGATGAAAGCCTGTCTGTTCCTGATTTCATGATAGTATAGTGTATACATATATTAACGAGCTAATCTGTTAGTTCCTTCTTTGGCAGCCTATAACCTTGAGTTCTACACAGATGTTCAAGATCTGTCTTACTTGCAGTACCATCTTGATCAGGATCCTCGTTCTGAGAAATACAGGTGCCATAACTTATTAAAAGACTTGGCTAATAATTTAGTAACAACAAAGTTATCATCTCTCTGCAATCCTTATTGGTTAACTTCTTTTACAAGTCGTTCTGTATATTGTTATGTTCTTTTTGTTGTGATAATATTTTTGCATTTCCTTTTCAAAGATATGTCAGCACAATGTGGGTTTGTCATTCAAGTCTTTCTCTTCTATTTTCATTGTTGTAGGATAAAATATCTATAAGATTCTCTTTATCTAGACAGTTAAGCAAACAAGATAATGATTGTGTTTCTTTCTGCGACACTTGAAGCTTTATTGTTGGGATTCTTCCGCTGCTAATATGGTATAACTTGGAAGCTTGATGTTTGCAATACTCGGCAAGGATCATGATTTTGAATATTCTTTATACATACAGAGATATTAGAGCATAACATGTTCAAAATGTTTGTTGTGGTGCGTATTCGTTGAGTTTCTTGGTTATTGTGATTGCAGGAAGCTCACCAAAGAGCTTTGCAATGTCATAGAAGATTTTGGCCTTGTTAACTTTACAACTTTAGATATTCAGGCACGTTTTCTCTTTTATTAGCTCAGAATTTCAAGTTCCCTGTGATCATAACAACTAACATGCCACTTTCAGGACAAAGAAAGTGTTGGGAATCTTGTTAAGCTGATAGATAAAAGTAATGGATATTTATTTTCTAGCATACAAGACAGCGTTGTAGAATTCAGCAAAATTGCAGCTGCACCGATGGATTGGGACTACTATAGATATCCTTTTCTCGAAAAACTTATCTTTTACTTCACTTGTTACTTTATTGACACTGCAAATGCAAATTGCAAATTCAGTAGATATTTTCCGGCTAAAGTTCCTTTTGCAAGTTGCATTAAGGGATCTGATAAAAAGACTTTTTAGCTTCCCTTGAGTTTACATTTCTCGACCATTCGTTCTCATTTGCTTCATGGATACATGCGTTATCAAATGGTTCTCTCTCAGAAAGTAACCTTTTTAACAAAACGCCATCATTTGGCTTACTTGAACTAGATTAGTCTTTGCTAGTAGCCTCTCAACATGTGATTTGTTTGCCTTTTAATTTCATGTTTGTTATTCATGAGATTCTTGCTCTTCCTCTTCGTGTAATTTTACCTTGACGAGCAGCTACGACCGCAGCCGTGCAGGAGAAATACATGAAGGATGACTGATACAACTTATGGAAACATCATAACTCAGAACGTTCAATGATTATCACTTGCTTGTAATATGTTCTGGCCTTTTGGGTTCTGACCCTTCGACTGCTGTGAAATATTTGGAAGGTTAACTTGTAAAATCTCCCTTTCTGGGAATTTATATTTAACACTCGTGTGGAGCATCATTTAAGTACAACTCTCTCATCTGTATTATGGTTGTTACATTTGTGGTGTTACGTCAATTTGCTAAATTCGATAACCAGTAGTTTTATTAAAAACCTGTTCAGGGTTATTATCATATGATTAATTTAGGGCTATTATCATGTGATTAATTTAATATTCGGAATTGACCAATTTATTGTTTAGAAAACTTTTCATACGTTGATTGACAGAAATAGCTCTCAGGAATTGGTAATAATAAATAAGAGGGCATCGCAGCGGAGGAAGAAGGTTTAGAGAAATTTTTTTACTGTTATTTTTTAATTGTCTTTGGGATCATAATCACATATGCCAAAAACCTACTTGTATGCCTTTTACACAATTGTATGACATGCAGAGATGTAACCGCACCAATGAGGTTAAGTGTGTGACAATCCATTAAGGATGCCCACATGTTCAATATTCTCCCTTCTTCAGCTCGCACATAATTGATGCTTATACTTAATTTCAGTAAATGTTCGTTATTGTAAATGCATTGTGCAATTCATGAGAAGTATGACATGATAGAAATGCTACCTGAGAGTCGATACTACTTGTTAGGGATGCATAATTACGTGATTAATTTGAGAGTTAAAAGTTATGATCACATAATAATTCAATCATTGTGTGAACTCATGCTATAACTTGTCCATTTGTATAATTGTTCAATTATCATGTGAGTCAACAATATGATTTATCAATAATACAATAATACATAGTAATTTAAACATTCATATTACTCTCTTTGCCCTAGACACCTTGCGTGCATACTTTGATGTTACACGTCTTCTTGTGCATGATTTCAATTTCTTTATATTTGTATGCTTATGTATTTGGCCAATCACATTACAAGTATCATACAACACTAAGGTACCTTTCTCTCTCCCTCATATTTCAACTACTTTTCGAGTCGTGGCTCGACGAGCCTCAAAGACTTCTAGCCTTTGAGTATATCGCTAACCCTTTGAAATAGTCAAGAGTAGTTTAATCCTTATAATAAGCTCACATTCTGACAAATATTATAAGTTATTCGTCAAGTTTTAAAGTCGTCTTAGCATACGAGATATATATTCAAGTACTGCGGTGAAGACTCATCTTAAAGGAGTGTATGCCATAAACTCATAATACTGCACAAATTGGAGTTTAGACACCTACCAATGACGCATGACTTGAATCCTCTCACTGGTTGCTCAAGAACTGACGCCACTAAGTTTCACGTTTGACTTCTCTTATTAGGCTACATAGAGTTATGTATAAACTCGTGTTATCCTCCTGAACAGCGATCATAGATTTGAACTCCAAGCACAAAATGCAAAAAATTTTAGTCTAGGCGTAGAGCTTTCGGAAATGAAAACAGACTAAGATTTAGGCATAAACTATGCACAAATAAAAATTAAATAAGGTCTAGACGTAGACTATGCACAATATAAAATTAAACAAGGTCTAGGCGTAGACTATGTACTCCTCACTCCACTGAACTGCAAGTGCACAGATAGGAGTAGTAGACCCAAATGTCGTATCCATTGTGATTTGAAACTTAAGATTCACTAACTAATCTAAATTAATCCTAAATTAAGTTAACTATTTTTTGTGTTTTAAAGTGATTGATATAAAATGATAACTAGCAAATAATACAAGATTCTCTTAGAAATGTGATTCAACTAATATTCTGTTATGGATGGATTAGAACAAGTTAACAGTAATAATCATACCAGAAAGTTAGAACTAAGTATCATATTATCATATGAATATTAGTTAGGTTGATCTAAAAAGGGTTTCAACTGATATTAGAATATCATAAAACTTATGGAACTCTACTAGAACAGTAGAGTCAGAAATAATAAGTAACAGATGAAATCAAATCCATAGACTAATTGCTAATGCTCTTGCTTCATCTTTGAACAAGGGAATTTAAAATTAGCTTCTCAACTGTCATTTTAATATGAGATTCACATTAACAAAAGCTAAATGGTTGCATCAAACTTCAAAATGATATATTAGAATAAGAAAACAATAAGAAAAGAATCTAAAACTAGCTTCTCAGTTTCCACTACAAAATAGGATTCCGAAAATATTCAGAAATTGCACTAATACTAGTGACAAAAGAGTTGTTCTATCATCCATTCATGAACAAAAATTAGATTACTACCCTATTATAAGAGAGCTAAGGCTCCTCATAAATGTTGAAATCAATATAAAATAGATGAGGAACAGAATAAAAAGTATTCTAAATTATCAAGATAGAAGAATCGGCCCCCAGTAGCAGAATCTAGCAAGAAAGCCCCAACAAAAATCCAGTCTCCAACCAAATGGTCAAAAGAGGATGAGAGCCCGCCCTAATTGCTCCTCAATATCACCATTTGATCATAAGCTTCTATTCCTTATGATTTTGTCACCTGTCCTCTGGTCTCCTCTACTTTCAAAAAGATTCCTCTCTACATGTTTTTTGGCAGTCTCAAAGAGTGGTCCCCTTCTCCTTTTTCAGTAGGATTGTTTGTCTTTTCTACTTGAATTTGATCCTGCAACATTATATGCACATGAAGATAACATTATGCTAAGAAGATAATTGCATATAGATTAAGCAAAATTATCAGAATATGAATATTTCAGAGCTTATATGCATATGAATTAAGATGAATCCCTAGCTATACACTAAGCCCTGGAGGCATTTCTTCGATAATCTCTTGCCTGATTGACATGCTCTACATGTATTATCAAAATCATTAATCAACTCAGAAATAAAACTAACATCATTTTATTTATTGCAAGAAGATTTATAATACATTATCGCAAAAGTCTTGCACATATAAATGGGTCAGTTGAACGAGACTTAATAAGTACTTACACATGTATTTATCAAACATTATCTTCTTCATATTGTCATGTCATACTAGACATCAATATGCTTTCCTTTATAATGGTCCATTGTTTAATCAAGCAATAGTGACATACTTATTGCATAAAGGACATACTTGACCATTATCAATACAAGAGAAAGAATTTACTTAACTAAAGAGTTTCATATCATCATCAAGTATAAATACAAACTCAATTTTCATAATTGACAACTTTATATGATTTTGATTTAGCTAATTTTTGCAACCAATGTCATTCTATAATATGAAGACATAATTGGAAATAAACTTTTACTTGTTAATATCGTCATCTTAAGAGGCATCTATTTGTTAAATAAATCTTTATGCTGATCTCCATCAAGCACAAAACAAGAGTCAATAATGTCCTTAAGGTGTCTCATTATTCTCTTTATCTCCATTCAACATAGGCCTGTATAAATATATAAACTTCTCATTTGACTAAGGATACAAAAGCAAATATCAGATCACTCAACTTATTGTGTATGTCTGATTACTAACCATGCTTACAAAAGAACATTTTCTTTTGTTACTTATAGAGTTTTAAGAAACATCATGAGACTTAAAAATATCACTTCTAATAAGGACACTGTTGGATTTGCAATTCTCCATAGAACATTTAGTTCATCTTTGTGAGACGGCTCTTGATGTAAAGCACTAATTTTACTTGAACCGTTCTAAATTAAATTTCACATCCGATGTGAATGACTGTCTCACCATGTCAATTCTATAGAAAGACATTAAATTCTTCATTAATAGAAGAAACCTTTATTACTGTTATCTACAAACAATATTGTTTCACATGTCATGATGACATCTTTATCTATAACAAATGGATATATACATAACAATACTTATACCATTATTTCAATGAATGTTGAATTCATAAATAGTACTTATACTATCGTAAATTACATATTGCGCTCAAATAACTCTATGTAATTTTTATCTAATACATATGTGAATCAATAGCTAGACTTTTGACAAACAAAAGAAAATAATAATTTCCCTACAGTCAGCACTCATCTTAGAATTGTTGCTTTTCATCACTTTTAAATCTCCTATAATCTGCACCAATTTATTTTGAAATGTTTGTTTCTTATTGCCTTTCAACAAGTTAGATGATTTAACAAGTCCCTGACTTGATTTTCTTCTTTAGACTCTAACTCTTTCCATTAATCCTTTTCTTTACATAGGCATGAGAGAGCTTCCATCATTTGTCTTAAACCCATATTCATTTTATATAGTCATTCGATATTGACAATGTGAAATATTACTCATATGTTTCAATAAATGAACATTAATCGTGAGTTGGCTACAATTGCTCACACTCGGATTGAGGCATGGAAACAGAATATGGATTAAGCACAAATCAATCCACATACATTATCAACTCTAAATCTTCAACTCCTCATATGAAGATACTATTACATGAATGTCATATCTCTGCTTGTTATTTTATTTACTTTTACATAAATTGAAGTTGTTGAAAACATTAAACGTATATATATATATATATAAAGTAGATTTTTGTTTCAGCGCATCTGCAACACATATTATTGTGAAACATAGTTAGTCGCATAACCATATCATTTTCATCACTAAACTGTTTGAGCAAGTTTTAAATTATTACATTATCAATTTAGTCGGCAAGACATTAATCTTGCGATTAAATTGCTCTCCATCTAAGTTCATGAATAATTCATGTTACCAACTTAGACAAATCATATGTATGATTTTATAATGCAAAAATGTGATGAAAGAAACCATATAAATTGGCATTCAATAGAGCAGAAATGAATTATTGCATATTTCTATCCATAAATAATTTTTTAGTTTCTTGTTAGGTAGATATTATCAAAAAAATAAACAAAATAACATTTAGAGAGAATGCATTTCTTTAGCCAATCTATATTTATATTGTCAAAATATCATAAATTGATTAACTATAACTTTTGGTATACTTATTTATGTCATATTATTCAGTTTGAATACATAAAAGTAATGAAGATAAAGAAAATCATTTTTCAAAAAATTCTCATAAATGAACTTTTTTAAATACAAAATTTTGCAAGTAATTTTTTTCAAAGACTTTTATGTTGTTTCTAACTATATTCTTTGGCTTCAAGGCTAAGCCATATAAAGAATCCATCATTCTTTAACTGCATGATAAATTGCTCTAAGAATCTATAGTTCACAAAGGACGAATTTTAATAGTGAAACAATATTATCATCAAATAAAACTAACACACGATCATATCAGCATTTTTCGACACAGTGCAATCACGAGCGAAAAGTATCATATTTATCACACATATAGAACATTGTTTTTCTTGTATTAATGATGAAAAAATTGATAATGATATAAGCTAGCAAGTTGACTAGTCATTCAAGTAATAAAGTGTAAGAGTAAAGGTTATCGATCCTACGAGGAACTATTTTACTTATCTATGAAATTTCAAAGGTTATATGATATATCATGAATTTGGAGAAAATTACTCATAACAAATTTCATAAAGATAAAAATCTAAAACTAATTATAGGCCCTTAGGATGATCTATAATGATTAAAACAATCTATAACTTTTGTAAAATTGATAGTAAACAATAAATTCAAATTCAATCTTTAGATGTATTATGAACATTGAAAATATGATTTTCCTAAACAGTTAAATCAACTATCTAAAATCAATAACAACCTGAAAGTACTCCACTCGGATCTTGTTGGATCACAAGGCACCAAGATGAGGGAATTGGTGTTTTACCGAAAAAACCGATTTCGCAAAAATCATCGCAGAAGCTTAAAATCGGTTCGTTAAACCTTAAATCAATGCAATAACAATCAAATCATATGCATAATAAGGTATAAAGGAGAGGGAGAGAGAAAGACAAACACAAGGTGCACGGTGGTTTGTTGACGAGGTTCGGCCACACTTTGACCTACGTTCCAACTCCGACTTCTCGATCTCGAGACCGTCGGAGATTCCACTAAACACCTTCTTTCATTCTAAATGAGGCAAGGAAGAAATCCTTTACAACACACCACATTTTCTCCACTTTGAAAGGTAAGGCACACATTTTCTCCTAGGAAGCTTTTACCCTCGATTCTCTTGACAAAAGGTTGGCACACCTCTTTTACAAAGGAGAAAATCGTTCCTCTAGCCCGAGAGGTAAGATAAAATCTCTTCTACACAGGAGCTCACACCCAAATCTCTAAGCAAATATTTCTCTCTTTTACAATATCAAACTCACAGGAAGAGAAAAGAGAAAGCGGAGAAGATTCAATAATATGGCTCAATAACTTTAGGAAAATGATTTTCCTTCGATGCTTGATATTTTCCTTCAATACTTGATTGATTTTACACCCCTTAGACGCCTTTTATAGGCCTCTTGGGATAATATGATCGTTGCATTTCATTTGGCCAAAAATTAGCCGTTAGAGAGCATTTTGCGTGCGGTCCGCTCGACCACTCTGCCCATCTGATCGACCGATCAATGTTTTAACTTCATCTAGACTATTGTTGTAATCGGTCGACCGGTGCCTCCAGCCAATCGACATGTCTTCAAATATCATGTGATTCGTATGTTTTTTGTTCAAATCGGTCGACCGGTTCACCTAATTGATCGACCGGTTCGCCAGACCAACTAGTCGACCACTTTGCACTATTTTGCACAAAATGTTTTGCACCGATAACAGAATGAGGTGATTTTTTATTCATTGAAAAGCTAACAACATTATCCACAACTTACATATTCACATGTTAGCTCCAGATATGAATCAAACATATTTAAATATTAACTTCAACTTTAGTGTATAAAATAATCCATTCAAAATTGAATTTTTATCGTACTTTAAATATATGACTTTGATTATTTGAGATTTGCATCAAATAGTGAAAATGTAATTCATGCTCATGGAAGCCAAGGAATTAATATTTTTCATGGTATGGCATAAATATATCAAATGTAAATACATTCTTACATAAGTCATACAGTACATGTATTTTTATTTGTCCAAGAGTGATATCATTTCAACATCCTATGTGACATATGATACTTGTATACTCAAATGATAGTAAACTATGATCACATAAATATATCCACATTAATCTTATAACTCAAGAGTCCATAAAAAATAAGTATATGATATTTTTAATAGTTCTCCAAAGTTTAAGTAATGTTCCTAAAGTTTGACTTATTTCAATTCCAAACCCACAAACCTCAAGTGTTTAAATGAAAACTAGTAAGAGTATAACCAATTATGCATGTTCACAATTTTTAAGTATCAAGCACATGTATACATAAATAAACAACATAAGAATTTTCAAAGTTATATAAGCAAAATAATTCAGGTATACACAAAAGTTTTTATTTTTTTATTTTTTAAAAGCATAATAAGCTTGTGCATAAAATATAATACTAGTGAGCAAATTCACTAGCACAAACAAGCGTGACACCAAGTTAGGTCTATGTTTTTATTTGTAATTCAAAATAATACTTTTACCATGAACTTTGTGCCTTCACATCTTCAAATCCATTTGTCATTTGCTTTAACCTGAAAAATAATTATTTAAACTTTGGTACCCAAATTTCTTGACGTCCAATTTTGTTAGTCAAGGTTCCTTTTGGAACCCATATCATTCCATATTGAATTGATTTTCCTACTTTGCATTGATATGAATAATTACCATGAAATCCACATGCAAAACAAGTAATATGTGATTTCAAAGATTTATCACAAGAATAATAAGAATTATCATGTCTAAAATATTTTCTAGAATTACTTTTCTTTGTAAATGCATGAGAACTAGTCTTCTTATTATTTTGTGTCTTTTTCAAAAAAATATTTTCCTTTTTTACTTCTTCTAACGAACATGTCAACTTTAAATATTTTTTTCACATTTTAAAGATTCGAAAGATGCATATTTAAGTTCCAAAGAAACAATTTCATTTTTTCAAAATTTCATTTTCCATAAAGCATATATCATTTTCTTCTTTTAATTTCTCAAACTCATGTAGTAATATTTCATTTTGCTTTTTAAGTACAAGATACATTTTTATAAGTTACCTCATGTAGTAATTCTTTGTACATATCAAATGAAATATCATCTTCATCATTATCTGAATTTGAAGAATTAGAAGTTACCTCATGGTTATGTACCATTAAGCATAAATATACATCTTATCCTCACTAGAAGAAGATCTTGATAAATCACTTGCTTCACCTTCACTTTATTCTTTATATTTTTTCTTCTTCCATTTTTGGAATGTTTCTTTTTTGTCATTCTTTGTGAGACTTGAGTATCTTTCTTGATGATGTTTACATAATCTTCTAATTGGCTTCTCATTTTTCTCTTTATTTTTCACCAACTTGAAATATTTATCAAGCTTTCTTGTATAGTGTTCAAGTCTCTTTTCATCTATTTCTTCTTTCACTTTCTTCTTCATTAGATGCCTTAAAAGCAAGAGCTTTCTTGTTGGTTGAGCTTATTTTTTTATCATCATTCATGCTCATCTCGTAAGTTAGAAGTGATCCTATAAGATCAAAGTCTAGCTCATTTAGATCTCGCTCCTCAATCACATATTCTTTGGGGTGTCACTTTGGAGAGAGAGACCTAAGAAACTTTTTTATAATTTGAGCATTAGTTCTAGGCTCGCTAAAGGAGGCTAAGCCGTTAACAATATTGTTGAATCTAATAAGCATATCATTTATACATTCATAATCAAACATTTTAAATGAGTCATAATGATGATTCAAAACATTTAATCTAGACTCTCTAACTTTATCAGTGCCCTCACGTGTAATAATCATTTTTTTCCAAATCTCATTTGAAGTAGAACAAGTGGAAATATGATTAAATTCCATAAAATCAAGAGCACAATACAAAAAAAGTGTTTTCCTTTCCAATCAAGCTTAATAAAATATTTTTCTCGTTCGGAGTATTCGGAAGGTGATTTAGCATCAAAATAAAATTATTTTCTATCACTCCCAAATATTCAAATCAATGGAACAAACATAAGTCTGTCAAATAGGAAAAAATCAAAGAATCAAAAGCCAGTGGATGAACAGTCAATTGACCTTCGTCGAGTAAAAAATTGCTTGGTGCCATAGCTTTAAAACATGGTTAATTTTTTTAAAATCAGAGCAACCTTGATCTGATACCAATTGTTGGATACAAGAAACCAAGAGGAAGGGTGAAATTGGTTTTTTTTAAATTATAGGTTTTTTTGGATAATATGATCGTTGCCCTTTCATTTTGCCAAAAACTAGACGTTAGAGTGCATTTTGTGTGCGGTCTTGTCGACCACTCTGCCCATCCGGTTGACCGGTCAATGTTTTAACTTCATCTGGGTCATTACTATTGTAATTAGTCGACTGGTGCCTCTAGCCAATCGTTCGGTCTTCAAATATCATGTGATTGGTGTGTTTTTTGTTCAAATTGATCGACCGATTCGCCAGACTGATTGGTCGTCTACTCTACACTATTTTTCACATAACGTTTTGCACCGATATCGTAATGAGGTGATTTTTTATTCTTTGAAAAGCTAACAAGATTGTCCACAACTATCATTTTCACATGTTAGCTCTAGATATGAATCAAACATATTCAAATATTGACTTCAACTTCCAGCATAAAATAATCCATTCATAATTGAACTTTTCTTGCACTTTAAATATATGACTTTGATTATTCGAGATTTGTATCATCAAAATATAATTAGATATAACATAAAAACTTTGTTCCAACAATCTCACCTTTTGTTTATAAAGACAAACCAAAAAATATGAAAAGTATATAAGTTGAGAAGGTTATCAAAGTTGAAATTTTACTCCTAAAACTAAACTTTCCTTACAATGGTAAATATGCACAGAAGTCATAATTGTAAGATGCTTTTCATATAGTGTTATATTTATGAGGTCCACATAATTAATTAGGAATTATATAAGTTGGGGTCATATATAAATTTTTTTTATTATTCTTATCATATTTCTCCCCCTTTTGTCTCATCAAAAAGTTATTTATACATTTAACAAAAGTTTACTCCCCCTTAATCATATATCATTTGTATATTCATGTACTTTCATTCTTCCCCTATTGTCATATAAAACACAAGATATAAAATACAAAATGAAAAATGAAAGTTTTCATTCTTTTTCGGTTCATAAATATGAAATCAAATTGATTTAGGGATAATGAACTACACAAGACTCAAAAATTTATATAATGAATCAAAATATTGTATAAAACTTTGAGACAACAATGATACAACAAATTTAATTATTTTATAATTCCTAAACTACTTAATCGACCACCTGGGTCAATTAAGCAGACCACACAATATAATATTCCACTAGTTCTAATATACTATGGCATGCATTGTTTCAACATAAAATTTAATAATCAATGCTAATAGAAGATTATGAACTCAAAATTGATTACACTACCCAATTAATAATCAACCCAAAGTCATTAAAATATGAAGAAAAGCATTAAATATAACAATCATGTTCATAAAAACTAAACTACCTATTATTCAATTAACAGAAATTCAGAACTTGTTCCAACAATAAAACCGAAAGATAAAATGAAAGCTAATAATCCAGATTACAGAGATAGATAGATAAAACATCATCTCAACAATATGTAGAACAAAGAGTACTTTTCAGAAATAACGAGGAACCACTACACGATTCTCGCCCAAGTGTATCGTGTAGAAGTCTTCTTCTTCGTTCTTTAGATGTGCTCCTTCATTCTTGGTTTGAAAACTTTGGTTACAAGATCTAGCATAAGATGTTTCTGACTATCAAATGACCCATTTGATGGTGGCTCAAATTTCCATGCAATTTGAGAAAAATGGAAACTTTTTCCATGTAAAATATGATAAATTCGGAGTCCAATGGATTCTGATATTTTTGCCTTGTAAAATTTTGAAATTTCTCACATAATTCGTTTCCAATTAATCCATGGGACATATCATAAAAGTTGGAATCCTTGTGCATTGGTAATTCTTCCAAAAATATGTTTCCATATTGAATTCTACATCTGTCACACTCCTTGAAGTGCTCTTCATGGCTCAATCAGAATTATATTCAGACTATCACGGAGTGTGAGAAGAGCTTCACGGTAATGATTCGGGTACTTTTCTATTCAACCGTGCGACTTAAGTAATTTCACGACCCGTAATGCTATTGTAGCGGCCCGTGAAAGTTATTTTCTTAATCCGTAAACATTCTGTAATACCCGTTATAAATATTTCACTGTCCGTTAATTGATAAATGTTACTTAACTTTTTTGTGCCTATAATGAGTTCTTTTTTTACTCATTGGAGGAGCCGTGAAGTTGGGAGATCCGTGATGATCATTTGTGACGGTCGTGAAAAATATGCCACGGCCCATAAGATTTCTTAGTTGAAAAGTACAGATTACTCAATTCGTGAAATGCTCTAGCTACTGCGTGAAATCTATCATCACGATCGTAACCAACATTAAATGGCCCGTGAGATCAAAATTTCTTTGTAAAATAGTTCTGTGAGAGTCGTGAGCGTCGGTGTTGATTTGTGAAATAGCCGTGAAAGTTGAACTTTTATTTTTCGGAAGCTAATTTGACTCCATTTTGTGTGATTCTTCTTTCATTCCCTTCCTTTCCCATTTTTTATCGATAATTCTTGCAAAATACAACAACTAGAGGTAGATTACTACTTCAAGTGCGATCATCCACTAGCAGCCGTTTGATTCGCCCAAATTTGTTTCACCAATTGAGATGGAGCTCCGTAGGTCGTTCGGTCGAGTCAGTGATTTGGTTCTCTTTTCTGCCCAAACGATTGATGATGCCTCTCCACATGTGAGCTCCATCTCCTCGTTGTCATCGACGTCATCACCATCCTTCGTGTGTGAGCTTGTGTACTACATCGGGAATTGAGTCTTAGATCTTCGATCTTCCTTGCGCTTGTGAGGGAAACTCTTGGAATGCAGCCTTCGATCTTCAAGAGAGAGGGATCGGCAAGAGATGAGGATCCGATCGCCGCTCAATTCTTGGAATGCCGCTTCCCTCCTTGAACGTTGATGGCATCCTACGCGAGAAGGCTAGTGGCGACGATGTCGCACAGTGAAGAATGAGAGGAGGGAAAGAGAGGAGAGGCGGTAGCGACGAAGAGAGGTCGGTGGTGAAGAAGAAAGAAGTAGGTCTGAGCAAACCAGGGACCGGGTCCGGGTCTAAACGGACCCGGTCCTGGCCCGACTTATGCCGAGTAAAAAAATTTTTGACTCGGTACTGGACCCGAATCCGAACCCGATCGGGTCCGGGATCGGGTCAGACTCGACAATCTAGGAATTTCATCGGGTTTGCGGTCGGGTTTTCGGCGCCTGGTAGCCAGATCAACCGCCAGCTACCACGATCCGACGTTTGACAGCCGGATCCAGCCGCTAGCTGCCACGATCCGACGCCTGGTAGCCGGATTTGGCCACTGGCGTTGGATCCGGCCTCTTAGCAATCGGATCTGGTGCCTAGCAGTCGGATCTGGCCACCGACAGCTGATTCGGTACTTGGCGGTCGGAGTAGAGAGAGAGGGTGAGGAGGAAGGCGGTCGAAGTCAAGATCGCTATAGCTATGGGAGTCGCCGCCGCCGCCGTGGGAGAGAGAGATGAGAGGGAGAGGATGAGAGAGAGATGGGAGGGAGAAGGGCGACAGTGAGATGGAAAGAGGGAGAAATGGGAGAGAGGGTCAGGTCGCACGATTTATATATTAATTACCTGGGTTGGGTTCTGGGTCGAGTTTTTAACTTTTTATGTTATAAACTCGGTCCTGGCCTTAGTATTGTAGTTACCGGACTTGGACCGGGTCCGAAACCTACCCAGGCCGAGTATTTTTCCCGAATGCCCGGGTTGGTGCAATCGGGGTCAATCGGGTCGACCCGGACCATGCTCAGTCCTAGAAGGATGTGTCTGACAAGTAAGGAGAGAGGTCGGAAGGCCATGTTCTGCGAAGCAAAGTTATGATAGATGATTAAATCTTAGACGTTATAACTAAAATAGTTTGTTTGATTGCAAAGTGCATACACAAATGTGTATATGCATCTTAATATTCCTCTTTCTCTCTCTCTGCACGCATGATTGCATTGTGCATTGTGCAATTTCATATTTCTGAATCTTTAATCTAGATTGTTTGTGTCTTGGACTGTAAGATCAAAATGATGCTAATTCAAAAACTTGGATCAAAATGAGCAGCAACGGCAAGACCTAGCGAAAAGGAAAAGAAATGAGACCGTGAAATGGGGACGTGGTTGTTTCAAGGCGGACCAGAGAATAGGATCGGGAGTCGTTGGACCGAAAAAGACCGCGCAGTTTGCAAATGCAGGTTCCAGTCAATGATGCGCGCACGAGATGATCTAAGCACCACAACATCCTAATATACCTCTCTCTCTCTATATATATATATATATATATATATACATATATATATATATCAATTAAATTTGGATACAATCCTAGGGTCCAAATACAAAAAAATGTAGAGTGCGCAAAACTAATTGTCATTGCACCCTAATACACCTCTATATATATTGTACATATGCTTTAAAGCAATTGTTTCTTTAGACAATCGGTAATTTAATTTTTCATATCCAAGATTAAGCTATAAAATTATAAATATCCATCCCCAATCTAATGTTTATTTGTCATTTAAACTAAGTTAACCCCTCTTTCATATAAAAAACTTAATATAAAAAAAGTAAAAAGAAAACATTATCACAATCTTTCAAAGTTATTAAATATATTCTCTATTATTGACTTTTTTATATATTTTTAAAAATATTTTAATTGAGTTAAAATGGTGAAGGAGAAATGATATCTTATAATCATTTGAAAAGGAATTAACAAAATTTGTATAAAATTAGAATGAAAAAAAAAAGTTGAAACCAAAAGTAGCATTCCAATAGACAACCAAAGGCTTGATCAGAAGGTTGGCAACCTCAGGAGCATCACAAATGTCTCTAGAAAGAAAAACGGCAAGTAAAGGTATCGTTTTATACATACACATGGTAATCAGTAAAGAAATCATGATACTACCAGTTATAAGTTGGAAATCATCGCATAACACATAGATTTACTTGTTTCCATAACCCAATCCTCACAGAATAACCAACAAGCACGATACTGAAACCATATCAAATGCATCATTTATTTCACTAAGACATCTAAGCATATCTGAACCACAGAATCCCCATATATTATGCACATGTCGGAATACATGGAAAACCCGCAAAGAACTCAACGAGTTCTTCGACTGTTTGATGGCTTGGCTGAAGGGGATTTGGCTTTTGCAAAATCAAGTAGATCTTTGAAGAGGGCTTCATCAGGATTGGCTTGTCCTGGTGCGCTCGATGAGCTTGGACCCTCTGAAGGAGGCTTAATATGTTGAGGATTCAAGCTGGTTTTTTCCTGATTAACTGAGGAGTTGTGAGCCCTCCGTCCATCGTAAGCTGGTTCTGAAACTCCAGCAGACATATTATTCTGCTGGGTGAAAAATTGCTGCCTTTCATCATACTTTGCTGGGGGCGGTGGTAAGGAAACAGCATGCTGAACTTCCCAAGGAGGTCTAGGAATTTCATCTGCACTAGACTTGGAAATTTGAACAGGTTCATCATATTTGGGTAGCCCAGAGAACAATGGAGAAGTTGAATCTGATGCAAAGGGAGTAGATGAAGATGGTGCAGATGCTGTAGGTGGATTAGCAGGAGGGTTCAGTGGTTTTTCTGAATTGTAGACTTCTCCACTAAGATAATCAACTGCAGTCGCCTCTGTACTCACAGGCCTCCTTGGCGGGGGTGGTGGAGGAAGAAGTGGGCTTTGGTTTTGGACAGCCGAAGATGAATTCTTTGCCTGCCCCATCACACCATTTCTTGATGTCCTGGAACAATCGGCAAGTTGTTAGTGAATGAATACAAGATAGAGCCATATAAATCTTCTAAAAGAGTGGACACATGGTCAGATCAGTATCCAAGTCATAAGAAGGCAAATATAGTCATACAAGTCTTCTAAAAGAGTGGACACAAGGTCAGATCACTATGCAAGTCTCATCAGAAGGCAAATACAGTCATAAATCTTCTAAAAAGTGTGGACACATGGTCAGATCGCTTTCCAAGTCATAAGAAGGCAAATATAGTCATATAAATCTTCTAAAACATTAACAAAGAAGACTTCGTAGCAAATTATGCATGAAAATGGAACAGTACAAAAAGTCAAAAACTTCATATTCAGACGTGAGATGGATCTTAAATTATCAAATCCAAATTTTAAAAGAGAAAAATATGCCAATTTTGGATCTAAGAATAATTACAGTCCCTAAAGACATGGTCATACATTAATGAATATACTTTAGAGGTACTGAATCTTTGTTTCATGATTTCTTAGCCACTTTCATCATAGAACATCAATGTCAAAGAGTGAATCCCAAAGGGAAAGCATCTCAGCTTCCATAACCAAATCATGCAAAGTTTGATTTAGAATATTGTTATAATCACTCAACTTTAGGTGCTAATGGTCGATTTCATGTGGATTTATATAAATGTAACCATCCTGATATTATCTTCCTTCCAGATCTAATAGAAACCTATATTCGGATAGGAAAGAGAATTAATGAGAAAAGAGAGGCCTAATATTACCTGAGAGATAATTGGGAGAAGTCATCCTCAAGTTCTTCATCCTCATGGTTTACGTTAATGATCGCTGCAACTGAGGTCACTTCAGTTGCAGCACTTGAAGTTGCTCCCTTCAATAGGTCATCATGTCGTTTAAGTATTCGCTGCAGATCATCATTTAATGACAGCCCCTGACAAAGAAGCTCTTCATCTCTGTAACACAGGAAAGAATATATTAAATATATGTGATTGGAAAAAAAATCACAAGGGTATCATAATTGTGGCATTACCCAGTATTATTGACGAGAAGCATCACACGCCTTTGATAAGAATTGCACTGCTCAACGAGGTCAACAATGAGTTCTTGCTTCAATTCCTGAGGCATGACGAACAAATTTCACACAATATGAGGACAAGCCAGTACAAATTCTATGACAAAAGTAATTCAGTTATACAATTGTACGCAAAAAATAATGTTCAAGCACGAAACACTAGCTTTGTTATACATAAACTACAATTTTCTTTTGTGAAAGATGTGATTGAAGCATTCTCTTCCAAAGCAAGGACATTCTCCCTCAGTAATTCTTCAGTATTCAAAGGCTTTGATGCACTCATTTTAATTCAGATTAAGTTCTGGATCAATGTGGAAATATATACTACCTATAACATTTTCTGAAATATACTACCTACAACATATATGTTCCTCAGCTACTTTTAGTTCTTTCCAGATTGTGTTAACGAATTCGTTGTTAGGCACTTTTTTGCCTTAAAGTATTTATTTTCTTTATATATGACTCGTTTTTTTTTAGAGCTATATACAACTCGTGAATTCCTCTTTTCGACTAGGTTCCATGATGTAGAACAAGAATAGGATTATGAACTTTTTTTACCTAGTTGTCTTTTTTTTTTTTTTTTTTTGAGGAGATACCAAGTTGTCTTTGGCTATGCACTTCCCGCAGATAGTTAAAATAAGAGATCATTAAGAATTTCTTATATTAATATATTTTCTTTTATTTTAATTTGCCTTTATTTAGCTTGTTATTTAGCTTTCTTTGGAATTAAACTTTCTTTCAATGAGCTTTGGAATTAAGCTTTTGAGTTTATTTCTTAAGTAACTAACTTAATTAGGGTTTAGGAGTATGCTAACTTAGTGGATCTTCATCAATTGGTATTAAAACAAATAAATCCTTTGATCTTTATCAAACAGCTGTCATCCTGCCTCCTTAAACCCTAACTTCTCATCCGTGTGCAGTAAAGCAACGGCCATGACCCTTCTCCACCATTGGCATGGAACTTCATTATAGTCGCTGCTTGCTCCTGTCGCCTGCTATCTGCTGGACAGCTACTGTGGCCCCCTGCTCCTGCCCCTTTGACCTGTGTTCACTTCTGACTGCCTTGTGCTGCTGACTGTTGTCGCGCACATGCTTCCATTCACTTCAACCCTAAGTCATTCGCTGCTGGCTGCTGTAGCCGCCGCTTGCATTGCTGCTGATCGTTGCCTTTGCTCCTGAGGTCTGCTTCTGTCTGCTCACTGTCATCCACAACCAAATACCGTCGCCCCTGTCCCTGCCTCTTCCGTCCCTGTTCAGGTGACTCAGTTCTCATCCACCACAAAACACCATCGCCCCTGTCCCTGCCTCTTTCGTCCCTGTTCAGGTGACTCAATTGTCATCCACCACTGAATATTGCCTCAACGTTCTTCAGTAGCAGCCTGTCACAGCCCCAAGTGCTGCGCAACTGCTATCCTGCGCCGTTGCGACCTCAAACAACACCCTGCCCACTGCAGATTGCTGCCGCCAACAGTCCAATTTGCTACCCTAGCGATCGTCAATCCGCAGTATCCAGTTGCTCCCACAATGTTGCCTTGCTTCCCTGTGCTACCATTCGCTGTTCTCCAGCCAACTGCCGTGGTCTCTGCCTCACCAGAGGCCACGCTATGGCTGACCCATAGTCATGCTCATCCACAAAAGTTGAACATCAACGTCCTCATCACCATGGGCTACTATTAAACCTAGGCTGCCGCGTTGTACACTGCTCACAAAAAGGAGCAACATTGATTATTTCGAAATGGTTATTTCCCATTGACAATCAGTTTGCCATCTTGTGACAATTTTAGCACAATAGTAACGGGCTCATAGGTTTGTGTATTAGCTCCAAATAATTAATTAACTGTTTCTACCTTCTGAGCTCCACTTTACTGCTCATCTATATGTGTCATAACATTGCATTTACTTCAAATATCACAATTTCATGTATAAAAAAAATAACAAAGAAGCTGCAGATCAGCCAATCTTCTAGTTCACTTTCTGTGCATTCTCTCATGTACTGTTAGTGCACATCAAGTAATTATTGTAAGAAAGAATGATAACATGTGCCACATGAAGATCATAAAAATTAAGTCTTACTGTTCACATAGTGCCCTAAAACGTAAGTAAGATTATCACCAATTGTGATACAGAACTATTTCTATTAACTTTCTCAACCATTAGATACTATGAAATAAACTAAGATACTTTCAAATAACACTTGAGACAATTAAATTGAGCATAAATGGCACCCATTTCTTGAGGTTATAAGACTAACTGAATTAGGATGAAAAATAACTATAAAGAATTCTGATGCAACTATAATTCGTTTTTCAAGATAGATGAATTTGTTTAGTTAAAATAGTTCATTTAACACATTGTGGCGAATGTTCTCATTGATGATTAAGGCTATAGAAAAAAATGGATAGAACTCCAAATTCAGTGGTCATCCTTTCCCTCTTTTAAAAAAAATGCCATCGACAAAATTATTTCACACAGAAAGGGCTACCTCTGGATTCCTAGGATCCAATGCGTTAAGCATATCTGATAAAATATCTGCTATTCCTCTAGCATTTTGAATATCCTGCAAGCTGTAGCAGGGGAAAAAGGATCTTAGTAAAAATGGAAGATAGATTGAACACTATCAAAAAAGAACAAAGCATAGTTACAAACTTACAGCCGACCTACCTTGAAAAAGTAAGATACGAGATTATGCTTAAAATAAGAGTTCAAACTAAAATAGTAACAGATCCATTATGAGTATAATAACTTCTTCCAAACATGTTCTTATATAACAAATGCACTAACAACACCAGCATTGAAGAAAACTCTTAATAAATAAATTTGAAAAACTTGGATCGTATGCAGTGTTTGTACTGAGCCTATAAAAAATAATTGAAATCTTTGTTAAAAATATATGGTTCTTCAATTATTTGTTAGTTCTTTAGCAAATAAAAGATTGCAAAAGTAGACAGGAAAGATGCTCAATCCACCAAAGGTAACCACTTCAGGAAGATATGAAAATTATTACTTATTGATTGACAACAATATTTGCAGAAGAGTGCAAAGCATGAGAACCTGAGAGCAGATACATCAGACTGGAGTGATGCCTCTATGGCAGCATTCTCATAGTTTGTCATAGGAGGAGGGTATGCTGTAATAGGATGAGACTGTGGAGGAGTAAAAAATGGTGCAGTGTTTTCCGTACTAGGTGGAAATTCAACTCCAGCAGCCTGTCCAAACATATTTTGAAGTCATGCTTTTGTGCTATAATCATGTCTACAAATAGTCTATAAATAACAATTAACAGAAACATATAATCCTGTTAAATCTTAAAATAAATAGAAGAATCAGAAACAACATATTCATACCTAGGAAATACCTTTTAATATCAATGAAACAAACAAGAAACATTACAATGTTTAAGACGAAAAAAAAACAAATTTACATATCAGAGATCTAGAAATTACAAGAGAAAAATCACACAACTAAATTCATATGAGAAATATCAGTTAAGAAATTTAAACATATCATCAACAATTTTGAGCATTACAAGCCATTTGCTATGCCCAGGGTCAAGCCATTTTCAAACCTGGAAGTACTTTATCTCTTACTGCAAAACAGTTAAATAACAATGGACTAGCTTTCAAAATTGTAGAAAATTCTCAAGCATCCTTTTTAGCAGTAAATAGAAAATGCCTTATTGGTTATTCTAGTTTTCTTTAAAGCTAAAGAAGTGGTCTAAAGGACATTCAACGTTGTACATCACAGCTGCTGAAAAAAAAAATTTGGAAAGAGAGCAATCCCTTTTAAAACCAAACAATAATATTAGTGTCAGCCAATAAGCCACTGAAGAATTTTACATATGAGGTGGCAAAAGTACTCATGGAAACACTGACATCAGGCATTCCAACTGCAACACATATTTGTTTCAAGGAATCCTACAATACACATTATGAGGATAAAACCTAGTATACCCTTACATGCAGTTGTTCATTCAAAGTTCTCTAAGAATACAAATGGTCTCTACCGACCATTTGGATTGATAATAGCATGAAGAATAAACAAAGTTCAAGATATCAGAAAGAATGGAAATATAACATTAAACAGTATAGTAAAGAAAGCAAATAGCTATTGAATATACCCTTAGTTCTTGATAAGCAGCATGATATTGTGGATATCTTCCCGCAGCCCCTCCAAAAGCTTCTTGCCATGAATCTATTAATGTTAGTATCTTCTCTCTTACATTTAAATCCGGCTGCAAAGAGGAATCAATAAAGCAAAAAATTAAACCACAAATGCAAGGAAACCTAATAATGCAAAATGAAATGAGATGCTTACCTTTTTCTTCACTATTTTAACCATTTCATGTAAGATGTCTCGTTCAACAATCTGTTGGTGAACTGTCTCTCCACAGTTCTTGCTTAGGGTTTCTAGTACCTGATCAGAATTTTAAGATTATCTGGTAGGTATCGGCTACTACGAAGGCAATAAATATGCACCTTATGATATGGCAATACAGAACAATTAATTGCTCAGCCTCAGACAAGTTTATTGGACTAAATTTATTTGCATATATTTAAAATGTGAAAATCTTATGAACATCCATTTTCATAAACTTTGGATGACAGATCAGTGTTATTTCCTATTCCTACATTGTCTACAACCATTAAAGCAAATGATATTTAATGATTGCATGAATATATTTGTCAATATAGACAAGAAGAGGGAAAAGTATATTTGTCAATATGCTTACTATCTGTACAGATTGCATGAATATATTGTGTAAAATCACTGAGTTAGTTTTCTCTTAGCTCTAGTATTCAAAACATATCTTTTTGGAGGAAAGAAAGGTCGTGTACTGAGCTTCAGGAGTCATCCAGATTGTGTTAAGACTGAAACGGTTGAAGTATGTGTAAGAAAAAATCTCCAAGGCAGAAAAAATGTGTGAATATCCAAAAAATGATGTTATCAGACCCCCACTCTATACTAAGACAAGGTATGGTTTTTTGAAGGAAAAAACAAGTTATGTGCACAATGTTCATCTCTCCAAAAATAGTGTTGTTGTGCTGACTGGTGAAGCCAAATGACCAAGTTTACTCTTAACTCGTGTCCAAAGCATGCTTTTACTGATTAGGATAGTAAGAACCAACATTCTGTCGACTAAAAAACCAAAATCCCTCCATAAGAGAATTAGACAAATCAAAGAGGAGATGATTATTTCTATTGGGGGCGAAAATTAGCTAAATGCTAACATGACATCGCAAGTTTGGATTGGAGAAGAACAACATATACTTACAAAGAGAGCCAGAAGTTGGATTTTTGGATTCTTGCTCCCCAGGCGCTTCTTAAGTAGTTTCATGACATCTTTTACCTGCCTGCTCATCAGAAGGAAAACAAAGAAAAAAGAAGTCTTTATTTAGCCCAATTAACTGATAATAATCATAACATTTATGAGCTTAATAATAAAATGCACCCGCCATTATGAAATGACAATTTTATGTCCTTAACTGGTTGTGAAAAATGTCTACTTATGGTAAAAGTTCAGCCTCTTAAAATGAAGGAAATGGTTAAAACCGAGAAAAAAATGAAGACAATAGAAAGAGTTACTAAGTTCTAGAAATCATAGTCATTCCTGACAGTCAACCATTCAGAATAAAGTTCTCAGGGCAAATATAGAAATGTACAGCAAAAATATTCTTTTGTTCGAGACTCTCCTTAATCCCGATCCATACTTCATTGAAATGATCACATAAAACTCCATTTTGAACTAATAGCAACCAATATACCACCGTTTGTTTAGAGCAACTTAAAAGCACACACAAGAACCTTACCCAGGATCCATGTTGAGAATGTCACATAGCTCGATGTTGATCGCCCAATCCGGCCCGATCAGCATATCACTAGTAGCCCGCTCGGCGCACGCCACTGCAGCCATCGGATAACCCCTGCAACACCAACAATTAACATGAAACTAACAGGACATCTTTCACCCTAGGAACGCAAATCACAAGCCAAAACCCTCAGAGAACCCCAAAAGTGACACCTTCTCCCCAAACGCGAGAAGAAAAAAAAAATAGAAAGCACTTGACGATCAAGAACCAGAACGAATCAACGCAAAGCCAAAACCTCTGCAGATGCAAACGAAGCCTTTTTCTTTTATGAAATTATTTGATTCCTAGTATTGAGGTGCGATTTGACCGGCGAGACGAGGGATGCTTCGATCCTAATGGAAGAATCCACGACGCAGGATATCGAATTGTGGGGATGGGAGTGATTTGGGACGCAGAAAGGACACCTTTAGAAGAGAAATCGAGGAAGGAAGGCGGAAAGATCTCTGGATTCTTTGCTTGGAAAAGTTGGAGGAAGATTTTTTTTTATATAGTTAAAACTTAAAAAGAGAGGAGTTGGAGGAGGACTTTGGTTAGCTCATCTCATCTCAGGGAAGCCGACTTTATAAAAATTACAATATTTTATATTAAAAACAAAAGGCATACAAAAATAAATAAGAAGAAGAAGAAAAAGAAAAAGAAACAATATTTTAACCTCAATTGTTTTGGGGAAAAAAATGCTTTTCAGAGTTTCTTTGCTACCAAGAATAGATTTATTTGCAACCAAATTGATTATTATGAAAGGGCCCAAGTTTATGATCAGCGGCAGCCCGATATATTATTATACGAAGAAAGGGAATAAAATGATAGATGGAAAAGAGGAAGAAGAAGTCCGCGTTATTGACATAAGGCCATTCAATATATATATATATATATATATATATATATATATATAATTAAAGATGAGTTCTTGGCCATCAATTTATCAGTATTTTTTTTCTTTCCTCACAAATCGCAGATGCTATTTATCAGTATTGTAATGGTCATTGCATTTGGGTCCACGATGACGACCAAACCGCAGGCCGCTAACTTGTTTGAAGATCTCTAAATAGTCCACACGGATTGGCCAACCAGACAATGAATGTCAAGGTTGTACTGTAGAGGTCTCATGTAATGAGACAATGAATGTTAAGATTCGTTTGCTGCCTTCCTGTAATAAGTTTTGATGCCAAATCAAAAATTAAAATTAGAAAAGAAACAAAGAAAATGTAATGCCAAAGTGGCCTATATTTGTGGACCAAGTGGAATGGGAAAAATGTTTTCGCCAAGTTGTTTTAAGCATCAAATAATAAAATCAGATTTATGTTAAAATTAAATTAAAGGAGAGTCCATATTACAATTAATTTTATCTCTTGACTCATTTTATCTATATAAATTTTTCTTCCAATCAAAACCACATTTAATATTAACCGTCGTGTCTCCTCTTTCCCCCCTCCATCTTCACGAATTCTTAGACACGGATGTCTAGTACGAAGAATGAACTAGAGAAAGAGGGATTAATCAGGCAGAGACGCGTAATAAAGATAGGTGGATATTGGATCAACCTTTGGATCAATTTAATAATAGATTTATACGTTGTTAAAGTACAATTAGAGTCGTAGCATCGTCTCCTATCTTTCATGATTCGTCCTATATGATTATTTTGATCATAAGAAGTTTATTCTGGTGAAACTACATTGAAAATCAATCGGCCAATGCCACCATCCTCACCGAAATCCTAGAACCCAGTCCGGATTTGGAGAACCTGGCCCGAGTTTGAAGAACCTAGCATGAGTATATGCATCGTCGAGCAATACAGACGTTGAACCTAGCTTGGGTTCAACGCTGCCCGGTCCATGCCCGTCGCCAACGTGAGCAAACACCGAAACTCGCATCGGGCTCCACTGAACCTAGCCCAAGTAGCATAGGAACTACCAAAGTCCACCCTGGCCGAGCTCGAGTTATGCTTGGCCCAAGCTGCACGGAATCCGGCCCGGACTCTACCCTACCCGACCTAGGTTCCACCAGAAATTAGATTATGATGGTATTTTTATTCGATTATTATCATATTCATGATTCCTGAACTATGACCCATCATAGTACATTGAAATTATGATAGAGAGTAATATATTGTATAGCAAGACATATTGCTATTGATCCATGATCTGTTATCCACTTGATTCCATCTAGATATGATTTATTTTAACTTGATTATTATATTACTGATTATCCAAGTATTACTATCCATTGATTCCATTGATATCGTGATCTAAAGTGTTGTTATCGTAGAGAATGATTAGTTCATATTTTGTTGTTAATTCATGATCTATGGATCATGATCCATAACTTAGTTCTACCTTACATTATCATTGGATATGTTACCTTATTAGTCTTGATTCATTTAAGGGTTAACTACTCTTTGATTTTATGAATCACATGATCATCAAGTTTAACCCTTTGTGATTCCATTGATTACATGATTCTTTGATCTCAATCATTATCATTGCATTGTTATGATCAAGTCCCAATATGGGTGAAGATGAGAACCTAATTAAAGCTTAGGTTCTCATGTCATATATTGATGAGAGCTCATGGTATAACACACTACAAGAAATCTGTCATTTCACACTAAAGAGACGCTAAACCGTGGCTAAAAGAGTTAGCCACACATTAGCGTTGACATGGTGTTGCAATAATTAGACGCCTAGATTCAATAAACATTAGCATCGCAATGGAGCCAAGAGACTTGACGACATTACTAATGTCACATGTTAACACTATCGCGACAATATGATGACACGAAAAGTGTAACGTTTAAAAAAAAGGTGTAATTAAATTTAAAAGAAAGGGCATTTTGAACCTTTGCAGGAAAGGACATCAGGAAAAAAAATAAAAATATAAAGCAGCACGAGAAAAAAAATGTGGATCGTCTTCCCCACCCCCATGCTACAGTAACCCGCACGACACCTCCCACTGCCTCCACTTTCGGCCATCCGATCTCCTTCGTTCGGCTACCGTTTTTTTCGTATGAGGTGTCTTTGGAAAGAGGACGACGAGACGAACATTTTGATCATGATATGAGATGATTGGTCCACTGTGCGCGACGCAGCGAGGGTAAAACGCAAGGAAGACAAAAAATCCGCCGGCGATGATTTCGACTCCGATTTACACTGATCCTTCTCCTGGTGAGTTGTACATCATTCTCAGATCGATTAGGATCATTTTGAGGGGTTTTAACCATATCTTTGTTCCAAATCACATAGGAGGCCAAAATTGGGGCTTCCCGACGAACTTTTCTGGCGAACTTCCCGGTGAACTTTCCAGCGAACCGACGGGAAACTCCGGTCAAGCTCATTTCGACGTCCTAGTAGGTGCAAACATGAGGCAAAAAGAAATCAGGTTACTGTCTGTATAATAATTAGTCGCTAATATTTTTTTAGGTTCGTAGGTTTCGGATTTCGATCGTTCTCCGACGACCTTTCTAGCGACTCGTTATCGTATCGTGGTTGGTAAGCAAATAGGAATGTTTTGATTTCAGTGATATGAAAAAATTTAAAATAACTTATTTTATTGTGGAAGAATAAGGTGTTCGGTGGTTCTTTTCGACGTTTCGGCGGGTGCGGTTGTGGTTCTGAGAGCGACAGCTACAGTGATTGTGGTATGAATGTCGAACAGCTGAAAATAATTATTATAATATAGTTAAGGCTCTAATTATATTTTATTTAAAGTTTTATTTAAAGGTTGCTAATCTAAAAGTAATAGTTCGTGGGTTGTTGTAATTTGATTTGGCTGTTACTAGACAAAGTGGCCTTTTTTCCTCTTGGTAAGTATTATAGCAAATCCATAATAGGACTTAGGTTATGATAAGCACGCCAAGTAGCTGTGAATAGTGAATTACCAAATTCATTTTATAATATTAATTAATCAAGTAACGAATGTGATAGGTTGTGTTTACTTTTGGTTGGATTCGGGTGAGGAGATAATTTGAGACTCGACGAATCCAAGGTGAGGAAACTTATCTCAATTGATATTAACCACTTAACTCTTTTGAGTGATGACATTGTCCCATCCAATGTGGGACTAATTTTTGTGATAATTTTTCCTCATGTAAAAATCATATTTATTCGTATGCTTCTTATATGTGCTCTCATATGACTTGTGATTTTTTATTATGAAATATGGAAGTCTTTAATTGATAGGAGTTTCTCCTGTCACATGAAATGAAGGATTTACTTTTGAAATAAAATGTTTCTTTAGTATAATGATTTCAAGTTTTAGATTTTCATTTTGAAATTTCCACTCATGCATTACATGTAAAATCCGCATAAGACGGAGTGTTTTCACCTCGGAGGATTGGCCAACTCCGGGCATACCAATTTGGATCTCGGTATGCTCTGTGTCAATGGGATACGAAGAGCATGTTCAACATCATGTGTCAATATAGTGATACGAAGGGTGGAATTAGAACAACCATCCCGTGTCAATGGGATACGAGGAATGGAAAGAAGAGATAAGAAGCCATGTGTCAATGGTATACGAAGGGCAATTCAACGTCTTGTGTCAATGGGATACGAGGGACGGAGTTAGAACAACCACCCTATGTCAATGAGATACGAGGGGTGAGATTGATTCCTCCATTGAGGAGATTAAATATTCATATTTGATGATGTTTCCCTAAGTTTTATGATGTTATCTTATTATCATGCATGTGCATCCATAGCATTCATTTCGGTATGACCATTATTTTAATGAATTTTTTTGGAGAAATGAGAAGGGTTTGGAATAATTTCTGAAAATAAAACGGTTGGTTTTTCTTCACTATTTTAATATTTGAGATAGTCGTTTTACTCATAGAGCCTCTTTATGCTCACTCCTCTTGTTTAATTTTTTTCAGGCACTGAATGAAAGTCTTACATGCTTGCTTGCTTGGCATAAAATAAGAAATATAAAGGGGCATGGATGGGTCACGTGTGAGAGGCGTGGTTGATATTTTAGTTACCTTGTATTTCATTTGCCTTCTTATACAAATTGCTAGTTTGAAGAATGTTTGCAAGATTTTGTGAGATGTTAGATTTATTATGTGGGGTGATGGACGTTCACGTTATATGGTTTACGAGCATCCGGCTCGTGATTTTGGTTTGAGAGTGAGCTTGTGACTCACTATTTTGAGCATGTGTCCCACATTTTTTGTTATTCGTTGAATTGTCAGTAATGTCCTTATAACTGCTTGTGATGTTAAAGTTTTGAAGAGATATATATGAATTGTTGTACATGACGTATAGATGAATTTACATATACGTCATGCTGAAATTTTTTGAAATTTCCACAGTTAGTTTATTTTTTAAACGTTGGTTTTTCGTTGAAATTTTAAATTTGAATTTAAACGATTGGTTTCTGATTTCACCCTTTGTGGCGGCAAAAGAAGTAGTAGGGTGTCACAAAAAGTGTCATTGCGAAGGGCTCAAGTGCGTCGCTAATTCGAAACTAAAGAGGCATTGAAACAGTCGACACCAATTTCACACTATATGGCGACTCTATTCGGACGCTAAAATAATCGCTACCTTGCCGTCAAGGGGGCGCTACTTTGATGCTAAGCTGGCGACGCCAATGTGCCGCTAATGTGGCACTATATACGATATATTCATCTAATGAGCAAATGCTAAGAGAGGATCAAATACAGCGAAGATGAAATACAGCGGAGAGGATCAAATACATAGGACCATTTTGCATTCAATACATCAAAAAATTACATAAAATTTCACATTTTCATTAAATCAAATAATTCATTACATCAAATGAATTTGCATAACTACAAGGAGATGTCCCCAGTCGGTCGGTCATCTGCGAGATGCCCGTAGAGGATCAAATTTCGTCGATGCACAACTCATTGCGATAGGGCAGCAGCAATAGTAGGAGGAGGGGGACGAGAAGGAGGCACCCGGATGGCATCGGGCAAGAGGAGGAGGAGGAGGCAGCGTCTGGATGGCGTCAGAACAACAACAATAGGAGGAGGAGGAGGCGTCAGAGCAGCAGCAATAGTTGGAGGAGGAGGAGGCGTCCGGGCGATGTCGGAGCAGTAGCAACAGTAGGAGGAAGAGAAGGTAGCGGCGGCCGGGCGACGTTGGGGCAACAACAACAATTGGAGAAGGAGGAGGAGGCGGCGTTCGGGCGACATCGGGGCAGCAGTAATAGTTGGAGGAGGAGGAGGCAGTGACGTCCAGGCGATGTTAGGGCAGTAGAAACAGTTGGAGGAGGAGGAGGCAGTGGCGGCGTCCGGCCAGCAATAGTAGGAGGAAGAGAGTGGTTAAAAGGAGGAAAAGGCCCACAGCATAAGCATGCTATGAACCATTGAATTAAACGAAAGGACGGTTTGGATTCATTCTTCGACAAGCACACGAATCACCACTTAGCGACACAAATTTGGTGACGTTATTGCGTCTCTATTGTGGCGCCACGTTAATTCAATTATGATAGATAGTTAATTCTAAAATATGCCAAATAGCATCGCAGATTAACGACTCAAAAATTGTGACGCTAAGTTAGAATATAGCATCACATTGGCGTCGACATACCAAGACGCTAAACTAGCATCATGAAACGAAGATTATATTGTGATACTAAAATTAAGTAGCGATGGAGTTGTCGATGCTATTGTGAAGTCGTTGTGTCGCTACACATATGCAGCGCTAATGCATCGCAAAGGTGACGCTAAAGTAGATTTATTAATTATAAAGTTATTAACTATGTATATATGTAATATATATATATGTGTGTGTGTGTGTGTACGTGTATGTGTACATGTATATATGTGTATTTGTATGTATACGTATGTATATGCATATATGTGTATATGTTTATCGACGACGTCCAAAAAATTCAAGAATCATATGTCGATCAAATGAGGTCATTCTAAAAAGTCCCGAGATGTTAGATTTTCGAGAAAAATAATTTCTAATATTTATTAGACCATTTTGAATACTCTTTTTAAATTTGGATATAAAAAATTCTAAGAAAATTAGCATTTCTCAAAAAATTGTGAAAACTCTATGTCAAGTAAACAGGACCGTTCCGATGACTCTTAAAAGATACGATTTTCGAGAACACACATTTTTATATTTCTTAGGTGGGGTGGAATTTTTGAAAATTTTTTATAATTATGAAAATAGGTATTTTGAGAGTCGGACGAAATGGAAAATATATGAAACATTAAATGTTTGTGCCACCCCACCTTTTCGAGCCATTCGAAATGCCTATTTTTTTTGTGGCAATCCGAGCGAGGATCGTGGAGAACTTACTGTTTCTATTCCAAAACTTTGCTCTTTGTTGAATTTCTTCCGGCCTCTGATCGCCATAATTCTTGTGTGAGTGAGCAGCTCGTGTCGATCTCTACGAGTCCATAATTTTTGTTTCAACCGACTCACGTCGACGATCATTCGAAGCTTTTTTCCTAAGTTCTTAACTCCGTCGTCCGGCCTCCTAAAATTGCCAAAAAATATTGAAAAATTTGTGTTGCCGTGTTCTATGGGAAGTACAAATTTTGTCGTGATCCGATAGTTGGGTCTCTAGCAATCGTCATTTGAGTCCCATGAAAAATAAAGAAGCACTATTCCCCTAATTTTGGAATTTGGGAATTGGAGTATAATGAATGTATAACTTGGTATATTAATTTTTGTATATTATATAATTGAATAATATAGTAGGATTTAATGTTTATCCTCCCCCCCAAGGGGAAGATGCCTATCCCCCCATCTACAACTGTCCAATGTGGATCTGACGGTCGCTTAATTGTGCGTGGCTCATTAAGCACGGTTCACAAATTGGAACCAGTTCGAATGTGGATTAAGGTTATGAATGCCCACTCTCATCCTCTCCTTTCTCGGTTGGAAATGAACGAAGCCGCCGGAGACAGCTCTTCGCCGCCGACCATGAACGAACGAAGCACAAATCAACCACGACTCCTCGTCGCCAACCACATACGAACGAAGCATGAAACAACTACAACTGCGGGAGACCTCAAACATAGTTCTTCACCACTGACCACTAATTGATGAAGTGTGAATCAACCGCGGCTCTTTGCCACCAGCCTCAAACAGATGAAGCACGATAGAATAGTGGCTATTCGCCGTCGACGATGAACGGACGAAGCGTGAAACAATCGTGATCTTGATTTGCTTCCCACCACAAACGGATGAAGGGCTAGAGTTAGGGCACAATCCTTGTACTATGTGGTATGCGAAGTTAGGGCACGCTCAACTGACTGAGAACCATCGGATGTTGATATGCCGACCACGAACGTTCGACGACCCAAACACGACTGGAGGAGGAGCATCTATGAATCCGTAGCATGAAGGGCGCTCGCAAAGGTCAACCATGGAGGGACATTCGCGAATTCACAACACTTTTCATCCTAGCGCGTGAATCGGTTCAAATTTGTGAATTGTGTTCCATCAGTGAGTCACGCTTATCCACATCGGACGGCTGCGGATGGGGGGAGAGGAATCCTCCCCCTGATAGGGGGGAGGATAAACATTAAATCCAATATAGTATGATATGTTGTATAATATAGTATAATGTATAGTATAGTATAGTATAGTATAGTATAGTATAGTATAGTATAGTATAGTATAGTATAGTATAGTATAGTATGGTATAGTATAGTATATATATAACATATATTGCAAAAAGAGAACAAACTAGCATCTACTTAGCATCACAATCCTTTGACGCTAGTATAACGTTGCAACTGTCGACGCCAATACAACGCAAGACGCCAACGCTAATATCGCCTCTTATTTTAGCGTCGCCCAAATATGTGATGCTATATAGACGCCACTAGCGCCTATATAGCGTCTACTTCGCGTCACGACAATGAGACGCTACTTGCCTCACGATAGCATCTCATTAGCGTCTTTTTAGCTATTCAGATAATAGACGCTAATTCTAACGCAATCGAGACGTTCGTGGACGCTATTTATTTCGCGCCACGAACCGCAAATGCACGGCAACACCTAGCGCCGTTCTCGAGTCGACGTCGTTAGACATGAAACTAGCGTCGAACGAATGGCGACTCTAAAGAGATGCTATATGGCATCTCATAGATAGGCGACGCTATTTAGACGCTACCGTGTTACTCATAACTTATCTGCATTTATCTCGCTATTTGTTTTATATTTAAACACTATATATTATATATACTATATGTCAATTAATAAATTAATTAAATATTATATTAGTATTAATTACAAGATTATCAACATATTATCAATAGCGTATTATCAACATATATATATATATATTAATTACACAATTATATATATATGTATTTTTACATGATAGGAGTGTTCCTAAATATATAATTTGTTACCTATATTATTTATGTTATCTATACATATAATATCTTAATTATGCATATATTATTATTATATACTTAATCATGAAGGCCCCGACAGCCAGCATAAAATCATGTCGAATCTTATGAACATGGATCAACGAATATCGGAATGGCGACGTATAATCCATGTAGCCGACCCCACCTAGTGGGATAAGGCTTTATTGTTGTTGTTGTTGTTGTATATACTTAATCATGAAATTACAATGGTTGATTGAGTGATTTGCTACCACTGTAGCGTCATAGTGGCGACTCGATAGCGTCCATGTAGCGTCTAACTAGAGCTTCCGCCACAGTAGACGCTATGATGACACTATTGGCGTCACTGTAGCGTCGCATAGTTGAGACGCAAAAGTGTATTCGATGCTAGTTCGGCGTTACGGTGTCGCTAAATGTAACTAGCGACTCAATAGCGTCGGTATTGCGCCTCCTAAGCCGACTTATTAACCCTCGCAAAATTGGGCACATATAGACATATAAATACGCGTATATTGTTATAATTATATATAATAAGTGCATATATACATATTATTATAACTTAATATCACACATATAAATATATACACATATATTCACTTCGAATACGTATACATATACACGTTATCTATATATATATGACTCCCACATGTATAGACATATACATACACATATATATTTATAATACATATAGATAAACACATTGTTGTAACTTAATCTCCCACCCGTAGACATATATATACATACGCATATATTACATATGTATATATATACACACACAATTGTGTTATATACACATATACATACATATTTATAATTTTGTATACATACATGATAGATTGTCGGAAGGAAATAAAATAATTGGAACGGGGCACAATGCGATGAGATGTTACATTGATAAATAAAATTTCATACATACTAAAAAAATTTAAAAAAGTTTTAATGAGCGTCGCAATGGCGTCGCAAGCTTGAGACGCTAAACCATTGAGACGCCCCGACGACGCTATAGTATCGCTACGTTATCTTAGCGACACATTAGCTTCTCTATAGCACTTCGCTAGCCAAATTTTGACAATGTCGGCGCCTACATGATGTCTACGTAATGTCGCATTATTTGAAGATGCTAAAAATGACTTAAATCCCTAACCCCTCTTCTTCGTTTTCACTTTTACTGTTTACCTTCATCCCGACCGCCCGACGCGGCCCGACGCCCGACGCCCGCCACCTCCACTGTGCCCCTCCGACGCCCTCCACTGCCGCCTCCGCCCTTCGCCCGACGTCCGACGCTCGACGACCGCCCTCCACCGCCGCCGCCGCCCTTCGCCTCTGCCGCCCTCCGCATTCAACCGCCGCCCTTCGCCTCCTCCTCCTCCTCCTCCCTCCCCGATGCCCGCCCTCCACCGTCGCGACCGCCCTTCACCCCCTCCTCCTCCTCCTCCCTCCGCCTCGTCCACCCTCCACCGCCGCCGCCGCCCTCCGCATTCGACCGCCGCCCTTCTCCTCCTCCTCCTCCTCCTCCTCCTCCTCCCTCGCCTTGTCCGCCCTCCATCGCCGCCACCGCCCTCCGCCTCCACCTCCACTGGCGCCTCCTCCTCCTTCCTCCGCCTCCACTGTCCTCCACCGCCGCCGCCTCATCCGCCCTCCGCCTCCACCGCCGCCCTTTGCGTCCATCGCCGCCTCGTCCGCCCTCCGCCGCGTCCTCCCTCCACCGCCGCCGACATCCGCCTCCGCCGTCACTGTCCTCCGCCTCCTCCGTCGTCTCGGCCGCCCTCCGCCCTTCGTCGTCCTCCGGTTAAGAAGGTATTAGCTCGCCACCATGTAAATTAAGTTAACTATTAATGCATGAAGTTGAATTAAGTTAATTATTCATGTTAAGTTAAGTATTACTTATTCATGTTATAAATTACGTTAAGTATCATCTCTTTGGATCAAGCTAGTCTTCGCGGAAGAACAGAAATTATAATATTAAGTATCATCTCTTAAGTTAAGTATCATCTCTGATAAATTAAGTTAAGTATTACTTATTCATATAGCAATGATTTGAAAGTTTTCAAACGCGTCAGTGATTACGAATCACATCTTTCTAGTTTTAATAGTTACACATTTCGATAAAAGTTTTAATCGCTCAGATCTTAGGTCAATCTCAAGCCAATTGTTAAGTTAACTTATGAACTAATTCATGTACTTCCACATTCTTGGTGATAAAATGATATTATGATTCGACGATGAAGTACTTGAAACATGTGATTTTGGACTTCATAAGTTCAAAATCACACGTTTCAAGTACACGAATTTGATTACATGGCTTAATATTCTCCGTTACAGAAATGATAAAGCCAGATCGTAGTTGGATTCGTCGTTGGAAGGATAAACATAGCGTCATAACTGAAGAATATAAGGATGGTATTGATGAATTCATTAATGTGGCATATCAAAATGAAGATGTTGCTTCTTCATATGGCAAAATCTTATGTCCATGCCGGAAGTGCAAATGTTATCAGTGGAAAATAAGATATGATGTGCAGAAGGATTTATATTACAATGGTTTCATACTTACATACACCAATTGGTTCTTTCATGGCGAAGAAAGATGGGCTAAAGAAACAAGTAATGTAGATACCGTTGTGGGCGACTCGAGTAATCCGTACAGGGTCATGATACGAGATGCAATGTTAGGAGAAAATGTTAGCGAAACATATTTTGAAGAAGACTCGAATCCTTCGGCTTCTAAGTTTTATAATCTTCTCGAAGAAGCAGATGAACCTTTATGAGCGAAAACTATACTTTCTGCAGTGGCACAACTAATGAACTTAAAATCAGAATTTATGAGCGAAAGTTATTTTGACCGGATGCTTGCCATTATTAAGAGTATGCTTTCAGCTTTCGAGAAATTACCGGGACATTTTTACAAGTGCAAACGGTTGATGAGAGATTTAGGGTTGGAATATCAGAAGATTGATGCATGCCGCAATCATTGCATGTTGTACTACAAGGAAAACAACTCACTTATGAGTTGTTCTATTTGTGGCGAGCCCAGATTCAAGCCGAAAAAGAATTCTTAAAGTTCGAAAAAAATGTAGCAAATACAATATTTAAATACTTTCTGATTGTTCCAAGATTATAACGACTATTTCTTTCTGAAAAAACTGCATCATTTATAAGGTGGCACAGAGAAGGGGTACGTGAAGATCAAAATTCAATTACATATCCTTCGGATGCGGAGGCATGGAGACAATTTGATGCACTTCATCCGACTTTTTCTGCAGAAGCACGCAATGTTAGATTAGGACTTTGCACCGATGGCTTCAACCCATTTGACTCATCGAGTACTGCTTATTCATGTTAGCCTATTTTTGTGACACCGTATAATTTGCCTCTAAGCATGTGTATGAGACGAGAGAATATATTGCTTACCTGTATGATCCCGAGTCATCGATCTCCTGGTAAAAGTTTAGATGTTTACTTACGACCTTTGATTGAACTCAAGATGTTTTGGGAGGATGGAGTGATTACCTATGATAAATCTAAAAAGCAAAATTTCATTATGAGAGCCACATTAATGTGTACCATAAGAGATTTTTCGGCATATGGAATGTTGAGTGGTTGGAGTACAAAAGGAAAACTTGCTTGTCCCATATGTGGAAAGAATACAAAATCATTTTATTTGAAAAATTATAGGAAAGTTTGCTGGTTTGATTGTCATAGGATATTTCTGTCATTGGAGAATTCGATGCGCCGTGATCGAAACTCATTTAAAAAGAATACATCCGAGAACACTTTGTGTCCAACTCATTTGACAGGAAAAGAATTGCTAGAGCAAGTAAACAAGCTTAGTGAAGTCTCATTCGGACTGAAGGTCGGTAGTTATAAGCAAATTGGGTTTGGAAGTGAACATAATTGGGAGAAAAGAAGTATTTTTGGGAGTTGCCTTATTGGTCTTCAAACTTGGTACGTCATAACTTGGACATCATGCATGTGGAGAAGAACGTATTTGACAATATCTTCAACACTATTATGGATGTTAAAGGAAGAACAAAAGATAGTATACAGGCTCGTGAAGACATGAAATTAATATGCAAAAGACCATAGTTAGATATCATTCATCTTCAAAATGGTAAATGCAAAAAGCCAAAAGCTACTTATGTCTTGAGAAATGATCAAAGAAAAGTGGTTTTCGAATGGATAAAACAATTGAAATTCCCTGACGGATATGTATCAAACATATCTCGTTGTTTTAACTTGGACATTGGGAAGATACACGGAATGAAGAGTCATGATTGTCATATTTTTATGCAAAGGCTGCTTCCAATTGCCTTTAAAGAACTTTTACCAAAGGCCATCTGGGAAGTTTTAACAGAATTGTCTATATTCTTTAAAGAGCTTTGTGCATCCATCGTTCGGAAAGAAGACATATCTCGGTTAGAGGCTTCTATTGTGATTATCGTGTGCAAGGCTGAGAAGATATTTCCACCTTCTTTCTTTGATGTGATGGAACACTTGATTGTACATCTTCCATATGAAAAAAAAATTTGTTGGTCCGGTTCAGAATCGATGGATGTATCCTTTCGAAAGGTGCATGTTATATTTGAAAAGGAAGGCGAAGAATAAGGCAAAAATTGAAGACTCCATATGTGAAGCATATTTCATTGAGGAGGTGTCAAACTTCACTTCAAAATACTTTGAGCCACACATACAATCACGACACACCCAACTTCCAAGAAACGATGATGGTGGTGAAGGAGAAGTTGACATGAATATTCTATCCATCTTCAAGTACCCATGTCGACTTCTTGGTACAGGACGCAAAGTTATCTTGAATGACAGAGATCTCACCGCCGTTGAGAATTATGTTCTGGCAAATTATCTCGAAGTGACACCATGTCTCGAGTAAGGCAATTTGTTCTAATTTGTTATATAATTTAAAGTTAATTGTTGCTATATGATTGTATTAATTAAAAACTATGAATTCAGGAAATTTGAAGAATTACAGCGAGAAATCAGTCCATTAGTTTCAAACGATGAGTTATTGAAAGAGACAAACATTTTGCCGATTGGTTGAGATGTGAAGTGAGAAATCTTTCCACTTGTTCTTAATTGTTATAAGTTCGTAACTTTTCATAAAGTTTTTAGTTATTTTTATTGTAGGTTATTAATGACTCAGTCATAGAGAACAAAATACGAGATCTCGGTCATGGCCCGAAGAAACAAATTCTTAGCTACTGCGGTATCATAGTCAATGGATATCGGTTCCATACAAAAGAATATAGCCGACAACGTTCAACTATTAATAGCAGCATATGTGTTCTAGGAAGCATGTACGGGGACGACGACTTTGATTACTACGGTGTTATAGAAGACATCCTAGAATTGTCTTATTTGGGAAAATCTAACAAAGTCGTGGTGCTAAAATGCCATTGGTTCGATCCAGAGAAAGGAGTTCGAATCGATCAAAAGTTTAAATTGGTGGATATTAACCCTCGGTCGAGACTTCAGTCATACGATCCATTCGTATTGGCGGAACAAGCACAACAAGTGTACTACACTAAGTATCCGTCGAAAAGAACCAAGGATGAATGGTGGGCGTCATGCAAGGTGAGGAGTAGACTATTCTTAGCAGAAACAATGGTAGATGACAATGAAACATCATCCGTACACAATGAGGTGCCCATGGACGATTACTATCAAGAAGATAGAGTGAATGAGACGATTGATGTGGCCGATGGAGTTGAGAATTTTCAATTGGTCGATGACGCTGAGCCAATGGAAGAGTTCAATTCAAATGACCTCTTGGATGTGAACTTTGATAATTTCGTTGACGATGACTCGAATCAAGATTATAGCGATGATGATGAAGATGATGAAAATGAATCAGAATACGAAACAAGTGAATGAATCCCGTAGTTATTCTAATGACATAAGCTTTTTACTTTTTTAAGTTATATATGGTTACCGATAATAAGAGAAGTTTCTTTCTTTTTTTTCAGTCATGGTTAGGTCGAGCATCTGGGTCATCTCGTTCTTCAAGGTGTTCACTCTAGATGAGTCAGCCTTCTCAACCACCAGATAATATATTTATTGTGAGCTGCTTATTTATAGTTGATTATAATAGTTAAATTCATTTTTTAATAATATCAGTTCTTCCGCCGTCGACGGGGCATGTAGCCGGATCGTCACATAGTAGGCGATCCATTGGTGGGTCTGCTCAGCGTATCACTCTAGGTACGTGAGTAAAAGTTTAGATGTTTATTTAAAGTGTTTTTTAAATATTTTGGTTTTGTGACAGTTGCTCCACCGTCATCGGGGAACATAGTCGGTACGTCTCGATCGCATGACGACGATCGTCATGTCACACTAGGTTATTTTTTGTATATTACATAATTTTATATAGGAGCCAAATTTTATGTATTTTCTTATGATGACAGTTGCTACCCCACCGCCACCGCCGAGAATACCAGATGCTTCACCACATTCTAGCGTTGGCGAGCGACATCTTACGCCACGTGATATATTTATTGTTATTGACATTTATCAATTAATTATATTAATTATTTTTTTAATAATGTCAGTTGCTACGCCGCCGATAGCACAAGCACCTGACTCAATTCATTCAGATGAGCGGACTGCCACTGATCATGCTGTACACATCAATCGAGGTGAGAACATTACTGTACATCTATCAATTATCATAATTTTAATTTGGTATGACACTAATAATTTATTATGTATTAGGGCCTGTAGCTGATGTCGGACCTTCACAGCCTACCCCAACTATACCGGATGATGATTCCTCTTCGAGTGATGAAGAGGGGTTACACGATAATGGGGTGGTCACTGTGAATAATATTGCTCGACCGTAAGTTAAATAAGTTGTACAAATTTTGTTATAGTTTTGGTTATCATTGAAAATTAATTCTTCTTTGTAATTGGCAGGACCACTTTCATACCCACTAGTACCGTGCGGAATGTCAGTGCTCTTGTTCTTTTCCACTTGCCGAAAGGGGCAGGATCCTGGAAAGATGTCCCAATTCAAGTGCGGGATGACATCCTTCGAGCCTTTATGGTACGATCTTCTATTTGGGTTACATAATTATATTTATATTTATTTTAAAATTACTAAGTTTTAACGTTCTATTTGTAGGAGGTAAATCAGTTTCATCAGGATCTTAGTTTAGGGACGATCCAGAGAGCTTTTGAGGAGGTCGCTGTGAAACGCCTCCGAAATTGATTATACAAGTTTCGCAAAGTCATCACGTCGCAGGGCACACAAAGATGCCCAAGACATATTAGGCGCTCGATTTGGGAGTTCCTCTGTAGGAAGTGGTAAGTATTTATATTTTTAAATTTTTTTATGAAAATTTTAGTTTTTTAAAAGTGTAAGTATTTGATGTTCACAAAGGACGGATGAACGATAGCAAAGGAAGTCAAAAAAGGCAAGAGTTAACCGTCTTTCGAAGCCCGAGGTCCACATCCACACAGGGGGATCGATGCGATTTGACGAGCATCGACGACGCATGATAATTTACATATAAATTCAATTTATCAAACTTTTGACTTATACTTATGTTTCTTCATTGGTTTAGTCATGTTTTTAATTTATGTATTTCTTGATATATAATTTATATATTATATGATTGTATAATTTTTCTATTTCGTAGAGGACCCTGCTGTTTGGGAGGAGGTGGCCGCACGACACGAGGGGGATACTTGCGTGGCCTCGGCACAGCTGCTCAGATACCTAGGAGGATCGAAGGATATGCAGGAGGTGCATCTGCTCCGAGCTCATCCGCTGCACCTGATATGATGCAGTTATCACAACAGCTATCGCGGCAATTATCGGCGCAGATATCGCAGCAGGTGTCACAGCAGGTGTCACAGCAGGTGTCGCAGCAGTTGGCTCCTCTATTACAGGCGATTCAGATATTGATCCCGACGCAGAATCTATCCCCGCGATGCCATGGACCGAGTACGTCTGGGTCGAACGTCCGGAATGATAATAATAACTCCCAAACCTATGATATAAACAACCCATGAATACAAACAAAGCTTTTGTTACTTATAGATTTAGATATACATATAGTTTGTTAGTTCGGTTTATTACTTTTCATATTCTTATGTTCAATATTATGCATGTGATGCTTTTATATTGCATGTGATGCTCTTATATTGCATGTGATGCTCTTAATCTGCCTGTGATATTTTTATATTGCCTGTGATGAATATCAGTGCATTTTTATATGCATTATATAATTGTATGGTTTGGGAAGGGGAAAAATGAGGATTGAATGGGTAAAAAAAATCTGTAAATGGCGTCTCCATAGCGTCCCATTCGCGTCACAATGGTTGTCGACGCTACGTTAAATATATCGTCCTTAGCGCCATAGTTGTGTCTCATTGGCGATGCATACACCATTATATTGCGTCACCTCAGTGACTTCCTAGCGTCTAAAGTAGCGACACGTGGGCGTCGAAATAGCGTCTCACAACTTGCACCCCTTGCGCGTCGACTTAGCGACGCCTATCTTCTACGCACAGCCGCAAACCTCGCGTCTTAATAACGTCAAGATAGCATCAAGTAGTGGCGCTAGTAGCGTCCCATTTTCTTTGACTCCATTGCGACGTTAGTAGCCACCGTATGCAGCGTCCCATTTTGATGACGCTAGATAGACGCCAATGCGACGCTCTTCACAACAGAGACGTCATAGCGCCACCCTAGCGTTGCATACCTTGGGTCGCTAATCTCCCATTTTCTTGTGGTGGAAAGACCTCTTTAGAGAGGATGACCATCATGATGTGCACAATCATGACCACTCATGAAGTACATGGCACATCATCGTAACAAATATGTTAATTAGTGACATTGCATAGAAATATCAGAGATAAATAAGTTTATTACAATTTCCAATCAGAGCATTGAAAACACATTCAGAGCATAGTTAAGAGCATCGACAGATGTAAATTGATTCAGAGCATAATACAATGCATTGATCTAAAGCATTCACATAGACATTGAAATACAAAGTAATGACATCGAAATACAAAGTAATCGAGAGCATTGAATTTATTTATTCCAACGATCATAACTTCTATCTCGTATTATTATTGTTCTCACACAGTGATTAATTACATTGTTCTTACTCAACTTTATTTTACCTATAGATATCATATTGATCTTTATCCATTGACAACCAAAGTATTGATTCCTTCCCTTTGATTCCCAGTATTGTTTATTGAGGATCATGATTTTGCTCATAAACATGGTATTGATGAATCATCTAGAGCATTGTACCATACTAGATGTTACATTGATTCACTCGAAGCATAGTCTTGATTCTCCTATTAATTTTATCCAAGACATAGAATTTAAACATATTCTATTGGTTCTACATAGAGTATAACATTGATGTTTTCCATTGATCTTATTTAGTATAGAGTAATTGATTTATTCCACTTATGTTATTGATTATTCAGAGCATGGCATTGATACATTCCATTGTTTCTTATTTAAGCATGGTGTTGATTTTTTTCATTGATTATTCTAGTGATGATTATAATTACACTATCTCCATGCTTCTTTATTGTTACTATTTATTCATTGATTGAGACTTCTTTGAGAAGTAATGTCATCACTCATAAGGTGTTTGAGATTTCTCAGTGCCCTATTAACAAATGTAATGAGATTACAAAGATGAAAGATGGGGTAAGAAATAGATGTATTTCACCTCATGATAATTGAGATTTCTTTAGGAAATAATGTCATCACCCAAAAGATGTTTTAGATTTCCTAGTGCCATATTAACAAATATAATGAGATTGTAAAGATGAAAGATGAGGTAAGAATTAATATCTTTCACCTTAAGGTAACTGAGACTTCTCTGAAAAATAATTCCATTACTCAAAAGGTGTTTGAGATTTCTCAGCTCCCTATTAACCAATGTAATTATTAAGAAAAGTGAGGCATGGTATATGATGAACATGATAAAAATAAGTATTGAATGTAAAGATGATAAGTAAATGTCTTTCACCTTATGGTGATTAATACTTCTTGGGAAATAATGACATCACCTAAATTATGTTTGAGATTTTTCAATGTAAAGATGAAAGATGTCATATGATGAAGTTAATTAAAGTAACCATTAAAGTTAAAGATAAGAAGTAAACTTCTTTCGCCTTATGGTGACTGAGATTTTTCGGGAAATAATGTCATCACCTAAATAGTAGTTTGAGATTCCCCAATATAAAGATGTCATGTGATAAGATTAATGAAAGTGGGATCATAAGGTACCCCAATAATATTATATGATAAATGTATGAAAGTAAAATGAATGAACGTTCAAAGGGTTATAAAGTAATCATGAGGAAATGCAAGGTAAGGAATGAAGAGGTTAAACAACAAGTAAAGATCAAGCAGTTATAAAGAAACTCCTAAGATGTATATAATAAAGAAAGTAAGATGTAATGATAAGTGTATGTCATGTATGTTTATGATTGTGATAGATGCATATCTTTATTGTATGATGTTCAAAGGAGATGATGGTTCTCAAGTTAAGAAGGTATGCTAAGTTTTAAATGTTCCAACTAATGTTATATCAAGGATGATAAGTAAGATGTATTATCATATAAGGATCATATGACATGCATATTTATATGTTTACATTATTATGATAATGACAGATGCATTGCATGTAGTATCATATGATTGGTTATCATGCATGACCTTTGCATATCTAACTGCAAAACTCTGCACTCTAAATATGTGCAAGTATCCAAGATTAATTGATAGATGGTAGTTGTCACGAACGTGCTCTACAAACGTCATATCTACAATAATACATTTAATTAACACATTAAGTTAGTTTGGATGTTCACTTAGTGATATCTATATATAGTAATTAATATTTCGATTATAGCATAATGATTACTTAATTATCGATAAACTTTATAAAGTAATTATATAAGGTTATTAGGAATAAATTATAAAAAATTTAAATATTATAATATATATGTTTAAATATGATTAATCAAGCTTAATTAAGGTTAAACACTTATTTATGATAAAAAAACATGATTGGTCATTACTTAAATTCTAAGCTTGAAGCAACCATGTGAACAGCTGCTTGAGATATTTTTCCAAATCATCATATGATGTCCGAAAATTCAGAAACAAATATATAAGAAATCTATCTTTATCCTTTCACAGAAGAAATGTTACCAAAGGTAAAACTCGAGTGAAACGGACTGGGAAAATTTGAGAACATCGATTGTTCAATGGTGAGTTCTTGATCCAAAATTGACCTTCTAATTTAAACGATCATTCCTTCATGGTTATCCAAGATAAATTATGGAATTTGGTATTGTTAATCCATTCGGAGTATTTTTTCCATGGCCCTTAGAATCACCTAAAAAGGAGTTTTATAGCGAACATTATGAACTTAGCTTCGCTGGTCACTTGTCTTTTCCTGGATCAGATACATGTTCACTTTGTAATTAGTGCATGGTTAGAATAGAGTGAATTAGTATTTGAAATTTTGGTATGATCAATTATGCATTACAAGGGTTCGGTGAGAGGTGGAATCATCCTATTTGGACATATATCTTGGTAGAAATGAATTTTTCATTTCATAGTGATTCTTCTGTCAGGTTCCAGGACATTGACAGATCACGACCCTAATTGACTTTTTTTATAAGGTTATACAAGGAGTTGAATCTTATATTGTTTTATGGAAAAATAATAAGGAAGTCTAGTTTCCAGGAATATTATGATATAGTTAAATAGTCAAGTATGAATAAATATTTAAATTAATATTTCAGTGATACACAGTTTACCAGAACACAAACTTTAGGTCAAATTACTTTAAATTTTATGAATTACTCACTGATAGTGATATTGAGGAGTGTAATGATAACTTGCTGATTTTTGGGTCAAAAGTGATATTTTTTAATTTTTGATTTAACTCCCTAATTCATTCTCTACTGCAAGTATACAAGTCAATTGTAATATACCCAAATGTCGTATCCATAGTGATTTGAAGCCAAAGACTCCCTAAAACAATCTAGACTAGCCCTAACTAAAGTTACAATTTCAAGAAGTTGAAGGAAAGTGAAAAAAGATTTTTGACTATGGCAAAATGATAACTGATTTTGGACTTTTGGAAATTTATCTAAACTGAATTATAAATGCTAAACTAAGGGCTAAAAGGGGTTATCTATCAATGAGGAAGGTTCTCCTAGGAGTTGGGGTTCATCTAATTTAATTATGAATGGAATGGAACAAGTTATCAATACATGTCACTTCTAACTCAACTTGGAAATGGGCTATTATCACAGCATAATAAACCAGAACCAATTATCATATTCCCACATGATTAATTAGCTAAGTTGAATGAGAAGAGAATCCCCACTGATATCAAGTTAACATTAAGTATAAATTCAAGTTCCTTGCTGATTTTTGGCAATTTAGTGAAATCTGAAATGATAACAATCAATTGCACTTTGAATATGAGAGAATTACTTCAATTAACTAAACAGGAATGAAATCAATCCAATATTAGTTCTAATGCTTCTTGGTTTATCTCTAAACTACAAGAAGATTTTAAATCAGCCTCTCAGCTACAAATGAAAAATGAAATCCACATTATTACTAATGAATTGGATAAAATCAGCAACATAATTACATATGTGAACTCGGCAAGTCATTCTTTCTTGGTCCATCTCTGAACATCAAGATAACCTTAAATTCACCAGATTTGAAAATTAGAAATCAGCAATGGATAGTTTGCAACGTTTCAAGGATTGAAAACTTGGAAATACCATTGTCTCTTGATTTATTTCTGAACAAGAATGAAACCATAAGCAACCTCTCAGTTATCAATTCAATTAGGGCTTCACAATGGTAAAACAGATTCTATGAATTCAGGAAATCAGAAATGGGAAATCAGAAATCAACAAATCAGAAAATCAGATTCTTAATTGGATTTGAACCTAGAAATTTGGCATTGGTTCTTGATTCATTTCTGAACAAAGAGTAGATCAAAGGACAACCTCTTAGTTGTTAATTCAAATAGGATCTTACAATGTCAAGAACATATTCATATAAGTTCAGAATCCACAGAATCAGAAATTAGAAAATCAAGAATTCAGAAATCAGTGCAGGAAATCAGATTTGTCCACATCCATCCATAATTAAAATAGACTACTATCCTTCCTAGGAGAAATGGAGTTTAGCTCCTCATAATCACAAGATTGATATACAATAGAAGGGATAGCAGATACAAAACATCCTGAATGAACTCTGTCGACAGGAAGATCAGTAGCCTTCTTCTCCAGCTTCTTCTTCTCCCTTCCCTGTTCAAACCTCTGCAATGGCCAGCCCCCTCTCTTCCTTCTGGTTTCTCAGCTTATATCACCTTCCTACACCCTTAGATGCAGATAAGAAGGTTCCCTTGTGCCTTGATCATGCCAAGTGTCCTGGTCCAGAAAATATCTGCAGTGACAAATTTTTTTACAGCCAAAAAGCAAGTGGTCCCCCCTCCTTTTTCCTCTTTGTGCAGTCCTCTTTTTCCCTGCTAGAAAGGCCAAAATAGCAAGCATCAAAGTCCTTTAATAGGATTTTAACAAATAAGGATTAGGACAATGATAATTATTAGCCCTATCATCAAATGGGATTTGGTGTTATGCAGGAATAAAATCCATAGTTGAAAATGATAACTTTTGAACCCGGAATGATAACTTTGCATATTTTATAAAAAATTTCCAAATATGAGTGGTTCAGAGCATTGAAGGCATCAAAGGGATTAGGATGGGAAGTGAATGAGGTCAGAAATCAAATGTGGATAAGATTTCATAGGAATGATAACTTTAGTGCCAAAAATGATAACTTGATGCCATAAAAATGATAACTTGTCATAACTTTTGTTGTGATCGTCCAAATGTGATCAAATCAGAGCAGCAATGAGTTAGGACAATAATATAATGATTACCTAATGCTTTTATGCAGAATTGATAGCATTGCACATCAAAATGACAATTTTTCCCTAAAATGATAATTTGACACTAAAAAATAATAACTTGTGAAATGGAATGATAACTTTGCACAAGTTGAAATATGATCATACAAATATGATTAATTCATGACGGCAGAGGATTTAGGGCAAGATAATCACTAGAAATCAGCTCAAATGGAAAAATGATAACTTTGCACATTGGAATGATAACTTGCTTAAAAAATGATAACTTGGCATAGAATTATTATTTTTATGGATTTTAGCATTTCAAAACTTCTATGCACATGGAATTAAGTATCAAATGAGAAAGATCAGCTAGTTATCACAATCCATGCATTCCAAACATATTTGGCCAAAAGTTAGGCAAAATAAGGGCTCAATATGGGTGAAATGAATCTAAATTGGGATAAAAACTTATTGTGATCAGCTAGTGATCACTCACTTGGAATTGGTTAATAATATTTGTGGGTTGGAAACCTGAGACAACACTTAGTTAAACTTTGGAGGATTGAAAAGTTTCAAGTGTGAAATAGCCTATGAATATAAATATTTAATGTTAGACATTAGTATTAGAAGATATTATATACATTTTAAGGTGCATAAGCATTCATGCATCATGAGCATGCATTGCATATTACTTTATTAGTGATTGAAAAGTAAAAAGGCATTATTACTTGTAGGAAAGCATCAAGATACAAGTGAAAGGGAGGAAATATAATAAACCTTCTTGAAAAGGATAAAGTATCAAGGTGAGTGGATAAATTTACAACATAGCAAAATGATATATGTTAGTTCTTTTATTTATTGTATTATTTCAAATAAATATTATTATTATTATTATTATTATTATTATTATTATTATTATTATTATTATTATTATTATTATTATTATTATTATTATTATTATTATTATCATCATCATCATCATCATCATCATCATCATCATCATCATCGAAACATATCTTGAGCTATGAAAAGTATTTATGATATGTTTCAAGAATTTCATATGAGATGGAGTAACCTCTTACACGAAAATATTTTCAAGAAATAATTTTTGTGAAGTTAAAATAAGTTTTATTTGATAATGATATGTGATTATGATATGCGTACTTTGATATTGTTAAACTTCATGTGATCATTCGATATACATGCAGTCTTTGAGGCGTATATCGGGTGTCTTTTTCCTTTGTGGGCTGCCATGCGTGCATGTATTAACCCATGTTATGCTCTATGTATTCAAGAGTTATGATTGTGAATCTCTACTAAACTGTATAACACACAATCATGGAGGGATATGTATTGACCCATGTTTTGCTCTGTATATTCGAGAGTCATGATTGTGAAGCTCTACATGACACACAATCATGAAGAGATACGTATTGACTCATAATATACTCTACGTATTTGAGACTCATGATTATAAAGTTCTACTTAATTGTATGACACATGATCATGGAGGAATACTTATTAACCCACGATGAGTATGTGTAATGACACATGTATGGAGTTTAACTGTGAATATGATGATATCTTGGATTACCATTATTTATGTAAAAGTTCATATGATTTGATAATTTATGTTATATGTGTTATGCTTTAAATATTTTCCCATATGAAAGAAATATGAATATTTAAATATTATATACACTCGTATTGTTCCTCTATGTTATACTTTTATTCCACTCATTATGCAAATGATTGTTGCTCATGGTATCCATTTTAAATTTTTCAGATACCCGTAAGTTCTCGAGTTGAGTCGACTCGGAGCTTGTTTTTGCTGCATATAAAAGAGGTCGAGTCGTTGGATACTTTTGTTTCCCCCTTCACTTTTATTTTTGGAAGCATGTATGTAATAAATAATTCTAGATGTTGTAATTAAGTTTGTAATAAACTTTTCGTAAAATTGTATAGGTGTTATATGTGAAATGGTTTGTGAAATAATAGTGACAATATGTGAACATTATGTCTTATATCTCTTAAGTAACTTTGATGAGTATACATGCATCTATTGTATGTATTGCCAAATAATACAAGATAAGTAAGGGAGTGAGGTTTTGCTTTTTATTCTTAGAATTGCTAAACATAATTAAGGGGTACAATAATTGGGATTAGAACTTAGATACGAAGTTGGGTGTGATAGTGGCTTAGGCTCATGACGAAGTGTTACACATGCTTAGGTTTAATAAGTTCTAGTTGAATGTTAGATGTTATGCACTGAAGTATTTAGTCACTTGAGGTCCCATGACTTATTAATTGAGAAGATATTATATATGTTAAAATCTTCCACTGTTAATTGATGTATGACGAACGGGATAACGATGTGAAATTTTCTTAAATGTCCAAAATTTTTATGATGAATTTCGGATTGTTATTCTCACTCTCTATAATAGTGTGTGATCATCATAGTAGACAACCAAAATTATTCATACTTGACTAATGCAAATTGAGAGAAATTTTCTCATAAAGAATATTTGCATGGGTTTCATAGTTGTGCTCGGTTGTCTCAGTTAGCTAAATGTTGTTGGTGTCTCATGTTGTGTTATGTTGTAATACATTTTTTTCTTGGATGAAAAACCCTATTTAACTATCAAATCTTTATTACAACAAATGATCACATTATTTGTATGATAAATTATTTTTATGATCATTTAAGCCCATCTTTATAAATGATCAATGTTGATTTTCTTTTATCAATATCATAAATACTTTTATTATATATCTACAAATTGTATTATATTTAATTTGATAGCATCATTCTTAGATATAGTGTAGCCTAAAAATGATTAAACTTAAACTCTTTGTCAGAACTCTATTGACCAAGCATATTGAAATCTCCAATCATATTATATTGTCACACTTTGTTATGAATTTAGGGCAGTATACATAGAATAACAAATTGCTAAGTTAATTCTTAATTGGGTGCATCTTTGGGCGTTGACAAAAGTATTATTGTGTGAAATACTTCATAAGATGATTATAAAGATTCAAGTATCCAAACACCTCCTAATCACATACCCTAAGGAAACTTTGATAATGACATGACTCATGAGCTAATACTAATCGAGGAACAATAACTCTTTCAGCTAGGTTATGATTTGAGATATTATCAACGCACTAATATTTAAAAATATTATTCTTGATTTTTCACACAATTCATTATGAGAATTCTCATTGTGCAGAAGGAAATATGAAGCATGCATGTAAAATGTTTTGCTCGAACCCTCATTCATCATAGTCAAATTCGTGAAATTAGTCCAATATGAAAGTCAAAAGTTTGAACATTCTAATTTCTCTCGAATATTAAGGTGACTATCCAAATTGAAAAGTTTATAAATGAACCAAAACTGTTCATGCTTAATTAAGCAGAGAAAATTTATAATCAAAATATTTGCAAGGGTTTCAAAATTTTAAAAGATTTAACCATTCACCTTTATTGTTAGCAAAAGGTAGCAACCTCTTTAGGAGGTTATTGTCAAACTTTTATTTATTTATTATTTTAAAATTTAAATGGAGAGAAAAATATTGATGTAATAATTTATTTTTAAGAAAAATAACTAAATGATTACAAAAGTTAAGTATTTCCGAAAATACATTTATTATATTTGTCTTAACTTTTTTTAACATTTTTTCAATTTTAATTTAATGATAATTGTGATTGACATTTTTTTAAAAATTAAATAAAGTACCCAACCCTATAAAAAATTATCGCCTTTGGCTATGGAATGATTTATTTTTATTTATATTACTTATTTAATATTTTTTTGTTTTACGTGTCTATTATAAAAACAAACAAGCAGTCAGTCAAAAGAAGGCGAAGGGTAGTTACCATGTTTTCAGAGGACAAGGGAACCCTAGCTCCCTCGCGCCGCCTCGACTGTTTGTCTCCTCCCTCTTTCGTCTCCGACGATCCCCGCCGGAGGCGCCAGCCTACAACGTATTGATATCGTTCCTCTTCCATGGCTTCGCCTAGGGTGCACTCCCCGTCTCCGGCGCTGCCCCCCGGGCATGTAGTTGACCCTTTCCCCCCGCTCTACTCCAATACCTCTCTCCCTCCTCCTCCCTCTCTTCAAGGCATTCTTCCTCTCCCGCCCTCAGCCCCTCTCCATCCGGCTAGATCTTGGCTCAAAGTGGCTTGAGGGAACCGATCGGCTCCGCAGGCTCCCTCCTCCATCTCGCCTCGGCAGCTACGGGAGCTCTAGGCTGCTACCTCTGTGGAAGTTGTCATCTCTGAATTCGACATCTCCGCTTTCTCCGACTACAGGTGTAGGTGCCTTGTCGGACGCTTCGTTGGTACCGTGGACTCTCTCCGGGAGGGCCTGCGGCCGCTGTGGGGCGCTGCTCTTTCCCAGATTATCTCGCCGCTTGGTAACTCTCTATTTTTGTTCGCTTTTGAGACTGAACAAGCACGCATGCAGGTGCTGACCGACGGTCCGTGGGAGTTCGGTGGCCATCTTCTGCGGCTGGCCTCGCTCTCGTCGTTCCTCCGTTTTGACTCGGCTTCTGTCCCGGACATCCCCCTCTGGCTTCAGTTTTCTGGTTTGCCTCTCGAACTCTGAAATCCTACCTCCCTCAAGCGTATTGCTTCGGCTTTTGGCTCTATCCTCTGCATTGATGAAAACTCTCTCGGCTCTATTGAAGCGCCCTGTGCCCGCGCTTGTGTGGAGATTAACCTCGCTTCTCCTCTCCAGCAAGCCATTTGGATCTCTCTTCCGAATGGTGACCGGTACCTTCAGCAAGCCGCATATGAGAACCTCCCTACATTTTGTTATCGCTGTGGTACCATCGGTCACCAACTGGAAGCCTGTCCTCAAGCTAGTGCGATTGGGGTTCTCAGTCGGCTGCGCTGCTCTTTGGACCCTGGATGCGTGCTTCCCGCCCCGCAACCGGTCCCCTGAGCTCGCAGCCACCTCCCTCCTGCCTCCCAGTGCTTGATCTCAACTGCCCCTCAAGCCTTCAGCTTTCGCCGGACGCTCGTTGTGCGGCTGGTAGCACAGGTGGTACGACATCCCGTACCACTAGTGCTTGCCCAACGGTTGGATGCGTCTCGGCCAATGCTGACATGGAGGTGCGGAGTGGCCCGCCTGGCGCGTACGTGGCGACTGTCAGACCTCCTAGCTCCCGTCATGTCACTGAGCCGTGGGCCTCCTATCCCCCGCCTCTCATTGCTCGCATCTCACGGCCCTTGTTCGCCTAACGTTACATGTGTTTCTTCTGATTTGACAGGTACTAACACACCCTTGACTGTTGTGGATCTCCCGTTGTCGTCTCATAATAGCCGTCCACGTGGCCCAGCGCCTCACGATCCTAACCTAATACTCACCCTCTCCCCTAATCCCAATCTCTCTCTCCACCCCCTGGATCAGCTCTGTCGTTCCGCCTCCCCCCTCTTCTTCTGGCTGCTATGGCGCTCCTCCCTCCCTGGTCGTTGTCGGGGCGGGCGGACCTCCGAGTGGCCCTCTCTCTTCCCATGAAACTCTTGTCTCTTGTGTTTCTACAGGTTTGCTCGTTGTCTCGGAGGAGTTGGATGGTGATTCTTCTCCGGAGGAAACTGATTCTGACCTGCTTCCGGCTCCGCGCCTGGAGCGTAAGAAGTCCCGGCTCCTTAAGCCTATGGCTCCTACTCCCACTCTTCGTCCGCGTCCATCTCCCACCCAGGCTAGGGGTAAAGGTAAGAAGAAAACTCCTTCTCTCATCGTGGACTCACTCTCTTCTGTTGATGTTGTGCAGGGCCCGATGGGCACTCTTCCTGTGTTATCATGAAGCCTCTCGCCTGGAACTGTCGCGACGCTTTCCATTCGAAGGCTCGTGACAGAATCAAAAATCTTATTTCTTCTCATTCTCCAGACTTTGTAATTCTATTAGAATGCCATGTTGGGTCTGTAAAATCTAAACAGGTGCTGCGTCATCTCGGGCCTTCCTGGTCCGGCACTTTTTGTGCTGGTACAGGTGCTGCCAAAGGTATTATCCTCGCCTGGCACGGGTAGGATACGCAGGTTACCCCTTTACTCACCTCCGATCATTTCTTGCATGCGGCTGTCTCTTTTGATAATTTTTACTTCCTTCTATCTTGTATTTATGCTAGTCCTCTTCCCTCGGAACGCAATCTTTTGTGGAACTCGCTTAACTTAGTTAACTCTAATGATTTTCCATGGGCATTAATTGGTGATTTTAACTGCATTTTATCTTCTGCCGATAAGCGTGGGGGTAAGTCCTTTGCCCCCAGTCGCTCTACTTCCCTTCTTAATAATTTTATTCAAAACCACGGCCTCATTGACCTTAACCTTTCTGGTAATCCCTATACTTGGACTAACAATTGGTCCGGCCATGCTCGAATTCTCTGTCGTCTGGATCGGATGCTTGTTAGTCACCATTGGCTTTCTATCTTCCCCAACCTTGACCTCTCTGCCCTCCCACGGTGTGCTTCGGATCACGCCCCTCTCTTGTTCCAATCGGACATTAACATCCCCCGATCTCGTACTTTTAAATATGAGCATTTTTTGCTTCCTCACCCGGAAGCCAAAGCTATTGTGTCGCGCCACTGGCCCTCCCCTTCTGACCATCTTCCCATCTCCATCGCCCTCAGGCGTATCCGGACTGATACTCTCCGTTGGAACTGTGATGTTTTCGGTAGGCTTGAATCTCGTGCTCTCGATGCTCTTGCTACCATCTCTCTCTTGGAGCACCGTGATTCCTCTGTGGGCCTCTCCGCAAAGGATCTTGGGCATCTCCGAGCCTCCTATCAACTCCACGATGCCCTTCTCCACCAGTTTAGTCTTAAATGGTGGAGTAAGACTCGCACTTCCTGGCTCCAACATGGAGACAGTAACACAAAATTTTTTCACATCCAAGCCGCTGTTAGACACAAAAATAACTTCATTCGCTCTGTTTTGTCCGAGTCTGGGACTTTACTCACTTGCCCTGATCACATATCCCAGTGCTTCGTGGATCACTATCAATCACTTTGGGCGCCCTCCAGCTTGGATGTCCCACCACCGACTGCCTGGCCTTTGCTTCCTTCTTGTGATCCCTCCTTTTTTCCCGCCCTCACCCATCCTATCACCCCGTCCGAAATCACATCCATGATTTGGAGCATGCCTTCGGGCCGCGCCCCGAGTCCGGATGGCTTTACCATCGATTTCTATCATACCCACTGGGACATCGTTGGTCCATGTATCATCTCTACTATTCAACAAGCTTTCCTTACCCTTCATCTCCCTGCTGACTGGGGTAAGACCTCTCTTGTCTTCATCCCTAAAAAATCCAACCCTTCGACCATCCGGGACTATCGCCCCATTTCCTTGTGTAATGTACTATATAGAGTGTTTTCTAAAATCATTGCCAATAGGCTTAGGCTGACATTAAACACCCTTATCAGTCCCATGCAATCCGCTTTTATCCCAGGTCGCAGCATTCAAGATAATATCCTCATCGCGCAGGAGCTCTCTCACTCTCTCTCCACCGGCCGCGTTAAGCACATGCTTATCAAAGCCGATATGGAGAAGGCGTTTGATCGTGTCTCTTGGACTGCTATTACCACGGCTCTTTCTCTCATGAATTATCCCCCGTCCTTCATTTCCTGGATTGACGTGTATTCGCTCTTCCTCCTTCACCTGTCTGATCAATGGGTCCCCCCCGCCATACTTCAGGTCGCACATGGGTATTCTCCAGGGCGACCCCCTGTCGCCTTACTTGTTCATTATCATCTCGCAAGTCTTTACCTCCCTGATCGAACCTAGTATTGCTGCAGGCCGTATCAAGCCCTTCACCTTAAATAATTTTTCCTTAAGTCACTTACTCTTTGCGGATGACCTTCTCATTTGCATTCGTGCCTCCCTACCTAATTGTCATTGTATCCTTGAAATCCTCAACTCCTACTATGTTCTCACCGGCCAAAAACTCAACCCCCTTAAATCTGATGTATATTTTCCTACCAAGCTCCATCTCCGACGTAGGCTTTCTATCACTCGCACTCTGGGGATCCAGTCTGGTGAATTTCCTTTTACCTATATTGGGGCCCCTATCTCTCCCAAATACATTCCGGCTTCTAGGCAAACCCCTATTCTTCATAAAATCTCTTCTCGGCTTTCTAGTTGGCGTCGTCGCTTACTCTCTCAAGCCGGGCGTGCTACCCTCATCAAATCCACCCTATCATCCATGCCCACTTACCTTCTTGGGGTGTCTCACTTATCTATGAGCACCCTCACCTCTCTTGAGAAGCTTAGTAGGTCCTTCCTCTGGGATTCTGGTAATGGCCGTAGGGCGGCCCATCTCATTAATTGGAGTACCGTCCAATCTCCCCGCTCTGAGGGTGGTCTCGGCATCCATAATGTTCACTTCATCAGGATCTCTCTCTTGGCTCATCGGGTCCTCAGTCTCCTCAATAACTCTTCTTCGACTTGGGCTTCTCTCGTTCAAGCCAAGTACGGACCTTTCGGGCTTTGGGAGCCCTATAATTTCCTTCGTATCGCTCGGTCTTGGAAGCTTATTCTCGACACTATTCCTCACATCCGACTCGGCTTTCTCAAGGTCATTGGCTCTGGCTCTAACACTTTAGTGCTTCATGATCCCTGAATCTCCTCCATCCCGCTCAGTAGGTTGCCCACGTTCATTAATATGGATGTTGACATCTTCTCTCTTCTCGTCTCTGACCTCATCGTTGATCATTCCTGGAACATAACTCTGCTTGCTCATCTTTTTACCACTCCCACATGTGTGGCTATATGTAATATTTACATTTCTACTACTGCCTGTGATGACGCGTGGGTCTGGTCGACGCATGACCATGGGATTCCTAGTGCTAGTGCAGTGTATAAGTTCATTTACCGGCGCGTTGTGCCGACCATGATGGTTGGATGGCAGCCTTGGTCTGATATTTGGAAATTTCAGGTTCCCCCCAAAATTCAGCTTTTCCTCTAGAAACTTTTTCACAATCGCCTTCCAACCAAATTTTATTTCCAACGTTTTTCGCCTATGAACGACTCTCGGTGCTCCCTTTGTGGTCTGGCCACTGAGATTGTCTCTCACTTATTTTTTTCCTGTCCCTTTGCGCTTCAGCTCTGGGCTATTTGCCAGCAAAATTTACCAATCAACTTTTAGTTCTTTCCCTCCTGGGATTCGGGTTCCTAGATTCAGGAGGGCTCCACCTTGGACCTCCCTTCTAGACAATTCATCCTCTCTATTATCTCCTACTGCTTGTGGGGTATTTTGAACCTAAGGAATGACGTTTATTTCATATCAAGGCATGAAACCGCTACCATGGTATGGGAAAGGGCTGTTGCCGGTGCCCACAAATTTATCTCCGCTGCTGCCCACGCTCCTGAGGCCCATCCCCCCCCCCCCCCCCCTCTCTTCCCTCACTCCCCAGAATCCATTGCGGGTTCAGTGGAAGACCCCCCCTCCGAATTGGGTTATCCTCAATTTGGATGGCTCCTTCGGCGGAGCCCGCTCTGGTGGGGGTTACGGATTCCTACTTCGAACTAACACTGGTAATTTCATTTTTGCAGGCGCTGGTACTGTCTCTGTTGTTTCCGCCCTTCACGCTGAGGCCTGGGCGCTGCTTCTTGCCGTTCGCGCTTGTGCCTCTCATAGGATCACTCGTGTCAAAATTTACTCGAACTCGGAGTCCCTGGTTCACATCGTCAGGGGCACCCGCGCTTGCCCTTGGCAGATTCGCAGCATCATCCTTGATATCCGGGGCACCATTGACAGTCACTCACCATCTGCTCTTCTTTTTTGCTCTAGAATTTGTAACTCGGCTACGGACTTTTTAGCACTTTTTGGCCGCCAAAATGACGAATATTTTTGGGTCGATGGTCCTCCTCTTGGCCTCGACAGTATTTTGTACTATGACTATTTGAGTCTTTTCAACTCTTAATGCAATATTTCTTTCTATAAAAAAAAGTAATGTGACAAATGGACGCACAAAACAGTACCCGCTAACTTGGCCGGCAGGAGACATCAGACATGGAGACCAGAGCAGTGGAGAAGTGGACAAAAACAGGGTTTTACACAAGAGAAGAGAACATAACATATACAGACAGATAAAAGAACTGGAACTATGCTGACATATCTGCTTCTCTTTAGACTCTTTGCATGCAGCCTTTAGTATAATTGGGAGCTGGACATTGTCACTAACTTTCCAGTGCCACACACAGATACCACAGCAGAGGGGTTGGTGTGGTGTGTTGTGTGCATCGTGAGCATCGAGGGCTTGATCGTCGAGCACACTGGCCATCAGCAGCACTGCAGCAGCACGGCCTCTGCCCCTTTGACTTGTGGGTGCAGGCTCCAATTATGAAATAAAAAATTACAATTATGAAATAAAATTGGATGATTAAATTTACTATCTGGTTGGTCTCACTTTCTTTTTTTTTTTTTCTATTGCACTCCAGTGTTCGAAAAATGACTTTTTTTCGATTGTCACTCCAGTGTTCGAAAAGCAGTCTCGATCGTTCAAAGAGTTATGCGCATTGGTCACGAGTTAAAATCTCGACCCACCATTAAGTTCGACTATTTTGATGTAACTCCGGACAATAGGTCTAATTATGACAATTAAAATTTCCAGTAAAAATTTTCTGCCTCCACAAAAATTAACTCGAAATTTTGTTTAAGGAGTGAGAACTCTCTCCTTCTAGAATGCAACAATAGCATTCGTTTGTTTGTGTCTCTACCTTCCCGGATAGCTGCAGCGTTAACTCCGGATGTCAACAATCGACGTCACGATGGAAGAGAAACAAAAGAAGAACGGTCGTAATGAAAAAAATAATAAAAAGAGAGAAAAAAGGCAAAAACGATAATCTCACATTCACCAATCATATCTTCCTCAAAATAATCATACGTTTTCTACATGCTGCGTGCTGTTATGTTGTTGCACAATCATCGGTTGGATCTTGCTTGACGGTGAGAAATCTTGTGTGGGCATGTACAGATCTACCAAGCAATTAATGTTCGAGGAGCTAAACTACTCATACAGAGAGCATATATGTACACATCACACAGAGCACTGATGAGTTCCCCTGTTCTAGAAGAGCAGGGAACCATTTGTGCACTTCTTCTGGAGTCTGCCACCCTCAGATTTATGCTAAACTACCTTTTATCCCTGAGCAAGAAGGGATAGCAACCATTCATCTTCCTGCAACAACACCAATAACCAACTTGTTAAGTTGCTATTCGATCAATCATCTGCTCTTATAAATCTGCTAATGAATTGTTTCAGAGTCCATTCTACTTGCCCAAATTTATATCCGAATATCTGATGAATGGATTGTTTAAAGGGCAGAAAACAAAAAAGAAATAATAGGAAGTTAATGGACTTGGAGTCTTTTTTTTTTTTTTGGGGGGGGGGGGGCGTTAGTAGACTAGGTAAAGAAGGAAGTGAAGGAAGAATGTTTGATCTTGAAGAAAAGCTTACCGACTTCTATTGCTGTTACTGGTGCCGGAACTACTGTTACTGGTATTGCTGTTATCGCTGCTGCTGTTACTACCTCCACTGCTTGTGAGCTCATTGTTCCTCCACCATTCTCCGTCACTGCCGTCGGAGCCCCCCTTCTCTGCTTCAAAGCTGGGCCTCGGTGACACCTTTGTCCGGCTGTTAGCGCCGCCGGATGTGCTCTTCCTCCTCCTCTCGCCACCGCCACCGAGAGCAAATGGAATGAACATCCTGAGCAGGAAGCGGCCGGCCTCCACGTTTTCGCTCCTCGACAGCGGCTTCATACCCCTCTCCATCGCTTTCTGATCCTTGCCCGCCGCCTTTGTCCCCTTCTCGGGCGATGCCTTCCCTTTAGTCAAAGCCTTCGCGTCGACTCTCGGCGGCGTCGCGGGCTGCACCACGATGTCCCTCAGCGAGAGCTCGTAACCGGACTCCGGAAGGTCCTTCACCATGTCCAGCATCTCCTGCCGGTACCTGGCGATCTCCTGGGCGCGCTCCGTGTGGTCAGTCTCCGTGCCGACGTACCGGCCGCGAGCCTCCGTCCTGGGACAGCCCGCGTTCTCCCGGAGGGGCCGCGGCCAAGTGCCGGAGCCATCCCGTGCCTCCTGCCCCAGCCGCCTGAGGTCTTCCTCGCCACGCTCGCGGCTGCCGAACGGCGACGGCCCCCGCGTCCAGGCGCCGTGCTTGAGGTCGGCCGACTTGCCGAAGTAGCCGTTGCCGCCCCTTATCCTTTCAGCCCACGCGTCGTAATCGACGCCGTCAGCGCCGTCCCGACGGTCAGGCGAGGCGGCGAAGGTGAATTGGCTGCGGCCTGGAGATGCTCGCCGGCGGCGAGTTGCCATTGGTGTAGTGGAAACTGGAAAGGGTGTAAAAAGGGTGCGGGAGCAAGAGCGCGCGCGTTGTCAACAGATCAACAGATGAAGTCATTTGACGTGTTATATAAATGCGTGGGAGGAGAATTTGGAGGATGACACGTTGTTGTCCTTTTTATCCTCGTCACAATTTTTTTTGTTTTTTGTTTTTTGTTTCAATCGAAAAAAAAAACATAAAGAAATAGAGTTTTGGATTTGTAGCGGCAGACTTGAGGGAGGGAGGAGGTAGAGATTACTTGCAATTAAGTCATGGCCTTCTAGATGAAGCACACGTATTTTTTTCTGCGTCCACAAGGGATATCTATAAATAATCTATACATCCACATCCTCGTGCATAGAAAAAAAAATGTTCATTGATTTTGACGATTAAAGATTAGAAAGAAAACTTTGGAGCCAGACGTTTAAATTTTTTGCTTCATAATATATCTTGATTTTTTTTAAGAAAAAAATAGTCCATCTGTACTAAACTTTAAGATAGTAACTCTCATTTTTTACATTTGTATGATGTGTGCACACATTTGAAATGAACCACCGTCATATGAGAAAACACAATATATTTAACACTCGTGTGTAGATGTACTATGAATGCTTCCTTTTTTTATATAGAATAACAATTTGAATTTTATGAGGTATCAAAGATCTCACTTAATTTTACTTGTATTAGGGGCTACCTAATCCTTATCTGATTTATTTATACTTTGTATTAAACTTATATATCATTTTTGTCTGGGACGGAATCGAAAAGAAAAATTGGAAAGAACCGATATATATGTGTAAAAAAATAATAATTTAATTAAAAACTACTGTCATTAATAGAATAATGACAAATTAAATAATTATAATACATGTATAAATTAATCAATTTGATCACTTGAATTTGTTATTAAAAATGACAACATATACTTGTATATATGAAAATTGAACCATGCTACACCAAACTTCACGTGACATGATGGATGGGAAGATGCAACTTCTAGAGGGAGATGGCATACATCATAAAAAGATTAACCCTTTTAAATTCAGGGCTTCTCTGAAACCAAGAAATACCAAGTCTCGTACATTTTCTACTTTTATCCTTGAAACTTGTCTTATACGTGAGATCCTTTGTGTGAGATCAGATACGATCCACACAGGTTGAAAAAATGTGTTCTTATTATATTAATTGTTACTTCGTTAGCGATGACGTTTCATCACCTCCGTCAATGAAAGGTGTGGGATTCAGGTCAAGACGATGGATGGCTGCATTTACAAGATTTAGCATCATATTCTCCTTGATTCTTTCTAGAAACAATATTTTTTTTTAGAAAAAAAGGAAGTTTTGTGAGATGACAGACCTGGAAATGGATTCAACGTCTAGACGTCCATTACTTAATTTCAGTATAATAATAAGTGCACCTACCAGACCTCGACCAGCCCAAAAGTCCAATAATAAGTTGTTACCAGTTGTGTTCTAGCTACCAATAAATGATACAAAAGTAAATCTTTTTTTTTTGTTTTCACGAGGTCATGAAAATATCATCAAAGTACTACCATATCAAAATCCACCGTTTGATTTTCCTTTTATTTTTTTTTTTTTGGTGAAGAATCCACCATTAGACTTTGATTCAATGGTGAATATATAAACATGGATTGACACCGTTTTATGACTCGATTTCTTTATATCAAAGCAACTCTTATATCACATGTTTCTAACTATGTAGCAAAAATATTTTATAATTGTTATTCCTTTTTGTATCTACTTGTAGATTTTTTTACCTTTAATAATCTTGAATCGACCATGAATACATACAACACACTTGATCACCCTGTGCCAAGTAGTATATATATTTTGTTTACTTGTGAAAAAAAAAAAGAATAAAAAACAAAAGGAGAAACGAGTGATGGATGGTCTGATATCAGATCAAATCCATACAAAAAGAAGGGGTTTGTGAAGCGAGTTGCTTGGAAGCTACATTTCCAAAATTTGACTTGGGAAGTAATCAACGTTTCCATGCTTCTAGTCTTCCTAACTTTAAACCACAAGAATTATATGGAACTTGGATCATAAGAAATGGCATATCGAGTTTGTAGACTCCTACCGTCCTTTCCTTCTTGTATGACGACTACGGACTACCATCTAGAACTTGACCTTACGATACGGGACATGCCGGCTCAATCGTAAATAGATGGCTAGCCTAGTCAGGGTCATTCAACCGGACAAACATTTTGGTTCAACTGGGGTTCAATCGGAAAAAAAATGATTCAGATGTAAAAGTGAAAAAAATAGAAAATAAAAGTAAAAATAGGAAACAACAAGTTAGAAATGAAAGTAAAAAAGCGGAAAAATATTTGAATTAAGAATAGGTGAAATTAAAAAGGAAATAAATATGAAAATTTAATAGGAAGAGAGGAATTAGCGGAAATAGAAAAAGGAAAGTATCAAAATGAAAGTAAAATAAATAAATAAAATTAATAAGAGTGATATATGGAAAAATAAATTGATATATGTTCAACATAAATTAGTATGAAGAATAAAATAAAAGAATTAATATAGTATATCAATAATAATAACTTAAATTTTTTATGAATATTAAATTTTAATTAATATATGGTATTATACTTTACTATGAAGTGCAGGTTATGACTACTTTTTTTTATCCATTATATAATATTAATTATGTATATATTTTTAAAATTATTATAAATAATATTATTTAATAAATTCGATCGAATTGATTCAATTATGACATAATTGATCGACGAAAGGTTTGGTTACTAATAGAGCGGAATGGCGTCGTATGATCCATGTAGCCGACCCCACCTAGTAGGATAAGGCTTTGTTGTTGTTGTTGTATGACATAATTGATCGTCAAATGGGATCACCGATCAGATTATTAAATCAATGACAAAGACAGGTAAATGCACATCTAAAAGATGTATTTTTATAAAGTAAAATGATTGCACCTGTCATGGGGTATTATTTTGATGGCGTCGGATCCAAGTATCCTACGACCATGCATCATGAGCATCCGAATCAAAAGAAACCTGTATTAGATCCACATATCTTCATAAAACACAACACAACAGAAATAGATTTAGAACCACTGAATTTGGTAATAACTTCAATAAAAAGAAAGCTGCTGCTGGTTGTTTATATTTCAGTTAGAATTATCGTGTATTTTACCAATTTGAGGTCAATCTTTGCTCTCACCAAAGTGATAATCACAACAGAAAATACACTGTTGGTAATAACTATGACTGATGAAATTCTTATTGGCCCAAGCTGCAATGACCAGGATGCCCATTCCTACTAGTTGCAGCTCACCCAAGCCATTATCGTTCCATCATTACTGCCCTCTTGGGCATCACCTTTGACAAGGTGACGAGGTAAATCAGGGAACCATTTTGAGATACATAGAGTGCATTGCAAAACTTCTCGTTCTTGTAAAACTTTGATATATCTAGAAACAATCATTTGGGAGTTCAACTCTCAATCTCTCACCTTAGTAGTCCGCATGCATGAAGAAATCAACCATTGTTTTTTTTCTAACTTCTGAAATTCGAGGTACCTCATGAGACTCCTCGAACGTTCCGATCAATCCATCAAGTAGATGTCAATACCCATTTCTTTCCTGAGAAGACTACATCAAAACTTCCATTACCTTTCTCTTGCAACATTATCAGATAAGATTGTAAGAAAACTACCTCTGGAACAAGACATTGTCGTGAGTGAGGCATCATATGGGATATATCAATTCGAAATATCTGCTTAAACTAAGTCTCTATCACAACACCCTTTTTTAAACTGCACCCAGCAAACCAACTCCATGTTAATCCAGAAATGCTTCTCTGTTCCTCTTGTATTAAATTTCTATAAGAATTTACTCAGTAACTGTTCATTTTTTTTCTACAAACCTCAATAATGGTTCACTCTATATTTGGCAGGCATCGGTTGTTACAAACCACAGTTCTCTTGTTTTCTGGTTGTATTAAATTTCCAAAACGCCATGCCAGAAGCATTGTGTACTGAACAAAATATTCAGAATTTTCTCTCTTGGGATCATGGAACAGTCCACATTGAGAAGTGATTAATCATGTCAAATGATTATTCCATACGAGACTAAATTACCACGAAAGGCATCATCAATCCCAAAGGGCATGTTTGGATAAGGGGAAGATGATAGGGAAGAAGGGAACAAAGGTGGATGGATGGGAATGAAGGAGACATTCTTTCCAATTCATTCAACTTCAAATTTAGGTTCAAAGAATTTTGAAGAAAGTGGAGATTGATTTTCCTCTTTCCCCTCCATCCCACTTCATCAAATTCTTATCCGAGAAAAACTTAACTCCCTTCCACCTCTCCTTTTCACTCCTTGTCCTCAATCTGGACAGGGATTAAGCCCTTATAGGGCACATTTTATCAATGCTGTAAGATCCTTGACTTTGTCTTTATCCTTTCCATCATGATGTATCCAAATATTTTCCACTGAAGATTTCAAACTGAACTGGAACTTCGGGATGAGATGCATTGATGCATTTTGCGGCCTTTTCTCCTAACCTTCTATTTCCATGTTCCCGACAACAGTCAAAGATTCTAATCCACATGGGGATAGTTGGTTCAAATGGCATCTTCTGAATGAACTCCTCGAGCTCAACCATAAAACCATATTTTCCTAGTAATTCAATCATGCATTCATAGTGCTCAATCCGAGGTATGACACTATACTCTTCACTCATTAAACTAAAACATCTTCTACCCAAATCAACATATCCCTCACTAATACAGGACAACAAAATGCCAATGAAAGTGACATTGTCAGCTTTAATGCCACATCTCCTCATTGCTTCAAAAAGTTCAAGACCATACTCGCCTCTCCCGTTATATGCACATCCCATAATCATTGAATTGCAGAGAATTACGTCCCATGAACTCTCCTCTTCAAAGACTCTAATTGCATAATCTATCAACCTGCATTTGGAGTACATGTCAACCAATGCCCCCCTAAGTGTGACATCCATCGCAAAATCATTTCTAAACATGTGAGCATGTATTTGTTTTCCATGTTCAAGCATGAAAATGGAAGAGTAGGAGCATGTAATCATTTCTAAACAGATAAGATTAGGAATGACCATATACGTGAACGAATCGGAATGGCTCCTATTAGTGAGAAAATGGTAGAGAATCGTTTGAGATGGTTTGGTCATGTTCAGAGAAGACCATTAGATGCGCCAATAAGAAGAGTAGATCAAATAATCTGAAGTCCGATTAAAAGAGGGAGAGGGAGACCAAGGCGGACACTTGGCGAACTAATAGAGCAAGATCTATTGGTGAATAATATACCGAAAGATTTGGTTACTAATAGAGCGGAATGGCGTCGTATGATCCATGTAGTCGACCCCACCTAGTGGGATAAGGCTTTGTTGTTGTTGTTGTTCAAGCATGAAAATGTTGGCACAAGCAGTTAGTAAGGCACTAAAAGTGGATTTGTCTGGGGCAGTCTCCTGCAGCATCTCTGTGAAAGCTGCTAGTGCCACCTCACTCCTACCAAAACGTGCATATCCTGAAATCATTGAGTTCCAGGAGATCGTGTCCCTCTTTGGCATTTGAAGAAACCAAATTTCAGCATTTCTCAAGCACCCAGTTTTAGCATACATATCAATGAGTGCATTGCCGAAGAAGATCTCTGAACTGAAACCATGGCGATAAGCAAATACATGAACTTGTTTCCCCCATTCAAGATCAGACATTCCCGCACAAACATTCAGCATCAAACCAAGAGTTACGAGACTAATCTCTTGAGACTCCTCCTGCATCTTTTGAAATAGATCCAAGGCCCTATCCCAACAACAAAATTGAACATAACCAGCTAACATAGCATTCCAAGACACCACATTTCTTTCAGGCATCTCACAAAATAATGCTTCTGCTTCTTCAAATCTCCCACATGCTGCGTAAGTAGACACAATTGTCGTCCAAGAAACAACATCCTTAGAAGTCAGCTCAAACAATTTATGAGAATCCTCAATGCTTCCAAACTTTGCATACATTGTCATTAAAGAATTGGCCACAATAGGATCCCACATAAAACCAGACTTCACTATATTTCCATGAATCTGGTACCCCTCTGTCAATGCCAAAATCTCCGTACAAGCAACAAGCGCAGTGGAGATGGTGAAACTCACCATCATTCGGAAGAACATAAGAACCGCATCTGGTGCCTTCCCTTCCTCTAGATACCGACGAACAATCACATTCCATGAAACACTATTTGGATTAGTAATAGAATCAAATATTCGCCTTGCATCGTCCATTGCAGAACACTTCCCAAAAACATCCACGAGTGCGGTCCCTAGAATCACATTCGTTCCATATCCATACCTGACCACTAAGCCATGTATTTGCATTGCCAGGAACAAATTAAGAAGGTCGCCACAGCAGGCAAGAGCAGACGCCAGCGTGACATCAACAGGGCGGATCCCGGACGCACACATGCTGCAGAACAGACTTAACGCCTCTCTGGTGCAGTCCGCACGGGTGTAAGCCGTGATGATGGCATCCATGAGCCGCCGTCGCGCGCAGGCATTTCATCGAACAGCTCGCGGGCGTCCTCCAGGCTGCCGCAGCGGGCAAAGGTCTCGATGGTGCGGTTGAGGAGGAAAGTGGGCGGTGGGGAAGGGTGGGAGAAGGTGATGATGTGGAGCTCGACGCGGCGGGCCTCGACTATGGCATGCCGGGAGGCGCAGAGCTGGAGGAGGCGGGCGTAGATGGTGCCGGGGAGTGCAGCGGTCGCGGAGGCGAGGGCGACGATGGACTTCCGGAGATCGCCGTTGCGGATGTGGCGGACGATTGCGGACGCCGCAGGAGGAGGATGAGAAGAACGGTTGGTTGGTCGGACGGCGTGTTGGATGATACGATTGAGAACGGAGAAGGCGTTTACCGCCATTGCGGCGGCGGAAATTTTGAGATGTCACATGGCCATTTAATTTAAAAATAAAAAAATGTTAAATTAGAGCTTTTTATTTAACGACAGTGGTCATTTAATTTAAAAATAAAAATATTACATCAGAGCTTTATTTATAGTTAATTTAAGGATCAACTGTATAAAAAAAGCTCCAACTTTTTATTACGAACTTTAATTGTGTTATGTAACCTAAACTTATATTTTTGCACAAAAAGTCATGAACTTAAAATATCAAATTTAACCTAAACATTTATTTTTAAAATTTTATATTAATTATAAATGTAGCATATTATTATTATATTATTAAAAATAATAATTCAATGATCATTACATAGGCAAGTGAATTATTTTCATAAATCACTCACAAACTATCGTGATTTTCCACATCTAACATCAAACTATGAACTTATTTTTTGGATTCCTAGACTATCGCGATTTTTCATTTTAATTCTGTCCATTTTTGTTATATTTTCTGTTAGTTTTGATTTTTTTTCTCATTTATAAAAAATTTAAATTACCCCTCCCTCCATAACACATGAAATAACAAATAAAAAAGGAAAAAAGTTCCTTGCAGGGAAAGCTTTCTCTCATCTCTTGTCGACGACGTAGATCTACTTTTGTCGGAATGTTTTTATTTTTTTATATTTGTTATTTGATGGAGTATGTGATGAGGTGTAATTTAGTCCTTTCATAAATAGAAAAAAATAAAAGTAATAGAAAATGTAATAGAAGTGGACGAAATGATTAAAATAAAAAAGTCACGATAGTTTAGGGACCCAAAAAAATAAGTTCGACATTTGAAATTAGATGTGAGAATCGTGATAGTTTAGGGGAAGTTTATGTAAATAACAAATTAAAAATTGAAATATTTTTAACAACTTTGATAGTAAGTTAGTTTAAAATTTTAGCCTATTTTATAATTAGACTATTTTTTAGTTGCTTTAAAATATAATTAACCAATTTAAAATCTAATACAATAGGCTAAAAATTTAAACTAACTTACTATCATAGTTGTCAAAAATATTTTGATTTTTTTATTTTTTATTTTTTTAATGACTTGTCTATCCTAACCGGGGTTTGATACCAATTGTAACACCACAAAATTACACCCCCAAATGCCAAGGGCAATCAGGTCATTCGACATTGCTAGCCCGTTTGCCATCACATAATCATAATAGTATGACACACAAATGCAGTGGAAAAATCTTCATTAAATAAAATAAAATAGAATTGTCATTATCCATGTTCGGAGCAAATTTTATGTCCTATATAATTATATTTTGATGATATAAATTTTAAAAGATTAGAGTTATATGTCAAAAAAGTTTAAATAGAAATGGGTTATTTCATGTATTAAACTTTCAATTTATAATTGTCTATATTCCCATAAGATTTACATTAGTGAATATCAAAGTTGTAGATAATTATCTCATTTGGATAATCTTGCAGAAAGCTATGCTCAAAATAGTGCAGAGCGATCAACCAGGTCGAAGCACCGATCGACCGATCAGGTATACCGATCAATACCAGTTCAACAACACCGGTCGACTGTCCGTTCGGTGCACTGATCGCCCGATCAACTCAGAAGATGAATTCTAAAATGATAAGACTGTACCGGTCGATAATCCGATCGATCGATCAGCCGCCATCATAGAGGAAAATGCGCGACAGTCATATTGATCGGTTGACCAGTCCATTAAGGTGGTCGATCGGTCTCTGAAATGAACAATAAAGTTTTTTGCCAAATCAAATAACAATGGTCATATTATCCAAAGAGTCCTATAAAAGAAGATCAAGGGTGCAGAATTACGCAAGCACTCAAGGGAAACATCAAGCATTAAAAGCAAAATTATTTTTTTGAATTTATTGTCAAATCTTCTCTTCATTTTCTCTGCTTTTCTTGTGAGTTTGATATTGTAAAAGAGAAAAATATTTTCTTAGAAATTTGGGTGTGAGCTCCTATATAGAAGAGGTTGTATTTTATCTCTCGGGCTAAAGAAAAGATAAGCTTCATAAGAGGAGAGATGTGTTTTACCTTTCGAAGTAGAGAAAAGATGGTGTAGTACAAAAGATTTCTTTCTTACCCCATTTGAAACGAAGAAAGAGTATTTAATGGAATATCTAATGGTCTCGAGGTTGAGAAGTTGGAGCGAAAACGTAGGCCAAGGTAAGGTGAGTCCGAACCTCGCACCATGCACTTTGCGTTTGTCTTTCTCTATCCCTCTCCTTCCTATCTTATTATGCATGTGATATGATTTCTTTTGTGTTGGTTTGAATATTAACGAATCGATTTTAAGCTTCCGCAATGATTTTCATGAAGTCGATATTTTCGAGTTTAACACTCCCTACTCTTGGTGCCTTTTGATCCTACAATCCATTAGGTGGAAATCTATAAATAACACTAATAAAACTTCTGTCATAAAACATAAGGCTAAGAGTCATTATTAATAATATTTCCATCATCAGTAGTTTAACATACTTGAGCCAGCCATCCATCTAAGCATACCAGTTACATGCACGAATCTAGGGTGCATGTTTCCCAGTTAGAGTAAAATACATCTTAAGCAGGATACTACATGACATATATATGATAGTTTATAATAACTAGAAATATGACTGCCATGTCATATTCATAAAATGTACATATCCTTGATTCATATCATAAGGTCGTTAGTAATGAAATTGATATGTAAACACTTTCCTCAGTTCATCAATCAGTCAATACAATAGGCATTCCAAGTTATTAGCGCTTGTCCTTATCTTGCATCAGTAATATCCTCTGCTTCATAACCTATTGGATCCCACTTTTGTGATCATCTGTCCTTTTAGTTTAGTCAGTCAATTAAATCTTTGATCTTATCAGTAATTGAAGAATCATGTCGTTGCCAGTAGGCTAGCTAAGCCTTGGAGTCGAGGCTCCGTCACCCGAAGATGAGTCGGAATACACATATATACCATTGCCGGTAAGATACAGTTATTCTCCTAGGAAATGTTAACTCCAAGGTGCATGGCACACTAATTTTCTGAGAAAAAATTTAATACAATGGAACAGGGCATAGTATTTTCTATCATCAGTTTAACGGCGCGACAAATAATAGTATTCTTTAATTGGGTTCATTATTATCACAATCATCAAATAATTTATGTCGTTTAGTCTTCAGATTTAAACCTAGTTACGGCTGTCCATGCATTATGTGTATCTATGTTCATATAGAATCATCAAGCATAAATACATAGTATAAATATTTTGAAACTAAGTTTTAATATATCACACGTTCTTCTTTTGGACAATCACGATCGTGACGAGATGGTCACGCCCGTGACCGTAGTCGTGACAGTTGCTAAGTGTTGGTCATGATCGTGACAACAATGACAGGCGTGCCATGTCCTTGGCACGCCCGTGTCACCTTTGTTCACGGTCGTGTGAGAGTTCATGCCCATCTACAAGGATAATACGACCAGGTTGTACAAATGTGTCCTTTAGATTGTATTAGGCTCGCACCAGAATATACGGACAACCCATATTTTTGTCTTCTTGTTTGTATTAAAGACCTTTAGCCCGTATTTAGTTTACGTTCTACGTTTTTTCGATGAAACTTTGGGAAAACACAATACAAGGCATTCTAAATACTCTAGGCATGATTTATAGACCAATAGGCATCAAAAGCATATTTAAAACATATGAAATCATCAATTCTTTCAAATTTAGGGTTAATCCTAGATATCACAACATGGAACCCTAGTATAAGAATCTAAATAAAAATTCAAAAGCATGAATCACATGTGAAAACTTTTTCAGATCTAATGCATGATATAACCCTCAATCACAATACCAAAGATTAAGGTGTCTTTGGAACTCTCAATTCAAACCTATAAACATTAAGAGGGAAGAGAGGGGTTGGACCTTGATCTTTCTAGTTGATTCTTCTCTTCTTTCTTCCTCTTCTTCCTCCACCTCTTTGTTCATCAAGATCTCCTTCCTCAAGTCCTAGCCATCAATTCAAATGGAGAAAAGAGGTAAATAGGGAGTCCTAAGTCTTTATATAAAGAGTTTACGAATTTGGGCTAAATGACATAACTACCCTTGATAAAAATTCGGGGTATTACATTACTCTATTAACTCACTCCTTCTAAAAACTTATTCTATTTTATTATAAAAACATTATTCCCGAATTAAGTTATATTTCTTTTTCTTTTTCTTTTTTAATCATACTTTTAATCCTACTTAACTTCTAATTCCTTCTCCAAGTAGGAGTACTTTTTCCTTCTATTCCTATTCCTTTTCCAATTATATTCCTATTCCTTCTTAAATTTCCATTTTTGATCATTTTCAAATAATCAAGGATTATAATTAACTTATAAAATTACTATATTGCCCTTGATGAATCTTGCGGTGTTACACACACGCCCTCGCCCTTCGTGGACATCGGACACACCCTCTCTCTTTCGTCCACCTCTTCTCTCTCTCATATCCTATCGAGGTCAGTGTCGTCACCAATCCACGAGCACCCCTACCATGACTAACCCTGCGCGACGCTGACGAGCACCCCCACCGTGACACCCCAGCCAACAACGGTGACCCCCCGTACAGATCCGCGCGTAGCAGCGACTCCCCGACCAAATCTATGCACAACCATGACTCCGTGGCCAGATGTGCACACAGTGGCGACCTCGCCGCTGACCTCGAGCACGCCTCCAAGCTCCACCACTGACCCCTCACATCGTGATCCCCGCCATGCTCCAAGGTCCACCGTCGCTCCTCACTCTTCCGACGAGCTCTCGTCGGAGCTCGCAAGGGGGAGGGGGGGACCCCCTTTTCCTCTGCGCTCTTTGTCAACGCATAGGGAAAGGGTGGGGGTGTCACCCCCTCTGCATTGCCGGCATAAGCTTGTTGGAGCACGCAAAGGGGGGATGGAGGGAGGGCAAGCTTGCTGGAGCACGCAAAAAGGGGATGGAGGGAGGGCGACATCCCCCCTACCCTTTTGCTTTGCGTGCGTCGTCGACAGGCAAAGGGGGGAGGGGCGTCGCCTCCCCCCCTCTACGTCGTCGGCGCGAGCTCGCCGATGCATGCAAAGGTGGCGACGCCCCCTTTTTGCTCTGTGCATATCGTCGGCACGCGTAGGCAAAGGGGGTTGGGGGGGGGGGGGGGGGGGTGGGGGACGTCGTCCCCCACCCCTTTTGCTTTGCGCGTGTTGCCAGTCAGCACCGGCGAGACCCCTCTCCCTCCGGCACTAGCAAGGTCACCCTCTCATTTTTATTATTATATTCTTAATTTTTATTATTGTATATTTATTTTTTAAATAATTGGTTGACGTGAAAGACAATTTGTGTGGTGGTGCCATGTCAGACGCGTGCCTATCTGGAGAAGAGAGAACATTGCCATGTCAGACGCGTGCCTATCTGGAGAAGAGAGAACATTGCCATGTCAGCTATGCGACCCGAGAACGGACGATCGGCGATGAAAAGGCCATTCGGTGCAATGAGTTAAAAGATGGAGTTACAAATTAAAGTTGGTGGGGGATCCCCATTTTTTCTTAAATTCATAGTCTCCAATCAAAGTAAAGCATTAACCTAAATAAAAATGCCCTCTAATTAATTAAAAGTTATAGATAAGAAATATAAAATTTGAAGTTTTCCGCCAAACAAACATTGTCTATTAGGACACCTTTTCAATAGGGGTATTCCCATGATCCGACCCTTGGGTAGGGGTGAAAGCAGTTCGAGTCGGGTCGGATTTTCGGTCTAAAAAAATCAATCACTACTTTTCGGGTCAATTTTTAAAATAAAAAACATCATAAAATCATTTTGAAAAAATAAAAAACACTCTCTAACGGGTCAGTTTTTTCAGGACCTTACTTTTATATAATTATATTTTAAAAATATATATATAATAAGTTAAAATTAATATAAAAATATTTAATTTTATATTAAATATAAAATATATTACTAATTTTAAAGTTATTAAATTGGAGTTTGATAATGTGATAGAAAAGTAAGAAATTTTATACAAAAAATATTATATCTATAATAAAAGAATTAATAACATATGTATTAATTATATAAATAAAAAATTATAAATAAAAAATGGGCTCCACGAGCCTCTACGATTTTTTCGGACGGAGCCCTAATTTTAGCGGGTGGATTTTAATTTATTAAAAACCATCTTAAATCATGTTCGGGTCCCTAATTTTTTATTATTTTGGTTCAATTTTTTCGGATTGGGTGGATTTTTTGGGTTGGTCGAATTTTTCTTACGCCCTACCCTTGGGTCGGTTATGAGGACACTTTTTTCAACCTTTTTCAATTGGGGTGTTTCAATGATAATTTGATATTTTAAAATGTTTCTTTTTTATTTAAACTTAAACCTATATTTAATTTAAAAATTTTAAAAATAAAATATTTGAAGTAAAAAAATAATATTTACATAATTAAGATACTTATTTTATACTTTAAAATAAATATTAAATAATCTTTTTATATTAAATAAATATAAAATAATAAGAACAAATAAAAAAGGTGGTCAGGCAATCAAGTCGGGTCGAAGTTGACCTTCAAAATCTTTCGGATCAAATTTATTTACGAATCAGAGCACGGTCCGGGTCGAGTCGGACCGCATTGACCCAAAAAATAGGTAAAATAATCCGGCCCGGATCATATCCAGGCCGGAACCGGGTCCAAATGATAGAAACCCGACGAGTTTTGGGTCAAGACCGGGTTTGCCATCCCAATACTCGACCCCGATTACCTATTTAGTATATAACCCCCATTCCACGCGATTTTCTCATTTCACCCTCTCACTTTCTCTCTCCATCCCCCTCTCTCTCACGGCGACGGCGGCAACGATAGCAACGATGACTCCGGCCGACCTCCCTCTCTTGACTCCCCCTCTCTCTCTCCTCGGTGGCCAGGAGCGCCGCGATCCGACATCGGATCGGCCGCCAAGTGTCGGATCTGGCACCTGACGGCCGGATCGGGCCGCCAGGCGCCAGATCGTGACGCCTGATTCACTTAGCGTCGGATCCGATCGCCTGGCAGCTGATCCGATCGCCAAGCACCGGATCTGACCACTGGCGGCTGATCTTGGCGGCCAGATTGGCCTCAGGTGAGCTGATCCAGCCGCCAGGCGTCGGATCTGGCCACTGGGGCCGATCTTCGGCATCTGCCCTTCCATGTTTCTCGATAATTTCCGATCGCAAATCCTTCCCAGATTGTCGGATCTGACCCGGAACCGGATCCGGTCGGTTCGGATCCGGTACTGGGTCAAAAAATTTTCGACCCGGCATAATTCGGGTCGGGATCGGGTCCGCTTAGACCCGGACCCGGTCCCGAGTTTGCTCAGCCCTATCGGATTCAACTCGCCGTCGACACCCCTATTTTTCAATTTTATTTTTGGATTCAAATATATGTGTTTGGCTTAAAGATCTTTTTAATAAATTTGAGGTGTTACATGTTTTGTTTTTATTATATTTATTATTGAGATAATAATTATGAGAAAAAAAAAATATTTGTGCTTACCATCCAACTTGCGTAGCTTATCCGCTCGGGGAATTTTTAAGCGGGAGTTTATATGTTCCTATGGAAACCTTTTGTGGATCGAACAAAAAAAAAAAGGAAAGAAAAGAAATGGAACTCTGTTCTCTCTGTTCTTCTTCCACCATTCTCGCAGGCAAGATCATCAGAAAAAAAAAAATCTTTGTCCCACTTGTTTGTTTTCCGTCGAAATATGTAAACTTTGATTCCTCTTTCGGAAGAGCTTTAACGGGGTCTTGGCTCCGCATGGTGAATTCAGGCAGCATGTATGGTGCAGCGTTTAGACGAGGTTGCTGCGGACTGTTGAGGCGTTGGGGTTCCGAATCGCATAGGAGCGCGACGGCTGCTGGAAGCAGGTCGTGGCAGCTTCTCGCGAGGCCCCGAGTCGCACTATGTTCTTGTTCCGGAGGCCTGGAGAAGAACTCAGATGTAGATTCCTCCTCCATATTGCCGTACCGTGGTGCCAAAGTCCTCTACGCTGTAGCTCCTGCCTTGGGGCATAACAAGGTGGCACTTTTTATATGGTTGTCAATTTATTATTTCGGCAGTCAATTTGGTAGTATCAATTTCTTGTTGTTGTGCCTTGAATTATATCTAGGGTGAAAGAAAATTGTGAAAGGAAAAAAAAATGAGAAAAAGGAAAAATAAGGATCTCGTGCGGGGTGCGGGGGTGAGTCCTCACTTATTAAGAGGGTTTTACCACTGTGTTCATCTGATTATTCATCATCCTCGAAGCTCTATTCTCAACACTTCTGTTTCTGAATCTTCGTTTTCAATGTTTTTTTTTGTTTGACTAAGAATGCCATGAAGATTAGTCTGTCACATGTGAATGCAGTTTGCCTTATCTTTTATCTACATTTAATTTAATACATTAGGGGATTTCCTTTTATTGGATTATTTTATCATCTGGAATTGTCATCGCTGAAGAACGTAAGAACGTACAAACTTTGGTGAATTGAGGAAGCTATCATCATATTGTGCCTTTTTCATATTAACTGCTTCATGTGAACTTATTTTGCATCCAGGAATCACACCCAGAATCAAACAAAAGGGTGCCTGCAATCGTGGAAGCCCTTGAAAGATCGCAGCTGACTTCCAAGGTGTGCAAAAAGTTTAAAAAGAGCGCACAACATCAAAGTTTCTTCAAGTCCTCGCTGTAATTCTAGTTTGAATCTGTTTAGGTCATTCTTGTTGTTTTAAATTAGCACTATTGGTTGGATGTATCTATTCCAACTATGATCAACATGGAATGATCTCATGCACCTATGTGGGTACACATTTGGTTGCACAGTGCATTCAAGAAATGGTATCTCTTATTTTGTGTAGATTGATATTTATTGTGGTTAGTGGTTACTGACGACGCACCTTGTTGTATATTACATGCTGTGTGCAAGCATAAGTCTGTATGTAACTCACTGAATGCAACTGTGGCTTATTCTTTCCTTAATGATAGAGGTGTATTAAATCTGATGCTCTCCACTTTTCAGTATCGTGGTTTGGATGTCCTGGAGTTACAGAATTTCTTACCTGCTTCTGTGGATGATATTGCAAATGTTCATTCAAGAGCTTATGTAGCAGGCCTCGAGAGGGTAATTTCCATTCCATGTACACTTTGATCTTGCTTTAAACTTTAACTCATCTCCTTTGTTAGTACTTCTCCTAAACTAAAATCTTTGATGCAACCACTGATGTCTGACAACTGTCTGCTAGTTTAGGGTCGGCAACTTCTGTTAGCGATTTTTTTGGCAGTCACCTGGCCATATGGCTGCAGCACAACTGCACTATTTTCAGTGGGGAATGTTGTCTTGTACAAAACATAGTTCAACACATTTACTTTCTGCTTAGAGTGGGGTTTGGGTACACATTAATAGTGGTCACAACACAGATGGGTGTCGTGTGGCGTTGTAAACCCCCCACCCACCCACCCACCACCCCCACCCCTTCATTTTTGTCTTTTGAGTGTCTCCTCACACCCACACATTTGTAAATTCTCCATGATATAGTTTTAATACAAATTTGATGGTGCCCATAATTTGGCTACCATTCTTCCTTTTCTAAAAAAAAAGAAGGTTTCTTCAGAGCAAAAAGGGAGAGCTACTTGACAGAGGAAGTTCTGTTGACTAAATAGAGACATCCAAAGATAGTTCCATAACAAATGTGAAATATGTTTGAAATATTAAATATATTCTACTGTGATCTTATTGCTTTAGTCCAGAAATACTCTTCTCAGTTGAACTTCAAAATGTCAAAAATGGTCAAATAATTTAATTATTCCATCACCTTGGATGTTATTGTTTTTAGATAGGATATAGCTGGGAATAACTTGACTCTTTTTCATGGAGATATCAAAAAAACTCTGAGCACACTAAACAAAAACTATGTATGTATGTATGTATGTATATTTGCAGTTGTATATATATAGCATAGTGGTCTCCTTTGGTAAGTGATGCTTGTAGTTTTGCTTTCTCTAATAGTCTGAAATATTATACTTAATATTTTCTATTCTACTTGCAATGATGTATGAAATTTTTTTTATTCCATTAATTGTTACAGTAGTTCTATGTCAAAATCTGAATTCCATTATGATTCAATACTTTTGTTTGGTAAATTTTCATTAAAAATAGGGGATTAAATTGTTCCTCTGCTTCTGATTTCAGCTAGAGTGGACATATAACTTTTAATTTGTCTTTGTGCCAACTAGAATCTTGATGTTTAATTATCAAATACATTCTTATTATGCACTGATTTTCGAAAATCCTATTTGCATGTAGGCTATGTCCAAGGCAGTGGATGAAGGTATCATCTTTATTGAGGGATCTGGGCCAACATATGCCACTGTAACTGTAATAACTCGTTCCTGTATTTTCCTTGTTTTCTCTACAGAAGCATCATTATGCCTTGTGCTAAAAGTGATAGCAGTGTACTGAACATGAATCAATAACATAACTTATCTACAATGGGATGCCATCCTAGTAAATTATGAAACTAACAAGAAATATAGTGGAAATTGGTGCATGTAGTTGTTTTGATACTAGTCTTGTTCATCAGCACAATTAGTTAGTTGTTTCAAGCTTTGGACAATCGAAAGTTGTTAGCTACCTGTATTCCTAGACTAGTCTCTAAATTTTAGTTATAAGAGCATAATTTTGTAAACTCATTGTCTCACCTAAATTTATAGCTTAATTGTCTTTTTTTCAACAGTAATGACTTGTCATTATTTCTTTCTAGAAAATTTATGAATTTTGATGTTGATCATGATTATCAGTTTTGATTAATGACACCTAAAGTAAGTTCGTTGTGGAAATTTTCCCAGACTTTTCAAGAATCACTTGTTGCTGCTGGTGCGGGAATTTGCTTGGTCGATAAAGTGGTGAGAAAGGCAGTTCAAATTGCTTCATATATTTAGGTTTTCGTACAATGTTATCTGTGAATGATTTATATTACATTATTTAACCTGCATGAACCTCAAGCACCAGGAGGAGGATCATATAACTAAGATATACTTTATATCTTAAACTCCAATGCTTTGCTCTTTATTATTTTTGTGATATAATAAATGTTGTCTTTGCAGTGATATCTTTTGCCAAGAACATATATATGTTTATTTATAGGTCACAGCATCAGCAGTCACCAAAACTCCACCTGTAGGATTTGCCTTAATTAGACCGCCAGGACATCATGCAGTTCCGGAAGGTCCCATGGGCTTTTGTGTCTTTGGCAACATTGCTGTTGCCGCTCGCCATGCTCAACGAGTGCATGGATTAAGGCGTGTTCTCATTATAGACTTTGATGTTCACCATGGTAATGGAACGTGTGATGCATTTTATGATGATCCAGATATATTCTTCATCTCAACTCATCAGGTTAGTAAGTTCTCTAGATGCTTCCATTTAGATGATGATTATTCCTTTACATGCTGGAGTTGGAAATGTAGTTTCTGGATATCTACAGAGGATAGCTGCAAGTTATCACATGGTTCAGAACTAATGACATTCATTGTGTTGAATCCTGGCTGTAAATATTATTTAGTTGGTCTTTAAATGAATAATAACCTCGTCGCTGGATGTTGTTTATATCAATACCCCATGGATTTCTAGTTTCACCATTTAGAAAAAAAAACTTTATGACATACTAATCATCAGATTCCACTCTATATTTTTCTTTTTTCTTTTTGTTTCAGAATATGCTTGATGGTTATGTTTCAACATTCATATGTTGGATTCTTTTTTGAAAGGATTACATGTGAACATTTATACAAGAGAAATTGCATGAGACTTTTTGCTTTCTAGCAACCAAAGGAAAAAAAGGTCAATCCAATGTGATGAGCAGTTCGTGGTTATTGGCTAGCTATTGCAAGGGGAAGTGCACATATATGTTGAGTTCCTCCACCTTTATTCCAGACGGTTGTCTCCATGGCACAAGTATTTGATCATTCAGACACTAGATTAGAAACAAAGCCACTATGCAATGGCTGTTCATCATGTTAATTTATACTGTTGAGATATGATTTGCATATCTTTCCATATCTTTTCATATCTTTGCATATCTTTGTAATATTAGTTAGGATTAGTATCCCAGTTTTCTTGGGATAGTATATCAGATATTTTGGAATAATATTCCTGATTTTCTGGAGTAATATTCTCCCTTCTTGTATTGCCTACCTTGATTATAAATAGGTGGCACTAGTGTTTGGTCAATATAATAGAAAATATGTTTCTCAAAATGGTAGCAGAGCAGTAACGATTTGATTGTTATGCCTCCCCCTTTCCTCCTCAGTCTTCTTCTCTCCTCAATCTAGATGGATGATAGGTCTATTCCGACCTAGATCTATAGTTCTTAAGATCGACGCTTGATCTTTTTCTCTGTGGAACCCGTTGTGCTCAACCACGGCCGATCAGAAAGCTTCGTCTAGCGACTCTGGTGTTAAATCCACCCTTAGCACTCCACTCGGTATCAATATCAAACTTGATGGTACCAACTATCTCCTTTGGTCCACGACATTTGAGCGCTATGTAGGGTCCCACAGGAAGAAGCATATCCTCACCAAATCTGAAGAACGTACAGAAGATTGGGATGCTGACAATAATTGGGTTGCCTCTATCATGCTCAATAGCATGACCGAATCTGTTGCCAAATAAGTCATGGTTTATAGGTAAGCCAAGACTATGTGGGAGGTACTTCAAAAACTTCAATCTCATAAAAGCAATATATCTCGCCTTTACAAGGTTCTTGAAGAAATCCAATCTTGCAAAAAAAATGATCAGCTGTTAGCAAATTATTTTGAGACATTAACTAACCTCTGGAATGAGCAAGATATCTATCAGCCTCTCTCTGCAGATATCAAAGTGTTAGGCTGAACAACATGATCAAATTAGATCCGTTCAGTTTCTCTCTAGTCTTGGTCCTGAATATAAATTGGTCAAGGATCAGTTGATGACACAGGAAACTATTCCAACTCCTGAAGAAATCTATGTTCGACTCTCCCGTATTGATGATGTCTCTCCTCATACGGATGCATTTGCACTTGCTATACGTGGGAGAGGAAGAGGATTTTTCTCTGACAAAGGCAAAGGCCATGGGCGTGGCCGAGGGAACGACTATGGAGGACGTGGTAAATTCTTTTGTGACCACTGTCATCGATCCAATCATCCCTCTGATCGTTGCTGGAAAAAGTTTGGATATTCTGCTGATCACCCAAAGGTTCATGCTACCACTACTAATGAGTCGGATATTCTAATATCAAAAGAAGAATATGCTTGCCTTCGTTCTCTGTCTATCACTGAATCTGCATCTCCGTCAACTGGTGTTGCTGTAATGCATCATTCAGGTACTCTTGCTCTCTCTACTAGTTCTCAATCTGACTGGATTGCCGATTCGGGTGCCTCCTCATCACATAACAGGTGACGCCTCTTTCTTCTCATCCCTCAAATCTCTATCGAATCCTCTTAATGTCAAAGTTGTTGAAGGTTCTCTCTCTCCGGTCACTGGCCTTGGTACATTTTTTGTTAATTGTGACCTCTCCCTTGATAATGTTATGTATGCTCCAAAGTTTGCTCTAAGCCTTCTTTCGATCAGCCAGCTAACAAAGTCCTTAAATTGTCGAGCACTTTTTTATGACTCTTTTTTCGTTCTGCAGGATCTCCAAATGATGAGGCAGATTGGTGGAGGATTTGAACGTGATGGAGTCTATTATCTCCAGCCATCTACCAAAAATCCCACAGCCTACACTACCAGCATTTTCCTACAACTCCATTCTGATTGTTCTTCGTCGACAATTTCCTAACATTTCAAGTACTGAGGTTCTTGAGTGTGAGGCTTGTCAAATAGGAAAGCATCATCGTACTGTTTTTCCACCTCGTCTTGACAAACGAGAGAAAAGTCCATTTTCACTAGTGCATGCTGATTTGTGGGGCCCTTGTCGAGTTTCCAACAATAGGCATTTCAAATATTTCTTGGTTTTAGTAGATGACTTGGATTTATATGTTGCAAAATAAGACAGAAACTCCTCGAATTATTCGAGAATTTTTTACAGAAATAAAAATCCAGTTCTCTACCTCTATTAAAATCATTCACAGCGACAATGGACTTGAGTTTACAAATTCTGATCATCATTTTTTAAATCTGTTGGTGTAATAATTCAAACTTCCTGTGTAAAAACATCTCACTAAAATGACGTTGCTGAACAAAAATTTCGCCACTTGCTGAATGTTTCTCGCACCCTCCTCTTCCATATGAAAGTACCCTCCACCTATTGGCCTGATGCCGTTCTCACCGTGGGTTATCTCATTAATCGAGTTTCATTATCGGTTCTCAATGGACAAATTCCATTCCATCTTCTTTTCCCAGGAAAGTCTTTGTTTCCTGTCCCTCGTGTTTTCGGGTGTCAATGTTTTGTATACCTCTTTTACACTGATAAGTTAGCTCCTAGAGCAATCAAGTGCATCTTTTTAGGGTACTCGCGAACTAAAAAAGGTTACAAGTGCTATGATCCTACTTCTCGCAGGTCTCATGTTAGTACTGATGTTACCTTTTTCGAAGACATTTTAATATCTGGCAGTGACATTGACGGTATTTTGGCAGCAAAGAAGTTTTAGCAATCTCAGTTTGTGATCAAAGATCTTGGTCTAATAAAATACTTCTTAGGCATTGAAGTAAATCAGGTTGACGATGGATTCATTCTCTCTCAAAGGAAATATGTCTTGGACCTATTAAAGGAAGCAGGTATGATGAGCTGTAAAATAGCTACCATTCTTATGGATCCACAACTACCTCTAACTGATTTGAGTAGTCCTATTCTAGAAGATGTCACCAAATATAGAGCTATGGTTGGTAAACTTTTGTATCTCACTGTAACTCGTCTTGATAGTCGCCTAAGCCAATTTATGCAAGAACCACGTAAAGTACATTGGGCAGGTGTATGTCAGGTTTTACGATATCTAAAAGCCTCTTCAGGGAAAGGCCTTCACTTAAAAAATCATGGACATTTAAAAATGTGGGGTTATTCTGATGCAGATTATGTCGGGGCTCATGAAGATAAAAGATCAATCATTGGTTATTGTACTTATGTTGGTGAAAATCTTGTAACATGGCGCATTAAGAAACAAGATGTGGTCTCACGCTCTAGCGCTGAATCAGAATATAGGGCAATGGCTCATACTACATGTGAACTCTTATGGGTCATCTCTCTTCTACGTGATTTTGGAATTTCTATTATTTCTCCAGTACCTATATATTGTGATAATAAGGCTGCAATATTTATTGCAAACAATCCTGTGTTTCATGAGAGGACTAAATACATAGAAGTGGACTGTCACTTCATTCGTGATGCTATTACAACTAAGAAGATTTCCATTCCACACTTTGCCATTGAAGATCAACTTGCTGACATCTTTACTAAAGCACTTTCCAAGAAGAAACTCCTGGTTATATGTTTCAAGCTGAGTCTAAATGATATTTACGCTCCAGCTTGAGGGGGAATGTTGAGATATGATTTGCATCTCTTCGTATTTTTTCATATCTTCTCATATCTTTGTAATATTAGTTAGGATTAGTATCCCAATTTTCTTGGGATAGTATCTCAGATATTTTGGAATAATATTCCTGATTTTCTGGAGTAATATTCTTCCTTCTTGTATTGCCTACCTTGATTATAAATAGGTGGTACTAGTGTTTGGTCAATAATAAGAGAAAATATTTTTCTCAACATATACAATGTGCATGTATAGGTTTAATACGTTTTGACAACATATACTGTTCTATGGGTAAATCAATTTTGATGCAAAGATATTGGTCAACGTTATGTATTGTACAAGATGTGTAGTTGAGGAGGTTATTAAAGAGTTGCCTGTCTAAAAATTTTCGCATCAATAAAATTCAATGTAGGAGGGAAGCTACCCTGGAACAGGGAAGATCCAACAGGTTGGCCAAGACAGCGGCGAAGGAACAACCCTTAACCTTCCACTACCAGGGGGTTCAGGGGATTACTCTATGAGAGCTGTGTTTGAGGAGGTCATTGTGCCATGTGCTCAGAGGTTTAAGCCTGACATAATTCTTGTTTCAGCTGGGTGAGTTATTTCTTTTCCTTTTCTTTTCATTTGATCTCCATCATCTTTCTAATTTTTTTCTCTTATATGATCACAAACATATACATCCATGTACCCTGAGAAAAGTCAGCAAAGTCATGCTAATTAGAAGTATCTGACCCCGAAATTAGTGTAAAGAACAGAAATGATCAACAAGCAGCTTTGAGATCCTACTTTATCTCTGAGTGAAAAGAAGCTTTCAGTGCCTAACATGAGAAACTCCAATTCTTGAGCATTTACCGACAACCTGCTCCTTGGCATGATTTTCTCATAATTTATGAAAATATTCTCTGGAGTTTAATGCTAAAACATTTATGTATCCGTATTTCATTTGCAGTTATGATGCTCATGCATTGGATCCATTAGCCGGACTGCAGTTTATGACAGGGACATACTACATGCTTGCGTCAAACATAAAGCAACTCGCTAAGGAGCTATGTGGTGGACGATGTGTTTTCTTTCTGGAAGGCGGATACAATCTCCATTCATTATCCAGTTCTGTTGCTGATACCTTCCTTGCATTCCTTGGAGAACCAAGCATGGCTACTAAATACGATGACCCAGCAATGCTATACGAAGAACCATTATCTAGAGTGAAGAAGCAGATCGAGAAGGTGAAGTCCATACACGCACTTTAGGACACAATATACTTTAGCCATAAATGTAAATATTGTCATCATTGATCAATCGTCTTAAGATGTAACAATAGAATCGAGGATGCTCTGATATCAGAAACATGGTTGATACTTTAATCTGATGTTACGATACTATATGGATTTTAAGTGCTCAAGCCTAAGGTATTAAAAAAAATGGACCAAAACATTGGTACTATTGATAACGCATTTCAATTCTACTCCACTTGAAAGTATATTTATTCTTCAATTGTTTGTATGTTCTTCGGTGTGTAATTTCTTTTGAACTAAATTCTCAATGACTATTTGAGTCGTTTGTTCTTATGATAGAGTCCCAAAGTGCCTGTCTTATTTGTATCCTCATTTCTTTCCATCCTGTTTTTTAGACGAGACGAGAATATTTGTGTTTTTTTTTCTTATATAGCATTTGGATGAAATGAAAGGTAAACCCAGAATACTTGATTGTTTTGAATTGTTGCTCTAGGTGAGAGCAAAATATTCTGCCTCTGGAATTTTTTTCTTCACGTGTTCACTTCAACCCCGGGGACAAACAAATATGGGTCTAAAGTGATCAACATTATAGTTGTTAGGTTAATATAGACGGATTTAAAACTGAACTATCCTCGAACTATATTTTTTTCCCATACGTCGTCTTCCTGATCGTCACGTCAATAGTCAATTCCTTAATTATGTTGCTGATGTGGCAAAATAAAAAATAAAATAAATATATAATAAAATAAATATTAAAAATAATAAAAATAAAAAAGAGGCGACGGCCTTACTGCTCCTCGCCAGAGATGGATTAAGGGGGGCTAGCACCGAAAAGGAGAGAGAAGGGGGCATTGGTCCCCTTGTGCGGGCTTGCCGCGCAACGAACTCACACATGGGGGGCGACGCCCCTTCTCTCTCGTGTGTCGGCGAGCGCATGCGAAAGAAGTGGAACGTTGGCCCCTATGCGAGCTCACAGCACGCTGGCAAACTTGCACGGAGGGGCCGTCGGGGGCAACGCCCTCCTCCTTTCTCGCACGCCATTGGCGGCAAGCTCATATAGCGGGGTGTTGGCGGCTGACGCCCCTATTCTCTCTTGAGTGTCGGCCCTTGTGCGAGCTCGCGCCGATAAACTCGCAAGGGGGAAGGGGCAAGACCCCTTTCTTTCTCGCACGAGAGGAGAGGAAAAAGGGGCAGCAGCCCCTTACTCTAGCTCCTATGGTTTTTTATTATTTTTTTATTATATATTTTTATTTTTTATTATTTTTTGCATTATGTTGGTAGAGTAATTAGGGAATTGACTATTGACTGTAAGGAGAATGACACGTGAAAAAAAAATTTAATCATAATCTAGTTATAAATTAATGTTGGAATACTGTTCTAATTATTGCATACAAAGTTAAGAACGATTTGTATAATTTACCCTACCTAGCGCTCAAAATATGCAAATTTATTTTACAATGTATATGAATATTGCACTATTTCCTTGGATTAATTGTTTTTTCAGTCTTCAATGTTTTTCTGTCAAAATATCATAAATTTAAATTTAATTCATCACATTTCTATCTTTTATTGTAATTCCATTTAGAAAATAGAGATGAATAATTTTGAGTTTGGATTTTAAAATAATGTTCGAAAAATAAGGATATATCGTAGTGATGTAGTGAATTATGAAATTTAAGGTCAATTGTAATTATGAAACTTATGCAGTTTTTTCTTTTATTTTTCTACTTTACATCTGATCTCATTACCTACTTTCTAATTTTAAATAAGAAAAAATGGAAGTAGGGGGGACAGTGTCCCCTACATATGCATCCGTCCGATGCGCATTGGACGGATGGCACAGATTAATGAGGAAGAACGAGCGGTATGAGGCCAGTTCGGCGGTTCAGTTTCGTGGCGGTTTGATCCGGTTCGAAGTCGCAACAATTAAAAAGGAGCAACCCCTAAATTTTTCACCTCTTTCGAACCCTACCTTCTCTCTCTTCCAGGTCGCCACACGCCCTTGTTCTCTCTTCCCCTTCGCCGAGCGCGACGGCCACGAGCACCAGCGCCGAGCACGCCCTCCCCCACGCGTTGTCCGTCTTCCTGGCCAAGCACGCCCTTGTTCTCTCCCCCTTCGCCGAGCACGACGGTGATCAGATCGAGCAACCGGCGACTCCCCCCAGCACCCCTCTGATCAGATCTGCGCTCCCGCACCGTCGCCGACCAGATCGAGCAACCGGCGACTCTCCCCCTCACCCTGCCGATCAGATCTGCGCTCGCGCGCCATCGTCGACCAGATCAAGCAACCGGCGACTCCCCCGACACCCCGCCGATCAGATTTTCTTTCATGCACCGCCGCCAACCAAATCGAGCACGATGCGGCTCAGATCTGCCTCACTCGCACGATCGCCGACCTCGAGCACCACCGTCGACCTCATCGCGCTGTCGGCGACACCCACGCGCATCTCCCTCCACGAAGTCCTCTCGCCGACGTCCACGAAGTCCTACCATGCACCGCACCCCGAGCTCCTGCCCCGCCACCGCCACGCCCACCCTGCCGCCACCGAGCTCGCCCGACCCACCGCCGCCCCCGAGCTCGCACACCGCCACCGTTGCTGTTCGAGCTCGCCCCCCCACCGTCGTCGAGCTCGCTGTTAATCCGTTAATCCTTTGTGCTGTAAATTTTTGGTTGTCAATTAATCGATGTTGTAAACTAGTTAAACTTAATTAATCCATTTTGTGATTAGATACACTTTTGTAAAATTTTTGTTGTTAATCCATATTATAAATTAGTTAAAACTTTCCTTTCTTGCATTTGATCGACAACATCGGAGCAGTAGGAAAGTATCAAAATGTTACATCAGAGCAGTAGCAGGAGGTTGTTGTAAAGTATCAAAATGTGAACTTCAAAATGTTATCATCGTTCAGGCTATTTTCCCATAACGATTAGCATATGTTATCATCGTTCAGACTATTTTCCCATAATGGTAACGGTAAGCATGACCTTTCAGACAACTTCGGATAGCATATAGACTTCTCTTTTCCCCTTCTATATTCTCGTCGCTGTGGCTCGACTCTTCATCTTTATATTCTCTCGGCTCTCCATCTCCTCTTATCTCTCGGCTCTCTATCTCGCTTTCGAATTAGTTTTGGATTTGAATTATGCATGCAGATCACACATCTTGTTATCTTAATTACAAGTTAGAATTAAACTACATCCAACCTAAGAATAATTGTAGATTGAAACATATTAAAAGGTAGAATTAAATATGTTCAACTCAAATTGTGTAAGGGCTTCAATTATGTAACAGATTTGATTTTGTTAACACAGAGAATTACAATCCTTCTAATATAATCAAGATTTCTTCCTCAAAGGAGCAGTTTGCTCCACATGTTAGCGGCGCTCGGCAGCGGGGTCGGAGGCGACACCCGGAGGCGGGCAAGTGAGGCGAAGCCCGGCGGCGACAGGGAGGCGGGCTCGGCGGTGGAGCTCGGCGTCGACATCCGGAGGTGGGCAAATGGGGCGCAGCTCGATGGCGACAGCGAGGCCGACTCAGGTGCAACACACCCGAAGAGGTCGGCGTCGACAGATTCGAAGCCGTGGCCGTTGTGCTCAGCGAAGGGGATGCTCGACGTCGTCGCCATCGACACAATGCGCGGAGGAGGGCGTGATCGACGAAGGGGATGTCAGCGTGCGCGAAGATCCGACTTGCGAGATCCAAAAGAGGTCGGTGCGACGAGATTGAGTCGGCGGGGATCAGAACGGAGGTCGTGGGATGAGGGTGGTCTACTGGGGTGCTTGAGGTTGGTGTCGTGCTCGGGGTCGCCGCTGCACGCAGATCTGGTTGGCGACGTGCGGATCTGAGCAGATCTCCAACGAGAGGAGAGAGATCCGATGTAATACCTGGTTTATTTAAAAATAATAAAGTAAAATAAAATAAATAGAAAATGAAAATCAAATTGTAGAGACCAACCCCATAGCCCAATTAATGAGTCCATGAGCATATTAAGCCCCAAAACTAGTCTATAAAAGCATTAGATGCCTTAATGCACACCCTAGCCACCATTTCCTCTTCCTCACTTTTCTCTCTTCCTCTATAAGGCAACCCATCCAGCGAGCTACAGCAAGGGTTCCATCAAGGTTTATCTCCATTTTTGCAATCTTTGATTTCTATGCCCATCCCTCACTCCTTCTCCCCATTGGAATGCTTATTAGGTTGAGAACAATAAGGGGAAGTGATTGGCGGTGATCGAAAAGGTTCAAGATAGGATCAATCACGAAATAAAGTGGGTGATACCGAAATTCCCCTGCATAACTTGTTTAGCAATTGATTAAAATTAGGGTTCTTATATGGATTGTGTTCTTGATTGATGAGAAGGAATGGAAATGGAATGATTGATTGTGTTTCTTGTGTTTGATGCATATTTTGTGATTCATATGACTATAGATGTGTTCTGTATTAGTCCTTCATGCTTATATGATTGATTGTATGCCTTGATTTCATTTTTGGATTAAAAATCGTCATTATCTTGATTCTGTTCGATTTTATTTTACTGAGGACCGGTCGACCGATCCTGTATATCGGTCGACCGGTGATGAGAATATCGGTCGACCGATCCTTGGAAACCGGTCGACCGATCATTCCTTCCGAGCCTTGTATCGATCGACCGATCGGCCGATCGAAGCTCCTTTGCAGTCTAAGTGTTATTGGTCGACCGATCCAGAGATATTAGTCGATCGGTGTTTAGAACTTGCTCACTGTATTGTATGAAGACCAATCGGTCGACTGATCCAGAGATATCGGTCGACCGGTGACCGAAAAATGGTCGATCGACCAGTGAGGACCGGTCGACCGATATCCGTCCAGATTGCGTATTGATTGTTGATTGATTGTTGATTTGATCTATATTCTTTCTATGCTTGAGTTGAGTTACTTCTTACTGATTAGAATGTTATGTGATTGAATCATTGATCTTATTTTGATCTGTCCTATGATTCAATTCTATCATGATATGCAAGTATGACAAAGTGATCAAGTGATCAAGTAAGAAATGCATGAACATGTTTATGGGAATGGTGGTCAGAGCTTAAGCTGAGTGCTTCATGTTTGGGTCGCTCCCTTAGCCATGGCTTGATTCCCCATTGACTGCACAAAGCTGTATTGATCGCTCTGGCGTAAATCCCCCAAGTTAAGGGCACCCAAGAGCTCAAGGAGTATGGACAAGTTGAGGGTACTCAAGAGCCCAAGAAGCATGAAAATGTAATATGAACATAATGAATGAGATATGATTCTTGATCAAGTATGATTACTGAAATTCTTCATGATTATAAGATTGACTCATGACCTCTATCTCTATTATCCATGAATATCTCAATCAAATGATCTTATGTTCTCGAAATTGATATTGTTACAAGTGATTACTAATTCTGTCTATTGTTATTTATTGTTATGCATTGAGTACTTTATGGATCCCCACTAGGCTGTATAGCTTACGGGAGGATATCTTCTCCTGTGTTTGATTTTCACAGGGTCAGATCAGTGACGGTGTTGAGATCGTGTGCCTCGACCAGCGATGCTAAAGCACATGAACCAAGAGAGGGCCTAGTTATCTTTATCTTTATTTTCCGCATTATGAGCTTGATGTAATTCAAACACTATGACTATCATGAACTTTATAATATTTTGGGACTTTCACTTTTATGATATTTCTATCTTTCATTCTTTGCTTTTATTATTGGCATGCCATTATTTTTATTTGAGATTTGGTCAAGTTTAAGTCAATGTGATAGTGTTTTTGTAGCGCCTTCGAGTAGATCCTCGCCACGTGACGTTGGTCGATTTGGGGGCGTTTTATTGTATAGTATGGTATAAGAGGGGTTCATGTGCTATCGCTGAGCTGTTGCCACACTCTCCACCAAAAGAGGACTGTAAGTCAAATTTATGTTTATTATGTGGTATTGGCTTTGAATGTATTATTCTTTCATGAGCACCTGTACTATTTGTGAAGAAGAATGATGGTTTATTGCGGCTTTGCATTGATTACATGATGCTTAACAAGGTGACAGTGAAGAATAAGTACCCACTACCTCGCATTGATGATCTCTTCGACCAGTTATCCAAAGCATCCGTGTTCTCCAAGATCGATCTGCGGAGCGGCTATCATCAATTGAGGATTGCTGATGAGGACATACCGAAGATAGCCTTCCGGTCTAGGTATGGTCACTATGAGTTTGTAGTGATGCCGTTTGGACTGATGAATACTCCTGCAGCATTTATGGATATGATGAATAGGGTCTTCAGACCTTATTTGGACCAGTTCATCATAGTGTTTGTGGATGACATCCTGATTTACTCATCCAGCCCGAAGCAGCATCGGGAGCATCTCAGAATAGTGTTGGAGACTCTGCGCCAACACAAGCTGTATGGCAAACTTTCGAAGTGTGAGTTTTGGCTGAAGGAGATCATATTTCTTGGACACATAGTTTCTAAGAAGGGCATCTCAGTGGACCTTGCAAAAGTAGAAGCAATGACTAATTGGGCGAGGTCGAAGAATGCTTTCAAGATCCACAGCTTTTTGGGATTAGCAGGTTATTACAGGAGGTTCATCAGATACTTCTCCAAGATTGCAGCACCGCTCACGAACCTCACGAGAAAAGCAGAGAAGTTCATCTGGTTTGTCAAGTGTGAGCAGAGCTTCCAGACCTTGAAGGATCGACTGACATCAGCCCCTGTCCTCACTATTCCGACGGGCAGCGAAGGATTTGTAGTCTACAGTGATGCATATGGGATAGACTTAGGGTGCGTGTTGATGCAGCACGGTAAAGTAGTGGCCTATACTTCACGCTAGCTGAAAAAGCATGAGGTTAACTACCCCACTCATGATCTGGAGCTAGCTGCTATAGTTTTTTCTTTGAAGACCTGGAGGCACTATATTTATGGGGAGACTTTTGAGATCTTAACATATTATAAGAGTCTCAAATATATTTTTGACCAGAGGGATCTGAACATGAGGCAACGCCGTTGGTTGGAGCTCTTGAAGGATTATGAATTTGATATTAATTACCATACTGGTAAAGCAAATTCGGTGGCAGATGCACTGAGTAGGAAATGAGAAGGTTTCTTAGCCTACATCCGAGTGCGGGAGTACGAGACGCTACAAGAGATAGATCAGTGGTGCCCCAGGTTTGACAGTAATGGAGCGTTGTGGATGATGCACCAGATGAGACCCAGCATGATAGACATGATCATAGCCGTCCAGAAAGAGGATCCAGAGTATCAGAAGGTGCTGAAAAGATGTCAGCAGGAGCCGAATGACTTCCAAATATCAACAGATGGAGAATTTCGGTATAGGGACATATTATGGGTTCCCTCAGATGCCACCATCAGACGGGAGGTTATGGACGAATGTCATAAGTCCGAGTTTGCTATCCATTCTGGAAGCACGAAGATGTACAAAGATGTGCAGTGCAGCTACTGGTTGCCGGACATGAAGAGGGAGATAGCTGAGTACGTGTCTAGATGTCTAGTGTGCCAGCAAGTGAAGATTGAGCACCAGTGGCCCTACGGGAAGTTGAAGTCTCTAAATGTCACGCAGTGGAAGTGAGACAATATCACTATGAATTTTGTATCCAACTTGCCCAGGGTCAAGAAGGGTCATGATGTTATATGGGTGGTAGTAGACAGATTCACTAAGGCGACACGCTTCATCCCTATCCGGTGGAAGCAGTCGGTAGAGAGTCCATTGAACTTGTATGTTAAGGAGGTGATTAGACTACATTGTATTCCAGCATCGATTGTTTCAGATCGAGATTCCAGATTCACTACTAGATTCTGGAAAAGTATGCAGGAGGCATTTGGCACCAGGCTGAATTTCAGCACTGCTTTCTACCCTCAGACCGATGGGCAGTCCGAGAGGACTATACATACATTAGAGGATATGTTGCGAGCTTGTGCACTGGATTGACAGGGTAGCTGGGATGAACATATTCATCTGATCGAGTTTGCTTATAATAACAGCTACCATTCCAGTATCGGCATGACGCCCTTCGAAGCTTTATATGACCGACCTTGTCTTTCACCCGCTCATTGGGTTGAAGTAGGTGAAGAGAATATTATGAGCAAGGAAGAGGTGAAGGAGGCAATGGAGTATGCTGAGAAAGTGGAGCTGATCAAGCAGAGGATGACGACAACTCATGGCAGGCAGAAGAGTTATGCTGATAAGGGCAGACGTGAGTAGATCTTTCAGGCTGGTGATCAGATTTTGCTGAAGGTGTCCCCTATGAAGGGAGTTATGAGGTTCAGTAAGCGATGAAAGCTCAGTCCTCGGTATGTGGGACCCTTCGAGGTACTCGAATTAGTAGGTGAAGCAGCGTGCAAGCTAGCATTGCCACCTTTCTATGGCGAGTGCATAATTTGTTCCATGTCTCTATGCTTAAGAAGTACAAGCACGATGCTGCTAATGTATTACAGATCGAAGAGCCAAATCTAGCTGCGGATTTGACCTTCGCGGAGTATCCGACGCATATAGTGAAACGGAAGGTACAACGCCAGAAGGATAAAGATGTGCCCATGATTAGAGTAGCCTAACGTTATCATCACGGCGATGAAGCCACATGGGAACTCGAGTCCGAGATGCGCCAGAAGTTTTCGCATCTATTCGGTAAGACCTCTGCTTAGTGCAAAATTCGAGGATGAATTTTCTTTTAAGAGAGTAATAATGTACCTGGTCTATTTAAAAATAATAAAGTAAAATAAAATAAATAGAAAATGAAAACTAAATTGTAGAGACCAACCCCATAGCCCAATTAATGAGCCCATGAGCATATTAAACCCCAAAACTAGTCTATAAAAGCATTAGATGCCTTAATGCACACCCTAGCCACCATTTCCTCTTCCTCATTTTTCTCTCTTCCTCTCTAAGGCAACCCATCCAGCAAGTTACAGCAAGGGTTCCATCAAGGTTTATCTGCATTTCTGCAATCTTTGATTTCTATGCCCATCCCTTACTCCTTCTCCCCATTGGAATGCTTATTAGGTGGAGAACAATAAGGGAAAGTGATTGGCGGTGATCGGAAATGTTCAAGTTAGGATCAATCACGAAATAAGGTGGGTGATACCGAAATCCCCCTGCATAATTTGTTTAGCAATTGATTAAAATTAGGGTTCTTATATGAATTGTGTTCTTGATTGATGAGAAGGAATGAAAATTGAATGATTGATTGTGTTTCTTGTGTTTGATGCATATTTTTTGATTCATATGACTATAGATGTGTTCTGTATTAGTCCTCCATGCTTAGATGATTGATTGTATGCCTTGATTTCATTTCTAGATTGAAAATCGTCATTATCTTGATTCTGTCCGGTTCTGTTTTACTGAGGACCGGTCGACCGATCCTGTATATCGATCAACCGGTGATGAGAATATCGGTCGACCGATCCTTGGAAACCGGTCGGCCGATCATTCCTTTTGAGCCTTGTATCGATCGGCCGATCGAAGCTCCTTTGTAGTCTAAGTGTTATTGATCGATCGATCCAGAGATATCGGTCGACCGGTGTTTAGAACTTGTTCACTGTGTTATATGAAGACCAATCGGTCGACCGATGCAGAGATATCGGTCGATCGGTGATCGAAAAATGGTCGATCGATATCCGTCCAGATTGCATATTGATTGCTGATTGATTGTTGATTTGATCTATATTCTTTCTATGCTTGAGTTGAGTTACTTCTTACTGACTAGAATGTTATGTGATTGAATCCTTGATCTTATTTTGATTTGTCCTATGATCCAATCCTATCATGATATGCAAGTATGACAAAATGATAAAGTGATTAAGTAAGAAAGGCATGAACATGTTTATGGGAGTGGTGGTCAGAGCTTAAGCTGAGTGCTTCATATTTAGGTCGCTCCCTTAGCCATGACTTGATCCCCCATTGGCTGCACAAAGTTGTATTGGTCGCTCTGGTGTAAATCCTCCAAGTTAAGAGCACCCAAGAGCCCAAGGAGTATGGACAAGTTGAGGGCACTCAAAAGTCCAAGGAGCATGAAAATGAAATATGAACTTGATGAATGAGATATGATTCTTGATCAAGTATGATTACTGAAATCCTTCATGATTATATAATTGACTCATGACCTTTATCTCTATTATCCATGGATATCTCAATCAAATGATATTATGTTCTCGAAACTGATATTGTTACAAGTGATTACTAATTCTGTCTATTGCTATTTATTGTTATGCATTGAGTACTTTATGGATCCCCACTAGACTGTATAACTTACGGGAGGAACCTCTTCCCCTGTGTTTGATTTCCACAGGGCCAAATCAATGACGGTGTTGAGATCGTGTGCCGCGACCAGCGATGAAGCACATGAATCAAGAGAGGGCCTAGTTATCTTTATCTTTATTTTCCGCATTATAAGCTTGATGTAATTCAGACATTATGACTATCATAGACTTTGTAATATTTTAGGACTTTCACTTTTATGATATTTCTATCTTTCCTTCTTTACTTTTATTATTGGCATGCCATTATTTTTATTTGAGATTTGGTCAAGTTTAAGTCAATGTGATAATATTTTCGTAGCGCCTTCGAGTATATCTCGCCACGTGGCGTTTGTCGATTTGAGGGCGTTACCTCCGATGAATCTCCGATGCAAGGAAAGAGCTTCGGTAAGACGAGAGAGATCCGACGAGAGGAGAGAGGCTCGGCAAGAGGAGATGTGATCCAGCGACAAGTTCAGCGAAAGGAGAGGAGGCGAGAGAGAGGAGAGAGCACGTCGGGAGAGGAGAGAGACGGAGAAGAGCGAAAATGGGCGAAACGACGAGATTAGACCGTTTTGAACCCCGTATTGAACCGTCCTTCGCCGCCCGGTTCATACGGCCGAATCCCTTGGGAACGCGCACACACCAAGGGACGCCCATTTTTCCTTTAAATAAATATCTTTACATTTTCGGAGTTGTAAAATATTTTCCTAATTTTAAATGTATCAATGAAGCCCTACGCTACTTGACCTGCCATTTCTCCCGTGGCTGCTGCTACTGAATCCGATTCGCCGGAGTACGACGTGCCTTCCTCCACCGACGGGCCAACTCACGAGCCTGTCCCTACCGGACATCGATACGATCGTGGAAGAGCGTGGAGAGGCCACGGGGAGGCTGAGGAACACGTCAATGTGACGGTGACCTGCCCTGGCGTCCGGACAGCGTACAGACGCCCTTTCGAGCGGGGGCGGCCGCTGATAACGCCTTCAACTGCCAGCAGCTTTCCTCCGGCAGCCGCTTCTGATTATCTTGAGTTCCGATCTCTGCCAGTTACGAACTCAAGTGAGTCCTGTAATCGCTTCATGCTCAAATTCTCTATCGCACGTTTCTTACAGAAATCCATCTTCTCGCGCTTGCTCATCTCAGGATCAGAGGTCCCACAGAGGTAGCACTTGTCGCTTGCGTCATGTCATCACGAGAGGAGTTGGAGAGAGATTTCTCAGCTCTGGGCATCATCACCGACCTGAAGCAGCCCGACGTGCCGGCATCTAACGGTGCTGCCGGTGGTAGCGGCGTCCAAGTCACATGCTTCACGGAGGAGGTGCACGACGTCACACTGCAATTCCAGATCATTAAGCTCGCGAAGCAGGCGATTCCGTATTCTTGCCGAGTTCTACCATCCCTCAACTATATGTAGAGCAATTTTAGTTACTTTATCTCCGAAATATTTGGGGGAGGGATGTCCCCAGTATGAGGGAATCAAACTTGGAGTTGGTTGATCCAAACAATATGCAATTTAAGAAGGTATTCTTAATATATCGATACTCTTCTGCAGTATGAGTTATATATTCTGCTGCGTACGGAGTGATTGTGCTGAAGATAACTTAGAAAATTGAGGGGAACAACTTCATCTTCTTCCTGAAAGTTGAGAGATTTTGTGCAAAGAGAAATCTTTATGTTATCTTGCTTTCTCCTGCTTTTCTTCATTATACCGTTCCGTCTGTCTTGTCTCTTTCTTTGAGGTTCTATTGAGGTGCAGAAGGGTGGAAACACTGAAAGAACATAAATACAAACCATAATTTGCATTGATAAAAATTTGTTGTGTGCTTATCTCATCTCCTTAGCATCTATGCTGTACAGACATTTTCATGTCATAGTTTTACCTGTGGTTTTCCTACTCATGTAGATGATGCATACAGAGTATCTCATGCATTTCCAAATTCTGATGAGTATATCCAACAAACATGGTACTATGAAAAACTTTATTATCTTTGGATTTGGTACTTTGTGGTAAAATCTTTCAGATGAGCAACAACAACAACAAAGCCTTATCCCACTAGGTGGGGTCGGCTACATGGATCATACGACGCCATTCTGCCATTTCAGATGAGCCTTTCAACTATTTTTCTTCCATACCTACATAGAGTAGATTAAAAAAGTTTCCAATTAGAAAGTTCTGATATCGATGACATTTCATGTTCACATATTTTTCATTAAGCATTTTTTTTCGCTCAATTGTACTTTGCTAGTGGCTTGTATGATTTCTTACACTTGAGTTTATAATGCAGATCTATGTGTGGATTGGGTGTAACTCTGCGAAATTTGGGCATCTGTATGCAGCTGCAACCACTAGACCGGTGAACGAAGAGCTTCAAAATTATTGGCACATTCTTTATAGTCTGTTCTCATCAGTTACTAATGTGTTCATCTTCATGAGTTTGCAGGAAAACAGAGTTAGTGTAACTTCATTACTAGGAGGCACGTCAGACAACACAGGGGTAGGAATAGCTCGGCGTCTAGGTAAATAAGTGACTAATACCTTTTCGTGCCTGAAATTACTTTTGCTCTGTTTTTTTTCCTCTCTTTCGTTTCCCAATTTCAAGTGTTATTTTTCTTTACTTTCTTTCAGTACTAAAGACCGGTCTAGGTATAATCGTGTCATGCAACATTCCAAAAGACAGTCCCATGCTTGAGGTAGTTCTTTTGATATCCAACCCAGTTGCTTTGGTCTAAAAATGTCAGATGACCTCTCCTGGTGCCCTATTTGCATTCAAATTGAAATTTTGTTGCCGGCTTCAGGTAGCTGCTGAGAGGAAATTGATGGAGAAGCTGAAGAGTTTGGGCTACACGAAACCCAGACTGGAAGGAGTATCTATTGCTTCAGCAAATTAAAGATATTTCAGAGAGATTGTACCCCATGGCGTTGCTAGCTCTAAATCTGAAAGATTGTGGAAGGTTAGAAAATGGAGCATGCATACATCACTAATTCTTTCTTTTTTCCATTTGTGGAAAATCAGTAGTTAATTCGGAATTATTCCTAAAAGAAAAGAATCATATGAGGTAACTGTTTGTTTAATAGTTGATTTGGAGTTCATCTGAGAACAGGATTTGACAAAGATTGCCGAAAAGTTTTCATTTGTAATCTACAGATGATGCATGACAACAAGGGAAGGGAGTCAACCATGGACATGGTTGCAAGATGCCATCACATTTCATCTATAACACAAATGCATAGATGTGCAATCAATTTAATACACGAGCTGCTTATTGAAACTATTAATTTACCTAACTTCGAATCATGATGATATACTTCCGTTTGACATTGAAATAGAGATTCCAGGAATAGATAATGTAGTATTCTATTTTGAATTTGTTTATGTTTGACAAATATATATATTCACATTGTTATCCAAGACTCGAGTATGAAATAGATGACGTTAAAATGGCATGGTTATTTAGAAAAAAAATCAATGATAAGATTGAACTTATTGTGTAATGAAGAGGGATCTAGATGAAAAAAAAAATTCTATTTGGAGGCGAGAGGAGATAGGAAAAGTCATATATTAAGAGAATTAAGATAAAAATATATCGATAAAATTTTGATAAAAAGGAATGATCCATTTATTCTGTAAAACCAATTTCCTGAGTTGTTGGAGGTAATTCCATGTCAGACTTAATATTTATGCTCGAATACTTTCTTAAAATTGTACTGATACTCATGATGTTTGATAGGAGGTATTTGTTTGAATATTTATGACTGCCCTGGAAAACGTATTTGTTTGATAGGAGGTACATCTCATTTTCCTGTATCAAGAAAGAGGTTTGAGCAATTGGAAAGCCAGCGACGCCTGTCAGATATATGATATATCCGAACGCTCCAAAACACCTCCCCCCCCCCCCCCCCCCCCCCCACTCCCACGCATTTGGCAGAGAAAAACCGAGAAACGTTGATAATTCGAGTTATTTACATGCGTTTATGTTGAGATCCCTTCTAACCTACTGGAAGATCAGAAAAACGAACAAGAAACATCATCCAGGCAAAACGCAGGAGATGTGCCTTATTTACCAGACACTGTTCATTATTAACTTTTGGCAAATGTAGTGCATTTTCTTACTTCAGTGCAAGTAAAATTCAATTTCAATAGTTCCCGCTGTCTCATTCAACCAAAATTCTAGAAGTTAAAAAGGAAATATGTTATATGTTTGAAATCAGGAGTTTTTTTTTCTTTTGCTCAAAAGATGATGATGCCCAAGATTCTGTTTAATCCATGGGAATGGGTATGACTTATGGGTACACACAAAACGGAAATGCTCTATATTCTCTTATAAAAAGTATATATGTAATGTACAATATTTTCTTCTATAGGGAAATATCTTAGTGCCCTCACTCTTTATCAGAAATCCTATGGCCGGCAATGAAACCATTAACTTAAAGAAGCAAAATGGCGATTTCATAGGTGATTTTGAGCAAAACTATTCTTATGGACAAACAGAGATTGATTTTGTTGAGCTAAACAACAAACATAATGTCACTAAATTACTGGCAAAAATCATAGTACTATTTCGTTTCAATTCTTTTGAATACACGGGTCACATGCCTCTAAGCAATAAATTTGACATTTACCATAGATGGAAAACTGGGAAGGAGAGTAAGAATGCAAAGAAAAAAAAAGAAGATGGGTAGCTGATATTCGTGATATAAAAGCGAAGTATTGTGCTACAAGATCACAACTTTTCTTTTATTGACTCTTTTACTGCATTCAGAACTGATGCCATCAACTTCTTGTTTGTGGCTATAATGCCAGTATCAAGATCAAGGTAACTTCCCTGGGAGAAATCCAAATCATTACCTGACGCATCGGTCACTTGGCCACCAGCTTCTGCAGAAAATGTTTGAAAATAATATGTAAATATTCCTTAATAGATGCCGGCATCAAGAAGCATACTTCAAAATGGTAGGTTCATAAGCAATCCTTGAGAACTTGATCCACATGCAAATAGGTTGTCATGCCAGCATTAGTTTATCCGAGTGGAAAGGTACATGAGGCACTAAACATGTTGTTGCTGATACCTGTGACAACAATGCAACCAGCAGCATGGTCCCATATCTGATGAAGGAATCGTAGATATATTGCCCCATCCCCTCTGGCTAAAGCACCATATTTCGCCTGGCTGTCAATTCCAACTGGGGGCGCTTGAGCACCAAACTTCTACTCAAAAGCAAGTATCATAGGCTTAGTATGTTACATGCATAAAATATCACATGTCACATAGAAGGACGGTTTTCATTGTACCGTGGCTATAGCTCTGGATAAATCATGCAGGGAATGAGATGCTTCATATGACTCAAAAAATGATGCATCTGCAGGATTTTTAATTGCAGCGACATGTATCTAGAGAGGACACCAGAAGTTTTTTAAGAGGTGAAAGGATGGCCACAAGTATTGTGTCCCACCAGAAGTTGAGCAAGAACCTAACATGTGTCTGAACTCGACAAACATTGGACATGAAACAGAAAACCAACCTTTTGCACTGATGATCCCCCTTCAGTGATTGCAGATCTGTCCCAGCACCAATTTTAGCAGAGAAAAGGCATCCAATCTCATCAGAAGAGTGTGAATCACCTTTAGAAATTGAAGCTAGTGGAAGATTTGGACATGCCAGGACACCAAGTACTACTTTTCCTTCATCAAGCAAAGCTAATGCAATTGCATATTGGTCCCCCCTTAGGAAGCTATGGAAGATTTAACTATGTTAATTTAAGGAAAGTCTGGTTCAATTGACATGTGAAAATGTTTCAAGGACGTGTTAGAAATAGATATTGATGAAAGTTTAAGATGGAATTTTAATTCCTCGCAACATGTGAAGAATTTATACAGCCTATTGTGTGTCCAATTACTACAACAGTTGGGTTTGTCATTCTTTTCTCAAAGAAACTTAAATTATTATTGCTTCCAACTTGACATATTTATTGCAAATAAGACAAAAATGTTGAAGTATCAAAGAAAATGTAAAAACTTTTGTCATTGTTGTTATATTGTGTTTAAACACTCTGCTGGGTTATATAATCTGCTGGGATTCATTAATTTTCATATTTCAATGAAAAAACGATACATCATAAGTGTTAAGAACACACATATTCTACTGATGAACTTGTTGCAATCAACTTTGCACAAGCATGAAGCTCACATTTCAAGTACTAAAAATTTATGTATGCGTCAGATCTAAGAAGAACGAAATTAAGTATCTGATATTATGTGTTCAGGTCTATATTTTTTGGGGGGATTATAATTGTTAATGTGTTATTACTCGGTCTATTCATGTAACCACAATGTATATCAGAAAGTTGCATTAAACTTCAAGATTTTTGTTGTACTTGTTCTCTACAAAATATATTAATGGAAATCCAGATCCCTCATGTTAAACATTTTTAAAAAAGCCTAAGCAATGCCAGAATTCAGACCTCACGACAAACTTAATTTTCTAGTCTAGGGTAAAGTCAACATTTAACAATCACAATGTACATTCCATTTGATAATAATCTAAATTTGATCTATTGACATCATTATTTGACAAGTTATCAAGTGTCATCTGTTGCACAATAACATCGTATCCTTGAATTATGGATCATGCTCACCCTTTAGTGCCATCAATGGGATCCAAAACCCAGTGCCGGCCACCAGATCCCCCTTCTGCCCAGTATCTATGGCATCAAGCACATCTTCCTCAGATACAGAGACGTTGCACCTTCCATCCAAAGAGAGAGTCTGATTGACTAGCTCAGTAATGCGTTTTAATGTTTCTTGAGCTTCAACTATACGCAAGTCTGCGGAATCCTGCAACAGTGAAAGAATTGGTTACAAAGATGAAACGTTGTAGGTCACAAAAAATTGTATTAGAGTGTCATGTCAAAATGAACTACCTCCTCAGCCACTAATGAGAAGGACTCTGAAGACAGTTCCATCCTCAAAACAAGGCTTACTATTGCCTGCAAACCTGTAAATAAGTACAAAAATAATGGACTTTACAACTTGTAAAAGTCTTTTGTTTGTTTCAGACTTGTTGGCATTAATGAAACGTGTATCTGCACTACAATAAGATTGATCATCCCATACTCAGAAAACCTAACCTGGCATAGTTGTCATATCTCACATGTTGATCTATGATTATGCACATAATTTGAGGAAACACATTATTACCAATGAAAGATGTCCCTAGTTGTCATGACTTAAGAATGTCAGGAAATTTGGAACTCAGCTACAATTTCAAGTTTAAGTCAGGGGTCATAAAGTCAGTATTGACATCTTCTGAAATATTTATTAGGGCTTTATTTGCAATTTTAGCACACATAGGCTGAACGCCCATAAAGTCAGTATTGACATCTTCTGAAATATTTATTAGGGCTTAATTTGCAATTTTAGCACACATAGGCTGAAGGCTGACACTGCAGAGAATGTTGCAAACTTCATTATTTTTGGTTTATCTCGACCAACATGCTAAGTGAGCCTTCACTAAAACAAAAACATGAAGGGAAGAAATCTGTGAAAGAACAGTTCATATCAACCTTCTTCTGTCACATAACACAAGTATGTGTGGTAACACATTCTCAGAAAACAACTTAACAAATGTTTTGCATGATGGCATATTTTATTTCATATTTATTTATCATAGAACAAATGAACGAAGGCAGATTGTAAAGGTTATCATAGAGAGAAATTATGGTTTATCGACATGTCTCAATATCAAGGAGTTGGTGACTGTTTTAAAATTATATCATCTTGCCCTCTCAAAAAAAAAAAAATTATATCATTCTGACATCAGATTGGCTCAATACCTATGCACATACTTAAAAAAAATACGCCAAAGATAAAAAGCATTTCACTGGTTAATATATACCATAATTTGCTTACCGGACTGTGCATCTGATTTCGCAATGGCATTTTGCACTGTCTGAGAAGGAAGCGAAACATCTTGAATTAACCACAAAGTGCGATTAATATCACTACTCAAAATGTTCCAGCAAAGTGGAGCCCATATGATGTAACTCCATTTTTCTGAATTTCATGGAACAAATTATTCATTTATTTTTGTTTAATTGGGTGGATGGATGGGATGGGGCTGGGTATGCGGGCAAAGTCATCAGTTGTCTTTAATCAACATATTTTTTTTGAGGAGTTAATTATACATATCTTTTATACATGTACTTTTAACACAATACTAAAAATTTGGAGGGCCAAGACCCCCATCATCCACATACGCGCAACCCGACTATATATATTTTTTCGTCCCCGTTTAACAGGAACCTAATGAAAAAATTATAAAAAAGATTATCAACATGGAATGCGTTTGAAATGAGCGATAGTTTGATTTACAAACTCATCACCGTATGGTATTGTTGCAGATGACGGATATTTTATAGGAGGAACAGGAGCAGGAAAAAGTAAAAAAGAAATGCAGTCCTAGGATTGAAAACCATAAGCCACGAAAAACAACATATTTTTACTTCATTCAGAAACTTTCAGTGATTAAAACCCCAATATATTTTACTTCATTCAGAAGATACCAGTGATCGGAACTGCCACCACACCACAATAAGCGAGACAGACGTCGACAGGAGGCATTCAAAGCCGAACTGAAGAACGCTTTTTGTTTAATCCTACTGCAACAAAGATTGCAAAGCAAGCATGTGCAAGAATTAAAGAGGAAGTAGAAGAAATCACAAATATGGAAACTTTACGTCCGACTACGAACGAACACATAATCCGCAACTTAATTCCGCATAACCGTTCAGGTTAGCTGCTTCTAGATAACAGCATTCTACGAATTTTACACAAAGACCAGATTTTACTCAATTTGGAGATCCCAAACGTCCAGAGAAGAGATGACAGAAGTTGGAAAGGGGATACATTTCCGCATCTTGACACAAGTGGATCAAATTCCTTACGAAGATAAGCAAAGAAAGGGTGTCCTTTTACCTGGCAGAGGCGAGCAGCGAGAGAAGCCACCCGTTTCGCTGCAGCAAGCTCGTCTTTCTCGTAATCAGACGGAGCCACCGAAGCCAACATAGACCTAGTAGTACAGTTTCTTCTCTGGGAGCGGAATTGAGGCGGCGGAGAGCAGGAGAAGGAGATGGGGAACAAGAACAGGAGCAATTAGTGTGCGTGGGAGACGACTTGAGACGGCAATCCGCCTTTAATCAGCGTTCGTACCACCTCTTTCTTTTTATTGCCTTTTTTTTGTTTATTTAAAAACAAATAGTTATTTAGCTAAATCTATACTTAATTGATAGATTACGATTAAGAAAACACTTCACGTAATTCCCAAAAGTATTCTCCAAGTGAATTAATTACAGTACACATTTAGATATTAAAATTAGTAGAATTAACAACCCGATTGCAAGTCAAGTCAAGGAACCAAAAAAGAAAAGAAGAGAAAAGAAAAAGATGACGAAACGAAAAGGAAAGAAGCGGAAATCCCATTAGGGGTCCTATTCTAGTCAAATTAAATTTAAGCATCCTAATTAAAGATAAATTATCTTCTAACTATATAAAAATTGCACTTGGAATCAAATTAGGATGAAGATACTCAGGCAAAGAAATTGATAACGGTATAAATTTAGACCGATATATAAAATTTTATTCGAGGGACAAATAATGCAGTTGATGAGACATTAAAATTGCGTGTCTTCGAATAAACATTTTTATTGTACAATAATAAAAGAGTTCCGAATAATGAGCTTAAGAGTACTTATCATCATCCACCATCACCATATCATTAGACGTGAAAGTACCTTGACATTTTTCAACTTGATTAGCGAGCTCTTCTTTACTTAAGACATTAAATATCAAAGATGGGCAAAGCTAAAATGCAATTAAAATATTTATTTAAAATACATAGTACAATAAATCAAATTGTGAAGCAATACAAAAGAAACAAACGTAAGGTTCGAAAATGCACCCTCTTAGTAGCAATTGGGATCCTTTTAAACTCGCATTACTTACAATTAGTGTAATGACTCGCGCGATGCGCAAATAATGTCAAATTATATGAATTGTATGTTTATAAAGTAAGTAAATTTTAATTTGATACATTTAGTAATATTTAATGAATATGATAATTATAAATTAAAATAAATAATTTATTAGTATATCTAATTTCTTTTGTATTCAATTTATTTTTCTCCTTTCTTAAAAAAATATTCTCATTTAAGTTTGTGACATTAATTTATTAATCTATTTCATATCTATATGAATTTAATGATACGTATAATAATATATTATATTTGTGTTGATCACTACTCTATATCTCGAAAGATGCATTAAACGCTCATATAAGAATATAATAAAATAGCCCATAGTGAGAGTTATTATTATAGAAATAAATAATATACTATAAAATATTTACTTCGTACACATAATATTTTAAGTAAAAATGCCATAAATGGATATGATAATGCTAAATAAAGAAATATTATTTATAATGATAAATTAAAGTCATGACAAATTTTAAAAATAAATTAAAAGGAATATATATTTTTTTAGGATTTAAAAGAAATTATTTGATAGAATATGGTCAATTTATTTGCTTCTTGACACAGTAAAAAAAATTAAGCAACGATGGAAATTCTCTAAAATAAATTAAAAGAAATCCAATTTTCACATAAATAAAAAATAATTCTTTTATAAAAATAGAATATATGGTCATAAAAGTTCTCAGATAGAAATAGCTCATAGTGAGAACTATCAATATTGAAATAAATAATTGATAAAAATGAATGAAATAAAAAAATCAATGATGTCAATATGAAGTTAATAATTGATAAAAATTGAATGAACTTAAAAAGTTAACAACATAAAATATATTTTTAAAAGAAATTACATCGAACATAATATGACATAAGACTAATTCATAGGGAAATACATAAAATTTAGGAATTATCTGTGAACACTGGTTTATTCAAGAAAAATATTTTGAATAGTTAAGTTAACAAAAAGACCTTTTGATTGAGCCATAACTTTCTATTTTTATCCAACTATGCATGCCAAAAAACATTATAACAATAGTAATAACCAAATTTGCAAATTACATATTTTCTCTCAGTAGAAGTTTATATGGTAATCAAAATTTTAATTAGTTCAACTACTATATACATTACTATCGAAATTTGATAAGTAGCATGAAAACATGTATATCCATGGAAATCTTTAATATTTTTGCGAGTTAATTATCAATGTATAAACCTCAATAATTTGGCATCCTCTTTCCACTATGCTTCCTATGTGGGACATCAGTCCCACCGGTCATTGCCACTACCACATGCCCTAAGAAGACTCCAAAGTCATTTTAGTCTTTCTTTTGGCACCAACTCATCTATCATCATTTGTATATATGATATAGTAAATTATCATTTCACTTATAAATTGAAAAATGTCAAAACAGATGAAAAAGTGGCAAGATCTTATTTTTTACTAATTATTTATGAATATAAGAAATAAAACTCCAAAAGATAAAGTCATTACCCATGAAATTAATGCATGCATGCAAATTATATCTAAAAAATTAATTGGCTATGATTCAAATGTCCATGCAAACAATCCCCCTAATGTTTTAGATTACAATTCTCATATAATATTAAATGAAATATTTTATAAATAAAAAATCTGATTGAACATGGTAATAAAAAAATATGTGTCCAGAAATCATTGCTTTTAATGTATTTACTTCTTGATATATAAAAATTTAATATAATAATTCGTATTCAAATGGTTAATATTATCATTTTATGTTAGTAGTTAAACCAATATATCTATATGAAAGAATATATAATTTGATATAAAAAGTTTGCACATATTTTTGTATCAAGAATGCATTGTGTGCTCTTGATAATTACTTACGATTTGATAAACTATTATGTATCTTTCTATCCACTATAAATCGTAATTAGTTTGTTCATTCGAAGTTATCCTTGAATTATTTCCTATTGTGAATACATTGTGTACTATGGATAAACTGTGATAAATCCAGATTGAAATGATTCATTTTATATGCTCATTATTAATTTTGATCTGTCCTTTTATAAATTAATTTTCTTTTAATATAATAGTATAGATAGTTTGAATTAATCAATTATGTAAATAGTCATACAAAATTATATCGACAATATGAATATGAATTATATATATTTTATTATTATAACAATATACACTTGGATTATTATTATTATTATTATTATAGTTGTGTTCACCTATGGATAATTATCACATGCCGAAATTTGTCACAATCACTGTACAACATCGAAGTTATGTAGATAATGTTATAAATAATTTTAGAAAAAATGTAAAACAAAAAGTAATTAATGCCCACGTCCATAATTTAATTTTTCGCAATCACACTAAATCTTTACAACTAATCAATTGTGTATATGAAATAAAGAAAAATAATTGATATAAGATATAAACGAAATCTAACTTGATGCTACAGTGCATGTTAGCAAGTCCAACATTTCATAAATGATATAATATTATTTAAAGAGTTAAAACAATAATGTTAAACTCAAATTAATTATTTCCATCTACCATCGTTATTCTACTAATTAAAGGAAAAAATAGCTCATGATGAAAAAAAAATCTTAACAATATGTGAGCAAAATTTTAAATATAAATAAATATAAGTGCTGTCAAAATAAAGAATCTTATAAAACAAAAAGAAAGAGTGCAAAACGAAATATAAAAAGTAATGTCATTATAATTCTAAATTGATGCTAAGGTCATGTAAGCAAACCCAACATTTTATAAATCATATAATATTATTTGAAGAAGATACTGACAATTTCAAAGAATGTAATAAGAATAATCTTTAGTATATATATAATTAATCTCTTTGATTCTATATTAATTATTTACATGCACAAACCATGACTTTGTCGCAGGCTGAAGTAGCTACACATGTACTTGATATAGCCATGTTATTACTACTATGCAGCTAATAGGATCACAAAAGATTTCGTAGAGACCCAGGCTCAAACTTGAAAAGAAAATTGATTTTGTATATTGGCACATATATCATCAAATTGTCAAAATATGACTTGATTTATAATTTTTAAAATATAATACCATAGAAATTATAAAGTTTTTGTAGTTAGCCTAATAAAAACCAAGGTAAATAAAAAGGGCAAAGGATAGTAAAAACAACAAAAGAGGAAGTCATGTCTTCTTATTAAAAAACAGAAAGAATTATTTTCTTACACGACAAATAAAGTCCAAATTAAAGAATAATTATGAGGATAATAGGTTAATGAGTATGTAGAGCACTACACCTCCATGTAGAGTGCTTATTTCTTATTATTTAATTAATTTAATAATTATAATTCATTACTAAATTTATTATATACTTTTTAAATGAAATAATATATATTTATTTGGGTAATTTGATAATAAAAATGTATCATCTAAGACTAAATAAATTACAACCGTCGAATAGTCATATTTATTAACATGTCTTGATCATGATCATCGGATAATCCGATGATCATCATTTTAATCACCTTTACTATTTAACATATATTTTAAGTTAATATATAATTATTTTTATTAATTTAATAAGTAAAATTAGTGCTCTACACCTATTCTACATCAGATGCTTTACGTATGCATTTTCCTCTAATATATATACACACTTCATCTTGTACTATAGGAGTCTTGATATGCCAAAATTTGTCACATAATGCACACTCTAAAATTTAGGCAAAAAGTTCACATCTTTAATGTTCATATATGCATTTGCCTGAACAATGTTAAAAAATACCAACCTGAACAATGTTAAAAAATACCAAAAAATTACTAATAAAATTACACTTGAGAATGTTGTCTCTCTTGTAAAAACACATTAAAAGATAAAAAGACATACCAAAAACACATCGATAGAAGCGATCTATCCATGCATTAACGTCTCTTGGTTGCTGGGTTGATGTGAATCTCTTTCTGTACCATATATATAGATCAAATTTTATTTTTTTAGGTCTGAAAGTCACAATCCTATTTTGTTGAGTTAAAATTAAATTCATAAAGGATTGCTAATTTCAGACCCAATAATATTAGAATTTTATGATCTAAAAATAAGAAAATGAATAAGGTAATTTGAGATACCATTAATTGACTGATGGAAGAAGTGAGTTCAGATTCTAATTTATAGTGAGTTATATAGTTAGTTTTAAATGAACTCTTTTTTCTAACTGTCCAATGCCACTTTACAGTTACAAATTCATTAACTAACAATTGGATAATTGGAAATGTCTATTAGAATAACCACCCAATTTCTCATAGATACGTGTCCATTAGAATAGATCCCATCTATAATACATTTAATGAAGACAAATAATCTATATAACTACTCTTTTTATCTTTTTATCATGATTATTATTATTAATTTAAAACAAAAGTTTAAAGTAATTAAAATGAGGTTTTTACTATCAAATTTTCTCCTTTAAATATAGTATAGAGATAGATAAATAAATTAATATTTTAATTAATTTTAAATTGCTAGGGGATCATTACTAATCAACCATTCAAATTAAATTACTAAATAATCAATAATTCAAAATTATAATAAATTAATTCATAAACTTATGGATAATTTATCCACTACTCTAATAAAATTATATAATTAACCCTATCATGTAACTAATTTTGATAAATAATCATTTTCAAAGTAATTAAAAATTAATATGTTAATTAGAATACATGTGGCATCCCATGCTTATGTCAAATGTCATCCTCTCCTTTCATACTATCTTCCTTTTAATATAATATAGATAGATTACCTCTTCTTAAACGTTTAAAACAATATAAAGCTAAACAATAATAAACTAATCTCATTAAAATGCTGACACATCCAATGTTATATATATAATCCTGAGACTTTTAAACTATCATCATGCCTCCATTCTCATTTATTTTTTTTCTCCTTTTTTGCCAATCTTTTTTTCTTTTCTTTTTTGCATTTCCTATCTGTAATCTCTCTCTCTCTCTCTCTCTTATATATATATATGTATGTATGTATATGTAATTTTTTTTGCATTTGGAATAAAGTATATGATAATCTTGAGTGACGTGTATTGCAACTAAGTATTATGATACACATGCATTAAATTGCTACCCTCCAGCACCTACGCTTCATGCTATTATTTATAATATTTATAATCATCTTATTATAACAATATATATTATATTATATTATATAATTCTGAGGCTTTCAAACTATCCTCATGCCTCCATTCTCATTTATATTTTTTCTTCTTTTTTGACAATCTTTTTTTTCTTTCGCATTTCCTATAATCTTTTTCTATATATATATATATATATATATATATATAATCTTATTCTGCATTTTGAATAAAGTATATGATAATCTTGAGTGGTGTGTATTACAACAAGTGGTACGATAATCTAATCCAAATGATTTTTCGTCATATTATATTAAATAAGTTGCACATATATTTTGATTATATATGATGCACATGCATTAAATTGCTACCCTTATAATATTTATAATCATCTTATTATAACAATTTCATATATATATATATATATATATATATATATATATATATATAATCCTTAGGCTTTCAAACTATCCTCATGCCTCCATTCTCATTTATCTTTTTTCTCCTTTTTTGGTAATATTTTTTTTTTTGCATTTCCTATATATAATCTCTCTCTCTATATAATTTTTGTATTTGGAATAAAATATATGATAATATTGAGTGATGTGTATTACAACTAAGTATTACAACTAATGGTAGGATAATCTAATCGATATGATTTTTCATTATATTATATAAGTTGCACCTTACATATATTTTGATTATATATGATACACATGCATTAAATTGCTATCCTCCAGCACCTACGCTTCATGCTATTATTTATAATATTTATAATCATCTTATTATAACAATGATAAATCCCCCACTATCTTCATCTTCTCCATTATCCACTCATTATCTTCTCCTCTCTCTTCCCTCACCACCTTATTCTCTCTTAACTCCCCCACAATCGATGCTAACTCCCCCTATTATACTTTATTATATTTATATCTTATCTACCCACACAATATAATTCATAACTCCCCCACAGCCTCATGCTAATTCCCCCACTATCTTGTATTATACTTTATAACTAAAGATATTATGTTATTGGCAAAAAAATGGCTCGCCCTCCTGACCCTCCTCCTTTGCCGCCGTGTCTTTGTCACCCCCTCACCCCCACCATCATCCTCTTCTCTCCCTCCTCTACTTCCAAATTCCCCAAATCGCCCACCAAACCCTAAAAGAAGGTCGGACGTGGTGAGATCGCAGCGTCCGTCGGCCTCCTCCCTCCCTCAAATTTCCAAGCAGCATCTCCAAGTGATCCAGGAGGCATCCACCGATGAAGTCATTATCTCCCAAGACGAGATCGCGAAGAGATTAGATGATCTAAATATGTGTCTATTGGGGCGCTTGATAGACATCACTCAGCCGGCTACCGCTCTAAATGTTGATCTCACCACCCTCTGGACACTCTTAGCTCCGCTTAGGATTTCTGACATCGGCAACAATTACTTCCTCTTTTCTTTCGGAAACATGGCCGACAGGTTAAAAGTTCTAACTCAAAGACCATGGAATTTTAATAGTAATTTTTTACATGTCATGCAGGCTAAAGCGTTCTTCCGACCTTACGACGAGCGGATCTCGACCTCCCCCGCTTGGATTCAGCTTTCGGGTTTGTCTTATGAACTCGGAGGTGTGGAAACAATTCAGTGCATCGCCTCCATTTTCGGACAGCCTTTGAAGATCGACGAGTTCACGGCCTCCGGAGAGAAGCTTCGTTATGCCCGTGTTTGCGTTGAATTAGATCTTGCCATGCTGGTCAAGCAAGGCACTTGGATTAAGCTACCGGATGGATCGAGATTTTTCCAGCGCGTTACCTACGAGAATCCCCCACAATTCTATTTTAACTGTGGCCGTTTTGGGCACCATCTAGATGCTTGCCCTAATCGGCTTGAGGCCGGAGGTCTCTGTCCAGCGGGCAAGGATGGTCTCTTGTTGTATGGGACTTGGATGCAGTCTTTCCCTTCTCGTCGCCGGACTACGGCCGTCGGTGCCGGAACCCTACGAGAGGGTGTTTTGCCCCTTTCTTATACAACGAGCCGACAACCGGCCCAATCATCTGAATCGGAGGCTCTCCGGTCCAATAACTCAGAGGCTGAGAGTTTGCATCGGGACCCTCCATTGTAGCATCCAACGGATACTTTCTCATCCGCGCCTATCTCTCATTGTCTCATGCCCGACCCTAATCACGTGACACTGCTGTCCTCAAGTACGACACCTTCACGTGGCCTAGGGGGTCACACCTTCTGTTGGAGACATCTTTTCCAAGCCTCCCTTCTTCGTCTGCTCCGCCGGCTTCTTCCCCAAATGCTAGGGCCCTCTCTAATCTCGCTTTACCTTCTCCGTATATTGTCCTAAACACTAACCCCCCATCACACAAGAACTTAGTCTTGCAAGTCCTTGAGAGATTTCAGTCCCCTGCCCGGTCTACGAATGCAATGCCTTCAGACGAGGAGTCGGAGGAGGATATGGACGAGCTCATAGTGGAACCACCTCCGGAGCCTCGACGCCGTCGGACAACTTCGCATTTCTCGCCTCCACCTCCTAATCTATCCGCCAAGCTGCGTGGCAGCCGGGCTAAAAAGGGAAAGTCTATAATGAAAAATACCCTCACTGATGCTTCTGTGTCCTCTGCTCTGCAGGAAAAGGACCCTGGGTCTCCCCCTCTCCCTCAAGATAATCTATGATTTCGGTCCTCGCCTGGAATTGTAGAGGTGCTCTAAGACCGAAGACGAGAGACCGTCTACAAAGCATGGTTATACTCCATAAACCTGACATCATCATCCTGCTTGAAACACACACCTCAGGTAAATTATCTGATACCATTATTAAACGCTTAGGAAAAAATTGGACAGGCTGCTACCAGGACAGTGTTGGCGCATCAGGTGGTATATTGGTTGCCTGGAAAAAGGGTGACGTTAATGTCTTTTTAGTTAAATCATCCTCCCAATGTTTACATGCAGTGGTGACAATAAAAAATTTCTCTTTTCTATTATCTGCTATTTATGCTAGTAATTTATCTACACTCAGGAATTCCTTATGGCATGAATTAACAAACTTGAACTTTGATGATCTCCCTTGGTTGATCATGGGGGACATGAACACTATCTCTTCTCCGGGTGACAAACGAGGGGGTGCTCTTTTTAGTAATAGTAAATCTGTAAGGAACTTTCAGGGTCTTATTCACAATCAAGGTCTCTTTGATATCCCCACATCTGGATCTAAATATACCTGGTGTAACAATCAAAACGCTAATGCACGTATTCTCTATAGGCTAGATAGAGCCCTTATAAATCATCACTGGCTATCTAGTTTTCCAAATCTAACTCTAAATGCCCTTACCAGGGATACTTCTGATCATGCACCCATTCTACTTTCCACAAACAATAGAACACACAAACCAAAGCCATTTAGATATAAGCATTTTTGGTTCCATTACCCTGAACCTAAACAGATTGTGGAGAAAGTCTGGAGAACCAGATCTGACTCCACCTCAGTTCAATCTTCTCTTAACACTATCAAGCATCTCACTTCTAAATGAAACAAAAAAAACTTAGGAAAACTTGAAAATAGGGCAGAGCAAGTCAAATATGATATCTCTCTCCTAGAACTAAAGGATGAAACCCATGGGCTCTCTGACTTAGAACTTTGTTCTCTAAGAGCGAAATATAATCAATATTATGCTTATCCGAGACAACTTAGTATCAAGTGGTGGTCCAAATCCAGAATTAATTGGCTCAATCATGGTGATAAAAATATCAGATTTTTCCATCTCATTTTTACAGTCATTAGGCACAAAAGAAATCATATAACATGCATTAGGGGGAAGGACAATACAACATATACTAAGGATGATCAAATTAAAGATACTTTTATTGCTCATTATTCCAATCTCTTGGCTCCTGAATCTTCCCCCTCCCCCCTTGCTCAGTGAATGGCCATCTCTTCCAAGGCTTGATAATTCTTGGCATACCTCCCTCTCATCCCCTATCTCTTCTCGAGAGATCTGGGATACCTTTTGGCAGCTTGCTCAGTGAATAGCCATCTCTTCCAAGGCTTGATAATTGTTGGGATACCTCCCTCTCATCCCCTATCTCTTCTCGGGAGATCCGGGATACCTTTTGGCAGCTTGCTCCTAGCAAGGCTCCTGGGCCTGATGGACTCACTAATGAGTTCTACCTTAACTATTGGGATATAATTGGCTCTGATGTTTCAAAAGAAATTCTAAACTTCTTCCAAACAAATCACCTACCCCCTGGGGCGGCCAATACCTCCATTACATTCATTCCCAAAAAACCAAATCCAATCACTGTTAGGGATTATCGACCAATTTCCTTATGCAACATTCTATATAGGGCTATTACAAAGATTCTTGCAAACAGACTCAAGCACACTCTTCCTACTTTAATTGATGACTCTCAGGCTGCTTTTGTTAAGGACAGGTCTATTCATGATAATCTATTTATTGCTCAGGAGATCACTCATTCAATCACCAAGTGTAGAAGGAAATTCCTAATTCTTAAAGCCGATATGGAGGCTTTTGACAGGGTATCCTGGAATGTTGTAGAGCAAGTGCTTACTCTAATGAATTTTCCTTCTAATTTCATAAACTGGATTATGGCTTGTATTACATCCCCCTACTTTACCTGCAATATCAATGGTTCTTTGTCTACTTACTTCAAAAGTCATAATGGGCTTAGACAGGGGGACCCTTTGTCCCCATATCTATTTATTCTGGTCTCTCAAACATTCTCCTCTCTTATGAATCATCAGGTCAGTATACACAATATTGTCCCCCTCTCCATTGGAAATATGGCCATCAGTCACCTATTATATGCTGATGATCTTTTAGTTTGCCTGGCAGCCACTTCTTCAAATTGCAGGAGACTCATTAAGATTTTTTACCATTATAAATCCCTCACAAACCAAACTATAAATCTTGATAAATCTTCCATTTATTTTCCCCCAAAATTCAATCTCAGGAGGAAGGCAATAATTAAGAATATTCTTAACATCCCTTTTGGATCTTATCCTTTCATGTACCTTGGCTTTCCTATTACATATAAGAGGCTCACCTGTAAGTTTATGCAGCATATCACAACCAAACTTCAAGATAAATTTGCTGGTTGGAAAATGAAGACCCTAAATCATGTTGGCAAATCAATTCTAATTAATTCCACCCTGAATGCCATTCCAAATTATTCTCTTGGTGTGGCTTTTTTATCGCCTGGCTTCATCTCCTCCCTTGAGAAAATTTCTAGGAGATTTTTTTGGTCTTCATATGGAAATAATAGAAGTATTCACCTTATAAATTGGTCAACTGTGCAATCTCATAAAAATGATGGGGGCTTGGGCTTTAAGAAATTACATTATATGCAACCTGCTCTTTTAGCTAAAAGAATTCTGAATCTTCTCAATAGATCTAACTCCCTATATTCTAATCTTGCCATCCGTAAGTATGGCATCCCTCACCCTTGGCACAGGAATGAATCTTGTAGTATTAAACGTACTTACACATGGAAATGGAAACTTATCCTACATTCTCTTGATGTTATCAAATTGGGACTGCGGAAAAAAAATTGGAAATGGAAAAGATACAAATGCTTATTTTGACCCATGGTTATTTAATGTGCCTCTCTGTTTTATGCCTACTTTTGTCAATGTCAATGCCACCCCTCCTGTGGGCTCCTTTTTGGTTGCATATTTTATTTGTGATTCCTTGTGGAATGTTGATTTATTGTTGAATTGTTTTGCTCCCTCCCTGGTGGATAGAATTTTGGATATTAACATCCCTGCTTTTCCCTATGATGACTCATGGATTTGGGCACCAGAGCCTTCTGGAATCCCCACTGCAAAATCTGTCTACAACTATATATGCAGGCCCATGGAGCCATCTCAGTTAGCTGGATGGTCAGGTTGGAATATTATTTGGAAACTGAAGATTCCCCCCAAAGTTCAAATTTTTCTTTGGAAAGTTGCTCACAACTGGTTGCCCACTAATCTTGGCCTTTCTAGGTTTAATCCGACAATTTCTCCCTCCTGCCCCTTGTGTGGCTTTGCTGAGGAAACTATTTCTCACCTATTTTTTCAATGCCATGATTCACTTCATATTTGGCATATTTTCCAAACTGAAACACAATTTACTTTCAACTACTTTAATACTTGGCACATTGGGGAGTGGATCTTTGAGGGTTCCTCCAATTCAAATTTTTGTTCCATTTTTCGTAAACTCTTTGCTTTTACTTTGTGGGGAATCTGGCAAACTCAAAATGATGCTCTATTTAATTCCAACCTGACAACCGCAACTGTGACCTGGTCCCATGTGTTGACTAACTATAATGAGTGGCATCCTTCTATTATGTCTGAGGGGACTTCCCCGACTCCTCAAATTTTGAGGAGTTGAGAGCCCCACCTCCGTCCTGGTTCAAATTAACATGGACAGCTCTTTTTTAGAGCGTAATGAGGTGGGGTGGGGTGGGGGGGGGGGGGGGGGGGGGGGGCAAGCTACCTTGTTAGATCTGCTAATCCAATTTTTTTTTGTGCAGGGGCTATTAATAAGGTTTTCATTTCAGCGCTCGTGGCTGAGGTTTGGGCGATTTACTATGGGATGCTGCATTGTCGTAGGGCGGGGATACACAAGCTCATTGTTGAAATAGACTCAAGGACTACTGTGGATGTCATCAACAATTCCAAACCTCCTCCTTGGCGATTGCACAACATATTCAATGACATTCAAACCATTGCTCAATAGTTTCATAGCTTCAAATGTTGCCATATTTATAGGTGTGTGAACTCGGAGGCCGACCTAATGGTTCGCTTGGGCAGAGGGGCATCTTTCGATTATTTTTGGATGAAAGTTCCGCCTCTGGGAATTCCACTATTTTTGTATGCAAACACTATTAACTTATCAACGTGATGCTGCATGCTTTTGTTAAAAAAAGATATTATGTTATAACTATCTGTACTTATTAATTAGGTTAATTATAATTATGATAAAAACTACCCAGCTTCAGATATCTCCTCTTCTATGCTCCCCACAACCTTGAGGAAATTGTATTAACCAATTTCTTTCAAAAATATTTTAATTTATAGACATTTAACTAATTTCATCCGCACAGTCCATTCTTTCCATTTAAGATCATATTCTCTCTTTAAAATTATTCACTATGAAAGATGATTGGTCAATTATAGTTAGGATTTGTAGAATTTGGGAAGTAAAAAATTTAAAAAAAGATGGAGAGCTAATAAACTTAGATATGATTTCAGTTGATGAAAAAGTTATTGCTTGCACTATTTTTATTTATCATTTATTTTATTATTCCCTTATTATTAACATATCTTCTTTTTCATTCTTATTGCAGAAAATTATTAAAATTATTCATTGGTACGGCTTATTCAAACATTCTAATTCTTTGCACTGTCATTTTATTTTATTTAATTGTAAAGGTTTTCTTAACATATAATATTATCGTAATCAACATACTTCTAAATAAGAACATTTAAGATTTCTACATTAAATTAAGTATGGAAATCCGTTATGAAGCATATGTTTATAATTAAATAACATTTAATTTTATATCATTATTTAATTTAGTATTACCTTCCATTTAATAAGAGAAAGTTAAAATTATATTTCCTTGAATAAAAGCATCACCCCAGATTTGTTTTATTGTTATCGAGTGGATTTACATTCAGTTATTTTTCTGTTACCATCAAAGCCTATTCTATAGTGCAAATTCAGTTAAACATGAATTTAAAACAAGTCAAACTTAGTTCATTTTGAATAACAACATTACACATATCTGTTTTATTACATTTCAATCCTAAGTAACAATAAAAGTTTTATATTTTATAACTACATATATAATAGAATATGTTTTCTTATCCTAATCCCCCGTACAAACCACACCCCTCCCTCGACACACACATAAGGGGTGTTCACTGAGTCGGGTTGACTCGTGAACCCGACCTGACCGAACTAGTTTGGGTCGGGTCAGATCCAAATCGAACTGAACTTGAGTCGACTTGACCCAACTCGATCAATCCAAATTTTTTATTTTTTCTTTTTTAATTCAAACTTAATCTTATATTGCAAAAATAATACTAAATATTTAGAAAATTTATTTTATGCTTTTAAAATAATATTAAATAATATTTTTATATTAAATAAAATAGTAAAAAAAATTTAAAAATTGGGTGGTCGAGTAATCCGATCCGACCCGAACTAAATTTGGTCGGGTCGGGACGGATTTGTTCACAGGTCGGGTCCAACACATGATTAAAATTAGTTATATCTTGGATAAGAAATTAACATATTTTAATTTTATTAAAATTTATCTATTTTATATTCTAAATTTATTTATAATCCATATTCTATATCTATAAATATATTGAAGGAAATGAGTAAGATGATAAAATATTAAAGACAATTGTGAGAAAATGAAAAATATGATAATTTATTTAATGTATTATTTTATTAATGCATCAAGAAAAGAATACAACTAAATGTAGAAAAATAAATATACATTATATTATATTATATTATATTATATTATAAATATGAATAATAAATTATTATTTTAATTACCGATGAGCCTAGTCTTCGAAATTATCGATGGAACTATATCCGTCGGCAATTCTGAAGGCTAGAATTGTCAGTAATTAAAATAATAAAATATTAAGTATATATTTATATTGTACTGCATACATATTATCATAAAATTAATTATCGAGAGGCTTAGCCTTCGAAATTACCGACGGATACAAATCCATCGGTAATTCCAAAGGCTAGGCCCGTTGGTTATTTTTCGACGAGAATTTGTCATATGTAGTAGTGAAGGACTTTTGGCCTTCGATGTTTTGGAAGGTTTTTTTAATCTGTCGCAAAGTCGTAGGAAAATGGAAGGATTTTTGTCCATCAAAAATTGTCTGTCGCATATAGGCAATTTTCTTATAGTGAATATACATTATTCACCTTTCTATAGTGGTTCTCTCTCTCTCTCTCTCTCTCTATATATATATATATATATATATATATATATATATATATATATATATATATATTACTTTTAAAGCCTATTTTGTAGTGTAAGTTTAGTAAAACATGATTTAATATAAAGATTTTAAAAGTTGCTTTTAGAATAATTTAGCTGACTTTATATTTAGTAACTACATTACCGATATCTATTTTATTGAATTTCAACTAAAAGTTACAATAAAATATTTATTTTATAACTAGATATATTAAATGAGGAGGTTTTTCATAATGTGTTAAATTCAACGCATGCATAGCAAAGTAAATATAAAGTCTACTTTATTTCATATTGTATTATGCAAAATATATTATCTTTTGCATTATTACTTGTCGAGCAAATTGCCAATTTCAAGTGGCCTATAATTTGAAGCCATCTCCTTTTATGTCTTTGTTTGGTAAGTTATAATTTTCTTTACGCTTTTATTTTCAATGACATGCAGTTTCTTTCATTTATACATCAAGCTACATTTTAACATATATGTGTTGTATTTTTATTGATTTCTTACAAAATGCATAAATATGTTTGAGAGCATTTTTTAATTTAAATATTATTTTAAATACTATTCTTTTCAATACACAATTAAATATTAGTTAAGGATATATGCTGTTTATACTTAGTCTAATATGTCATTTTTCAATTTATTCCTTTTAATTTTTTTATCTATGAGATTTATCACCTACCAAATCCATATAAAATTAGTAAAATATTAATGATTAAGAATTCCTTTATAATGACATTTCTTATTAATATTATATATTTATTTGTTTGAGCAAAATAAGCATTACTACTATAATATTTTAAATAGTTTCTATACCACAATTGTAGTTAACTAATATTTTTCTATTTCTCCATCTTTTTGTTATCTTTGGTTGTAAATTTCAAATTATCTTATTTTATGTAATTCATTTTATATGCATGTTATGATTTCGAATTCACTCATATATCCACTATATTCATGGCAATATCTCTTTTCAGGTGACTACACAATTTCTACTTTTGCGAGGAGAGGACCAATGTTTTAATGTGTAGATTTAATTCTCTAAATTTATTATACTTTTGGATTCATCAATGACATGTACTTTTTAATTTTGACTTTCTATTTCATCTGTCTTGCAATGACTTACTTTCCGGTAATAAAGATGGAATTGAATCAAATAAACTTTTTTATTTTTATTTGTCTATTTTCTTTTCTGTCTAAATTTCATATGCACATTTTAAACAAAATAATCAAAAGCCTGAGAAGGAGACAAATTTTATATGCATACTAATAAATTTTTTATATAATCATTTTGTTGGGTATGAATGGATACAATTATAATTAAATAATTCTACATCATTGTCAATTGATTTAAAATTAAATATATGTAATATTCAAGAATAAATTATGAGACTTTGAAAAAAGCAACTACAACAAAAGTATTCATTTGCGTACATGTACATAATTGTATAAAAACTGAGAATATAGTTATAATATTATTTCTAATCAAAACATATAATTTGAAAAAGATTCTTATCTTTTAAAATAAGTTATGATCATAATGTGAACTTCATGTTGTCAAGAAATATTTTTTTAATAATTGCATCTATTATTACAAAAATATTAAAATTATTTTTAATCGCACGACGCGTGAGGGTCTTCATGAGTGATTAAATAATTGTTACAGCATAGTAGCAATAATAAATATTCTAATAACATAACCCCATATGCAACCACATTACTAAACTTAGTGTGCCGCACATACAAGAACATGAAATAATCTATGAGTGATTTCTATTCTTAGTTATTCTTTTTGGGTGTGTTGCACTACATTTTTTATTTTAACTATTCTCTTGAACTTGTAAATGTTTTGTTCTAAATAAGTTTGAGTTCTTTTGTTATAAATACATCATGGAACTTTCATGCAAAAAAAAAAGAACACTTTTGACATGAAATAAAAAGATCTTGTGATTGATATACAAATCTCATTAATCATTATGCTCTATTATATTCTATTCTGTTACAATTAGGGCATGTGATCTTTGGGCCTAATTACCTATCCATTTACTTTGTAGATTCATATAAATATTATAGGGATAAAAAGACATTTTGCAGCAAAATCAATAAAAGAATAATTCTTCCTTATAGATAATCAAAATCCGAGACAGGTGCAATACAACTCGGGCCAAGTTTGACATGAACTCAATCAATGTTCGAGGTGATAGAGACCACATTCTTCATACATCTCTCAAGCCAACTTTCATCGAAACCCATGCCGAATATTATTGGAGATTGAGTCATGTCCTATGGCTCATCCTGGAGGAACCCGAGTCAAGTCCTTTATAGTTTGAGTCGGGTTTGCTAGGTTCATCATGGAGGAATCTGGGTCAGCCACGACATCAGGTTTCTAAAACTTTGAAGAATCCAAACTGGCTTTCTTCATCAGGGGTCAGCTTCCGGTGCAACGAAACTCTGTTGTCATTTCTCACTAATGTTTTTGACATGAAATCTTATGAAAGCTGCTCAAGTATCATAGGAGAACATCTAATATTGCTTTATCTTATTTATTCTATTAAGATATTGCATCTAAAAGTGAATCCAACAATCTCATGGCTGTTATGATTGCCTTAAACCTAAAAGTTTGAGCACATTTTTCGACAAGACAACTCAACTATCGACCTCTACTCTAGCATCCAATGATAGAGCTTTCAACCACAAAGGGAAGGTTGAGAGTTGTAGTTGTGCACCCACACCAAGGATGGAGAATTTAGGGTTCAACATTATGGTAGTGTTTGGCAGCAGAACTTTGCCCATAAACACCCTTCATGACGGAAATTTTTGAAGTTCCCATAACGTGACACCTCTGCCAAATTTTTTTGCCAAAGTTCTTGGAAAAACGTTCTCACCAATTGTGAGAACTTTGCAATCGACAATAACTTTCCCAATTTTTTTTTCTTTCTCACATTCTCTCTCTCTCCCTCGTCCCTCTCTTCCTTTGCCTGCTTCCTCGTTGTCACCGCCCCCCATCGTCTCCCCGCCGCCGCCCCAACCGCTGGCCATGCTTCCTCTGACATGGCCAAGAACTTTGGGGAACTTCAATTCCCCAATCCAAAGACAGCCTATAAGAAATTTGTTGAATAGCCATGCAAATTAGTGTCTCAAAGCGATGCTAGATCCACCAATATAGTGAAAACAATACTATAATGCTAGTTGCCTCACGATTAACGTCTCATTATTGTTACAACAAGTCAATGCCAAAGCTGACACCCTTTTGACACTACAACATCACTATTAATGTGCGTGAAAATAGAAAAAGAAAAGACGCGATAAAATATAACACTACTATGACATCAATAAATGGGTGACGCTAAAATGTCTGAAATAGTGTCGCATCTTGACCGATTCAACATTGATGCTATTGTGTCCCTACTAGTGCTCTAAATATAGGGTTATCATTGTGTGAACTCTGAGCGACACTAAGTGTCATGTCTCTTGCGATGCCAAGAGGACTCTACAATGGCACTACAGCTAAGTCGTCGCTATTGTGACCCCAATGTGTGTAAAAAATATCAATATATATATATATATATATATTATACTAAACTCTTTAATTAATAAATTGATTGAATATTAATTATAATTGTATTCATATATGTATATGGATACAAAACATACATATGTATATAAATACAAACACACACACATTGATTTAAGTAGGTAATTTAGTTCATATGTATACTTATATATATATATATATATAACATGCGATTCCTTTTGTTAAATCATATAATTATAAGCATGGAATTAAGTGATGTAATTTTTCTTAGTAGTTACCTTAGAAAAATTATACATCTATATACATATGTAGAAAGAAAGAATGCCAATTTAACTATAGTTTATCTATATACATATAAATGTATATAGATACAAAAACCTACATACATAAATATATGTAGTAATATGCAAACAAAAGTTCTACGACCTATATGCATCCAATGAATCTGAACCGTTGGATAATGATTAGATGGTTGAGATTAAATTTAATATCTTAACATTAAATTCAATAAAGGTTGAATCTCAACTATATAATAATGATATAATGATCCAAATTTGTACAACATATTTTAGTTTATTATTTTATTTACTTTTTAGTAACTTGATCATGGCATGCATCATTTTTTGTTAAAAAATAATTCCAGATTTATTGATTACTAATTTTCAGAATATTATAATTATGGGCTGATTAACTTAATTCATTTTATTAATTTTTGGAGAATGAAATAAAGTTCAAGGAATAGAACAATAACAAGGCGCAAATTCTCGATTAATATGAACTCCATGTGAGGCAATCAAGCTCTTATCAATTGCAAAGTGTGAACCAATCCACAATTGTTTTGGAAGGTCGACTTTTCCATTTTTGTGAAGGAGCAAATAGCAAGATGATCATATGAGTTTGGGATTAAACTAAAGGCACAAATCAGAGTTAGAGTTGGTTACATCGAATGATGGAAATTGAAATCAATTGCAATTCGGCAATTAATTAGACGATATATGCAAGGTGCCAAATTCGGATAATGTTCAAAATTGTATTCTTATCAAGAGAAAGGCGCCAAAGATCAAATCGTAAATTGAATTACATTTCAATTTAATTACACTTCGAAGGGGTAAATTTCACTATATACCCTCTAACTTTACCTCTTTCCCAACTCTATCCTTCAACTTTATCAAGAGCTCTATTTTTATTCTAGGTGTGATTCTTTCTATTATATTATTTTATTTTATCTCTACAAAATTTGTAGAATGAACTCCATGTTTTTAGATATTTTATTTTAGGAGATTATTAATTGAAGGAAAAAAAATTGAATTCTATTTTTATTGGTTTGTTCTTCCAAGCGCTCACTCCATATTAGTATGTCATTTCAACCACTAGGTGCTATATTTATTATGTATTTAATTTATATTCCATATGTAACTTATCAATATTTTTATTTTAATGGTGACAAGTGCTTTGCCGCTGATTGCACACATAGCTAGCTTGCCACATTCTAATAGGCGTTCCTTGGTGAGTCATTTCAACCGCACGATGACTACCGATATACCATATTATTTATTGTGCATTTAATTGATCTTCTCCGTCCAATTATTCTTTAGTTTTGATGGTGACAGTTGTTAAGGCACCAAGGAAACATGTAATGTAACACTCCAAAATTCGAAACTGCCACGTGACATGATCTCCTCTCAGAGCGGTACTTCAGTGCTTCTCTTTTCCTTTGGTCATATTGACCCTTTCATTGACCAGGGCACTCAAGAAGGGTGTCACATAAGTGGAAGATTTAGAAAATAAAATATACAACTTTTAAAACATAAATGCGAAAGCTAAATAGGTATAAGTTCATAAATGTGAATACATAGTGCGAAAGCTCGATAATATAAGAGATACATCACATGACGCAATAAGGCATCTGTTGTAATGTATAACAGACATAAGTTCTAGAGATTGCGGAATACCTCTTGTAGCGGAAGCGGATCGTCGGGACTTTTCCACGAACTCTTAACAAACGCACTTGCACCTCGAGATCGAGAATCGAAGCTCTGGAGAACGGAACTCTTTGCCACAGTACAAGCACTTCTGGACGAACTTCTGCGAAAGTATGTTTGGGACCTATGCTATGGGTCCCCTTTTATAGGGTAGGGAGACTTGGGCGACAAGTTAAGTAGAACGCATCACACGCGTCCATCACGCGTATGATGATATGTCTGCACAGGCATGCGCCTCACCCTTGTGGGCCGCGCGTATGCATGGCCCATGTGCCTAAAAGGGCACTATTCCAATAATCTTCCACTTGCCCGCATTGGGCATTATACTTTCGTTTATCCAGAATTGGTAAATGTGCAATGCGACCCATGAGTACAAGCACACGTCTTTATAGGAGCTAGAAAGATGCCTGTTAAGGTCAATCGCTCAACTATCTTTAGAGCGTATGTCATGTCCGTTAGGGATTCATGACAGCTCACATATGAGCCAACAAATACTCAAATAATATAACTCATTATGCCCAAGATCTGTCTTGCAGCATAGCTAAGACAACGCATGTCTTGATCCGCGGTAACTATCTTTCACATATACTATTTTCAAAAAATAGTTGGCCAATTGTATGTGAAAGCTTTATGCTGCTCATAACAGTTCTTTTCTCTCGCCCTCATGCCTTTTAGTAGTGAACTAGCTGTTTTCCTAGACATGGCTCTTCAGGCTATTTTACTTTTCACCTTTGAGTACCACGCTAAAGTAGCAAGCACTAATTCCTTTCCTTAAGACATAGTCAAGAGTCTAAGGGCACGTGCAGATGAAACATCTGTCAGAGACTCACACCATGATGACCATCAAACTAATCAATTCATCATGTCTCTCTAGGTCGACTTTGTATACTTGGTACTAAACACAAGTACTTCGATGGAGACTCCCACTGAAGGAGCGTATGTCTAGCTCTCTTTAATTAGACACCGCAGAGACTTAAGTCCAGTCGCTACATTCTAGCGCCTGACCCAAGTTTTCAAATTGCTCTCTATCCTATAGCGCCAAATTTGAATCTCGTATCTGGCCTCTTTCTCTTAATCAAGCGACATTGAGTTACTTAAACCCATGTTTTAACAATCACACTATGACTCACATAGTTCATTCCGCTCATTATCTTCGTGAGCGTAAAAAATATTTATTCGTGTGAGTGAACAAATCCAAAACTGATCGACATACTTTTCACATGCATGATAAGACTTCACAACAATGAATTTATCAAGAAAAAATAAACTTTTATTCATTGAAAATTTGAGTACATCATTACATTTATAATCTACACAGCCTTAAAGCATTTACATGTCTTAAGAATGCCTCTCTTGACAATGGTTTGGTGAACGGATCAGCAACCATATTATGCGTTGATATGTATTCAACTGAGATATCCTCTTTGACTTCCTGATTTAGTACAAATTTGTACTTTGTGTCGATATGTTTTCCTTTGCAATGGTATTTCTCGTCCTTCATATAAGCTATGGCTATTTGATTGTCACAGTGAATGATATCTTCTTCATTGTATTCTAAAAAATCCTCAGGTTTTGAAGGAATCTCTTAAGTCATAAGGCCTCTTGTACTGCCACTGAACAAGCTATGAATTCTGCCTCCATAGTTGACAGTGCCACTGATGTGAATTGTGTGGAGTAGTGATAACTTGTTGAATTATGGGTCAGAATTTAGGTAAAAGTGAAATTTTCAGAAATATGCTCAAACTCCTCACTTTTTCTCTACTGCAAGTGCACAGATCAATTGTAGTAGACTCAAGTATCGTATCCACAGTGATTTGAGACTAAAGACTCACTAATCTAATCTAGACTAATCCTAGACTAAGTAGCTAAAACAATGTAATGAAGAGAAATGAAAACAGATTTGGACTATGACTAAGAAACAACTGTTTTTGGTGTTTTGATAATTGATATGGATTGAAATCTAATTGCTAAACTAAGAACTAAAATGGATTAACAATCAATGGAAGATTCTCCTAGGAATGGGGTTCATCTAACTCAGCTATGGATGAATTGGAACAGTTCATCAATATATGTCAATTTTGATTCAACTTGAAAAAGGGCTGTTATCAAAGCATAATTAAATCAGAGCTAATCATCATATTCTCACATGAATGGTTAGCTAAGTTGAATTGGAAAGGGATCCTTACTAATATTGGATTATCATTAAGCACAAATCTTAGCACCTTACTGATATTGCCAAAATCTTCTCAAATTTGGCAATTCAGTAAAGTCTGAAATGATATCAAAACAATTAACATTCATAATGATGAAACAATTGCCTCAATTAACTAAACATAAATGCAATTACTCCATGGTTAATGTTAATGCTTCTTAATTTATCTCTAAACATCAAGGAGGCCTAAAATCAGCCTCTCAACTGTAATTACAAATGAGGTCCAAATCAACACTAGTTAATTGGATGCATTAGACATATAATCACAGATTGGAATCTAACAAATTATCATTGCATCTTGAGTCATATCTGAACATCAAGAAAACCATATATCAACCTCTCAATTGCTAATGAAATCAGGGTTTCACAATGGTAAAACAGATTCCACAGAAATTAGAAATCATATTATGTCAATATCAGAGAAGGAAATCAACATTGTTCACACTCCATCCATATCTAAAACTAGATTACTACCCTATCCTAGGAGAGCTGGAATTTAGCTCATTATAGATACAAGAATTGATACAAAATAGAAGGATGAATCCATGCTAAACATTCTGAAATCCAAAAGGAAAAACTCTGTCGACAGAAATCAGATGTAGCCCTCTTCCTTCAGCTCCTTGGTCCAACAACCTTGCACAATGGAGGCTCTCCCCTTTCATTCAGATTTCTCCAGCTTTTATATGTGAATTCTTCACCCTTTGATGCAAATCAGAAGCTTCTATAGCTTGGTGATTCTGCCATCTGTCCAAGCCTAAAAAATTCCAATAGATTCCTCCACTTTTTGGATAGCAAATCAGTGGTCCCCCCTTCTCATCTGGATTACTTCAGCTTTTATATGGTTCTTAATCACCCTTGGATGCAAATCAGAAACTTCTATTGCCTCTGATTCTGCCATCTGTCCTCTAGTTCTAAATTTCTAGCAGATTCCATTTGCAAATTGGCAGCAATGCAGTGGTCCCCCCTTACTTTTCCAGCTAGTTGCAACATTGTATTACCTACTAGAGGGGCAAGAACAGCAAGCATCAAAATCCTCAAATAAAAATCAAACAAGTATGGATTAGGACAGCAATAAAGATCAGTTAAATTACTAGATGCAGATTGGTGTTATGCAGAAATGATAAGTGCATGCACAAAAATGATAACTTTGCCCAGAAATGATAAATTTGCAAATATGAGCAATTCAGAACTTCTGTGCACATGAAATTGAATATAAAATGAGTATAATTGAGCATGGTCAGCTAGTGATCACAAATGCATGCATTCTAGGCACAATTAACCAAATGTAGGCAATTTTAGGGGCTCGATACATATGAAATTAAGTGTAAATGGAGTTAAAACATAATATGATCAGCTAGTGATCAAACTCCCCCAAGCTTAGTATTTTGCTTGTCCTCAAGCAAAACATTCAGATATTAAGAACAAGACTTGAATTAAATAGTTCACAAGTGAATTCTGATTTAGCTGATTGAAATCAAATGAGTTCCCCACTTTGCCAACACTCCATTCTTTCCAAAACTCAATTTCTAACTAAGGAACCACAAAGGCTAAAACAAATTAAAGCCATGAAAGAAATACTAACAATAAATGATTTGAATTTTAGGGATTTTCAACTTTACTAAAAAGGTTGAACTATCAATCTCTTGATGAACAGATTTTTGTACTGCTTAAATAGGTTTGAAACCCGACTTTTATTCATGATAATGCAAGTAAACATGTTTGAACCTGATTTTTATTCATGTTGGTCACATGATAAAAATCTTGGTTTTATTCAGGAGAGATTCCTTTTGGAATTGGCTCTCTTTATTCATGCATGCATGCAATGCAGAAATGCAACTTTGATCTTTTTTTTCCTCCATTTTTTTCTGTTCTGTTCATGAAGTGAGCAATAGTTAAAACTCAAGTAAGGTTTAGATCCCTTAGTACCAATAGTCAAGTTTTCCTATTTAATATAGCAGCAAAAGTCTTGACTCCATTTTAGACATCTTCTATTTTCTGACCAACCCATGAGTGTTAGCTAGTGTTACCCACAAAAAGAAAAAATTTCAGCTGAAATTCGAGTTCAAATGCATCTGAAAAAGTGAGTTGATTGAAGGAAAAAGACTAATAGCCAAATTGACTACTTGGTATTGGAGTGTACTACTATCATATTAAAGGATTTCACCCATTTTGGAGTTAAAATGATAACAAGAATTGAGCTGAACAATATCAGTGATAACTAGTTGAAAATACTGATAACCGGGTGAAAATGAAATCGGACCGAGTTCAATGAACCTGGTCCGGATTGTGGACAATGCGGCCTAGGTTTTTCTTACCCGAGTGCGACACGAAAGTAGACGAATAGATTCATAACGAGTTTGGACCCACCCGACCCGAGTTATAGTATTGATGGAATAACAAATTAGAAACGTAACGACGTGGCCCTAGTTCCATGAGACCCCGCCCGAGTTTAGTTCAAGAAAAGGATTATTGACTTTAGTTAATTGTGATAATTGTTATATGAATAACTCTTGAACATAGTAGTTTGACCATTGACTATTGATTTTTGATAATTGATTGATTGTTGATATTGAATTATTTGATATGATAATAGATTGTCATGAATTGTTATATAGAGTCATTGTTAAATTGGCTATCGATAAGATTGAATTATGGGCATGATGACACGTCATCACATATTGTTATTGATAATTGACAATGGATAATTGGAATTGATGAAAAATCGGTTACGAAGAATGTGTATAGATTTATTGATTGACACCTAATTGATATGGCATGGTTGATATGATCCCATGATTGAACCCAAAATTAAAAAAGCGCATAATAAATAAATTGATAAAGATAGATGCGAAAGATAATTCAGATAAAAGATGAAAATCGTGGATCATCATACTTTGCATATTGGGACCTTTATGATTGTTGACCTCATGCGGCATGATGTTCCCTTAATAAAAGAAAGCTCTCGGCACGACCTTATGGTTCGTATGGTAACTTTAAAGATTAAATGGATAATTGAACAATTGTATTGTGACCTTTATGGTATTGACAATTGTATTGCAAATTGATTAATTGACAATTGCATTATGACCTTTATGGTATTTATTATTGTATTGCAAATTGATTAATTGACAATCGTATTATGACATTTATGGTATTGACGATTGTATTGCACCATTTGCGGTTAAAGAAAAGATAATTGACTAATTGACAATCGTATGATAACCGTTATGGTATGGACGATTGTATTGCAACCGATATGGTGGATGAATAATTGAATTGCGCACTAGTGGCTGATAGATAATTGATTTCACTTTAGTGGCTGATGAACTATTATTTTCTTTGTCATTGATGATGGATAGTCGATCGCAACCTTTATGCCTAATCGATAGTTAGATTGACAATTTCTACATAGAGCCTCAATTGAGTTTGGCCAATTAGATAATTGATTAATGATAATTGATAATTAATTAATGATAATTGATAATTGAAGTGAAAATTATTTATTGTTAATAAATAATTGTTATAGTATAAATTATTTATCATTAATCATGAAATTTGTTTATAGATTATAGATGGTTCATAGAATTGAATAGTTATTATTGATGTTGACTTATGATTCATATAGATATTATTATGGGTGACCCTCAAGTTATTTCATTGAACTTTGCCCTTATACTTGGATCCGTGTTTGATGAGGTTGATGGCAATGGTGAGACAATTGGTGACTCTTTTGATGAATGACATGCACATGGATATAGAATTTATTATTGTACAGATGTAGGGCCCATGAACTCACGGTTATTGGATATTGTATAAATAACTTTCGCATATTGTAAAAAATTATTATAAATGAGTATTTCTCTTATGTAAGTCAAGGTGTTGACTAGTCATGGTTAAGTCATATAATTGAGTGACCTCGCCGAGATAGCCTTTTGGATAGGCAAAGAGAAAAAAAATCTCAGGATGTTACAAAACTAGATACAGAAAGGTTCCAAAAGCAGAAAGGAGACAAAAAAGGCAAAATAGCATGTGAAAAGGAGAGCAAAACTCCTAGAGAATAAAAGAGAAAAGGAGATGAACTGAGTTGTAGTTTTATTTTCTTTCATTTTGTTCTCCTATTTATTATCGAATTTGGTACTAACTAAATGATGGACATGTTGTTGAACGCTTGTGATTTCTATTCTATAATCATGCATAACTAAGCCACCAACTAAGGCTAGGGAGTTCGATGGATGTTTGTTTCTTATGAAATCTATTGTATGATGAAATACATTGTTGTTTTCTTATCTATTCTTCTATTGATATATCCGAATGTTATGTTTACATTCCTTTCTTTGATGTTCTCCACACATTTAATGGATGTAAATGAATGCTTTTTCTTATGGACGACAATCATCCTTTGCCCGAGAGAGTTTCTTTCTATTCATTGGTGATTTACTCTAGACCAGATGAATCCCAATGTACGTAAAGAGATGTGTTGATCGTCGTTTCTAAGCGAGACTGAGAGATGATCTTAAAATGAGTAGTGTTGGGAGAAATAGAAAGGTGAACCTATTTGAATTAATAATATTTATTTGATTAACATCAATTTATTCTCCACCGAAGAGGAATTTAATCTATCCATTGTAATTCATCATAGGCCAAGAGGTTGGATGAATTTTAATGTATGTATAAAGAAATATCAGTCACCATTATCAAGTGAGTTTGAGAGGATAAGCTTCACATTAATGACATTACTATAATACCTCAATATTTTAATTAGGGGCAATTTGGCCTTTTGGCTAAACCCTCGTGATATCCCCTATATAAAGACCCATATCCTCTTTGTTTACCTCTTTTTACCACATGTCTTGGCGGCTAAGGCTTGAGGAAGGAAAACGAGAAGAACAAGGAGGAGGAAAAAGAGGAGAAAAGAGGAGAAAAGAGGAGAAAGATTTGAAAGAAAAGATATGCAAAGGGGATCCAAAACCTCTCTCATCTCTCAATGTTCTTCCTATAATGGATTGAGAGTATGAGGACACCATGTCCTTAGATTGGATTGTGATGAGGATGTTTTCATTGAAATCACTAGATCTATGCCATGTACAAGTATTATGATTAGATCTATTATTAAGGTTCACATTCTTCATATTGTTCATGATTTAGGGGCGAACTCTAGATCCTAGAAATTTCATGGATTTCTATGTTTTCAAATATTATTTTGACCCTAGAATGCCCAGAAAATGCACATGTTATGATTCTTAATGTTATATATCATTTTTCCTCAATTTTGGATGGAAAATCGTGTAAAATTGAGTTGGATGACAGAGCTCGAGAGCTATGTCACGATCGTGACGCAATCCATCACGTCCGTGATAAAAGACTGAGAATTCGTTCAAAATTAGGCTTTTGTCACGCCCGTGATATATAATGTCATGGTCGTATCAGGCACGACCGTGACAGTCTCCTGCCATAGCCATGACAGAAGGGTATTTTTTCAGGGTCCTATCACGACCGTGATGACAACCTTTCATGGATGTGATCAACATCATAAATCATATATGATATTTTAAATGTTACTTTCAAGGTATTAATAATATGTAATGATGTTTGTTGATTGTATAAGAATCTAGATACACTTATATGCATGTCTTCTCACATAACTAGGTTAAAATATGAAGATTGAGCAACATTAACGATTGTTGATTGAAAAGCATAATGAACCTAGTTGTGGATGATGTTACATGTCGATCCTCTATAGCCCTTTATCGAATTTTCCCCTAGAATGATCGTTATACACATCGGCAACGGTGTGTCATTCTGATGTCGCCTTCGGGCGAGAGTTGTCTGAAATGATCGTTACACACATCGTCAATGGTGTGTGCATTCCGATGTCGCCTTCGGACGAGAGTGGAGCATGGTCTCCAAGGCTTGGCTAACCTATTGAGAGGGCAACAACATAAATTCCAACTATCGAAAGATATAACATTAATGGCCAATGATCGATTGAATGGAATGATGTCTCACGAAAGTGGAAGTCCGAAAGGATTATAAAATAACCCTGAGGAAAGTTATGGAGGTAATGGTTATACTTATGTGCCTATGGATGAATTCTCTAATGGTTATGAATGTTTCCATACTATGTGTATGATGATTTGATTACATGATTTCCATGCTATTATCTATAAATGCATGATGATAGATTGATGTTAATGATTGACATGAAGATCATATGTTAAGTACATGATATGCATATTGTTTCCTTCTTATTATATAAAGATGATGATGCATATCATGTAGGATCATGACATTGTATTGCATGGCCTTTACATACTCTAACTGGAAACACTACACCCTGGATCCGTGCAGGTAGCTAATATATGGAGAATGTCGACTCAGCTCATGACAAGATGATTGCACACTTGGTCTAGGCTTAATCGAGTCATATTGTTATCGAGTCTACTTTATTTGACTATGTTTCCCAGAGATGTTTTAAGAATACTTATTCGAGATGTTTCAGTTCTATAACACTACTTTGATGTTTTCAAAGAAGTTTTTTGCTGTGTTTTAAAGAACTATTTTATCTTATTTAATTGATTTAAGTTTCCACTGCATTGATGAAAAATCATATTTTATTATAATTATGTGATGACGAACGGGCTAACACTGCCGAATGACCTAATTGCCCTTGGCATTTGGGGATAAAATTTTGGGGTGTTATAGTTTAGTATAAAAGCATGTTTAGACTATGTATGTTATAGAATTGTTAAGAGTCTAGGTTTATGTGCAATCGTCATGAGCATCCATCCAAAATTGAGTATGTAAGTATTGTGCCATTGATTGTATTGTTTAAATTAACTAACTAATGTTTGGTTGATTATTGTTATGTGAAGGATGGAACACATTGGTCCTTCAAATGCTTCAGGAGACTAGAGAGATCCCTGCATCGCCCCGGCAATAAAGAGGAATGCAAACTCGAGCCACTTAGCAGGTCGAGTTCAAGAATTGAGAAGTTCCTGAAGCTGCATCCCCTACTTTCAATGGGGATAGAGATCCAAACAAGGCAGAGGCCTGGCTGAATGTGATCATCCAGAAGTTCAGGGCAATGGATTGCTTTGAGATGCATAGGGTCAACTTGGCCACTCACCAACTGGTGGACCAAGCTCGGCTATAGAGACTTCAAAAAGGGTTTTAGAGACCATTACTTCCCCCACATGTAAAGGGGAAGAAGGCAGCAGAATTCATTAATTTGCAGCAAGAAAGCATATATAATTTAAATATATGATGTATTGTTATGATTAATTACCAAAAAATAAAAAATAAAAAAGTCATATTACGTCGATGGCTGACCAGGTGGCTCAAATATGACTTCATATGGGCCCGGGCCATACCGACAATTGATGGGCTGGCTCAACCTGATATTTCATCCTTAATTTAGATACCATGAAAGTGCATTACATGTTTCCTTTTTTACTTTTCAATTCCACGTGTATGCTTAATTAATCCTTTTTAATTTTGTAAATTGTAAAATTCAATATAAAGAATAAAATTGATACGATGGTCGCAAAATATTTTATTTTATTATTTTAGGTTAGTTATTTCCTTCATGAACAAAAAAGTCAAAATTATATTAATGTGCTATCTCTAATACATTAATAGTAGAAATTATATTTTCATGTTTATTTATGTCATTTTATAGATATTTATTGATGCAATCGCTATAGTTCTCGAATATTTATATTAAATTTACTAAGTAAATTATTATTTTGTCTGAAAGAAAACCTAGAAGCAAATATAACAAAATTACAAGCCATCTGTATTGTCCTTGTGATGAATTAGTTAATTCTTCACCGACCTCTGCTATGGATCATCATTCATTTTGTGTCCTAGCGATTCCTTAACTCATAGCCGACCTTGCTTGTTAGGGTTCCTCGCTCTACACCGCTCCGCCTACGATGAGGTGACTCCTGGTTAGGCCTTGGGGACCTCGTCGTCATCGATTTGCTGCTGGACTTTGGATTGTCACCTTCTAGCCAGTTCCACTGTGGGCTGCGCTACCACCATCGAGCCTCACTTTGATTGATGTTCATGCTGACGATTGCCTTGTATCATAGTCGGAGGATCGCTGATATTCAAGCTTTGTTTGATCGCCTTGACCTACTTTCATGCCTGAGACGATCGCCTTGTTTGTGTGCCTTTTTTTGTTAAAATGTGAACCATCAGATCTTATTTGGACTGCTGAATAGTTGGGTTGAACCGCTCTGATCCTTGATTGTCCATCACGCATCGCACACCAAAGGACACCCATTTTTTATATTTATCAATCACCCAATTCCCATTGTCAACCTCATGAAATATAGTGAAATTTCAATAAATATAATAAGGAATAGCAATAGATGTATAGGTGACCAAGATCTCGGAATTGATTCCATTTTCTCTCAAAACAAAATTAATAGTAATAGGGTCAATAGAAAATGATCAGGTTTGATGACAATTTGTTAAATATTGGTTTTTGTAAATAAACATATCTACAATTATATGTAGTTAAGATAAAAATTTAAACGTATGAATTAACTCTACATACACAACAAAAAAAATTGACTTTTTTGACGGCTGAAATTATGAGAAATGAGCGGGAAATCAAAGTTTCAGACGAATGTGATCCATCGAAAAAATGCTCATCGCAAAATATTTCCACCGGGCGTGAAAAGTTCGTCAGAAATTTTGATTGCCGAACCAGTCGGAAGCTCGGGCTCTACCCATCGGAAGATTCCGACCACGGCGGCCGTCGGATGTTCTGATGGCTGTCTATTTTTCCAATGGCCTAAGCCGTTAGAAAAAAGGTATAAAGTATTAAAAAAAGGTGGCCGCGAGATAGCCGTTCTAGGCCGCCGCGACGGATCGGCCGCCAAGCGAGAGAGGAAGAGAGTGTGGAAAATAAGGGAGGGAGATGTGCAAAAAAAATAAGGGAGGGAAAAATAAAAAAAGATGGGACAAGCGTGAGAAAATTTAGGCAGAGAAACTACCGATGATTCGGGCCATCGGAACTTTCGACAGACTTCCGATAGTCCGAACCCTCGAAAAGATTAATAATAAAATATTATATATATATATATATATATAGTTATCAACGGTTCGAATTGTTGAAAATTTCGATGGATTTTCGTCCGTCGAAAGTTTCGACAGTACAAATTGTCAAAAAGATTAATGATAAAGTATTAATAATAAGTTATATATTTTTTAGTTACCAATGATTCTGGCCGTCGGAAATATTTTCTTTTGTCAGAAGTTTCGACGGTCCGAACCGTCGGAAAGATTAATAATAAAAAATATATTTTTTAGTTACCAACGATTTGGACTGTTGAAAGTTCTGACGGACGAAAATCTGTCGCAAATTGTCTATCACAAAATCATCATTTTCTTGCAGTGATATGTAACGACATAATAGTCATTGAACAAAAAATTATATCAAATTAAAACATAACATGCCTGAAATTATTTGGTATTGTTCAAAATTTGTTCCAATCTCAATCACGTTTATATTTGAATTTTGGGATGTTATCCCAGATAATAATCACCCCTAACAAAATTATTCTCTAGAGACTTGGGCACACACATAATTATTCTTTTTCTTGCTTTTTCCATAAACCATCCTGAAGAAAAAAGTTATATGCTTGATCAAACATATTGGTCCAGAAAACAAAATATTTCGAACAAAGACATGGCAAAAAAGATGGAATCATTTCAAAGTCGTCGGTGAACTTATTCTTCGTGGAATGTCCAATCTTTTTTTTTCTTTGTGTGTGTGTTTGTTCTTTCATTTTATGCAAAATTCTTGCAGAGCTGTAGATACGCCTCAAGATTCCCATCTCACTGGCACCAACAAATCAGAACCGTTCATCGTACAAGATTCCAACCATCATGTCAATTTAAATAAATAAATAAATAAGGGAGTGCAAAAAGAAGTTGCCATTGGATGATTAACTCCCACATTGGCCCCCACTATGACGTCAAAATAGAATCTCTTCTCTACATGTAAAGGTTAATTCTTTAATCATCTGATAAAAAAAATTAGGAGACTAAAACGAAAAAAAATTAAGGGCATCTCTCTTTTTTTCCATACATACACAAACGAGTACCAATTTTAGTGTTAGATTATATTTACCACGTATGGAATCCGAATCTCAAAACATTATCACCTATTCTTAATTTTCTGAATCCATCTACCTAGTAGTTTGGGCGTGGATGCACAAAAAAGAATTAAATTAATTACCACCTAGGCAGATTTTTTTCATTAACCATTAATTTTATTTTTGTAGTATTTAGTAAAAGTTTTGAATCATTTAAAAAAATGAAATAATAGACTTAAAACATTGTAAATTAATTCTTTTATATTCTTTAAATATTTATTAATCTAAACAACATGTTTGGATGTGTATCTGAACACTATGCTATAGTTTTTTTTTTCCATTTTCTTATTTCTCAGTGTAATACATTCTTTAAAGGCTAAAATGTAATAAATATTTAATTTGATGATTATAAGAATAAAGAGAATGTATTACATATACTTTACTTTCATTTACTTATTTCTCTTTATTTTGGTAATCATCAAATTAAAAATTTATGCATCAAATCTAATCTTTTTTTATTTGACATGTTAAATATTTTTTAAAAATATAACTTACATTATTTTAAAATAATTTTATAGTTTTTTAGAAAAAAATCCAACCATTACATTATACTGCGTCCAATTAATCCAGATTAAGCTAACAATATGATAAATTCGTTGGGACTTGATTCACGGCTACAATTCAGACAATCTTTTTATGCAAAAAATTTTGATAAATATTTTTTTCAAAAAAAAAATGAAAACAAAAAAATGTTTTGTAAATATGGAACTCGAGACTAGTTAAGTACAATACGTAGAGCGACATAAAATAAAGGCGATTAATTAGCAATAATTAATTAATCTAATAGAAATTTTGTAGTATGTTTGCTGTGTAGGAGGGAGGATTCGCGTGCGCTCGGTTTAGTGCCCTTCCGACGTCGAAAGATGTTATACCAATCTCCACCTCCAATCTCCTCTCCGTCCAAAAAATATCAATTCCCTCCTCTTTTTTTTATTTTATTTTTATCGTGCTCTTTCTTCCGTTCCGATTTGCTCTCACCGATTCACATCCAATTCTCCTATAAATCCTCGTCTTCCCTCGCCGGAGCGGGAGCCGGAACGCAACCGGAATCCGGCGACACCCTCAACAAGTCGTCCGAGTAGCTATAAGGAACGAGGATCGAAACCAGATACCGGTTCAGGTACGCGCGCATCACCTGTTTGCATAAGTGCTCGAGTATTCTTTTCCTCTCCACCCCCTCTCTTCATGGTGTCGAAATTGTTAGAGCTCTTTTGGTACTTCAACTCGTTCGTCGAATGCGATTGGTGGAGCAAGAACTGGTATTTATGGCTTTACGCCATTTTTTGTCTAAGTGTCGAGAATCGATATCGAACTTATGATCCGGCACATTTCGCCGTGACAAAAATATCCGGCGAAGGCAACAACTGGTTCGGGGGGGGGGTTGTGTGTGGTCGGACTCCGACGATTCCTGGCCGTCTGATCGGGATCGGACGGGAGATTGGGTCGACGGTCGAACCCACCTCAGCCGGCCGCCATTATTGGGCGGCTGTCGCTTTGGAGTTTGCGAATGACCAGCGGCCGTGGTTGCTCCCCATAGATTCATCTATGCGGACCTTGGATAGTATACTAATTATTATTTTTTTTTAAAAAATTACTAATTAGTCTGATCATTTGCAACTAATCGTCCAATATTTTATATATTCTATATTAGAGAGTTAAATTGATTATGAAGAAAATAATATTTTTTTCAGTTAACATATAAATTTTACCGATAATCAAATTGGAGCTCTAAATTTGTCACAGATTATTAATGTAAGGGAGAAATACACTATATCGAATGAACTTTTTTATCCTATAGTAGACGTATGCATCCGGCGCAATATATATAATATACATCTCACCTCAGTATTTGGAGTAACATATTTATACATATAAATTCAGTATTATCCTGAGTAATTTAAATCGAACAGTATATAATGTACATGAAAAATGGAATTTGTTAATAATGTTTTAAATCCTATTCCAATTAGCCGGATCTCAAGATACTTTAAAGTAAAAGACGTCCTATCGTCTGGTCCTCGCACTACGAGTGTAATTCCTATCGTCTCTAAAAAAGAGTGCTTATATAAATTTACTAAGGGTCCAAACAATAATTCGGCTTGTAATTCTTTTTTATTTTTTCATTTAATAAAATTTTGTGTTGTTTTAAATTTTTTAAATTTTCTTGCGGTGCATAATTTCTTGAACTTTAATAGAATTTTTCCGCAACACGTATTTATTCATTTTTGGTGTAATATTGAAGACATGCGTCTGAATTGCCCACACGGCCCTTCCGGTGGGATCAAGAACCGAAACAAGGACTAGGACGAATCATCATATGCAAGACAGTGAGACAAAACTGATTTTCCATGGTCAATCGTGAACTGCACCAAGCCAAACGTGAATCATTTTAAAATGGTGGTAGCGGGGTGGGGGGCGCGCACTTGATAGAGTTATGGTTGCACGCACAAAAGTTTTCATAGCTGGATCTCATGTGTGGATGTTTTCACCTATATAGGAGGTCTCATGTCTAGATGCCTGTCGGACACTACGCCTGCTCCTGGCCATGCCTAATCATGAGCTGATATATATGAGATTAATAAGCACGGGCCAAAAAATTGCTATGTTTCTCAAGTACATGAAGGAAGAGGAGCACAATTATACACACATATATATAACATATATATATATATATATATATAGATATATAGTTTTGTGTGCGGCAAGGTCTATGGATCATGGCTACCCACCATGAATTGGTCGTTGCCTCCACCATTCGTGGTGCGTAGGTTGCACTCGACGGTCGCACGATCCAAAGTGCTCGCCCCACCGGTGAATACTATCCATTAATGGAACACTAGCGAAATATTTTGATTCTTTAAATTCAATTCCTGATCCGAGGAGAGCTGATGAGTTCAAAACTTCAAATTGAAGTGCAACAGAGGTTATTTCTTCTCGTTTAACGCTGGATAAGATAATCAAGTTGGAACTTTTGAAGTTCAGTCTCTCTCTAAATTAGAATGCATAACGGTGAATTAAGTAGTCTCAAAATCATAATAACGTTTTTTCATCTCATTTTTCCTAAATTTATATTCTCCTTTATTATTAATTGGGACTCTATAGTTATAAGAAAATACAATCACCCAACTTATTTTTGTTTGGGAGATCCAAGTCGAATGCTAATGTCTTATTCTCTCTCAATACAGATATTTTTTTTTCCAAATCTTCAATATACTTTTACCATGGAGTCATTGGTTCTTGGTCGTTGGAGTTATCCTCGACTCCTATGATCTAATGTGACTACATTTAGGATGCTCCTCCAACTCGATATGTTTTCTTTATGGTTCATCATTAAGAGAGATCCTAAAGAACAAAAAAAAGGCCACTTACTTTTTCCCTTGTTTTTTTTTTCTCCCTTACAAAAGAAGTTTTTGCAAGTGCGCTAGCATGGAGTCGACATGGCTTTGGATCACCATACCTTTTGCATTTTCTTTGGCACCAACTTTTAACGACCACCAATCGTTTTGTCTTTCAACTTGCATCTTCCCCCTTTAGATGCGATCATGAATCCATCGAAGTTAATCTTATGGTATTTATCCACTTCTGCTTTAATCTTTTTTTTTGTTGCTTAATCCTTTCAAGGGGCTCTAACTCTTTGCCTTATTTTCCTTTCTTCTACACCGATTGGAATCTCTTTTCCTTTTTGTTGGTCCACTCACTTCCACATGACTTCTCTTTTATTTCCTTTTCATATCTTATATTTGATATGTGGCCTCCAATTTTATTATCCTAAATACGTATGCGAGATACCTTAAGTTTAATTAATATGAAGTGACGTGGAGAACAGTAAGCAAATTCTCCAGTCCATACAAGTTGCTCTTGTCTGTTTGAAGTTCACCCTGTTTCATATAAATGTTGGTCTAACAGATTGTTGAGTGACCATTCCGAGAAAGCATCCAGTGGGGAAGTACATACGGTGAAGTAATTTAATCTGATCAGAACCATGTGCAATTTTTTATATTTAACAGCTGGAGTCTTTCAAACAATATATTAGGTTAGCTCTACTCCTTGTGACTAGTTTCAATGGCCTCTTCACAAGTTGTAGTGAACTCGACCCTGCAGGTCCTCTTTCCTGTAAGTCATCTATGACTTTCTCATTTGGATTTAAGTTTCTGAACGTTTTCTTTTCTTTCTTTATCTGAAGAAAGTCATACTCTGAGAAAAGAAGATTCGTGATCTTTAAAAATAGATGTCATTGTTTGATCCATTATTTTTTTCTTTCCTAGTTGGAATCTGATTTGTAGGCTTATTTTGAGTTTGACAGTCTCATCGCACAATAAAGGCTAGGCATCCGAGGAATTTTGTCTTTTATTGTTTTCTCCATCACCTGAGCAAAACCAACAGAAATTACATCAGTTTGTTGCTGCTGCTAAATCTTGAATACAGCGGTACCTTTTTTTCTAAAAAGAAAGGAGTCCTGTTAGAGTTGGTGAATACTTCAGGACCCCTTGTTTCTCACACCGGGTTCGCCCACGTGAGCTTAGGGGAATCTGAGTATTACCCAATTAGTAGTGCTGCTGGCGTACAAACGAAAGGGGGGATTCGGAGGGCCCCGCCCCCCGACGGCGGTCCGTGTGGTTCGGGAAATCTAGACGGGTTTTGGGCTTTTGTTTAGCCGGCCCGTGTGGTTCGGATTAGGTTTTTTCTCTATTTGTTTGGGTTTTAAACCCGGTTTGGAGAGATTATTAATAGCCTAATTTCTGATGTAATCTGTGTGGCGGCTGTAAACCTAAACGATATAGTGGAACCTCTTTGTAGGACGTAGTCCTCATCTCAAGGGTGAACCTGGGTAAATTCGTGTGTCTCCTCTATTTTTCTGCAATCTCTCTGCGATCTTCTCTCCTTGTTCTCGAATTTTCCCATCAATTGGTATCAGAGCACAGGTTGTTCGAGGAATTAGGGTTTATTCGAGATGTCAGGAGGATCGCGGATTGAGATAGAAAAATTTGATGGAACACGATTTGATATCTGGAAGATGAAATGGAGGATCTTCTCTGTGATCGAGATCTTTGGACGGCAATCGAGAAGGAGAGGCCAGACAAAGAAACGGCGATGGCTGCAGATGCGGCGAAGGCTTCAGATACGGCTTCCTCCAGTCAGGCAGATCAAAAGGCGATCGAAGAGTGGGATCGGATTGATAGAAAGGCGAAGGGTTTGATTCGGCTTTGTCTCGCGGATTCAATTCTTACGAATGTGATGAGCGAACCTACAGCCAGAGATCTGTGGAGGAAGTTGGAATCCCTATATCAAAGTAAGTCGTTGGTTAACAAGTTATTTCTGAGGAAGAAATTGTACAATCTTCGGATGCGGGAGGGTGACTCGTTTTCTACTCATCTTTATAACTTTAACACGGTGATCAGTCAACTTGTATCAATCGGTGTTAAGTTTCAAGTTGATGATAAGGCAATAACATTGCTCTGTTCGCTGCCGGATTCATGGGACAATCTGATTGTCGTGATTGGTGGCGGGGATAAAGAACTTTCGTATGAAAGTGTATGTGCTGCCTTGTTATCAGAGGAAATACGGAGAAAGGGATCGGCAAGTTCTGGTAAAGAGGCGCTGGCGGCCAGAGGAAGACAACCAGAAAGGAATCAAAATCAGAGAGGGAGATCCAAATCTCGTGGGCGTTCGAAGAGTAAAGATAAGAAGGTGCAATGCTGGTGATGTCAAGAGTGGGGCCATCTGAAGCGAGATTGCAAAAACAAGTCGGTTCATAAGAAAGAAGCTGAGTCAACGTCGGACAAAAAGGAGGCTGAGGCAGGAGATATGTATGTGGCTTCTGCATGTATGGTACAGTCAGATAAGGATGTCTGACTCATCGATACTGGTGCTTCATACCACATGACACCTCATAGACACTGGTTTTGTGAATATGAGGAGTATAATGGTGAGGATGTCATGCTCGGAGATGACACTGTAGTTCAGATTATTGGACGTGCCAGGGTGAAGCTGAAGATGAATGATGGCATGGTGAAGACTCTACCAAATGTGATGCATATACCACTTATGAACAGAAGTTTATTATCTGTTGGTACAATGGCAGATTCGGGTGTTATATTCAGTTGCGACAAGGATTCGTGCAAGATGGTCAGATGGTCTATTGTGATTGCGCGAGGGGTTCGCTATGGCACATTGTATAACGGAGAGACTATATCTGTGGGCTGCGGATTTATTTCTGAAGAGGCCAAAGAAGATGAAGACAACACATCTATGCTGTGGCATTAGAGATTAGGCCATATCAGTGAGAAAGGACTTTCTACCATAGCATCAAGTCAGATGGTAGAAGGAGTTTCGGATTGTTCTGTGGGCTTCAGGTTCTGTGAACATTGCCTCCATGGAAAACAGAACCGAGTCAGTTTTCAACACACAGGTTCAAGAGCAACGAAGATTCTTGAACTGATCCATGTCTTTGGACCAACTCCGACTCCATCTATTGGAGGGTCCAGGTACTATGTTTCTTTTATAGATGATTTTTCGAGATACAGTTGGATTTATTTTATCAAGAATAAATCAGATGTATTCGATAAGTTTCGAGAATTTAAAGTTTTGGTGGAAAACCAATTGAGCTGCAAGATCAAGGTCCTTCGTACAGATAATGGAGGTGAATTTTGTTCAGATAAGTTTGAGCAGTTCTGCGTGGACAATGGTATTGCAAGGCAGAAGACAACTCCATATACACCTGAGCAGAATGGAGTAGCTAAAAGGTTAAATCGGTCACTCATAGAGAAGGCCAGATGTATGCTGAATTGGGACAAGAATTCTGGCAGAAGCTGTAGCCACAGCAAACTACCTGAAGAACCGCTCACCGACCTCATCAGTGAAGGATCAGACGCCTTATGAGGCAATGTTTGGGAAGAAGTCAAATCTGTCTCATGTTCGGGTGTTCGGATGTGACGTATATGTTCATATACCCAAGTAAAAGCGGAGTAAGCTTGACAGCAAGTCAGAGAAGAACATATTGGTCGGATACAAGAAAGGGGTCAAGGGCTATAAATAGTGGAATCCAAGGACAAGGACTATCGTATACAGTAGGATGTTATTTTCCGTGAATCACGATCCCAAGTTGAAGTTCAAAAAGGTGATGAACCTAAGAAAGTGGTAGTGTTTGAAGAAGATTCTGATTCTGAAACTTCAGAGGTGGATGCACAAAATACTTCAGTTGAGTCTGTTACAGAACCGGATCAAGAGGACTCGGTTAATGAAGTTGAAGATGCAGATTCAGATGAAGACCCAGATATTGGTACTACCATACCAGTTCTCAGGAGATCGACACGAGAAAGAAAAGCACCTTTGAGATACTCTCTTAGTGCTCTGAGTTCGTTTCATGCTTTGAGCATCATCGGAGAAGAACCTAGTTCTGTAAAAGATGCAAGGTCTATGAATGATGCAAATCAGTGGGAGCTTGCTATGGCAAATGAGATGCAATCACTGGATAAGAATGAAACATGGAGCTTGTGTCAATTGCCTAAGGATAGAAAGGCAATTGGTTGCAAATGGGTATTCAAGCGAAAGCTAAAACCGGATGGGACTGTGGAGAAGTACAAGGCGAGACTGGTAGCTAAAGGGTACTCTCAGGTTGAGGGAGTCTATTATGATGAGATTTTCTCTCCTGTAGCGAAAATGACTTCGATCAGATTTGTTCTATCTCTGGCAGCAGCATATAATCTTGAGGTAGAGCAGATGGATGTGAAGACGGCATTTCTTCATGGGGACTTGGAGGAAGAGATATATATAAGACAACCAGAAGGCTTTGAAGTTCAAGGTAAAGAGAAGCTGGTGTGCAAATTGAAGAAGTCTTTGTATGGATTGAAGCAGTCGCCAAGGATGTGGTACCAAAAGTTTGATACGTACATGCTCGAACTCAAGTTTGTACGTTCATATTCAGATCACTGTGTTTACATGAAGAGAGTTGGCGATCAATTTGTCATTCTTACACTTTATGTGGATGACATGTTACTGATTGGAATGGTGAATTCAGTGAAGGGTTTGTTGGCCAAGAAGTTTGAGATGAAAGACTTGGGACCAGCGAATTTTATTTTGGGTATGCAGATTAGAAGGGATCGTCAGAAGCGAAAGTTGTGGCTAGGACAGGAGAAGTACATAAAAGAAGTGTTGAAGAAATTTAACATGTCGGACTGCAAGCCAGTGGGTACTCCTATGTCTCTAGGAACCAAACTTTCTGCAGAGCAATGCCCGAAGACGGATGAAGAAGCCGAAGTGATGGACCGTGTGCCATATGCAAGTGCAGTGGGCAGCTTGATGTACGCCATGGTGTGCACACGTCCAGATATAGCCCAAGTAGTGGGAGTCTTGAGTCGGTATATGTCTAACCCAGGCAGGGAACATTGGAATGCTATCAAGAGAGATTTCAGGTACCTCGTGGAACTTCAGATTCTGCTTTGTGCTTTGAAGGTGCGGGAAAAGGAAAGAGGCTTGATATTGTAGGCCATGTAGATGCTGATTGGGGTGGAGACATTGATAGTAGACGGTCCACTAGCGGATATGTTTTTACATTATTTGGAGCTGCACTAAGTTGGATGAGCAAGAGACAGAGCGTGGTAGCACTTTCTTCTACAGAAGCTGAATATATGGCTCTTATTCATGCTGCAAAGGAGGCCATATGGCTACGGCGGTTGTGCTTGGAGATCGGATTTGAGCAAGGTGCCATAGAGGTGAGATGTGATAATCAAGGTGCTATTCAGTTAGCTAAGAATCCTGCATTTCACTCACGCACAAAGCATATTGACATGCAATACCATTTCATTCGGGAAAAGGTGGAAAAGAAAGAGGTTCAGTTTGAAAAGGTTGATACAACAGAGAATAGTTCTGATTTTCTGACTAAAGCAGTTACAGGTGCAAAGTTCGAGTGGTGCTCTACTGCTATCGGATTGAAGAAGAATGTTGCTGGCAAGGCTCTCTTTGGTGTAAAGTATCCACCAAGTGGGAGAATGTTAGAGTTGGTGAATACTTCAGGACCTCTTATTTCTCACACCGGATTTGCCCACGTGAGCTTAGGAAAATCTGAGTATTACCCAATTAGCAGTGCTGCTGGCGTACGAACGAAGGGGGGGGAGGGGGGGGGGGGGGGGGGGGGTTCGGGGGGCCCCGCCCCCCGACGGCGGTCCGTGTGGTTCGGGAAACTTAGACGGGTTTTGGGCTTTTGTTTAGTCGGCCCGTGTGGTTCGGATTAGGTTTTTTTTTTGTTTGTTTGGGTTTTAAACCCGGGTTGGAGAGGCTATTAATAGCCTAATTTCTGATGTAATCTGTGTGGCGGTTGTAAACCTAAACGATATAGTGGAACCTCTTTGCAGGACGTAACCCTCATCTCAAGGGTGAACATGGGTAAATTCGTGTGTCTCCTCTATTTTTCTGCAATCTCTCTGCGATCTTCTCTCCTTGTTTCGAATTTTCCCATCAAGTCCTGCACCTTCAGCTTATATAAACTACGTAATTGTTGATAGGTTTGTGTCATAAAACAGTAAAAGGCGTTTCCAACGGCACCAGTAGTAAATTTATACAACATTTACTGTGTATTCGTTCTTTTATAACTCATATGCACATTTCCGAAAATGATATTTTTGTGTTTCTGAATGCCTTGAAGAGGAAAATCAGGAGTTCTTGGTCTGATCCTCATGCGGCCATACTTCGATCCTGACTATGAATATTACAGTCAAAGAATCAATCCTCCAAGGTATATATATATCTCTCTCTCTCTCTTTTTATATATATGTCTTATGTGCACAAAGAAAAGCATTCATAAATTTGCCAATTACAACTACCATTGTAATGATGTTTTGGAGCTAGCCATAGCATGGGGCTCTTCAAGATACTAAGGGAACAAGTATTATCTGGATAATTTATGTCAATTGAGTTTAACTTCTGTGGAAATGTTTAATGGGAAATTTCATGATTTGTCTCTTGCAGAGTTTGTGTAGACAACACTTCTGAATGTACCCTCGTGAAGGTATGATTTCTTTATGAAATTTAAAAATCAAATTTCTTATTTTTCATTGTCAAAATTATAACCAGACACAGGAAATCTACGTTCTATGATGGAATAAGAGTTCATTACTAAAGATCCATTATGCACTTTGTTTCTCATTACTTTTCTAATTGCTAAGGTGGACAGTGTGAACAAGCCTGGAATACTTTTGGAAGTGGTTCAGGTGCTGAGTGACCTGGACCTAATAATTTCCAAAGCATACATTACCTCAGATGGCACATGGTTTATGGATGGTAACAAGATATAATAGTTTGTACTCACTGGACATGGTTTCTAAATGTTTTCCATGTTAATATTCTGGCTGTATTTTTGGCTCAATTCAGTGTTCCATGTCACGGATCAGCAAGGAAATAAGATTACAGACAAGAAGACCATTGATCACATCGAGAAGGTAGAAATGAAGTAATGCCTATTGTCTAGTGGACAATCTGAATATTGCCATTTACTGATTAACTATTGTTTACTCTGAGCAGTACTGGTTCAAAGAACTCAAAATACTGAGATTTGTTTAGTTCACTTAGCATGCTTCCCAGTGCTGATTATATCTTAGATCTTATCTTCATGTATGATGTTTTTCAGGCTCTGGGACCAGAAGGCACAAAAGGGAACTGCTCTCCAGGCAAATCAGTGGGGATGCGTTCATTTGATGATCACATTGCTATAGAGCTAATAGGCACAGAGAGGCCAGGTCTTCTATCCGAAATCTTTGCAGTGATTGCTGATCAACAATACAATGTGTTAGCTGCTGAAGTATGGAGTCACAAAATGCGAGTTGCTTGTGTCATCTATGTCAATGATGAGGCTGCATATCAAAATATTGATAATCCAATCCCTAGTCGATTGTCTAAAATGGAGGAGCAGCTTAAGAATGTTCTTCGTGGCCCCAGTAATGATGTAAAGAGTGCACACACTAATTTCTCCGTGGGTTACACTCATGCAGACCGTCGGTTACATCAGTTGATGCTTGCTGATGAGGACTATGGAAGTGAAGTCATGGGTGGGAATGATATAGTTTCCATCAGGCCAATAATCACAATTGATCACTGCGAGGACAAGGGGTACTCAGTAGTGAATGTGAAGTGTAAGGATCGTGCTAAGTTGATGTTTGACATTGTTTGCACATTGACAGACATGGAATTTGTTGTTTCCCATGCCTCTGTCTCATCAGATGGCCCTTATGGAGTCCAGGTATGTTCATTGCATATGGCTGTATTTACACCAGCATGACTTTTTTGTTTTTCGGTTGCTATACTGGTGCTGCAATTGACAAATTGTTTTCTAGAGGGGATACTAGCACGGAAAATTATAGAGCTTTCTGGCTTATGAGAATTCAAAAATCATGATGTTGTAGTGTAACTTTTTAGTCCTTGCTAAAGCACGCACGGAACTTTGAATTTGTAGTTGATTTCTCAAAGTTTGAGGTTCAGTCCCTGTAGTCAGGGTTCTCTTTTTTTCTACTAAGCTTGCAGCTTAAGTAGGAAATTGACGGTTCTACTGATGTTTTTTTTCTTATTTATAGTGTGCTTCATTTAATTGCAGCATGCCCTCCAAATTTGTCTTTGACATGCTCCTAGGATGAAGAGCTGATCTGGATTTTCTTAATTTGTTAATTTGAGGGGTTCTAACTATTGGAACAATAAGATATCCAAAATCATTGTCTTGGTCGTATTTACAGTAAGAAACCTAGTTTTTCCTCCTATAAAGAGAAGCTTATTTTCTGTTAGAGAATACTTGAGTTGTCTCTTTGTTATCAACATAGAGATACATCCTGAGAGTTTTACTCTTCAGATGATCGATCGATCAGGATGTCATTGATTTTCCTATCTAAGCTTTCTATCTCTCATTTCTTTTTCCTTTAAGCCTCTGAGAAATCGGACGTTGATTAATAAGTGCTAGAACTTTTCCTGTTTTCCATCGACTGTTCACTGTCTGTGGGAGCTCACAGATACTTTTAACATAGACTTGGACTTCTCCTGAAAAAGATGTATTGGCAATGGCAGCTGTTGAGGAGTTATGATCTTTTGCAGATGTGATGAAGTTATAGACTTATAGCATAAGATTAGATAATTGTGAAAATCTTGACATAAGCAGGAGTTATATATTCGCCACAAGGACGGGAAAACCCTTGTCTCAAAGGATGACAAAGAGAGGGTGATCAAATGCCTTGAAGCTGCAATTCTTAGAAGAGTAACTGAGGTTAGTAGCATTTCTTTTTTCTGAACTTTCTGTTTGATATCAGAACAAAATAGAGCAAACTCTTTGTTCTTGTCCCGTCACCCAAACACTCCTAGAATAGGGCTAGCTGAAGAGACAAGAAAATCCTGTGGGCCACATGTTTTCTGCATTGGAAATTGTAAAAGCAAAACAATAATGTTATTGCTAATAGTAAGAACAAAAGAACAATTTTTTTTTTCTTTTTAAATTTTTAAATAACTTAAAAATACAAAGAATATATTTTTTCCTATCCCAGGGACACTCTAAACCCATACTAGCATCCACTTATTCTTTGACTTACACTTCATTTTCTATACGAGCACTTACTTAGAATAACCATAACTTTTTCTAGCCATAGTACAATGTTCACTTGCTATTATTGTCAGTGATACGGTTTGGATCCTAGATGTCAAAATATAACATAGTAGATCCTCCCCTCTTCGTTGAAGAAAATGAGATTGTTGCTGATATAGATAAAAATAATAATTAAATGAAATTAACCAAATTATCCGGATGTGAAGGCATGCCTGAATGCATAGTTTCTCACAAGGTGTTGGGTGATGGCAGGGTTTCAGTCTGGAGTTTTGTGGCAGAGACAGAGTAGGATTGCTTTCTGATGTGACAAGAATTCTACGAGAGCATGGACTATCAGTCACAAGAGCCGATGTGACAACCGTCGGGGAGCAGGCGATCAATGTGTTCTACGTGAGAGATGCATCGGGGCATCCAGTGGACATGAAAACCATTGAGGCTCTGCGCCGAGAGATCGGACAGTCTGTGATGCTCAACGTTAAGAGGGTGCCTTCCAGTGCCGAGGCTCCCAATTCAAACGACTTGGGCAAAACCAGCTTCTTCTCCTTTGGGAACTTATTTGGCAAACTCCTGTGTTAGAAGGAACCTACTATAAAGGTGCGTGTCCTTTGCATCATGAGGGCCTGGTTTAACTGCCCTATGTAAACAAACAATTGATATTTACTGTTTAGTAATATGCATTCTAGGATCACGAGTTTATGTCAATAATGCAAAACAGACCGACTTCACGTATATACCTGGTACATTACGATTATGTATCTCATGATCTCATCCTTGTGCTGTTAGTTCATAGGACTTGCCTCTACGTTCCAAGTCGTCAAACCTTTTATGCCACTGGCAGAGAATTAGAAGCCATTACTGTGTCTGTCCTAAATGTTGGCTTCAAGAAACTATAGAAACTTACTCGATTTGTGCATGTTTTTCCATCTTGCAAGAAGACCTTGATTTCTGCAGTCAATAGATTTTAGAGCTCGCCAGAAATATAGCAATACATTAAAACTAATTATGTAGATTATGATTTGTAAATTATATATACAAAAATCCAGTTCTATTATCCATAGCCCAGAAGACTAGGACCAACACCTTGGATTTTCATTTTCTTCTCATCATAACATGTTGCTTTTTGTTATATAAAACATTCACATACAAGTGGTTAGTGCAGGATGACCCTAGTCCCTAGAGAACAACAACAACAAAGCCTATTGTTGTTGTTCTCTAGGGACTAGGGTCATCCTGCACTAGTCCCTAGAGAACAATGCAAAAAAAAAAATGAAGTAATACCATGATCAGACATCTGTACTTTATGTTAACCTCCTTGAGAATTATCAATTGAACCTTTAAATTAGATAAGCTACTGCTAATGTCAAAAGCTTATTAAGAAAATTCTGGTCCTAATATTTGTATTCTTAACATTTTTTGGTAGAATTAATGACTTATCAATAATCCATAAATTTTGAATTGTTAGAAAGGAAAATCATTTTTATATTTATTTATTATATTTCAGATTATCTTCAAGTGATGTGTATATCTTTTGCGTTAGTGTGGTGGCAGGTAATTCATGCTTCTCCATCAAGGAGTTGTCCTCGAACAGACATAATGAGGATACTGGTGTTATAAAGAACAACTTCAATGTCTGAACTGGAACTGCGTTGTTAAGTTGGCTTCCAGTTGAATTGTTATGCTTTAACTACATAGATCCAGAAAATATGAGCAACAAGGAGAAGTAATCAGTGAAGTTCAAACCTTTTAGCTTCTGGTTTTTTTCCCCTACTTCCGAGCGTGCTCACCATAGCAGGGTCCTTTCCGGCTTAAAACTTGACTCAAATTAGATTGGATTGGGAGATTGGGAATGAGAAATTTTTAAAAGAATCGAATATAAATTAAACTATATCCGGTTGAATAATCGTAGTTTGTTATTATATTTTCTTTCTAATGTGAAATGAAGTAGAAAATAGATAAAATAAAGAATAAAAGAATTGATAAGGTGATAAACAAGATTAAGATAAATAAATAAAACTGCTATTTTTTAATTGGTCTAAAAATAAATAATTATTGTCAAATTTGACTCAAGTGGTTTAGGTAGGTTGGGTGATTCACTGGTTCATCAACAAATTGAAAGATATCTAAATTGGCCCCTGACCTGCAGACAAATTAACCGAGTATTGATGGGATGAAATGACCGTCCCCCCTACTTAAGTGAGGATGGTCCCCCCTACGTCCCATCCTTCCGATGCGTACGCAGAAGGTAGGAGGCTAAGGGGGAAAGCATGCGAGGATTCTCTCTTTGGCAATCCTGTTCATTCGTGCGCGGTCCGATTCAATTCACACAATTCGATTCGTGGGGTACAAAAGCAGACAACCCCGCATTTGCCCCCTCTTTCATGAACCTTAATTCTCTCTCCTCTTCTCTCTATGTGGCGCGATGCGGCGACACCCAGAGGCGGGCAAGTGGGGTGGTGCTTGGTGGCAATAGGGAGGCGAGCTCGGGGATGCTCGGCGATGGCACCCGGAGGCGGGCAAGTGGGGCAGAGCTCGGCGGCAATAGGGAGGCGGGCTCAGTGGCGACAACGCGGCTGACCTCGGGGACAACACACATGAAGAGGTCGGCGCCGAGGTCCAACGTCCCTATCAGCTTGTGAGATCCGGAGTAGGCTTACCAGATCCAGCGTCGACAGATCTGGAGCTCACGCGAGAGGGAGCACCGACATGTGCCGATGTCGAGATTAGGCATTGACATCCGAAGCTCACGTAGTTGTCGTGCTTGGAGAGGATGTTGCGAAAGGGAGTGTCGGGAAGAGGAGATGAGGAGAGTGACACGAGTTCTGGTGTCGAGCGATGAGAAGTCAAGATCCGACGTCGATGTCGCGAGAGGGAATGCCATGTTGCTGACATGTGGAGCGAATTGGTTGTATTAGAAGTATTGTAATCCTCTTGGAGCGCTTACACAATTTGAGTTGTTGGTACGTTGATTTTTAGTTTCGACCTAGTTTAATTCTAATATTTTGTATTAGACCAATGATCTCCTTTGTGGCAAAAAAGATTCATTACTCCTATGTTTTTGGTTAATTTCTAGCTAGCTATACAGTACTTTTATGGTACAAGATGCTTCAATCTACAAGAAATTATTCTTAGGTTGGATGTAGTTTAATTCTAACTTCTAATCAAGATAATAAGGTGCAGTAGTGGCCAGATCTAACATGTGTTTTACTTGCATAGTTCAAATCCAAAATTGATTATCAAATGTGTTCAGTATCTCCGAAAGAGAAATAGAGATGGAGGAGAGCCACATGTCACTCCTCGCCTCTACCACATCCCAGGATGGAGCTGGGACGCAGCGGCTGCGAGCTGGACGCGCAGGGACAGCGAGCAACGCAAGGCGCACTAGGACGCGCGTGGTGATACGGGGCATGGAGCCAAAGCTGGAGGCTTTGGGGACAAGTAGCGATGTCCAGAAATGTGAGGAGATTGAGGAGGAGTCTCGGAGCATACCTGAGACATAGCGGGCGTGCGATTGGGCGTGGAGGCACGACGCACTCAGGAGTAGGACTCCTAGTCCAAGTAGGAGTTGGACTAGGGCAACGAGGTGCAAAAGGCTGAAGATAGCTGCCAAGGAATCCAAGTCCGAGGAGGGACCAAGCGAGTTAGAAGGATGGACGCGAGGTGGCGGCCATGCCCTGGACAAGTCCTAGTGCGAATAGGACTTGGACGACCGTGCAGATCGAGTGGAAGGTGGAGTCTTCGGGCTGGACAGCTCCAAGATCTTGAAGTCCGACTTGGAGGACTTCTGAAGATGCTTGGACGAGAAGTGCAGGGTCGGAAGGATTCCTAGTAGGAATAGGAGTCGACCGTCCTCCTATGTCGAGAAGGACATCATAGATTCTTTGAGGGTCGAGCTTCCTTCTTGGACCGAGGGGCACTTGGAGTTGAAAGTCTAGTCCTAGAGGGAGAAGGCTAGCAGCTGGGCGCAGAGGGCCTCCAGAATCCAAGTGGGATTCAAGTGGCCACTCGCCCGGGGCGCACGGCGGGCTCAAAGTGGGCACGTCCAATCCGAACTCAGGTAGGAGTTGGACATGGCCAAGATTTCCTTCAGGATTTAAGGGATTAGAGTTCTACTCCTATTAGTAGAGGTTTTTTTCTAGAGAATGGCTCGCATGCCTAGTAGAATTAGGTCCATAAGTTATAGTATGAGTTGGTGCTACTTGGCCTATAAAAGGATATGTATCCAGGCTTATAAACACATATGAGATTTGATCAATATATTCTCTAATTTTCCTCTACATTGTGAAGCCTCTATTCTCTCCAAGTGAGTGGGTGTTTCGTTGGGCATCCAGGGCATGTCTGGGGCACATCCGAACGGAGCTGATCGGCGACCGAGCAGGGTTTGACTAAGCCGCACACTGAAGTTCGAGTTAAGGAGTTTAAGGGCGTGACACATGGGAACTAGAATGTAGAGAGAATATGCAATGGGGTTCCTAACGAGGGCATGGCAAGGTTGGATGTTGCTATTGTTGTGATGGTGGTGGTAGTGGTGAAAAGTTGATAAACAATCCTCCCTTTTTTTATTTAGAAGCCTATGAGCTATCTGAAAGGCCTATCTAGCCATGCTCACCATTATGGAGGCATTGCACAAATGTGGACGAGAAAATAGCCCCAATGATAAGAACATTTTGATGATTGCGATGTTGTCCACTGAATGCAAGAAAGGAAAGTTTTACTTGCTTACAACATGGATTAACAACAAAAAAATGTACATCATGGATTAATAAAAATGTGAGTACGGCAATAGCGGCAGCGTGAGATTGGTGGTAACGCGATGCACGAGATTGGTGGCGGTGCGATGCGCGAGATTGGTGGCAGCATGATGCGCGAGATTGGCGGCGGGACTTCGTGGTGGTCGACGAGAGGACTTCATGGAGGGAGGTGTTGGGGGGTGCCGTCGACGGCGCGATGAGGCCGGCGGTGGTGCTTGAGGTCGACAGTCGTGCGCGAGAGGTAGATCTAAGCTGCGGCGTGCTCGATCTGGTCAATGGCGATGTGCGAGAGCAGTTCTGGTTGGTGGTGGTGCAGGGGAGTCGCCGGTGAGAGGAGGCATCGTGTGCGCGGGTCGTGCTTGTCGCCACTGTGCTTGTCGACGTCATACTCGGAGAGGATGTCACGAGAGGGAGCACCATGCGGAGAGGAGGAGTGAGATGCAAGATATGGCATCCAATGACGAGAAGTCGAGATTCGACGTTGACCTCACGAGAGAGAACACCGGTGAGAGGGTGTCGCGCTGTGCAGAGAGGAGAGGAGGAGAGAGAGAATTAGGGTACCCTACGAATCGAACTGGACTGCGCGTGAATGAACCGAGTTGCGAAAGAGAGAATCCTCGCTTGCTTTCCCCCTTGAGCTGCCCACCTCTCGTGCAATTGTCTGATGTGCAGAGGATATGGGGATGTAGGGGGACCGTCCCCCACTTAAGTAGGCGGGCGACCATTTTATCCTTATTAATTGGTCTCAAACAAAAGCCAATTTCATAATTTGGGATACATCTTTATTATCGCAGCACATGAATCATAAGTCGTGCTCATCACTCGATTCGAAAACACCCTTGCAGTACAAGCCCATCATGACTTGGAGCAACTATTCAAACTCGACAAGGTCACTTAGCATCCTATACATACAATACAACCAAGATCATATGGCTTCTCCTACAATGTCATCCACATCGATCAGAGTGGGATAAATCAAGTTGTATCTTTTGCCTCTTTTTTTTTTATATGATCATCACATTTATTGTCATCGTTCTTTCTGCAAGTTTGATATTCAACACTAGGGCAGTGTTGAGTTCAAGCTTGGAAGAATTTTATTTTTATGCATCATGCCCACCTTTTCATATTGCACTACATTTTCACCATATTTTCTCTACTATTAGCATGTTGTCTTTATCTCATATCGAAAATTTTAAAAGTATCATGCATTATTGAAAATTACATCTCTTCTTTATCATGTCTTAATGTTTTTTTTATTTTCAAGCATTATTCAAGGACGTCATGTTAATTAACAAAATTTGAAGCACTATTATTTTATCTTTTATCCTCTTAACATTGGGTATTTGGATATGAATGTTGCTAAATAGAACTATGAATATTTGGATGACAAGTTCTTGTTCGTACTCATTTTTTTATTTAGTCTTGATAATATAATTGCCTCTTGGTTGAACATTTAAGTGCTTATTGAGCTTATAGTTAGTAAAAAACAAAAGTGAAAAAGCTAAAAGGCAGTTAGTTAAACCCCAACAAAAAATAAATAAATAAAGAAGTTAAATGAATTTTCTGAAACCTTGGTGTGTTGATTATATCCATAGGAAATTGTGCCTGGCGATCTAAAGGCAACTACTCTATAGTTCGTTGGTCGAAGGCCCGTTACATGATCACCTTGCTTTGTGTGCACTTATGCTTTCAACTTTGAGACTTATTTGATAAACTATTTTATTGCATAGTTGAACTTGGATGTGTTTAAATACGTCTAATATTCAGAAATTTTACACGACAGATCATTGGAACGATGGAAAGATGCCTTGGCGATAGATGCATAAGATAAGTGCTAAGAAAATTAGTGGACAGATAGGATGGAAGCGATGATTAACCTTTTTGGTTTTTTACCTTTATCTTGAACATTGCTTGAGGATAAGCAAATATCTAAGCTTGAGGGAGTTTGACATACAAAATTCAACATATTATTGGTCATGCATTTAATCTTATTTCATTCATTTTATCACTGCATGCATTATTTTATGGGCTTATTTGCTTTAATTTTATAAAAATAAAAATATATCCAAGTTTAGTATTTTATTGTATTGACAGAGAAGAGAGTTACGACACAACCGGAGAAACGACACTCAAATTGGAGTCAAAATGGAACAAGAAATCAAAAGTCAATTGAAGCTCCTAAGACTAAAAGTCGATCATAACGGGCCATGACAAGACTATAACGGTATGTGACAAGATTATAACAGCATGTGCGAAATCAAACATTATAATTTCACACCCAAACTTCACGGGACCATGACTAGGTTGTCATGGGCCATGAAATTGATATAATTTACTCAAATTACAGCTATTACAAGGTACATTATGAACTTCCAATCATAGGGGTGTTACTATTGAAGCTTTGAAGTTTCACGGTTGTAAAAAACACAATCCGTTACCAACTTATCACGGATATCATAGTGCAAGGTAAACACCGCAAATGTATAAATGTAACGGGTCGTTATTTATTCATCACGGTGATGAAATTTATAAATAAAAATAAAAAATAAAAAAAAAAATAAAAATATAAAAAAATAATAAAAAAATTAAAATAAAAAAATAAAAAAAAAAAATAAATACAAAAAATAAAAAAAAATTAAATAATAATTAAATTCGAATTGGCCACTATGTGAGCCATGACTAGCGCTTCATAGGGTTTGACAGTGGTCGGCATTGATTAGGAAATTAATTTTCAAAAGAATTATGAATGCACAAGGACTCCTACTCATACCCTATCTTCCAGGAACAATCGGAAGATTTTATGGTAGAAAATTCAAAATTTGATAGGGCCAAAATCTCATATTTAATCCAAATATGAATTTACCTTATTTTACATAGAAAATGTTTTGATTTCTTCTCTGATCATATGGAAATCTGAACCCTTATATATAGAGATTTTCTACAGCCAAAAGAGAGGATTCCAGAGCCTGCAATCGAAGTTTTCAAGACAGGAATGAATGAGTACTTCTAAAGAACGAAGGAGAAGAATTATGCGCAGTATCGAGCAAGGATTGCATAGTTATTGGGCACATCATTTCTAAATAGTACTTCTTGTTCTACCTTATGTTGGAATGATACTTTAGTCTTTATTAATCAATTTATTTCATCTTTGTAATTTGGATAATTTACTTAAGTTTTAAGTTTCAGTTTTATTTCTGAAAAAGTTTTATTATTAAGACAACTTGTGAACCCTTCTTAGCGTTTGATTATAATTCATTTAACTTTTAAGAACATGAATTATTGCTGATTATTAACTGGACAATTTAGTCAATCTATTAATTCATAATTGTTTGTAACCAATTCATGTCGTAATCTAATAGAGTCGGGCGGAGTATTAAATTGCGTGATTTGCTAAATTGACCTAAAAGGGTGATTTGGTGGTGTATGTATTACAACACAGCATTCTAATCTAAGTATGATTGAGAATAGAGTCGGATGGAGGATTCTCATCTTATAAAGATTATAGTTTGTTTACCAGGTAAGGGAGATAACATTTTAGGTGTTTCTAATCCATCTAAAAATTAAACATGATTATCTTTTCTTAAATCAATAGCTATAGAAGTTAAATAAGCTTTTTCTTAATCATTTTAACTCATCTAAGGATCCTAAACATTTCGTTTATCATTATTTTGTTATTTACTTTTAACATGTTCTCTCCTATTAGCTTCTAAAATTAATTTAGGTAAGTTAATTTCTCATAGATTCGACATTCTATTTATTATTATATTTTATTACTTGAGCGACTAATGCATTACTAACATATACTGTTATCAAATCTCATATCAAATATGCAGAAAAGCTAACACGAAAATTTCTATGGGAATAAAGGAATGATAGAAAATGTTAGAATCTAATTAGATAGGGGACTGTCGCAGGATTGGAATTAGAAATCCGAGGAATGCTAGTTTATCCTTACTTGAAAAGTTAATCTTTGAAATATTAAATAGCACAAACTCTCCATGGGCTAACCTTCGGACTGCTGGAAACTCCTCCCACCTTCTCTTGCCATAATACGTCTAAACAAATTGGGAATCGCCTGTATACCTTTGTTGTGGACGATCCTTGGATCTTGAGTTACCCATTTAATCTTATGCCTACTTTTGGTAACATCAATGCAATGCCTCCTCTCTCGATAAGGCTCTATGGATATGTGCCATTTATTTGCCTATTTGAGTCGATGATGGGAGGAGGACATGGGGGTATCAGACACCCATGGACTGACATAAAAAACTTGATATCCAGAATTATCATATTCAATCCATTAGTTAATGTTTCATGCTCTCTTTGTGGACTTGAACTTGATCAGTTGAAAAGTTCCAACAGTCACTCAAATTTCCAATTTCAGTACATGCATGCGCTCCTGACTTGACGTTGACGGTACGTACCAATCCAAATTAATGATGATCCTTTCTCATTTGCTCGATCTTTACTTCATGCAGGGCAGGGGAGGGTCGTCTCAGCTGCATGCGGGATCGATGTGGGTTAATTAATTAGGAACATTGTTTGGGCACAATCGATCCGACTCCCAAAGCCTCATTAACATCATCCATCCTTCAGAGGGTTTCCCTCCGCTGAATGATCAATGACTTCCGGACGCGTCTAGGCCTTTTCCTAGACGTTAAGATTACTCGTTACTTTTTAGAGAATGTAACTGCTTGGCATTTATTTTTATTATTTTTTGAAAAAAAGTCCTGCATGCTTTCCTCAAAACATTTGGAGGACTTTCAAATATTATTATTATTATTATTATAGAGGAAAATTAAGGTGAAATCAAAGAACCCTGAAATCTTTTAATCATGACCGTTAGAATGTTCATATCTTGCCTCGACCGTTGATATCGTTGGATTTAGATGCAATTTGAACAAAAAAAAACCCACTGAGTTGAACCCGACCTAGCAATTTCCCTTGGTCGATCTACGATCTCATGGCTTAGAAATCTATGTCGGGCATCACTCGCTAGGCATCGGGCATCCGGCTTCAAGCGTCAAGTCGCCAGTCGTCAATCGCCGGGCTTCGAGCATCGAGCGCCGGTCGTCGGGCTTCGGGCGTAGGTCACCGAGCTTCAGGCATCAGTCGTCGGGCATTGGGCATCAAGCGTTGGGCATCGAGCATCCAACATCAATTTGTGGGCGTCAGCATCTTGAGTGGTCGATGCCACCGGGTGTCGGTCGAATCAAGCAGGCAAAGTTGTTGGCGAACTCGAGCGAGCATCGATAGGGAGATCGTCACCTCTCCTTTCACCTTTCGAGAGGGGAGATGGGGTCGTTCGCAGTGCAGATCGAGCGTCGATCTTCGTGGATTGGGCATCTTGGGCAGGCGATGTCGAGAAGGAGATCGTCACCTCTCCTTTCACTTGGCGAGAGAGGGGGAGATGGGGTAGCAACACAGAGCAGGAGACGAAGAATAGAGGAATGGGGCAAATCTCCTTTAGCTTATTCCTTACCATCGGTGCACCGACGGTGGCTGCCACGACATTCGCGATATTGTTGTCGCTCTTTTCATCATTGCTAATCATGGCAAGCACCAACTGCCTGGCGCCGATCGCGTCGAATCGCCAACGTTCGCTGACTATTACCATTGATGGTGACAACTGCTACATTTGGAAGGACGGATCAAAGGATGAGAGATCTACTGGGGTATGCTTCGAACCTTTTTTTTGCATTTGAACCGGTTCATATAAGATTTTGCATCTGCGCGATCCTGACCATTGAATCAAATGTGCCTTGAGTTATAACGACTAGGATTAAAAAATTTCAGGATGAGATCAATTTTTTTGAGGACAAATAGGGTGATTGATCTCACCCTCAAATCAAAGAATTTGAACCATTACAATGTCCAAATATACAATTCAACGCTCAAGATTGCATGGAACTGAACCGAACGACCATTTCAGGAAAAAAATGAACCGATTAGTTCAATGGAAAAAAGAGTCGGGAGCTCGAAGTGCGAGAGGCAGTGCTGCCGGCCATGAACTTCTTGCATAGGTCTTCTCCACTTTGCGGTCAAGAGTTGGCACGTCGATGGGCATCAACGAGGTCAAGGTCGCCAGGGTGAACCGAGGCATCAATGAGGTCGAGGTCGTCAGCATCAGGCGAGGCATCAATGAGGTCGAAGTCGCCGGCTTCGGGCGAGGTCGAGGTCGTGGCATCGGGTGGTGAGGTTAAGGCATCAGCGTTGAGCGGGCAAGGTCGTCGGCGTCGGGCGAGGTCGAGGTTGCGGGACGATCTCAAGCGTGCATTGGGTGAGGCGTCAACCATGTCAAAATCGCTGACGTCGTGGTTGAGTCCACGACATTGAGCTAGGTCGAGTCACCGATGTCAAGCGGGCGAGGCCGGAGTCATCAACGTCAAGCGAGTGAGGTCGTCGGTGTCGTGCGGATAATCTTAAGCAGGCATCGGGTGAGATCGCCTAGCGTCAAGCTTGCGATCACTAGGACTGGAGTAGGCGAGGTCGCCGAGCGAGGGTGACTACGTTGGCTGCTTCATCGGAGAGGGTGATGTTGGAGTTGGTGAATACTTCAGGGCCCTTTGTTTCTCACACCGAGTTCGTCCACGTGAGCTTAGGGGAATCTGAGTATTACCCAATTGCCTTTGCCGCTGGCGTGCGAACAAAGGGGGGGGGGGGGGGGGGGGGGGTTCGGGGGGCACCGCCCCCCGACGGCCCGTGTGGTTCGGATTAGGTTTTTCTCTATTTTGTTCGGGTTTTGAACCCGTTTAGGAGAGGCTTATTTATAGTTTATTTTTAGATGTAATCTGTGTGGCGACTGTAAACCTAAATGATATAGTGAAACCTCTTTACAGGACATAGCCCTAATCATAAGAGTGAACCTGAGTAAATTCGTGTGTCTCCTCTATTTTTCTGCAATCTCTTTGCGATCTTCTCTTCCTGTTCTCGTATTTTCCCATCAATTGGTATCAGAGCACAGGTTGTTCGAGGAGTTAGGTTTATTCGAGATGTCAGGAGGATCGCGAATTGAGATAGAAAAATTTGATGGAACGTGGTTTGATCTTTGGAAGAGGAAGATGGAGGAACTCCTCTGTGATCGAGATCTTTGGACAGCAATCGAGATCTTTGGACAGCAATCGAGAAGGACAAGTCAGACATGGAAGCGGTGAAGGTTGCGGATGGGGCTTCTTCTAGTCAGGCAGATCCAAAGGCAATCAAAGAGTGGGATCGGATTGATAGAAAGGCGAAGGGTTTAATTCGGCTTTGTCTCGCAGATTCAATTCTTACGAATGTGATGAGCGACCCTACAGCCAGAGATCTGTGGAGGAAGTTGGAATCCCTATATCAAAGTAAGTCAAATTACACCAAATGCCCTTCAACTTTAAGGTTTGCTCAGCGATGCCCTCCAACTTCACTTTGTAACACAAATGTCCTTCATCTTTTAACGCATTTCATCCGATGCCCTCTTTACCTGGGATAGCCAGTTTTCCGATTTTTCATCGACGTAGTGTCCACGTGGCCATCTCCTCTCTCCTCCACGCAAATAATCATCAAACATGGCATGCTCCGACATGGCACATAAAATTACACTAATGCCCTCCAACTTTAATATTTGCTCAACGATACCCTCCAACTTCACTTTGTAGCACAAATGCCCTTCATCTTTTAATACATTTCACTTGATGCCCTCTTTACCTAGGACAGTCGATTTTCTGATTTTTTGTCGACATGGTGTCCACGTGGTCATCTCATCTCTTCTCCATGCAAATAGCCGTCTGACGTAGCTTGCTCCGACGTGACACCACATATTAAACCATCTTACTTACCGTAAGTTGACCCACTCACTGTTAAATTATTTTATTAGTTCCCTTTTTGCTGTCGTTCGCATGAAACCTCCTTCACCGTTCGCACTCCATCGCCGTTTGCTCTCCTTCATCGTTCGTCTCCTTCATCGTTCACTTTTCGCATTCGTCGGCGCTATCTTTGTCCAAATTGGTGTAATTTTATGTGCATTTGGTGAGCAAATTTTAAAGTTAGAGTACATTTCACCCGATGACCTCTTTACCTAGGACAGCCGGTTTCTCGATTTTTCGTCGACGTGACATCCACGTGGCCATCTCCTCTCTCCTCTACACAAATAGTCGTCCGACGTGGCATGCTCCGACATGTCACATAAAATTACACCAAATGTCCTCTAATTTTAAAGTTTGCTCACCAAATGTATAAAATTACACCAATTTGGACAAAGACGATGCCGATGAACGCGAAAAGTGAACGATAAAGGAGGCGAACGATGAAGGAGAGTGAACGACGAAAGAGTGCGAACGGCGAAGGAGGTTTCATGCGAACGACGTCAAAGAGGGAAATAAGGAAATAATTTAACAGTGAGTGGGTCAACTTACAGTAAGTAAGATGGTTTAATATGTGGTGCCACGTCGGAGCAAACTACGTCAGACAGCTATTTGCATGGAGAAGAGATGAGATGGCCATGTGGACACCACGTCGATAAAAAATCGAAAAATCGACTGTCCCAGGTAAAGAGGGCATCGGGTGAAATGTATTAAAAGATGAAAGGCATTTGTGTTACAAAGTGAAGTTAGAGGGTATCGCTGAGCAAACTTTAAATTTGGAGGGCATTGGTGTAATTTTATGTTCCACGTCGGAGCATGCCACGTTGGACGACTATTTGTGTGGAGGAGAGAGGAGATGACCATGTGGACGCCACGTTGACGAAAAATTAGAAAACCGGCTATCCCAGGTAAAGAGGGCATCGGGTGAAACACGTTAAAAGATGAAGGGCATTTGTGTTACAAAGTGAAGTTAGAAGGTATCGCTGAGCAAACCTTAAAGTTGGAGGACATTTGGTGTAATTTACCCCTGTTTAATAAGTTATTTCTCATGAAGAAACTGTACAATCTTCGGATGCATGAGGGTGACTCGTTCTCTACACATTTTTATAACTTTAACATGGTGATCAGTTAACTTGTATCAATCGGTGTTAAGTTTCAAGATGATGATAAGGCAATAACATTGCTCTGTTCGCTGTCGAATTCATGGGACAATCTGATTGTCGTGATTGGTGGCGGGGATAAAGAACTTTCGTATGAAAGTATATGTGCTGCCTTGTTATCAGAGAAAACATGAAGAAAGAGATCGGCAAGTTCTAGTAAAGAGGCGCTGGCGGCTAGAGGGAAGCAACTAGAAAGAACTCAGAATCAGAGAGGATCCATATCCAAATCTCGTGGGCGTTCGAAAAGTAGAGATAAGAATGTGCAATGCTGGAGATCTCAAGAGTGGAGCCATCTGAAGCGAGATTGCAAAAATAAGTCGATTCACAAGAAAGAAGCTGAGTCATCTTGGGATAAAAAGGAGGCTGAAATAGGAGATATGTATCTGGCTTCTGCATGTATGGCACAGACAGATAAGGATGTCTGGCTCATCGATATTGGTGCTTCATACCACATGACACCTCATAGACACTGGTTTTGTGAATATGAGGAGTATAATGGTAGGGATGTCATGCTCGGAGATGATACTGCGGTTCAGATTGTTGGGCGTGGCAGGGTGAAGTTAAGGATGAATGATTGCACGATGAAGAATCTACCAGATGTTATGCATATACCACTTATGAGTAGGAGTATGTTATCTGTTGGTACAATGGCTGATTCAGGTGTTATATTCAGTTGCGACAAGGATTCGTGCAAGATGATCAGAGGGTCGATTGTGATTGCACGAGGGGTTCGTTATGGCACATTGTACAATTTGCTCAGAGAGACAATATCTGTGGGCTGCGGATTTATTTCTGAAGAGGCCAAAGAAGATGAAGACAACACATCTATGCTGTGGCATCAGAGATTATGCCATATCAGTGAGAAAAGACTTTCTCCCATAGCATAAAGTCAGATGGTAGAAGGAGTTCAAAATTGTTCTGTGGGCTTCGGGTTCTGTGAACATTGACTCCATGAAAAATAGAACCGAGTCAGTTTTCAACACAAAGGTACAAGAGCAACGAAGATTCTCGAACTGATCCATAGTGATGTCTTTGGACCAACTCCGACTCCATCTATTGGAAGGTCCATGTACTATATCTCTTTCATAGATGATTTTTCGAGACACAATTGAATTTATTTTATCAAAAATAAATCAGATGTATTCGATAAGTTTCGAGAATTTAAAGTTTTGGTGGAAAACCAATTGAGCAGCAAGATCAAGGTCCTTTGTACAAATAACGGAAGCGAATTTTATTCAGAGAGGTTTGAGCAGTTCTACATGGACAATGGGCAAGGCAGAAGACGACTCCATATACACCTGAGCAGAATGGAGTAGCCGAAAGATTAAATCGATCACTCATAGAGAATGCTAGATGTATGCTGAGTTGAGCTGGATTGGGGTAAGAATTCTGAGCAGAAACTGTAGCCACAGCAAACTATTTGAAGAATCACTCACCGACCTCATCAGTGAAGGATCGAACGCCTTACGAGGCAATGTTTGGGAAGAAGTCAAATCTGTCTCATGTTCGGGTGTTCGGATGTGACGCGTATGTTCATATACCCAAGTAAAAGCGGAGTAAGCTTGACAGCAAGTCAGAGAAGAACATATTTGTCGGATACAAGAAAGGGGTCAAGGGCTATAAATAGTGGAATCCAAGGACAAGGACTATCGTATACAGTAGGATGTTGTTTTCCGTGAATCACGATCCCAAATTGAGGCTTAGAAAAATGATGAACCCAAGAAAGTTGTAGTGTTTGAAGAAGATTCTAATTCTGAAGCTGCAGAGGTGATTGCACAAGATACTTCAGTTGAGTCTATTCCAGAATCTGATCAAGAGGACTCGGTTAATGAAGTTAAAGATGCTGATTTAGATGAAGACCCAGATGTTGTTACCATACCAATTCTCAGGAGATCGACACGAGAAAGAAGAACACCTCTTAGATATTCTCTTAGTGCTCTGAGTTCGTTTCATGCTTTGAGCATCATCGGAGAAGAACATAGTTCTGTAAAAGATATAAGGTCTATGGATGATGCAAATCAGTGGGAGCTTGCTATGATAGATGAGATGCAGTCACTGGATAAGGATAAAACATGGAGTTTGTATAGATTGCCTAAGGATAGAAAGTCAATTGGTTTCAAATGGGTGTTCAAACAAAAGTTGAAACTGGATGGTTCTGTAGAGAAGTACAAGGCAAGACCGGTAGCAAAAGGGTACTCTCAGATTGAGAGAGTCGACTATGAAGAGATTTTTTTTCCCGTAGCGAAAATGATTTCAATCAGATTTGTTCTATCTCTGGCAGCAGCATATAATCTTGAGATAGAGCAGATGTATGTGAAGACGGCATTCCTTCATGAGGACTTGGAGGAAGAGATATATATGAGGCAACCAGAAGGCTTTGAAATTCAAGGTAAAAAGAATCTGGTGTGCAAATTGAAAAAGTCTTTGTATGGATTGAAGCAGTCGTCAATGATGTGGTACCAGAAGTTTGATACGTACATGCTCAAACTCAAGTTTGTACGTTCAGATTCATATCACTGTGTTTACGTGAAGAGAGTTGGCGATCAATTTGTCATTCTTATACTGTATGTGGATGACATGTTACTGATTGAAAACATAATGAAGATGGTGAATTCAGTGAAGGATTTGTTGGCCAAGAAGTTTGAGATGAAAGACTTGGGGCCGACGAATTTTATTTTGGGTATGCAGATTAGAATGTATCATCAGAAGCGGAAGTTGTGGTTAGGACAAGAGAAGTACATAAAAGAAGTGTTGAAGAAATTTAACATGTCGGACTTCAAGCCAGTGGGTATTCCTATGTCTCTAGGAACCAAATTTTCTGCAGAGCAATGCCCAAAGACGAATGAAGAAGTCGAAGAGATGGACCGTGTGCCATATGCAAGTGTAGTGGGCAGCTTGATGTATGTCATGGTGTGCATGCGTCCAGATATAGTCCAAGCAGTGGGAGTCTCGGTATATGTCTAACCAAAGCAGGGAACACTAGAATGCTATCAAGAGAGTTTTTAGGTACTTTCGTGGTACTTCAAATTTTTCATTGTGTTTTGAAGTACAGGGAAAGGAAAGAGGCTTGATATTATAGACCATGTAGATGCTGATTGGGGTGGAGACATTGATAGTAGACGATCCACTAGCGGATATGTTTTTACATTATTTGGAATTGCATTAAATTGGATGAGCAAGAGACAAAGCGTGGTAACACTTTCTTAAGCAGAATATATGGCTCTTACTCATGCTGCAAAAGAGGTCATATGGCTACGGCGATTGTGCTTGGAGCTCGGATTTGAGCAAAGTGCCATGAATGTGAGATGTGATAATCAATGTGCTATTCAGTTAGCTAAGAATCCTGCATTTCACTCACGCACAAAGCATATTGACATCCAATTTTATTTCATCCGGAAAAAGGTAGAAAAGAAAGAGGTTCAGCTTGAAAAGGTTGATACAACAGAGAATAGTTCTGATTTTCTGATTAAAGCTGTTACATGTGTAAAGTTTGAGTGCTGCTGATGCATGACATTTTATACATATTTATTTCATATCATTCGGTCTATTTTTCATAATTTTATTCTATCATATATAAACTTTTCCTCATTTTTTATTAAAACTTTCAAAGAATTAGTTTGTGCCTAATTTCTTATTTTTATTTCTGCAGCAGACAACACAGTCCGCGTTTGCCAGCAACACAGCTCATGTTTCCTTCAACATGATCCATATTACTCAACAATCACCATATCTTCAAAATCTGAGAGAATGGGCGGAAATCACTCTAACAATATATAAAATATCCCCTGTTATTAATAGCACGATTCGAGTTGTTAATTTCGTAAGATCTCCTCAACCAAATCATTATATTTTGATTCATGCGGCATTGATTCACGTTGATTCTCAGGAGACAGATACCTTTTCAACTATAAAAAGGGGTCCATATCACCTCACTTAATCATCCAAGTCTAGAATTCAAAAACCCATTGCAAAGCAAGAAGAGAGAGAGAGCCTCTGGTTGTCTACTCGGTGGAGATTCTTCCAGAGGAGTTTAGATAATTTTGAAGAGATTATTTCTCCTTTCTTTCTATCTTTTAATCTCTTATTTTTCTCTCTACTATTTCTTTATCTATGTAATAGAGTTCTAATTAGGATCAATTTATGTTGGACTTTATTAGATCGTTGAATAAAATTTACTACTCTGAATATTCTGAATATGTATATTAATTTTAATGCTATCTTATGAGTACTCGATTTTAACTGGTTGATATTATCGAGATTTGTTCTTTTGATCTCTATCAGTTGATTGATCTTTCGATAAGCATTTCATATCTCATTTCTATTTACTCGGTTGAAATTTAGAGATTTGTGGATCATTAACTCACTCGGTTGAGGTGTTTTTGAGATAGGATTGCATCGTTAAAGCATCTTATCAAAAGTTAGTTAGAGATTGATTCGGTTGAACATTCTCTTTCTAATATTGTGATAATATAGTTAGGTCATCTGGTTTGAGACCTTTACTTTTTGGCATCCTTTCCATCAGAAAATTCAGATTTGTTTTAAATCTTTTATTGAAAGTTATTGTTACTCTCATCTTGTCTGAACATTTCTGATTTATTTATTTTGAGACTTTAGGCTGGATCAATTTTAATCTTCTTTGTTTTATTTATTTTGAACCAAATATTATCTCTTTTCCTCATCTGATTAAATTAAGATAAAAGATAAAGATAGATTAGTCCTCGTGGGTTCGACACTCTTCTCACTCTTTATTACTTGATTCGACCTAGTGCTCTTGCTAGTATTTGCGCTATACAAAAATTATCGCATCAGGTGCTCTACTGCTGTCGGATTGAAGAAGAATGTTGCTGGCAAGGCTCTCATCAGTGTGAAGTATTCACCAAGTGGGAGAATGTTGGAGTTGGTGAATACTTCAGGGCCCCTTATTTGTCACACCGAGTTCGCCTACATGAGCTTAAGGGAATTTGAGTATTACCCAATTGTCTGTGTTGCTGGCGTGGGAACAAAAAGGGGGTTCGGGGAGCACCGCTCCCGAAACTAAACTAGTTTTGGGCTTTTGTTTAGCCGATCCGTGTGGTTCGGATTAGGTTTTCTCTATTTTGTTCGGGTTTTGAACTCGTTTAGGAGAGAGTTATTTATAGCTTATTTTCAGATGTAATCTGTGTGGCGACTGTTAACCTAAACGATAGAGTGAAAGCTTTTTTCAGGACATAGCCCTAATAATAAGGGTGAACTTGGGTAAATTCGTGTGTTTCCTTTATTTTTCTGTAATCTCTTTGCGATATTATCTTCCTGTTCTCGTATTTTTCCATCAGGTGAGGGGGGCACATCGGGAAAGCAAGGAATTGGCTGGGGCGTGAGGCAAGAAGATCAGCTGGGATATTTTAATCTACACGATCTTGTTGGAGGATAGGAAGGGTGAACTTGGTTTTTTTTTCATCCGAATCAATTTAGTTGGGATATTTTAATCTACACGATCTTGACCGTTGGTCTAATGCTCCTTGAATTACAACGGACAAGATTCAAGGGTTCTTTGATCTCACCCTAATTTTTCTCACACACATATATATATTATATTATATATATATATATATATATATATATATTTGCACCGTAAGTTAAATACTAAGTTTTACTTAGCTCATTATTTATTGCAACGTGCAATGTGTGCAACAAAATAATTAAAATGTAGGCAAACTTGTTTCAATTACTCGTTGGAAAAACATTAATATGACGCCCATAACCTTTTGGCTGCGTGGTTTTTAAATTAGTTAATGGATGTGTTCATTTGGACAAATTACATTTGCGTGGAATCTTAATCTGGTTGATTTGAGAGTTTGAACGGATCTTGCTCAAAGAAATTGTTTTATCTTTTTCCTTCTTTTTCCTTGATTGCCACAGTATTTGGAGCATCATTTTGACTAATATGAATGATGCTGCTCCATAAATTTATACTTCTAAGAACTCTTATTGAATTTCTTCTTGTTTTTTTGTCTATAAGGACTCGTCTATAAAACTTTGCTTGAATGACAGGGTGATTACATTTAACCCCGAATATTTTTTCTTTCTTTGACTCATGGGAGACATCAGGAGATAAAATTACAAAAAAAAAAAGAAAAACAAATTCTTTTTGAGCTAATTAATGTTTATCTAGAAGGAATCCAAGAAAATCTCCAGAATCTGTGCGGGCGCACTAAGACACTAATATTGACCAAGGAACATCCAATCTATCTATTCATCATTGGTTTAGACAGAACAAAAAAAAAGAAGGAAAATCAAGATTTTCTTCTCTTGGAAAATTCTGGGATCTTTTGAATTAATGTCCTCTTTATTCAGAAACCTTCCAAGTCCTGAAGGATTTAACCTTTCACATTCTTAAAATTCAATCTTGTGACCTTTTCTTTTTTCAAATTCATCATGCAACAAACCAATCAATTTTCTATCAAAAGCATGAATATTGACTTACTTTTATGTTGATCTTGGTATGTGAATGACATCTAGGTCTGATTAATTCAATTCAAGTAGATGAAGATCATATTCATAACTTTTGGATGAATATTGACTTATTTTGTGTTATGCTTAGCATGCAAAAGACTAGTAGCCCAAAAATTTAATATGATGAACCTTTTTACTTTTTGGGAGGATTCAAATGGAAATATATTGGATGCAGCTCTGCATGATGATGTCATTGCAATCTGCAGGAGATCTATATATCAGTGAAGTGTAAGACACAGCCAGGCCACACCACCTACATGATCTGTAATATACGGATAATGTTGGATGCATGCAGATATCGATATAGAGTCCCAATAGAGACACCCGGAATTTAGGGTTCATGGCTCTTCATGCAATCAAAGGGAGCACTCGGGATGCGGACAGCACGCAAAGGTGGTGATGGTGGAAGAAGTGTCCCTGCATGCAATCATTGTACCAATAGGAATGAGGACTGTGGAGTGCAGACTCGCTTCCTTTTGAACACTATCTTGTCTGCCATTAAGATTTAGGATTAAATTACAGAACAGATCATACATAGATCATACATAGATCATACATAGAATGCTCCAATGTTTACTAATAGTATATATGAAATGACGTACTAATTCACAATTTATCAATAAATTTTTATTTGGTTTCCAGGTTTGCTTGTCAGATTGCTGTTCCGAATTCCAGGAGTTCTATTGTTTACAATTTTTTTTTTGCAGCAGTCGAGTTCTATTATTACATTTTACCTGTGATGGCATAAATTCAGTAGTACCACTTCATTGGAAAGTAGGATCTGAATTGATTATTCTCAACAGAAATGTACCAGTTGTTGCATTCATTCAGAACAAGAAATACTCGCCGCGAGGCACTGAATCTGATCAGAATAGTATCATGGGATTCAATCATTCAAACGTAGTTAGTGTCTCAGAATTGTCAATCGTCTAGTTGGCCATGATGTACGTTGGGCAAAATGTCTAGAAGCAACGTCACTTTGAGAAGAAACAGAGGTGGTGAATTAATTAAAGATGACATCGACTGAACAATTTTCTGAAAGCTCAATTGCTCGGACGTAGCTTTGAAGGAGGGCTCTGAATTAAACTAATAACAAGATTTCCTATTGGTCTGTTACAGATATGCCGGACACCAAAGTCTTGAGTTTTTTACTTCTTCAGAGGCATTTTACTGATTGTATTTCTATAAGGATGGAGTGCTGAGTGATGCTTTGAATCGGAAAGGAAACCTGATTGGATACTGCAACAGTGATTATGGTACAGAGCAGATAATTTAATGCTAATGTGACTTCCCATAGACATCCAAACGGCACAGAATACCTACGTGTGATGACTACTTTGGTACCTTTGAATCCTCAAAACGACAGGGAAAAAAAAAATCACAAGTAGAATCTCCTACGCACTCTTCCTATGACCAAATAAATGAAAGCAAAGAACAAGTCATAATGAATGAACAAGCTACATAGAAAATCAACTCATAAAGAAATGTGCAGCATGGAGTTCAGATTTCTTTTATGTCTCATTAGATTTGCTGTGCTGATAGGGGTGGGGAATTTTCTAAACTTGTGCAGAGGTCTACGTGCCTCTTAGCTGTATTTGAACTCGTGAACCAGGAAAAATGATATATAACAAAGAACCAAACTTAATTTAGTAGCCTTTCTGATGCTACTTTTCTCAAATGAAATTACTCCTCTGTAATGAAGCCAAAATCCAAATCTTGACATTCTAATTACTCTTTTCTTGTAGGTATAGCTGCAGGCCTTAATTAACATATATGACATTTACCTCCAAAGTAAAACTTCCACTTTAATATATTATCTGCTTTAACCACAGGGAGATTAAAATATCCATGCGGATGTCTCAAGGTTGGAACCATAAGTTAATTCAATCTACCTCAACTTTGACAATTAAGTGATCCGCACTTAGTTTATCCTGTTTAGTTGCTGCATGATAGGAATTCTATTGTTGAACATACTGATGTATGCACAAAGTTCTGTGCTTGGTCTTGATCCAAAACAAAAAGTAGTGTGATTGGAATATGACTGCCAACATCAGCTTTGCAGTAAGAGATTTTTGCAACTGAGTACTCTCTAAAACAGTGTGTATTGTTTAATTCTTTTACGTGAGCCATAAAACTTGCACCAGGTGATGGATTGATCCACTGAAATTTTCTCAAATTATATTGTTTTTTTTTCTATCTATTTAGCTGTGGATTAATGGTGTGTGTGAATTTTTGGCATCGCTTGTCCCTCTCATGGTTCTTGTGACCAACATGAATGCAAATAGATAGATGTCAGTGAAAGAAGTCCCTATCATGTAGTGTCTAAACTTTAAACAAGAAGCTTTGACTGGCCAACATATTCTGCAGACAAATGTGCACATAGGGACACTTAGATGACAGCTTACATATTAACTGGGGTTGGAGTCAAATGGTAAGTGGCTCCTACTCATTTAAATAAGGTTTCGAATTTAATTTTTTACGAATGCAAAAAAATAAATTATTATAAGTATCATCTGCCACTCTTAAGTACACGATTCAGGACGATGTCATCAGATTAGTTGGACTCGCGTCATGCGAGTTGAACCGTCGGCATCGCTTCCCAAATACAGAGCACTGACTATAAAAAAAAAGATGACAGCTTAAATAAAATCCCAATTTCTCACCCTCATGCTGATCCATTGATTCCCAAATTCCTGCACCTCAACTCCCTTTCATCCCTCCCTTTTTGGTATATTTCTTAGCATCCTTACTCTCTGCACACGATGATGTTAGGAATGTGGATTCACAAGAGGGTTATCAGAGATGTCATTCAGAGCACCTGTGCTTCTCTGCCAACTATTCTTTTCCTGATCTTTCTTTCCATGTAACTCTGAAACCCTGACTCTGAAAATGAAATAAAAGAAAAACTTCTACTTTGCCTCTAATTGCTAGTGCCATTACAACAGCCTAAGTTGTCTTGTGTTTTCTGGCCCTATCAAACCCGGCCTTTCCCCTTTATCTGACTGGTGACCAGCCAAAAAAGGGCGTACTTTACTTGGCTTGATTTGACAGGTATAAATTGGAGAGGCTGTTCAGCTACATTTCATGTTCTCAATTTGTTTCTACTGCTTCTTTGTTTTTTTTCCCTCTGACACTGTTCGATCAGTTTAATACTAAATCACTGGCCGTGGGAGAAAAAGTGAAGTTTGGCGATGGCGTCTACGGCCATCCAGACCTTGTGCTGCTCCTGGACCAGAAGCCATCAACTCCTTCCCCCAGCTCTAGTACTGATTTGAAGTGTCATGACGACTTTGGATTTGGTAACGGAGAGCAAGCATCCATGCACTCATGGCTACTGGTACAATCTCTACCATCATCACAAACACACACACACACACATGAGTGAGTGCCACAGGACACATCCAACTTTTATAGATTTCAGCGTCTAGCAATCAGCTTCTTGAGCTTGGTGTTCCAGAACTCCATCACAACAGTTTGCTTGAGGCCTTCAAGACCTCCAGTTCATATCTCTGAGCCCCTTCGAGACCCTTGTTATGATCATGGACATGAAGTAGCACAGTTGCAACCTGCAAAATGAGCATCCCGCATTTGTTCAAATGTCCGATTAGCCTTGACATCTTCACCGACCCAGTCACACTGTGCACTGGACAGACCTACGACCGCGCCAGTATCGAGAGGTGGCTCGCCGGCGGCAATCTCACGTGCCCGGTCACAATGCAGCGGCTCCACGACACGTCCCTGGTTCCCAACCACACTCTGAGGCACCTCATCGACCAGTGGCTCATGGCGGGTACCGACCCGAGCGCGCGGCAAAGTCCGGCGGCCTCCACGATCAAAGACGCCGAGTCCTCGCTGGCCAAGCTCAAGCTCAGCTTGCAGTCGTCAAACACGACGGCAGCCTTGAAGCTGGAGGCGCTGAAGAAGGTCAGGACCTTATCAGTCGAGTCCGACACCAGACAGGCCTGCTTGGTTCAATTAGGCTTCTTCCAGGTACTGCTGCAGCTACTGTTCCAACCTCCGAGCGAGCACGAATGGGAGCTCTTGGAGGTAGCTCTCGACTGTGTTCTGAGCTTGTCATCTTCTAGCCATGTAGGGGATCTAAATATCCTCAAGGAGGAGGCCAAGTTGCTCTCTCTGGAGCTCCTGCTGGAACGGGGCACTGCAAAGATCAAGTCCAGCTTGTGCTATCTATTGGATGCGATAGCAACATCTTTAGCAACGCAGGAGCTGTGCCAAAAGATTGGACAGCTGCCATGGGTGTGGCAACCGCTGGTAGCTCTCCTGCAGAACAAGCATGATGCTAAAGCATCGGAAGCAGGTGCCCGAGCAATTTCCGGTATGTGTTCTTCAGAACACAACCGTGCCAATGCCATCAGAAACGGCGCAGTTGATGGCATAATGGCATACTTGTCCAATTCCACGCGAAGCAATTGTTCGCGGGCATTGGCCACACTGGAGCTTCTGCTGGGACTTGAGGAAGGCAAGAAGGCACTAGCCGACAACCGGCACGCGATCCAAGTCCTCGTGAAGATGGTGTTCAGGGTGTCGTCCGATCAAGATGGGAGCGAGCACGCGGTCGGGTCACTTCTGATCGCCTGCGGCGACTCGCCGCAGGTGATGACGGAGGCTGTGAATGCGGGAGCGTTGACGCAGCTACTGCTGCTGCTCCAGAGCCAGTGCAGCTCCAAAGCCAAGGCCAACGCGAGAGCTCTGCTCAAGCTGTTGCGATCCACCTGGGCAGATAAGTGCAGTCTCCAGAATGGCAAGTGAATTGGATTTTGTTACCAAGAACTTTTGATTTGTACAGGCTTTTCATTAATACTACTGAAAATTGGTGCCTGGATTTGTTGCACTTTGGAAGGGTGCAGATTCTAATAGTAGTTTACTAAATTCATGCTTCGTCTTGAGCAGGAGCTTAAACAATTTCCAATCCCGTTGGATGCTGCTTAAAAAAAGAAAACAGATCTAATGAAGTACAACATCAAAGAGTTTTGTTTATAGCTTGTCATCAACATTGAAAATTTAACAAATACACATAAGCAGTTCCATGCATTCAAATTTCAGATGTTTGCGCCGTGACAATTATATTAAGATTCGACCAACAAAACCGTCAGAGCTTAATAAAATCTAAGTAGCTAGCCATAATAGATTACTTCTTCATATCAGATCTTACGTGCACTTAGCAATGACAAAACGCCAAAGATGCATGAACGAGATGTTTACAGGGCCCTATAAACATCATGATCGTATGACCTAATCTTTCTAGTATGCTGAACATTTTCTGGAGGGGCCAAAAAAAAAAAGAATCTTTCCGTAATGACGTATATTGACCATGATAGAATTATATTAGTAAGATTTAGGATAACGCTTGCGAGGACTATGACCAATCGAAGGCACGACAAAATCCTGCAAGTCCCTTTCTTACCGGTTAAATGCCCATCGTCCTAATACAATGAACAAAAATGAAACAAAATTAAAAAAAGATCATTTTTACGCCCTTATTCGTTTGCAAGTCCCTTTCTGGTGGGCACAGTCAAATTATTCATTCAACAATTCAAACCTTATATATGTTCTTGTCAATCCTCAGATGGTGATCCATGGGCCCGTTGATGGAAGCCTCACCTGTGGTTGCTCTGCGCTTTTCAAACTATCATGTGCTGATAAATCCACTCTTCCAACTCAATAATCCAGTGAAGCTGATGAATCCCTCAAGGTAATTAAGAATTGTGAACCACAGTGACAGCCTTCACGTTTGCTTGTACCTTACTGAAAGGGTCGAATAGTAGGGGGTTCACCACTCCAGTTAACAGAGGTTTTTTGACTTGCCCAATTAAACTACTTTAAGATGATGGCAGGCATGGCAGCAGACAGTAGCTAATACTATACTTGCCTTCTATGCAAGGTCAGGACCATCCACACTGTTTGCAATCCCTGTTTACCTTATCATGAAAAATAAACCAGGTCCCTGGTATGTAGAATGTAGACCTAGCCATGTGTTGGGTGCATTATTCAACTGATCCAAGCTGTCTTACTGAGTGACCTACAGTCAACTGGTGAGCCACAATTTTTGCCAAAATTTTCTGTTGAGCCACAATTATGTTATCTTGATTATGCATACTTAATTTCATTTAAAACAGATATCTAGCGATCAGGTTTCAATTAAAACATAATGATCCGTTACAGATTTGAGGAACTACATTGACAACAATGATGGGGTTCATTCAAATGGTTGATCATCACAGGATTTGTGTGACAGAGTACTTATTACTAAATACTAACAACAGTTCCCTCCATTTATGTAAAGTGAAAAGTATAAGATTCAAAGAAAAATAACAAGCAAACAAGTTACAGACTGCACTAGTCCCAGTTGATGCCACTTGCGAGGTTCCAAGTGTTCGAGAACAGAAAGATAAGATCGCAAAGAAATTACAAAAAAATAGAAGAGGCATACGAATTACCCAGGTTTACCCTTGAGATTAGGGCTATATCCTGCAAAAAAGTTCCACTATATCGTTTAGGTTTTCAACCGCCACCTCAGATTATATCTAAAAATAAGCTATAAATAAGCCTCTCCTAAACGGGTTCAAAAAATCGAATAAAACAGAGAAAAACTTAATCCGAACCACACGAGTCGGACCGCTGTCGGGGGGGGGAGGGGGCGGTGCCCCCCGAACCCTCCCTTTTGTTCGCACGCCAGCAATACAGGCAATTAAGTAATACTCAGATTTTCCTAAACACTACAAGAAAATCGCGATTTTCCGACGGATAATTTCCGACGGTTCTAAATCCGTCGCAATTTGCGACGGATTTTTCGACGGTTCCGTTTTCGACGGATTTTTTGACAGTTATGACCGTCGGAAATAATTTATATTATTATTTAATTTTTCGACGATTAGGAACGTCGATATTTTCGACGGATATCCATCCGTCGCAATTTCCGACGACTTTTCCGACGGTTACGACCGTCGGAAATAAAAAAAATAAATTATATATTTTTAATATTATTATTAAATTTTTTCGACGGATTTTCCGACGGTCACGATCGTCGGAAATAAAAAAATTAATTATATAATTTATTATATTATTATTTAATTTTTCGACGATTAGGAACGTCGATATTTGCGACGGATATCCATCCGTCGCAATTTCCGACGACTTTTCCGACGGTTACGACCGTCGGAAATAAAAAAATTAAATTATATATTTTTAATATTATTATTAAATTTTTTCGACGGATTTTCCGACGGTCACGACCGTCGGAAATAAAAAAATTAATTATATAATTTATTATATTATTATTTAATTTTTCGACGATTAGGAACGTCGATATTTCCGACGGATATCCATCCATCGCAAAATCCGCCGCAATTTTCGAAGGTCGTAACCGTCGGTAAATGTATAATAATATCATATATAAGAGTATTTTATTAATATAACTAGCGACGGTCCAAACCGTCGCAGTTACCGACGGTTTTGACCGTCGGTAAAGATTACCGACGGTTCAAACCGTCGATAAAATAAAAATAAAAAATTATATATAACTAAATAAAATAAAAATATTTAATATTTACGTTTTTGACGGCCGAAATCGTCGGTAATTAAAATTTCATTATCCCGCTTTTTTCCCTTTTCCCGCTTTCTTTCTACTTTTTTCCTTTATATATTTTCCCTCATCCGTCTTCTCTCTCCCTCCTCCCTCCACTCCTCTCTCTCTCCCTCCTCTCCTCTCTCTATCCCGGCCGCGAGCACCGGATCGGCCTCTCCCGCGCACCGGACGCCGGCGACCCTCTCCCGCACCGGCGACCCTCTCCCTCGCCGGCATCTCTCTCTCTCTGCTGTCATCCGGCCGTGGCCGTTCGGATCCGGCCCCCACCGGCCGATCGGCCGCCAGGCGGCCGGATCCGGTCTCCAGCGGCTGAGGCGGCCGGATCGGCCGCCAGGCGGGCCGGATCGGCCGCCAGGCGGGCCGGATCGGCCGCCAGGCGGGCCGGATCGGCCGCCAGGCGGGCCGGTTCCGGCCTCCAGCGTAAAAATTATTTGCGACGGTTGCGACGCCCGTCCAAAGTTTCGACAGTTGCGACCGTCGAAAAGTTACGACGGTTCGAACCGTCGGCCTTTTCCGGCGGTTGCAACTGTCGGAAATTTCGACGGCTCGGACCGCCGGCCTTTTCCGACGGTTGCAACCGTCGGAAATATCGACGGTTCGGACCGCCGGCCTTTTCCGACAGTTGCAACCGTCAGAAATATCGACGGTTCGAACCGCCGGGGACTTTTCCGGCGGTTGCAACCGTCGGAAAATTTCGACGGGTCGAACCGCCGGGGACTGTTCCGACGGCCAGAACCGTCGATATTTTCGACGAATTTTTTCAACCGTCGCAAATCCGTTTGCGACGAGCATTTTTTCAACGGATCGATTCCGACTGAAAAACCATCGATAATTGCGTTACCGACGGTTTTCAGGCTGATTACCGATGGTTCGGACCGTCGGTAATCCGCGTTTTTCTAGTAGTGAAACTCACCTGGGCGAATCCGGTGTGAAAAACAAGGGGCCCTGAAGTATTTACCAACTCTAACATTCTTCCACTTGGTGGATACTTCACACCAATGAGAGTCTTGCCAGCAACATACTTCTTCAATCCGACAGCACTAGAGCACCACTCGAACTTTGCACCTGTAACTGCTTTTGTATCAACCTTTTCAAGCTGAACCTCTTTCTTTTCCACCTTTCCCCGAATGAAATGGTATTGGATGTCAATATGCTTTGTGCGTGAGTGAAATGCAGGATTCTTAGCTAACTGAATAGCACCTTGATTATCACATCTCACCTCCATGGCACCTTGCTCAAATTCGAGCTCCAAGCACAACCGTCGTAGCCATATGGCCTCTTTTGCAGCATGAGTAAGAGTCATATATTCAGCTTCTGTAGAAAAAAGTGCTACCACATTTTGTCTCTTGCTAATCCAACTTAGTGTAGCTCCAAATAATGTAAAAACATATTCGCTAGTGGACCGTATACTATCAATGTCTCCACCCCAATCAACATCTACATGGCCTACAATATCAAGCCTCTTTCCTTTCCTATACCTTCAAAACACAATGAAAAATCTGAAGTTCCACGAAGGTACCTGAAAACTCTCTTGATAGCATTCTAGTGTTCCTTGCCTGGGTTAGACATATACCGACTCAAGACTCTTACTGCTTGGACTATATCTGGATGCGTGCACACCATGGCATGCATCAAGCTGCCCACTGCACTTGCATATGGCACACGGTCCATCTCTTCGGCTTCTTCATCCGTCTTTGGGCATTGCTCTATAGAAAGTTTGGTTCCTATAGACATAGGAGTACCCACTGGCTTGCAGTCCGACATGTTAAATTTCTTCAACACTTCTTTTATGTACTTCTCCTGTCCTAGCCACAACTTTCGCTTCTGACGATCCCTTCTAATTTGCATATCCAAAATAAAATTCGCCGGCCCCAAGTCTTACATCTCAAACTTCTTGGCCAATAAACCCTTCACTGAATTCACCATCTTCATGCTGTTTCCAATCAGTAACATATCATCCACATACAGTGTGAGAATGACAAATTGATCGTCAACTTTCTTCACGTAAACACAGTAATATGAATCTGAACGTACAAGCTTGAGTTCGAGCGTGTACGTATTAAACTTCTGGTACCACATCCTTGGCGACTGCTTCAATCCATACAAAGACTTCTTCAATTTGCACACCAGATTCTCTTTACCTTAAACTTCAAAGCCTTCTGGTTGCCTCATATATATCTCTTCCTCCAAGTCCTCATAAAGGAATGCTGTCTTCACATCCATCTGCTCTACCTCAAGATTATATGCTGCTGTCAGAGATAAAACAAATCTGATTGAAGTCATTTTCGCCACGGAAGAAAAAATCTCATCATAGTCGACTCCCTCAATCTGAGAGTATCCTTTTGCTACCAGTCTCGCCTTGTACTTCACCACAGAACCATTCGGTTTTAGCTTTCGCTTGAACACCCATTTGCAACCAATTGCCTTTCTATCCTTAGGCAATCTACACAAACTCCGTATTTCATTCTTATCCAGTGACTACATCTCATGTTCCATAGCAAGCTCCCACTGATTTGCATCATCCATAGACCTTGCATCTTTTACAGAACTATGTTCTTCTCCGATGATGCTCAAAGCATGAAACGAATTCAGAGCACTAAGAGAGTATCTAATGGGTGCTCTTCTTTCTCGTGTCGATCTCCTAAGAACTGGTATGGTATCAACATCTGGGTCTTCATCTGAATTTGCATCTTCAACTTCATTAACCAAGTCCTCTTGATCAGATTCTAGAGCAGACTCAACTGAAATATCTTGAGCAACCACTTCTGCAACTTCAGAATCAGAATCTTCTTCCGAATCAGAATATTCTTCAAGCACTGCAACTTTCTTGGGTTCATCATTTTTCTAAGCCTCAACTCGGGATTGTGATTCATGGAAGACAACATCCCTACTGTATACAATAGTCCTTGTCCTTGGATTCCACAGTTTTTAGCTCTTGACCCCTTCCTTGTATCCGACAAATATGTTCTTCTCAGACTTACTGTCAAGTTTACCCCGTTTTTCCTTGAGTATATGAACATACGCATCACATCCGAACACCCGAACAGAGATAAATTCGGCTTCTTCCCAAACATTGCCTCATAAGACGTCCGATCCTTCATCGTTGAGGTCGGTGAGTGATTCTTCAAATAGTTTGTTGTGGCTACAGCTTTTGCCCAGAATTCTTGCCCCTATCCAGCCCAACTCAACATACATCTGGCCTTCTCTATGAGTAACCAATTTAACCTTTCGGCTACTCCATTCTACTCAGGTGTATATGGAGTTGTCTTCTGCCTTGTAATACCATTGTCCACGCAGAATTGCTCAAACTTTTCTGAATAAAATTCGCCTCTGTTATCTGTATGAAGGACCTTGATCTTGCTGCTCAATTGATTTTCCACCAAAATTTTAAATTCTCGAAACTTATCAAATACATCTGATTTATTTTTGATAAAATAAATCTAACTGTATCTCGAAAAATCATTTATGAAAGAGACATAGTACCTGGACCCTCCAATAGATGGAGTCGGAGTTGGTCCAAAGACATCACTATGGATCAGCTTGAGAATCTTCGTTTCTCTTGTATCCGTGTGTTGGAAACTGACTCGGTTATGTTTTTCATGTAGGCAATGTTCACAGAACCTGACGCCCACAGAATAATCTGGAACTCCTTCTACCATCTGACTTGATACTATGATAGAGAGTTCTTTTTCACTGATATGGCCTAATCTCTGATGCCACAGCATAGATTTGCTGTCTTCATCTTCTTTGGCCTTTTCAAAAATAAATTCGCAGCTCACAGATATTATTTCTCCGAGCAACTTGTACAATGTGCTATGCATAACGAACTCCTCGTGCATTCACAATAGGCCCTCTGATCATCTTGCAGAATCCTTATCGCAACTGAATATAACACCCGAATCAGCCAATGTACCAACAGACAATAAACTCTTGCTCATAAGTGATATATGCATCACATCTGGTAAAGCCTTCACCGTGCCATCATTCATCATCAACTTCACCCTGCCACGTCCAACAATCTGAATCGCAGTATCATCTCCGAGCATGACATCCCCACCATTATGCTCCTCATATTCATAAAACCAGTGTCTATGAGATGTCATGTGATATGAAGCATCAGTATCAATGAGCTAGACATCCTTATCTCACTGTGCCATACATGTAGAAGCCAGATACATATCCCCTGCTTCAGCCTCCTTTTTGTCCGAGGTTGACTCAACTTGTTTCTTGTGAATCAGTTTGTTTTTGCAATCTCGCTTCAGATGGCCCCACTCTTGACATCTCCAGCATTGCACCTTCTTATCTCTACTCTTCGAATGCCCACAAGATTTGGATTTGAACCCTCTCTAATTTTGAGTCCTTTTTTATTGCACTCCTCTAGTCGCCAGTCCCTCTTTACCAGAACTTGCCGATCCCTTTCTCCGTATTTCCTTTGACAACAAGGCAGCACATACATTTTCATACGAAAGTTCTTTATCCCCGTCACCAATCATGACAATCAGATTGTCCCATGAATCCGACAGCGAACAGAGCAATGTTATTGCCTTATCATCATCTTAAAACTTAACACCGATTGATACAAGTTGACTGATTACCGTGTTAAAGTTATAAAGATGTGTAGAGAATGAGTCACCCTCATGCATCCGAAAATTGTACAGTTTCTTTCTGAGAAATAACTTATTAACCAGTGACTTACTTTGATATAGAGATTCCAACTTTCTCCACAGATCTCTAGCTGTAGGTTCGCTCATCACATTCGTAAGAATTGAATCTGCGAGACAAAGCCGAATTAAACCCTTTGCCTTTCTATCAATCCGATCCCACTCTTCGATCGCCTTTGGATTTGCCTGACTGGAGGAAGCCCCATCCGCGACCTTTGCCGGTTCCATACCTGGCCTCTCCTTTTCGATTGCCGTCCAAAGATCTCAATCATAGAGGAGATCCTCCATCTTCATCTTCTAGAGACCAAACCGTGTTCCATCAAAATTTTCTATCTCAATTCACGATCCTCCTGACATCTCGAATAAACCCTAACTCCTCGAACAACTTATGCTCCGATACCAAGTGATGAGAAAATTCGAGAACAGGAAGAGAAGATCGCAGAGAAATTGCAGAAAAATAGAGGAGGCACACGAATTATCCAAGTTCACCCTTGAGATTAGGGCTACATCCTGCAAAGAGGTTCCACTATATCATTTAGGTTTTCAGCCGCCAGGCCAGATTACATATGAAAATAAGCTATAAATAAGCCTCTCCTAAACGGGTTTAAAAAACCGAACAAAACAGAGAAAAACTTAATCAGAACCACACGAGCGGGACCGCCATCGGGGGGCGGTGCCCCCCGAACCCCCTCTTTTGTTCGCACATCAGCAGTACAGATAATTGGATAATACTCAAATTTTCCTAAGCTCACGTGGACGAACTCAGTGTGAGAAACAAGGGGACTTGAAGTATTCACCAACTCCAACACCAAGTAGATGAATTGATAGGTCAAAGAAGCTCCACTGATCACTGTGGTCCAGTTTGCAAGAAAATGTTTAACGAGTTGTGATCGACAGGATCACAAGCACCTCCCATAATTTAGCCCAATCTACTTCAAACATTTGGACCACAACTACCTCTGGATCCGCATGAACATGCACAATTGATCTTTCATAGTTATGTTCCACACGAGAAACCACGACTTCGGAAGGTGGATGTGGGGACTATTGCTTCCAAAGAAATGAAGTTGATCAACAGACAATGACAGCAAATTAATGCTGATTTCAATTGTGGATACGAGAAGCTTGTGGTTACCGGTCGATAGGCAGTACTGCTATTGTGAAATGGGTAAAAGATCAATTCTTTGAGATAATGGCAGCCATGTTTGCTTATCTATATAATGGAAACATAAGAACTCCGGTGTAACATTAGCAACACAATTTATACATATACAAAGGCAACAAATTTCTTAATGCCATAAATCTGAAGAAAAAAACAGTATCAGGCATGCCAAGAAAAAAAAATCAGGCAACTAATATCACTACCCAAATTCCTGAAAGTTACATCAAAATTGGATCCTCTTAGAGATCCCTAAAATTCTATGCTTGTACAAGTTGGTTGTCTTTTAATGTCGGCAAATTTTGTTCAAGCAAGAGAGATGATAATAAGAAGAGGATCTTTGTTTAATGACTATTTCTATTTCCCGTTGGAGAAAAGCACATCTATTCTCAAGCACTTGCCATACGTTTTTCATTGTAACAAGCTCAACAAAAGAATAAAATTCAAGATCAGGAATATCTGTTCATGAAGATTGATTTTTTTTTATCACACATTAGTCCAGCATCATCTTTAAAAGAGAAAAGCAAAGCTACTTCATCTGTCTCCAAAGATTTTTAGCAAAGCTCTAGCTAGAGTTCATTATCAAAATGTAAAATTTAGATACGCATGACTAGAAAACCCAAAAACAACAATCATGAAACATACATATAAAATGAGTATGGACACCGGATAAAAAATGGATTCCTGCTGATAAGCTAATGGATCGTCATACAACTGTCCTTAATGGAACCAATTTGGAAGAATGATTAGCTGGGATTCTTCAGAAAAATTAAGTTTGAACCACCAAGAGTGACCACAATTAATGACAACGCAAGAATGAATCTAGCTTCAATATATGCCTTGAGATCACATATTTTCGTTGTTCATTGATTGTCATATCGAACAACAACACAGGTAATACTGTCAATACTTGCTTTTGTGTAAGGCCCCTCAACAAGTTTTCTAGAAGACGTCTCAGCATCAGATGATCTTTGCACACGTTTCACTGAATACATGCAAAGATTCAAATGCTTGGTTTAGGAAATGTTGTTCCATCAACCGTCCTATAACACTTGGCAATAGGGTTTTCATTATTAAATAGAGCATTTATCCGTATATGTTTGAACTAACCAAGTAATAGTATTTGCTAAAAGAAATGCTTCTGACTTCAAAATGGAAAAAGTATAAATGCTTCAACTTCAAAAAGGAAAAAGTTCGCTGACATGTAATTATCTCTAGTGGAGTTCAAAAACACATGAAGATGAAATGTAACTAGTAAGAACAACTTGATACTTGTAGCGTAAACAATACATCCTGCCTGCAAATAACGGTAGAAAAATCCATATCATCTAAATCTTGAAGGTGCTTAAGTCAACCAACACCAACTCCTCCCTACAAATAACAGCAGCTAAGAAATAACAAAGTGCAGACAGTAACCCAGAGCAGAATCGAACATGCGTATGTACAGGTACATAAAGCAACATATCCTTAAGGAATCCGTGAGACCATCTATTGCTTGCTTGCAAAAACACCTGCTTTCAGAAGATCCGCAATAGATCCTTTTGTACTACGTACTGTATCAACGGAATAGCATCAGCATATGATACATTCATTACAACAGACGATTTGACCCTAAGATAGGGTGATGGAATGTTGTCGGGAACTGACCAAACTCAGTGGCCAACGTTTAGTTTCTCTTACATATGAAAGATTAATATTATGAGGATCCATAAAAGTGGCTACGGTGAACTGATTTTCCACGAGTAAATCAGCATGTTTATCTGTATATAATGCTGTGGCAAGAGCTACACGAATCTCTGCAGTAAATAAAACTAATTGATAGAAGAGAAAAATGTATCGGCTAAGTTGAAATTCTCATCCTTAACCTAGTATATAATCCAGAGATTCAAGACAAAACACGAACTACCAGAAAGAATAGAAGAAACGTCGCCTCCAAGATTTTACCCCAATTTAAAGGTTAGACGGCGCCATGTTTACATCATTCTTCATAACCTAATTATATTTGACAACACAGCGAAAACATAGTAAAATAGAACAATTAACTTAAAACACAGTGGAAGACTTCGTAAGCATATAAAATCCAAGATAATATGAACTAGCTCATGGCCACATAAGCTGTAACACGAAGACCCAAGTTTCACGTGACTTTAATGACATAAGAGTTCGTGCAAAGTTCATGATTCAAGACCCGTAGGCTTGGGCCATTGGTAACACAGGTGCAAATCATCTTCATGGCTCTCACCGCCAAACCTAAGCATTCTCCATATCGGATCCATGGGATATAGAGAATTTCCTCTGTTAGAGTATATTGAGGCTCATGCATGCCATGAACCTATAATACGATTTCTACGTGTCATGGCATGCATTGTAACATAATAGAACATAAGAAAACATACATGCCAACATATGCACTATATATGACATGTAAATAATCATAATCATATGACATCATTTAACATTATGCTAAGGTATCTCGTGTACTTATCTTATTTAACTTTAACATCTTCATTTCTAACAACATATGCAATGGAACATACAATAGCATCCTTTTGATACATACATCATCATCTTCATCTTTATATTTCAAGTCATTTTATCTTATATTATGACAATATCATCTTTTAATCTTCTATCTTTAATTATATACCTTCTTATATTGTGATTGAGAAGACCATGTTAATTAGTCGGGCTTGACTAGTTAGGTCGAGATCTCTTTGTCCCATTTGAAATCTTTCACCTTCTTGGTGTAGATGTTTTCCAAGGAACTCATCACTTAAGCTAGCATGTCATGACCTAGTTCCACTCAATGAGTACAACAAGACACCTCATCAAAGTCATCTTTTGATTGCATTCATCAATACATACAATAATTCAATACGTATGATATGACATATTTTAATCCTATTTAAGATTGTCCAAGCATGCATCATAATTTCTAACTGAAAATAATCAGCACAACATAGGCATGATATGCACTAGTCACTGTCGTGCCATGCTGAATCACAGTTGTGTCAATGTTTGGGATCACTCGTGAAGCCATCCAGTAATGGCCGCTCCAGGGGACCTGTTTATGGGTCTTGACTGGTCATAGCCGTTCCAATCCATGGTCACGACCATTCTAATGGCTTGGAAATCCAATCCCTTAGCTTGTAGTCAGGACACACTTGTTCCACCCTGGGATAACGGCCGCTCCAGTGATGTTTTCATTACCTTCGGTCACATTGGGGTCACGGTCATTCCACTCCAATGAAATGACAATCGTGAAAACATTCTGAGTGTCACGGTCATCACGACTGTTACAATGGCTTGTGCTCCTGGCCGTTACACGTCCTAAAGGCGTGAAGGCGGCATCAGGGTCACAGTCATGTCATATGCGTCACTACCGTGCCCCTGAGATGAGAAGTATGATTGTTATTTTTGTCCCATTTTCCCCCCATGTACAACACATGCATAAAAATTATAAAGTCTAAGCATTGATCAATAAATGGAAAACACCTTTGCACTAATCTACGTAAAATTAGCATCACAATATTTCTAACACAATAACACACTAAAAATTTGGGAAAAATGAGATACAATCCATGCTTAGATATCACATTTTTGGCTCAATAAAATATTAGCTATTACAGAAAATAAACACAATTGACATGAGGTGTTCTAATTAGGATTAACCCTAATGACATCTTGGAACACAATAGAGGAAAAATGTATATTCCCTAATCTTATAGTCCAAGGACAAGTTCTTATTCTTCAATGTCCTAATCCAATCACACAAATATCATTAAGAGTAGTAAAATTAGGATTGAATCTCCTCAAACATACTTTTAAAGTTTAAATTAAAACCTTAGACCTAATTTCATTTTTTTTTTGTTTTCCTTCCTCTCCTTAATGTGGCAGTCACTTCCTCTTCTTCTCTTCCTTCATTCCCAGCCGTCAGCTGCTTGGTGGTGAATGGAGATAAAATGTGTTGCTGTCGGCAAGGAGGTCTCCTCTTCCCTAAATGCTGATGTCGGCTGGTCTTGGGTGGAGTGGCAGCTGTGGAGGGCTTTCTTATGCTGCTACTCGCCTGCTCAAGGGTGGGAGTGGGAGTGGTAGCCCAGTAGTTGCAATGTTGTTAAGATAGGATCGAACAACGAATCGAAAAAATTTTTATTTTAAGTCGGATCGATCGGATCAATTAATAATAAAATATCATAATTAATATAATACATCAAATTATTAAATTATTTATTTAGCAAACATATATGAAAAAATATTAAATTATTTATGTAGCAAAGGTAAAAGATTATAATAAAATTAAATCATAATATTTTAAAGTCAAACAAGTTTAAATCATAAAATAAAATATTGTAATTATAATAGTTTTTTATAAGATATTTTATAAAAAATGTTAAAAACAAAATTCTCCCTCTCTCATGCTTTCTTTAATAGTATGTTGCCTTCACTTTCCCAACTTCTCTTGCTATCTCTCTCCTCTCAACTTCCCATCTCTCTCTCGTTCCTTGCTATCTCTCTCTGTCTCTCCTTCCCAACTCTCTCCCTCTCATTCCCATAGATCTCGTCTCTCATTTGTCTTTTTCTCTCCCAACATCTCTCTCATACATCTCTCTTATTTACATATCTCCCCTCCAATTCTCGTGCGGATCTCTCTCATTTCTAATATCTCTCTCATGCTAACACATCTCCTGAAAGACCTCTCTCCCACTCACGCGTCTCTCTCTCTCATGCAGAAGATTATCATGCGCCTCCATTCAAACAATTTGTGATTCAACTCGACTTTTTCCGATTTGATACAATTTTTTACTGACTTTGATCAATTTAATCAGGTTCAAAGAGTAATTCGGTTTTGATCTTCAAATTAACCCGTGTTAACAGCTGATCGATGATCAAACTGATCGGACCGGCTGGTCCGATCCATGTAGGTGTAAGAGGGAGGGGGTTTCGAGGTGGACGAAATGAGGTTGATAAAAGGGTGTTTACTATTTGATGTTTTTTATACTTTAGGTTAAGATGGATTCACTTGGCTGGTGGGCTTGTGGGCTGCAGCAAGTGGGTGGGCTACTAGCTTTTTTTTTAAAAGTGTTACAACACGTTCAAAGAAATAAGACATCCCCCGTCTCAGCAATGGATTCATCTTTATCCCCAATCCTATACAAAATCTTATACAGCACCAATGCCCTTCCCACTTTAGCATATTAGGAGAAAACAAGGTCATTGTAACCTTGAGTCGCCTTAATGGATACAAAAGGTGCATTGTGCACAGAAACATTTTTACATGATTCCAAAGGCAACCAAGCTAGAAAATTGTAATGTTTACTTGATTGTATCATAAAAGGTGAAATCACAAAGTATTATTATTATTATTATTATTATTATTATTATTATTATTATTATTATTATTATTATTATTATTATTATTATTATTATTATTATTATTATTGATGGAAAAAGAATAACCATAATAGTAATATTGATAGAGTGCCTCACCATGTGATCATTTTCTAGGCCGTTTTAAGGTTCAGTTAGTTGTTTGCACTTTGCACCGACTACACAACTCGGTGCAAGTTGTCCAAATTTTGAGCAATCTTTTTTCTTTCCTCATGCAAAAGTAAGGTTTATTTTTTTTGGTATTGTAAAGGAGACGAAATGATGGATGGTCAGACAAACGAATTGAAGAATCTTTGGCTTAGGATTCTGGACTGTTCGACTTGATAAGTATGCAATGCTCCAAAATTTAGCCTTAGTTTAATGGTTTAACCATATAAGACGCCATATTATATATTTTTTTGGCATTTCATAGTCCTAATACATAATACAATAGAGAATAAAAATACATCACAACGAACATTCCAATACATTGCATCCAACACACGGATCACACAAGCTATAACCCAAACATAATACAAGTAACATGAGATTTCACAAAATAGTTTTTGATTCAAGGTTCATATGCCATACATACTTGACTCAAATATAAGAGTTTGACATCATCATAATAAGCATAGGAAATAGCATAAGATAAGTTGGAGTGTCGCACACGCTAAAATTTCACGTCCTCGAAACTAGGGGTGTCGACCGTGACTTCTTCTCGCCGAGAACTCAAACAACCTCACAATCGTTCACCACTCCTCCGATCATCGGCCCTGCATGGACAACGAAAACACACATGCAGCATTGCCTCTAGAGAACACTCGAATACGGGGAAAGGCCACCTTTAGGTGCCTATTTATACAAGTTAGGGCCGACCATGCATGTTACCATGCATTTATAACTTTCCTAAACTCAAGGGATCCTACACAATCACATTAATTGCAAAACCCCTTTGGGTGCTCTGATTATATGCCATAATCTCCTGACCTACTTGCCAAGTCAACCACCAAAGAAAATCAGCCCTGATTGCCCTCTTGTCGCAATGGAAAGTAAGTTCCCCTGGACCTTACTTTCCATCCGCTAGCTTTCCACTTTTGAGACCCGCATAGCCTCTCTCTTCGCAACTACCTTCCTTCTCAAAGCTTGCCATCTTCTTCGGACTTCAAGGGATGAACCGAATTGAGTCGGAGCCTTCCTTTTTCTGCCATTGTGCCCCGCACGCCCGTGTCGCGCGCCCGCTGTGCCCGCACTGCGTCCTAGTATCCGCTGCCAAAGTGCGCATAATGCCAAACCTAGCATTATGCCACTTTGGGCAGGGATCTTCGTCCTGCGATGCCTTCATGCCTCGCCTTGCCATCGTGCTCGTCCCAAAGTCTTCGTCCGTATCCCAAAGCCTCGTGCACTCTTGGGACATGCCCGGAGCATGTCCTAGCTAGGCACGGGCATGGAGCGTCATCCCGCTGTGCGGCCTAGGAAGCCACCTAAGGCAGGGAGTGACAATCCTCCCCCACCAAAGGTGTTGCTGCCCTCGGCAACGTCATTGCTTCAGATGTGGCCGCCGTCTGGCCAGGCTCGTCCACCTGATTTGAGCAACCTTGAGATGAAGTCCATGATCACCACCGGCCATGGACGATCTGGGACGGCAGGGTCTCCAATAGCCCTGCCAATTTTCGCTGCTGGCCCTTGTTCCACTGGCATATGTGGCACGTCTGTATGTAGGCCTCCATATTCTGCGTCAACTGGGGCCAGTAGAGGGAGTGGGCTGTGCCAAGATGGCCAACCCACTTCGAGTTGTGGCAATCCTTCACAACCACCTATTGAAGACCCTCCCATCGTGGGGCGTAAAGCCGTCCTCCCACTATGAAAGATAGGTGTCACGACCCTAATTTAAACTTTAGTTTAACTTGTAGGTCGCGACTTATTACATATAACTCTAATATAGTTTGTGAAAGTGCGCTATAATTCATTTAGAAGATACAATAATTAAAGTATCCAAACCACACAATTTGATATTATATCATTCAATATAAGTAAACTTCAAATACTATGTACTTATACAAAATTTGTATAACATATTACAACAAAACCTTTCTATTTTTGTCTAATAATACACATCCAAAACTCTTCTCTTTAGTCATCTCAAAGAGACTTAAAAGACCTGGGGCCCATATATGCCTCTCGCCAAAAGTGCTTCCAATCCTGTTAGAGAATCACCAAGCATGGCCATTAGTTTACTAATCTGAAAAATGTTGAGAGTAACAATATGAGCAAACAACATCTCAGTAAGTCAAAAACTCATAACCTATGTGTTATCACATATTCCATTTGAGTAAAACAAGATTAACATTATTTCTACATGCTTGAAAAGTATTACTATTTTATTTAAGCATATATCATATCACACTAAGTTATAAGCAATTCAAACATTTATCATATCATAAGATATGAAAACATCTATACATCTATAGGTCACGTCAAAAGTACAATCACCATTTCATAGATAAGAATTAGATATCGATGCACGCACCATGAATGCATGGATGCATGAATCCTGTACTGTACATGTTGCCATCTGGCCAGAGGCATCCCTTTCGGGATATCTGTCGACCCTATCGAGGATGTTGATGGATTCTAGAAGTAGCTCCCACGAATACAAATGGTGGGTGCAATTTCATGATTCAGTTTACATGGCACTTAGCTCCAAATAACCTAAAATATCTTTCGAGATATCTTTCGGCCATATAAGGTCTTTCAACCAAATAGGGGTACTCTGTCGGCCTTACATGATATTTCAACAATGCAAGGGTAAATTGTCGGTCTTGTAAGTCTTTCAACTATAAAGGGTAAACTATCGCCCGACAAGGTAATGCAAATGCATGATAATGAGATTCAAACGCATGACCCAATCATATCATGTCATGTTCTATCATATCACATCATTACCTCTTTATATGTCATGTCATGTCATTTCGTATCATGTCATGCCATATCATCTTTTGGAATAATTATTGCACACATATCAATCAATACAGTTTACGCGTGCACATAGCACCTATTCATAGAGCATATAATGTCATATCATATCATGTATCATGCCATCAAATATAATAATTAATCAATTTCTACATTCACACATCGTATGGTCGTATAAGCACAAACACTTTGTTTCCATTTTCATATAGTAGATTGCATAATGTACAATATAAAATATATAACAATTAATGTATAATTCCTATCGATGTGAAACCAATTTCCAGTGACAGAAGAGTTCATCAAATATAATCAACATAAAACTCATAACTTAAGTCATTATGAAATGACCTTAGAAAATTATATAATTAACATATATTCTGCTTCACTTTAGAACCCTCACAGACTGCATAGTACTTAGTATAAAATTCATAACTTTTTGGATGTACATCTAAGTCAAATTTCTAACAAAACTAACTTCCTGAGCTTGAATTAATGTCGATCTTATAATTTTTCTCATTCTATACTAATCTACAAAAATTTCTAAATTTGGAGATGTTCTGTCAAACTTAGACTATGATTTGTGTCTTATAAAGATTATAATTCCTAGTACACACTATTTTCATGGAATTCCAATTGCTCCAGAACCCTTACAGACATATATTTCTATTCCTTAAATTGCAACATGAAATCTTAAGTGTGAAATTTATGGTCGAATTATTATTTCAGCCTATCTACTTTCTAAAATAGCCTGAGTGACATCTAGGGTTTCATACATAACTTCGTATGTGGTTATCCAATCACCCTAATTCAACAAGGACATGGAAAGTAGACTTCAACAAGTATTACAGATGTCATTTTATAATTTTTGGAGATTCTGAAGATATAATAACTTGCAGCTTCCAATTTTAGCATAGTTGTGATATGTTGTTCATCTTACAAGTTTCTCTTTCATAATCATATGAAATGAAAGATGGAGGAAAGCTATCAGAGTAGGGATGACTTGTTTTAATCCAACTTCATATGGATAATTCATAGGATAGGAGTTTAAAACTTACTTAGATGAAACCCTAAGTATGTACACTTGATTTGTTGCTTAAATCACTCCTTTTCCCTTTTGCTTTTGCTTGTTTTTGTTGCTGCCTTCTTGGGATGAATTTTCATGTGTGTATGGTAGATGGCTAGGCGAAATAAAAATAAGAATTGATGTCTTATATATTAAGTAAATGGCTTATCAGTTTCCCTATTATTTAGTTTGTTTATTTATTTACTAAAGACATTAGATGTAAATAAAAAGTACCCCCCATTTGGATTCAAATAAAATATTTATAAAATTAAATTCCAAAGGAATCAAAATTCGATTTTTTGTCTGAATTCCAATTTTGCGCTATCATTAAACCTAACCAAGACTTTACCTAAAAATTATTAAAAATCATATTTAGGATACATTAACATAGGAGAATAATTCTTGGGACTTTAATTTTCTTAATTCCCATATTTTTTAAAATCATCTTTTTATGACTTAGGTGAATTTGGTCACTTTCTACGCTCCCTTGATTAAATGAGATATTCCACTTTAACATGTATATAACATGACAATGAAACCATCACATAATATAACATTAACACATATAAGCATATATGCTATAATGGGGATATTATAGTAGGCCTTCCCCCTTCCAGTATCTCCTAGACTTGCCCTCCTCGCTAAGTCGTCTCAACTCCTCTGCTTTGGAGTCGTGCCTCTGTCCCTCACGAACTTGGCCTTGGAAAAGTGAGGAATCCACATTATTCATTCTTACCATGCTGCGGCACCTCCAGGTCCTCGAATGTCCCTGGACGTTCCTCCATCCATTGCTGCTTCATGTACCCTCTTGAACCAGGAAGTTCTCCCGCACTTCCTGTCACCAACTTTTGTCGATGGCTCCCTTCTCGACGCCAATGACCTTGGGATGGCTGTCGTTGGCCTCGGCCATCTTGCTGCATGCCGATGCCTCAGGAGGATGGATCCGTCACTGGATCAGTCCAGACCAGATCCGACCAGGGAAGCCCTCTCAGCTTGCTTGTCTCCTCGCCGGGCCAAGGTCTTGAGCCTCCAGAGTTGACTCTCTCGCTTGTATCCTCCGGCAGTCTCGTTAGAGGTGTGGATTGCTGCATCCCCAACAATTGAGACCCTTTCGCAGACGCTTTCTCCTTCCACCATCCTAGGTGCTAGCCTCCGCACCTAGCGAAGCCACCGAACTTGAATAGTCAGGTTCATCCCGGAATATCCGACCCCTTTGGACATTCTCCTCAATGTAGGAATGCTACTACGTGATCTCCTCTTCCATGAGTATCACTTGATCAAGAACCCTCTTCTCTACTTTCGCCACTTCTCTGGTGAGTGCCCCTCTGAACTTTGCTTCACAGGAGTGCATGGTGGGATGAAGCCTTCGAGTCCCAGTACTCGAACTTGTAGTTCTTCCATGGTCTTCTGGTATTGCCGAGAGACCCTCTCTTCTGCCAAGCCTTGCGTTGAACCTTCCCCAAGGTTCCCCTTTCCTGCTATGGCTGCCATCATGTGTGACTTGGGTGTGGCCCTTGTCGTGGGCACTTCATGCTTGACTCCCTGAAAGACCAACCAAACACCTCCTTGTGTTAGTGTTTCCTCCTCAAAGTTGTCGATGAATTCCATGCCCAGAATGAAGAGATGATCGTCCAGTTTGACGAGCGTTAGGTTGATGGGGCACCTCCCAGGTTCCCACTCACACGGGAACATCTCTGATCACTCCAAGGATCAGCCGGGTTGCTGCATTCATGAGTCCAGGCTCCTTGGTGAAAGAAACGCCAAGGCGCATCGCCTCCTGCACCGCGAGGAAGTTGTGAGTTGCCCTTGTGTCAACTAGGGCGGACGTGGTGTGGTCATTCACCACAACTTCTGCGAACACTATGCCCTTCGAGGTCCTCTTCACTCATTTCGTCAGAATTTTCATTGTTGTGGTTGTCAAGGCCATGATGGACCCGATGTGTGCAGTCCCTTCTTCATCGTCCGAGGTTGCTGCCATGACTGCCAAGCCTATCTTCTTGTCGCACTCCCTCGCGTAGTGTGACCCTCCGACGTAGCATCAGATGGTCTTCTTGCCGTCGATCTTGGATGAATTTTCATCACATTTTTATCTCCCTTTCTCTTGTCACCTTTCTTCGTGGCTTGGCGTCCCTTCTCATCCACTTTTGCCCTTCTCCATGGCCTGCATGCCAAGGTCATGGTTGGCCGTGAACTCCACTAGAGTTTCGGCCGCGACTAGAGCTTCCTTCATGGTCGTCACCTTCTGTCTCCTGATCTCTTGCGCTGCCCAAGGCTTCATCCCTCACAAGAAGAAGAAGAACCATGTCAACTCTTCCATCACGCCCGACATCTCCAACATGACCGGTTAGAAGCGCTCGATATAATCCTTCACCGAGCTTGTTTGACATAGTGTCATCAACTTCATCATAGCAACTTCTTGGGCATTGACAGGGTAGAACTGCCTCTTCAGCTCTTTCTTGAAATCCTCCCATGTGTCGATGACCACCATAGCCTTCGCAATTTCATCCTCCACGTGCCTCCACCATAGAAGTGTGTCATCCACTAGGTACCAGACAGCCATGTCGATCTGGTCCTTCTCGATCACGATCTTGCTTGTCTTGAAGCCCTTCTCCAAGCATCAGAGGAAGTCATCGATGGTCGTCACTGATCGGACTCCATCGTACTTCTTCAGTTCAGGGCCCATGAATTTCAAGGCGGACGCACGTACCGTCAGTCCTCATGAGTCGTCATCATCGTCATCACCTTTGTGTCCATAGCCTCCTCCATGGCTTGAAGACGCACCTCCATATCCTTCAATGTGGCCGCCCCCTCCTTGAGTGCCAGGCCGTGCTGCCCCACCACGGCTTCCAGGTTGAGGACCGCCGCATCCGTGTCCTAGATCCACTGCCGTAATTGGTAGACTTGCCTCTCCAAATTGCCTACTGGCTCCTTGGACCTCCTACGAGTCATCCTCCTTCTTTCGCCTCCATCTTTGCCGCTAGTATGGGGACCGCCACCTCCCGTAGTCGCACCCCACGTACCTTGGCCTCTGCCTGCGGCTATGTCTCGCACGCCCTGGCCGCCGCCGCCGCTTGCATCTGTGATGCATAGAATTCAGGCCAAATTATTCTAACTTTAAGAGTGTTTCATGATTTAAAGTGAAAAAGTAGTATAAATATAGAGAAATTCCCAAAAGATTTACTACTACCTAAGCTTGATTGAATTTATGATAGGGAATGGAAGTACGTTAGATTTTGGACGAAAAAGTCGTGGAAAACAAGTGTTTGCAGTTGGCACGGCCGTGTCAATAGTTGTCACGCCCGTGCAATTAAGAGTGGAATTCAATCGTTCTGTCCAGCCCGTGCAAAAGATCATCACGGGCGTGCGAATCGGAGGCTAGAAACTGACGTTCTATCAAGCCCGTGCAGAAGATCATCACGGGCGTGCGAATTGAAGGCTAACTAATGTTCTATCATGGTCGTGCGGAATGTCGTCATGCCCGTGCTGCGCAAGACCAGAAACTGATGTTCTGTCACGGCCGTGCCATTTGATTTCACGGCCGTGACGGCGGTTCTGTTAGGCAGTTTTAAGCCATTTTTACCCATCTTTTTTATAAGATTTCGGGTTGTTGAGCCATGATTCGGGAAAAACTATTTAAGGAGACCCCAAATCAATTGGAAGGACATCTTTGGAGGGCATAATTCAGAGGTTGAAGGCTTGGTGAAGGAGATCCAAAGGCTACGACGAAGTTCTACCGGAAACTCGAGAGAGGACGGTAGAATTAGGAGTAGTTCTTCTTGTTCTCTTTTCTTTTCCTGAAACATTATTTAGATTGATGTATTCTAGTTTATTAGAGTAGTTCTTTAGGATTTTCTTGATTGAACCCTATTCCTTATGAATTCTTCGTACATTTAGTTGATGGATCAATAGCATGTTTGAATATTTAATTAATTGTTACGTGAGATTTGTTCATTTGAATCTTTTGATTATTTGAAAAGAAGTTTTTAGATTCTCTAGAGTTTTTCTCTGATTTTTCTCTTACATGCCATAATTGGGGAAATCGCAAGAGATCCAATTGTGTTGTTGTTAAGGTGACTTGAGAAAGCCCTTAACTTTATATTCCAGTTGAATACGCTTTGAGATTGAGTAGATTAGATTAAAAACCGAAAGGATTGTTCTCTTCTGTTGATCTCAAAATAGGGTTTAAAGCCTGAAATATCGGTTAAATCAACTTGGGAAGTTTACTTTATTAATTCATCATCTTTTGTCTAAAATTTATATGTGAGTAGTGGTATTAATCAAGATAAGTCATATTCATCAAGTCTATACTTTTAAACTCCATTGATCATAGTCTTATATTTTTTTTATTCATCTTATTTTCACATTAAACAACCTATTTATCTTTTCTCAAGTTATAAGCAAGAGAAGTTATTAATCATTTCCGATCCTCGTGGGAACGATACTTTATACTCATCATTTTATTACTTGAACGATTAGTGCGCTTGCTAGTGTTTCTAAGTTCGCATCAAGTTTTTGGCGCCGTTGCCGGGGATAAGTTAATATTTGATTTTTTTATCTTACTTATTAATCTGAGAATTATTACCATTCATTTTCATTGGTGTGGTTGCAGGAATTGAATAGTCTATAATCCACACATCCTGGAGGATTCTAACACTAGTGCCTTGGAACATAGGCATAATACACGAAGTTCATGACGCCCACTAGTGTTTGATCCTGAAATAAAGAGAACTGCCAAAAGACTAAAGAAGAAAATTTCTACTATTGTTAAGATGGCAGATCAACAGAGGCAAATTGAAAACCAACCACTTTCACCTGCATACAGAACTATGAGAGACTACACTATGGGTCCTCTAATCGAGGACAGAGGGAGTATTACACTTCCTAAAATTGGTGCTAACAATTTCCAAATTCAACAGGGCACGATTCAAATGATATCTAATACGAATTTTGGAGGAGATCGAGATGAAGACCCATTTAGCCATATCACAAAGTTCATTCAATTATGCTCAACATTCAAATTTGAAGGAGTAACTGATGATGCAGTCCGGTTAAGACTTTTTCTTTTCTCTTTGAGAGGAAAAGCCTACACATGGCTTGCTACATTACCTCTGAGCACTATAAGAACTTGGGATGACATGCGACAAGCATTTCTTAATGATATTGTCCACCCCAAAAAGCTGCTAGTTGTTTATCTGAAGTCTCTTCTTTCTTTCAGCAGGAAACTGAAAATATGCATGAAGCTTGGGACAGATTCAAGGATCTAGTTAGCAAAGTCCCAAATCATAACATTTCTCTGTACCAGCAAATTCAGTACTTCTATAATGGGACGACTGCCGTGGTAAAGGACAAGATTGACACTGCTGCTGGAGGGACCATTGCGGACAGATCTCCTGAAGATCTTTATAGGTTGTTTGATAATCTTGCATTGAACAGTTGGCAAAATGCAAAAGTGAAAAAAGCTAGATTTCATCAGATAGATAATGCAAGCCATATTCAAGCTCAACTAGATGTCCTTGCAAGGAAAATGGACATGCTAATGATGCAAAAGTCTATCAACAAAATCTCAAACATCATCTGTGATATGTGTGGAGGAGGGCATCCTAATCATGAATGCCAAGCAAGTATGAATTTTCAACAACAGAATTTTGAGGATGCTAATTATGTCTCCAATAATGCTTTCAGAAACAATGTTGGGAGCAATCCATACAACACTGGGTTGAGGAATCCTCTGAATTATTCATGGGTGAACAATAGAGGTCCAGCACAACCCCTGTTTATCACCCTTATCCTGAACCTAAGACTAACTTAGAGGATGTATTATCAAAGTTTATCACAACTGTTGAGACTAAGTTCACCAATCAGGATGCATCAATCAGAAATTTGGAAACTCAGATTGGTCAATTGGCAAACATGATATCTGAGAGACAGCCAGGAAGCTTGCCTAGTAACACAGAGAAAAATCCGAGAGAGCAAGCAAATGCAATCATTTTGAGAAGTGGACTTTAGCTAGAAGGTCCAAAAATTCCTAAAGCAGTGACACCTGTACATGAAGAAAAAGTTGAAAAAGAAGAAATATAGAACAGCACTGCACCATCTAAGGAGGATAAGCTGCAGGAAAAGACTGAAGATGAGAGAATTGTGAAACTCCCTTACCCACAGAAATATCAAAGGGAGAAATTAGATAAACAATTTGCTAGGTTCTTGGAAATTTTGAAACAATTGCATATTAATATTCCATTTTCCGAAGTCATTTTGCAGATGCCAACTTATGCCAAGTTCCTGAAGGACATCCTGACCAATAAGAGGAAGATAGATGAATCTGGCCTGGTGAAACTTTCATCCAGTTGTTGTGCTATAGATCAACAAGATCTTCCTCAAAAATTGAAGGATCCAGGGAGTTTCACAATTCTATGCTCAATTGGAAATTTCTTTTGTGCTAACGCCTAGCATCAATTTGATGACATACTCAGTATTTTTGAAGTTAGGCACATGTCAACTTAGAGAAACGAGAGTTCTCCTTCAACTAGCCGACCAATCAATAAAGAAACCCAAAGGACCTATTGGAGGATGTACTAATTAGAGTTGACAAATTCATATTTCCTGCTGACTTTGTTGTTCTTGATATGCAGACTGAAAAGGAGCCTCCATTAATCTTGGGCAGACCATTTCTTGCCACGGGAAGAACGTTGATTGATGTTCAACAAGGAAAAATAACATTAAGAATAAATGACGAAGACTTATCATTCAATATTGGACAAGTTTTGAAATATCCGATTGATAATTCTTCTTGTTTTGCAATTGATATTTTTTATGAACATGACAGGGACGATATTGATGAAATAGTGGAGACTCATATGAAGGATGCTAAAAATGAGGAATTGGAGGAAGAGCTAACGAATGAAGATTCTAATATTGAGGAGTTAGAAGAAGGGGATTTACCACCCCCTATTCCTGAACTCAAAATCTTACATGTGCATCTTAAATATTATTTTTTAGAAACTAATAAGTTCCCTGTAATTGTGTCTTCATCATTGATAGAAGAAATGGAAAACAGGTTACTTGAAGTACTCTGCAAACACAGAAAGGCTATAGCTTGGAGCATAATAGATATCAAGGGAATTCCCCCTTCTATCTGCATGCACAAGATTTTGATGGAAGAAAACAGCAAACCTGTAACCCAATTTCAAAGGAGACTTAATCCAATGTTGAAGGAAGTAGTGTACAAGGAAGTTGTTAAGCTACTAGATGCAGGGATTATCTACCCTATCTCTGATAGTAGCTAGACTAGTCCGGTACAAGTGGTCCCCAAGAAAGGTGGGATGACGGTTATAACGAACGCACAAAACGAGCTCATTCCCACACGCACAGTTACTGGCTGGAGGGTATGTATCGATTACAGAAAATTAAATGATGCTACCCGTAAAGACCACTTTCCACTTCCATTTATTGATCAAATGTTAGAAAGAGTTTCTGGTCATAAATATTACTATTTTTTGGATGGATATTCGGGTTATAACCAAATTGCAGTGGCTCCTGAAGATCAAGAAAAAATAACTTTTACATGTCCTTATGGCACTTATGCTTATCGCAGAATGCCATTTGGATTATGTAATGCCCCTACAACATTCCAGAGATGCATGATGGCCATATTTTCAGACACGAATGAGAGAATCTTAGAAATATTCATGGATGACCTTACCCTTTTTGGAGAATCATTTGATAATTGTTTGTTAAATCTATCTCAAGTACTTCAAAGATGTGAAGATACTAACCTTTCCTTGAACTGGGAAAAGTGTCATTTTATGGTGCAGGAAGGGATAGTACTCAGACACAAAATCTCTCAACGAGGTATAGAGGTTGATTTGGCCAAGGTGAAGGTGATAGCAGATTTACCACCCCCAACTTCGGTCAAGGGTGTGAGAAGTTTCTTAGGACATGCAGGATTTTACAGACGCTTTATAAAAGACTTCTCCAAAATAGCTAAACCTCTAACCACCTTACTTTCTAAAGATGTTAAATTCGATTTTGATGGTGATTGCTTAAATGCCTTTAATCTCTTGAAACAAAAGCTAATCTCTGCACCTATGGTAGTAGGACCAGACTGGATCCTGTCGTTTGAGTTGATGTGCGATGCCAGTGATGGAGCAATCGGGGCCGTGCTTGGACAAAGAAAGGAGAAAGTTTTCTATGTTATTCATTATGCAAGTAAAACACTGAATCCATCACAAGTGAATTATGCCACAACAGAAAAGGAATTCTTAGCTATCATTTATGCTTTTGATAAATTTCGATCCTATTTAATCTGTTACAAGGTGATTGTGTATGCAGACCATGCAACAATTCGCCATCTAATGGAAAAGAAAGAAGCCAAACCCAGACTGTTGCGTTGGATACTTTTACTATAGGAATTTGATGTTGAAGTGAAGGATAAAAAAGGATCAGAAAACTTGGTGGCAAATCACTTATCCCGTTTGGAACCACCTCCAGAGGAGGAGGGTGACATCCTAGAAGAATTTCCTGATGAGAGGATTTTCACAATGGAAACATTATTCAAGGTAAAAATATTTAATCAAATCCCCTGGTTTGCTGATATTGCTAATTACCTTGTAGAGAGATGGATTCCAAAAAGTATGACAAAGCAGCAAAAAGTCAAGTTCTTTTCTGACATCAAACATTACATATGGGAGGAGCCCATACTTTTTCGAGTGTGTGCTGATAATATCATCAGAAGATGTGTACCTGAAGATGAAGTACAAAATATCCTACATCACTGTCATGACAGAGAAACGGGAAGACACTTTGGACCAAACAGGACAGCCGCCAAAGTTCTGCAATGTGGATTCTATTGGCCCACCATATTCAAAGATGCACAAGCTTACTGCAAATCGTGTGACAAGTGTCAACGAATGGGTAACATTTCTCGACATAACGAAATGCCTCTGAATAATATATTAATTTGTGATATTTTTTATGTTTGGGGGATAGATTTTATGGGACCATTTCCTAAGTCTATGAACAATGAGTATATCCTAGTAGCCGTAGACTATGTATCTAAATGAGTTGAGGCCATAGCTACCCCCACAAATGATGCAAGAGTGGTGGTCAAATTCTTAAAGAAAAATATTTTCACTCGTTTTGGTACTCCTAGGACAATTATAAGTGATAACGGCACTCATTTCTGCAATAAGTTGTTCTCAGGTCTTTTGCAAAAATATGATGTTACTCACAAGGTTAGCACGCCCTATTATGCCCAGACCAGTGGACAAGTAGAAATTTCTATCAGAGAATTGAAAAGGATATTAGAGAAATATGTGAATGCATCTAGGAAAGATTGATCCTTAAAACTAGACGATGCACTATGGGCATACATGGCAGCATTTAAAACTCCTATAGGTATGTCCCCATATAGATTATTGTTTGGAAAAGCATGCCATCTCCCTGTAGAATTGGAACATAAAGCATATTGGGCTACTAAATTTCTTAACATCGATATGAAATCCATTGGTGAAGACAGGTTGTTGAAGTTGAACGAACTTGAAGAAATTCGGGAAATGGCTTATGAAAATGCCAAGCTATACAAAGAAAGAACCAAGAGAATTCATGATAAGAATATCCTTTCTAAAGAATTTATCCCAGGCCAACAGGTTCTTTTATATAATAGCAGATTAAGGCTTTTTCCAGAAAAATTAAAATCTCGATGGACAGGTCCCTTCAGAGTGGTCCAGGTATTTCTGTATGGAACCATTGAAGTTCAACCACTATCAGGAGGCAATTCTTTTAAGGTAAACGGTCAACGTCTCAAGCATTACATAGGAGGTAAGGTTGAAAAGGAAGGCCACTCAGTGCCCTTATTAGACCCCTGAAGATGAAAAGTCAAAAGTCAAGCTAACGACTATAACTTAGAACTACATTGTCTAAAACCCTTTTCTTTTCTTTCAATAATGAGTTTTCAGTTAGATTAAATTTGTTGTTTCAGAAATGTCTGTCACGGCCGTGCCTCACCATGTCACGGCCGTGTGACAAGCCGACAATCCTACTCTATCACGGTTGTGCAAACACCAGAAGCAATCCCTTCGCATGACCGTACTTCAACAGGATCAACATGTTCTGTCATGGCCGTGCAGAAAATTTCACGGCCGTGCCCCACTTCCAGACAAGATCAACACGTGGAGACCATCCAGCAGTGCCATCGAAGATTAAAAAAAAAAGAAAAAATGCGTGTGCCCTAAAGGCACGGCCGTCCTGTTCGATCAACAGAGGAAGCGCCGTTCGCCACTTCTCTCCACCGAAGAATCGCCGTCGCCGCCGCTTCTTCACCGGAGATTGACCGCTGCAGTTACGCCGCCATCAATCTCCGATCTAGGTGCCGCCGCTAGCGCCATTCGCCTCACCGACAGACGTCGCCGCCAGCGCCGTTCGCCCTTTTCTCCACCAAAGATCCACCGCCCCGGTCGCTGCCGCCTCTTCACCGGTCGTCGATGGATCGTCCGTCAACCCCATCTCCGTCGATCGTCGTCCACATCAAAGTTCCGATCCAGACGCCCCGCACTCAGTATTCAACCGACCTAAGCGCCACTGCCTTTCCCAACTATCGACGCACGTCGGTCACTGCCCACCACCATTCGGCCAATCTCGCCGGATAGTCTCCTCCGCCACCGCCTCTTCACCAGCCGTCGACTATCGGTGGCGATCGTCAGTGCGCACGGCCGTGCTTCTCCAGTGCAGCAAGCCGTGACCACACAGCATGGCCGTGACTCTCTATTGCACGGCCGTGACAGTGTGCTTTTCTTGAGGCGCAAATGTCGGCACCTGCACCTAAACGAAAACGGCTGGTGAGCCGTCCTCCGAGGAGGCCCCAGCCTGCAGTACAACAAAAAGCCCCTCCTCCTGAATTGATACCACGGCCTCCTCGTCTTCAGTTTCGAGATGATGAACAACAAAAAAGGTTTGATACATTAAGCGCACTAGGTCTCGGTGTCACTCGTTTTCTACATATGAAATTAATGGAAGAATTTTTATTGAAGGATGATGTGCTTCTCATGTTTGACAACATTGGATTGCATCACTTTGCAACGAGCTACTGGTTTACATATGAAAGGTTAACACTTGAGTTTCTTTCCTCATTTTTGACTAACAAGGATTATTCAGTTATCACTTTCATAATGCACAATAGTGAATTCAGGTTGACAAAGGAGGAATTCTGCAACATTTATCATTTTCCCTTGGATGGCCTTAAGAAACAACGCGCTGATTTCCACTATAAGGAGTTTTGGAAGGATATCACGGGAGAAGTTGTGTTTCCAGGGCGAACAGCTAAAAGCACTTCAATCCAAAATCCTATTCTGAGATACGTACACCGCTTTCTTTCATGTGGGTTGTTTCCTCGAGCTAATAGTGAAGGTGCGGTCACTCAACTCTAGTTATACATTATGTGGGCCATGTTAAATCATGTTGTGGTGGATATTGGTGATCAATTGATTAGGCATTTTCAGAAAAATGCAATCAGAGTCTGTAGCATTATTACTGTAGGCGGCTTGATAACTCCTATTGCCCAATATTTTCATATTGATTTGGAGCAGGACATTCAGATTCCGGGAAGTATATTTCTGAACAGATATGCACTGAGTGCCATGCAATTAGTTGTTCATGATAGTGATCAAAAGGCAAACGTGTTCAAGTTCGATAATATTTCTATACATATCCCTTCTGTTGATATCGATCGGCTCACGGTATTTAACCATGATAACTGGTTGTTCTTTTCGGCCCTCAAGGCGACACCACAGGCCCCACTTGCTAGGACGCATGACGCCGAGGCAGGCCCTTCTCGTACTTCGTCACCAGCACAGATAGAGTCAAACTCTGCTCAGTCATCGTCAGCATATGATCTTAATGCTATCTATGATCTTCTTTCTGTAATGCAGGGCCAGATTACTAACTTGGCCACCGAGCATCGAGAGACCACGTATGACTCGTCAGATGTACGCTTATCATCTCAGCCAGGGTCACGTTGCACCTTCCCCGCCTGCATCACCTCTAGAAGACTAGTACTTGGTTGTTTCTTTTCTCTTATATTTTTCCACTTATGTATTTTCCGTTTCTTTTAGCATGTTAAGCCTTACACTGGGGCAGTGTCTGGTTCTAGCTTGGGGGAATTTCATGCACTTTTATGATTAGATTCTGCACGTTAGCTGTGACCCTTTTTGCGTACTAGATATGTGATAAACTCAATGTTGTGGTCAGTGCATCATTTCTCTCATGTTACATATTTCCTTGTCTTAAAGTTTAGTGTCATGGCATTGCTTATCTTATGAAATTCGATTATGGTTCTTTGTATCAGTTATCACCAGAGTATTGGGAAATGGTAAGAGTTTGTTGCCGAGCAAGTAAATCTACTCTTTAATTTGCACTTCTGAAACTATCTACTATGATATGACTCCTGATTATATTTGTGTCTTTCTTGAAGCATAAATATTTTTTTTGGGAGCTTATAATTATGCTAATTAATTTTGATGAAAAGGAAGCTTGTTGAGCTCCAACAGTAAATGAATAGTATAAAGTATCCTCTAGAACCTTAGTGTGTCCGGGTAATTGATCCGTAGGGAATTTTTGCCTAGCGCCCTAAGGGCATCTGCTCTGGGATCCGTCGATTGAAAGCCCGTTACATGGACCACTTTGTGCAATATGGAGGATTACTGAATTCTAAAAAGTAAGTGTCCGGGTAATTAGATCCGTAGGGGATTTTTTCCTAGTGACCTAAGGGCATTTGCTCTGGGATCCGTCGATTGAAAGCCCGTTACATGGACCACTTTGTGGAATTTAGTTAAAAAAATAATAAAAAAAATATTTGCATAATGCTGAAATGCAAAATGATAATAGTATGAAAATAAGCTCCTTAAAAATTTGTGGTTCGATATTGATACTCTTATAAGATGGATGAATATTGTATGTAAATAATGGAAGGAGGACGGTTAAAGGTTGAGAATGTTGCAAGGCTGGTCTCGGTATGAGGAAAGATACTCTGGTGATGGCTGTGTAAAAGAGCAATAGAAGAAAAGTATTAGATATCGCAATGGAGCGAGGGCTTGTCTGACAAAATTGCTTGAGGACAAGCAAAATATCTAGCTTGGGGGAATTTGATGCATAGAATTCATGCATAATTTTAGGCCAAATTATTCTAACTTTAAGAGTGTTTCATGATTTAAAGTGAAAAAGTAGTATAAATATAGAGAAATTCCCAAAAGATTTACTACTACCTAAGCTTGATTGAATTTATGACAGGGAATGGAAGTACGTTGGATTTTGGACGAAAAAGCCGTGGAAAACAAGTGTTTGCAGCCGGCACGGCCATGCCAATACTTGTCACGCCCGTGCAATTAAGAGTGGAATTCAATCGTTCTGTCACGCCCGTGCAGAAGATCATCACGGCCGTGCGAATCGGAGGCTAGAAACTGACGTTCTATCACGCCCGTGCAGAAGATCATCACGGGCGTGCGAATTGAAGGCTAACTAATGTTCTGTCACGGCCGTGCGGAATGTCGTCACGTCCGTGCTGCGCAAGACCAGAAACTGATGTTCTGTCACGGCCGTGCCATTTGATTTCACGGCCGTGACGGCGATTCTGTTAGGCAGTTTTAAGCCATTTTTACCCATCTTTTTTATAAGATTTCGGGTTGTTGAGCCATGATTCGGGAAAAACTATTTAAGGAGACCCCAAATCAATTGGAAGGACATCTTTCGAGGGCATAATTCAGAGGTTGAAGGATTGGTGAAGGAGATCCAAAGGCTACGACGAAGTTCTACCGAAACTCGAGAGAGGACGATAGAATTAGGAGTAGTTCTTCTTGTTCTCTTTTCTTTTCCTGAAACATTATTTAGATTGATGTATTCTAGTTTATTAGAGTAGTTCTTTAGGATTTTCTTGATTGAACCCTATTCCTTATGAATTCTTCGTACATTTAGTTGATGGATCAATAGCATGTTTGAATATTTAATTAATTGTTACGTGAGATTTATTCTTTTGAATCTTTTGATTATTTGAAAAGAAGTTTTTAGATTCTCTAGAGTTTTTCTCTGATTTTTCTCTTACATACCATAATTGGGGAAATCGCAAGAGATCCAATTGTGTTGTTGTTAAGGTGACTTGAGAAAGCCCTTAACTTTATATTCCAGTTGAATACGCTTTGAGATTGAGTAGATTAGATTAAAAACCGAAAGGATTGTTCTCTTCTGTTGATCTCAAAACAGGGTTTAAAGCCTGAAATATCGGTTAAATCAACTTGGGAAGTTTACTTTATTAATTCATCATCTTTTGTCTAAAATTTATATGTGAGTAGTGGTATTAATCAAGATAAGTCATATTCATCAAGTCTATACTTTTAAACTCCATTGATCATAGTCTTATATTTTTTTTTATTCATCTTATTTTCACATTAAACAACCTATTTATCTTTTCTCAAGTTATAAGCAAGAGAAGTTATTAATCATTTCCGGTCCTCGTGGGAACGATACTTTATACTCATCATTTTATTACTTGAACGATTAGTGCGCTTGCTAGTGTTTCTAAGTTCGCATCAAGTTTTTGGCGCCGTTGCCGGGGATAAGTTAATATTTGATTTTTTTATCTTACTTATTAATCTGAGAATTATTACCATTCATTTTCATTGGTGTGGTTGCAGGAATTGAATAGTCTATAATCCACACATCCTGGAGGATTCTAACACTAGTGCCTTGGAACATAGGCATAATACACAAAGTTCATGACGCCCACTAGTGTTTGATCCTGAAATAAAGAGAACTGCCAAAAGACTAAAGAAGAAAATTTCTACTATTGTTAAGATGGCAAATCAACAGAGGCAAATTGAAAACCAACCACTTTCACCTGCATACAGAACTATGAGAGACTACACTATGGGTCCTCTAATCGAGGACAGAAGGAGTATTACACTTACTAAAATTGGTGCTAACAATTTCCAAATTCAACAGGGCACGATTCAAATGATATCTAATACGAATATTGGAGGAGATCGAGATGAAGACCCATTTAGCCATATCACAAAGTTCATTCAATTATGCTCAACATTCAAATTTGAAGGAGTAACTGATGATGCAGTCCGGTTAAGACTTTTTCCTTTCTCTTTGAGAGGAAAAGCCTACATGTGGCTTGCTACATTACCTGTGGGCACTATAAGAACTTGGGATGACATGCGACAAGCATTTCTTAATAAATATTGTCCATCCCAAAAAGCTGCTAGATGTTTATCTGAAGTCTCTTCTTTCTTTCAGCAGGAAACTGAAAATATTGTCCCTGGCCGAGCACAGGCATGGAGCGCCCATCCCGCTGTGCGCCTCGAGAAGCTACCTAAGGCAGGGAGTGATAGTCGGCCCGACCACTATATGTGCATTCGTCATCATAAGACCTCCGTCATTGAGCCAATGCCTTCCTTCGTACATGTACGGATCCAGGAGTACAAGAGATTTCTCCCATTATAGTGTATCGAGGTTCATGCATTATATGCTCCTATATCATGCATGGGTGGTCCTACATAGAGATTAATGGGGTCAATTCCATTAATCTCTTATGATTAGCCTTATTAGGTATTAATAATAAGTAATATATATTTTGAATGTTTTCAAATATTATATATTATTTCTTTGAATGTTTTTTAATATTGTCTTTTCTCTTATATTCCTGGTATTTTATAATATTTGTTTATTTTACCTCTTATTTGAAGTGATCTTGGAGAATTATTACTTGTTAAACTTCAAAGAAAACATTATTATCAACAAGAAAACATTGATGAAATAAATAAGAAATTCAAAGTTACATTATATATATAGTAGTTACCGTTAAATTTTATATTATTATCAACGCATTTTTATAACCATAAAAATACTTTATTAATTATTTTTAATCTCACTCATTAATTAAAAAATGAATATAATGTGCATAAAATCTATGATCTAAAAAATAAGAATAATATGGTGTATAGTGCACATTTATATTATTTTCATTTAAAATAATTAACTAATTAATTACTATAAATATAAAATTTGCACTCATTAAGTTCGGTGTCCCAGGTCCGCCCCTAGTATCATGAATTCTACATACCATGATCACATATGCAATATGCATAATAATAAAGTATGCATGCTTTGAGCTACATCACATCAAGTACAACATATTATATGGCATGTGAAACAATCATTATGGAAATAGGAAGCTTAACATATCATAGGAAACATTGACTTTCATAACACTTCATGAGCTTAACCTACTTAACTTTGACATCTTTAGCATAATACATCTTGTGGTAATGGATCGACTTTCTGTGGCATGGTGATTCATAGCATTAACTTCTTCATCTTTAGGTCCAAATCATTACATCTTAATCATATCATATTGTGTTTATCATCTTCTTCATTTTTCATCTTTTTTTTAAGATAAGTCATCACTCTATTTGATTGATGAATCAAGGGAAACACATTAGGGTCATTTATTTTACCCCAGTTTGAGTTCAACACCATGAGTGAAGGTGTCGCCGCTCCTTTGAGACTCATCACTATGTAGCGACATACATATCTCTTTTAGTACTCAACACTAGATAGTGATAGGCATTGTCTCAGTTTGGACTCAGTACTAAATAGTGACAATCATCGTCTCTATTTTGACTCAACACTAAATAGCGACAAACATCATCTCTCTTTTGATATGTCTGCAAGGCTTCTTCATCTACAATCAACGATATAGCCAATCAATCAATGCATATTGTATCTTTCATGATTAATTATGATTGTGCTTACAATTTATGCCTACGTGAGGATAACCCATCAATTAAACATTATAATAGTCTAATCATTATCATAATTGCATAATGATCTATTAACATTTGAATTAGGGTGCCTATAAAATGAATAGACTTCAAATATTGTTTAGAGATTTGATCCATTGGCCCGCTAGGGTCTCCCATTAGGAGCTATGAGCATTAATAGGTAGGCCAATCCATGACCCTTAAAATATCAAGTCATCAAATCAAGTCACGCTTTTTGCCTTCTCTGGACCCTCTTTGCTATCAAATCTTGGAGGCTGAGTCGAATCCTAGAAACCTCTCAATTGAGTGATTATCCTTGTCACCTTGCACGTTGTGTGCAACCCTAATCAACCTATCGAGTTAACAAATATCCATCATTGATTAACATTAGCTAATAAAAAAATGTGTACCTTTAAGCTCGATGACTTCTCCTGACCATTGCACATTGACATTACACATGAACATTTTAGCTCACTAATGACTTTACACATCTTAGGACTTAAGACACACTAGTTGAACTATGACTCATGCCTTTCTGGAACCTAAGACACTTTAGCCAAACAATGGCTTTGATACCTTTTGTAACACCCTCAAGATTTAGTCACAATTTAGAGGTCAAATCCTAGGCGACCGTACATTACATATTCTTTTTAGCATTTTATAGCCCTAATTACACTTGACCTTGCAGTGGAAACATAATACAATAGAGACAATTAAATTACATCACAGTGGAAAGCTTAATAAACATACATGCCAAGACTTCGTATCTAGCCCATAGGCCACATAGACTCTAACATCGTAGATGCAACATAAGGTTCATATGATACATGTAACATGAGAGTTTGCAAAATAGTTTACGACTCAAAGCTCTTGGTCCATACATACTCGACTCAAATATAAAAGTTCAACATCATCATAATAAGCGTAGAAAATAACATAAGATAACTTGGGTCGCCGGCCTAACTACTACATATGCAATTGTTGAAACCTCCACCGTTGAGCCTAGGCCTCCTTGGTGCATTCACAGATCTAGGGATTTCTCTCCCAAGCCCATGCATGCTATGCTCTTTTATCATGAATTATACATGACATGGCATATGCAATTTGCATCATACATAAGTAATAAAGTATGCATGCTATGAGAAACATCATGTACATGCATTCTATATGGCATGTGAGACAATCATTATGGCAAGATAAAGCTTAACATATTGTAAGAAACATTGACTTTCATAACACTTTGTGAGCTTAACCTACTTAACTTTAACATTTTTAGTACAATACATCTTATGGCAATGGACCTACTTTTTGTGGCTCACTTGGTGATGCATAACATTAACTTCTACATCTTTAGGTCCAAGACCTTACATCTTAGTCATATCATATGACTTTCTTCATCTTCTTCATCTTCCATTTTTTCTTAAGATAACTTATTATCTTCTTTAATACATGAATCAAGAGAAGCACATCATAGTCATATTTTTACCCCACTTTGAGCTTAACACCATGGGTGAAAGCATCTCTCCTTTGAGACTCAACACTAAGCCATAGGCATCATTTGTCTTAGGAATCAGCGCTAGATAGTTATGGATCCATAACTAAATAGTAACATGCATCATCTCTCTTTTGATATGTTTGCAATGCATCTTCATCGATAATTTATAATCCATAATACAATCAATCAATCAATACATATTGCATCTTTAATGATTATTTGTGATTGTCCTTACAATTCATGCCTAAGTGAGGACAACCCATCAATTAGTCATTATAATAGCCCTAATCTAGCATAATTTCATAATGATCCATCAACATTTGATTATGATGCTAATAAAATGAATAGAATTCAAATATTGTTAGATATTCGATCCAGTGGCCCGCTATGGTCTCCCATTAGGCTCTACGAGCATTAGCATTCCGCTACAACTCACTAAGAGTTATTTCTAGATAGCTCTACTACAGTTTGAAAATGAGTGCTATAGTCTTACTTTGGATCGCTTCGGTATGGGACTACAAGTTTCATGGGCCGTTAACATGGTTTCACAGAAGTGAAACACCTTTGTCATGGCTCGTTAGAACACCAGAACGGTCATGACTCCCATCACAATACATTACAACCCCTATAACAACCCTGTAACAAGATAGTTGTTTATAACATCATCTTTGCACTCTGCAAAATCATTTATCACCGCCCATTATAGGTTGTAGTGTCCTTGACAAAGGGTTGATTTTTCTCACGCCCATTAACTTTGGCAAGTCATGGCCCATTAGAAACGTATAACAGTCGTGACACAACTGTACATTTGAGCTATAAACATTACGCCCTACAATTCCACCATGTCACGGCACGTTACAAGTTCAAACGACCATGATCATGATATAGAAAACTCACATCCTAACATTTGCGCTCCAATACAATAATATAATAGTGGCACATATCAACATCATGATCGTGACCTCTGTGTCACAACCCATGAGATTGCAAATGAAGAGATTCATTCCATGTATTGAACATGTACAATTGTTTACACCACATATGAGGTCGATACAAGCCTATTTTTAGTTGGTTAATCCATGAGAACATGTATTATGACAAAGTCACATACTAATATGGTGCAAATCATTAACAAATCATAACAATAATATATCGTTAACATCAAATATACCTAAACAATATTAGCACTCAATAGAACAGTAATCTTAACATAATTATAGAGAAAATGAGGAAGAAATATCAATGCATATCTCCCTAATCCTAGCTTTAAGAATGCCTAAAAACCTTAATCCAATCCTACAAAAAAAATATTAAGATGGGATTAGGAATTTGGATTCCTTCTTACTTAAGAGGATTTAGAGCAAAATCATAATCCTCTACTTCTGTCCCTTGTTTCTCTCTTCTCCCTCTTCTTTTTCTAGTTGAAATTGCTACTTCTCTCTCAATCTCCTCTCCTCCCTTGTAGTTGTTGCTTCCGCCTTGATGTGCTGCTCCTCGGATGCTACTGATAACGTGAGCCGAGTACGAGGGAGAGTGAGAAATGGGTTGAGTTGTTGCTAGCTGGTGTGGAGACCTTCCCCAAATGCTACGCTATTGCTGCTGAAAATGGTGTGGCTGGTGGTGTGGAGAGGAGAAGATGGGAAGAGTTTTGGGGGTTTTTAGGGAAAAGCAGCTAGGCTAATAAAATGACTCATTTGCCCTTCAACTACTTCACTTTTTAAGGATGTTCTAGTCCTTTTCCAACCTCTCCATCAAATGATGAAACTACCCATAAGATTTTCTTACTTTTGGGGTAATATGGTCATCTAATTTTTATTTTCTTTTTTTTAGAACTTTCAGATGTTACAATATCAATGGTCTGCAATGAAAATTGTTACATGGAGTGAAAGCCAAGTCTTTCTATATGTTAATTGAAACATAAGTAGCTCAGCTCGGCTTAGCTTAGCTCAAGCGAATGTTGTCATCTATCCAGTCAATTCCTTTCCAATATCCATTTAAATTCATGTGGAAGTCTCTAGAAACACATTATTCCTTAGACAAGAAACACTGGCATCATATGACTTGTATAAATTTAGTTAATGTATAATGTGGACTTGTGACCTCTATTATCAATACCTTCAACACATGTGTCATCTTATATAGATCCTCCATTCTTCTTTTTGCAACTTTTTGAAGTTTAATGGTCATTTCTTTAGTCTTTACAGTGTAGTGAATTGATCAAATTAAATTTCACAAATCACTTATACCTATTGTGACATTTTTTCTTGACAATTGTAGGAGTTTCACTTTTTTGACATGGTCCAAAACTCCAGCCTTTTTAACTATTATTTTGATATATCAAGATATGTCCAATAGCATATCTCGTGGACTTCTTCTTTAGCCACTTTGGCTTTGTAAACTCTGGTTCAACTAATAATCATAAATTATTGTCTTAATTATTTCATTAAGTTATAAAATATTGACATAGTTAACTAATACCACTTTTAGTACTATTTCTTAAGGGCTAAATTTTTAGTTATGACAATCACCAATTGGCATGATCTATTTTTTAAACAAAAATAATAGTGCATCAATTTCAATTTTGAAAACATATGTTGCACTTATGGCCTGTCTCAGCTCATTCGGAATCCAAAATCCTTGTGAAAGATTTCTAAGTTAACTCTCAATATTTGAATGTTTTCATGCACGTCTTCTAAAGAGCATGCTGTAGATAACATGTGAATTCAAAAACATGAGAATTAAGGCAATTCATAAGATTGACATTTGCGTATATCAAAGTTGACACCCATTAGACGTTCAAGCTTTCTTTCTGAGCTCAAAGGGCTACCAATTTAGACCACATATTATCTAAATTTTAAAATATAGGATTCATAAATTTTAATTCGTTATGAAGAATAGATACTTGAACTTATTCTAATTATAGCAGACTCTGATAAAAACTTATTATATATGCCAACACTAAAAATCATAAAGTCCTACAAATAATAATCCTTAATTTAGAAATTAACTTCTCTCATTAAAAATGGCAGTAATAACACTTAAAAAATTACATTATGGCAGAAATGGAAATGTTTTAAAAAAGTTTCGCTTATAAAATTGATATATATATATATATATGAGGTAAGTATTGGGTAATCATAAAAAATGATTACAACTCATGTAACCATCTTATCTCAGCCGTTGGATCGGATCTGGGCAGTGATAAATAAGTAAAAAAAAGATCAAAAAAATAACTAGTGCACAGCGCTAAGATCTAAACCATTGATCATTGATCCAATTGCTGAGATCAGATGGTTATAAGTTGTAACCACTTTTTTTGTGATTACACGATACTTAAACTATATATACATATACATATACATATATATATATATATAGGGTTATATGCACCTCCAGAGCGGGCTTTCTTTGGAGGGATGCTGAGCGCCGTTCCACCGTCGATTTCTCATCCTATGGCTAAGACCTTCCTGCCCGATAGGTGGTCACGATTGCTCTTAAGGATGTTAGGGTGGATCGGTCTGAAGGTTCGCTCACGATCCTTCCTCTATGGCACATCTTCACCAAAGGGCGACGATTGTGCTCGTGATATGGGCTGTTGCGGCGCACCATGAAAGTCAGTCGTTCCTCCTCCGTCGTGAATGTAAGTGCCCTTGATAGATCTTCTTAATCTTGTTTGCCTTCTTCGCTAGACAGGTTCTTAATCTTCTTCATTCTTCTTCCTCCCTGAATCTTGTTCGCTGGACAAGGCTTCGCCAGAAAGCTTCCTTACCCCCAAAAAGCGATCCTCGCTTTTCTAGTTGCCCTCTTTGATAGTAAGTGCCCTCAACTTTTCTTCGTTCTTTTACTACCGGATTATGCCTCCTAAGTCCCCTTCTCGTCGGACAAAGGACAATCATTCCTCACTGGCTCTCGTTCTTTGTTCGATAGACAAGATTCATCAGACAGAACTTCGCCGGAAAGAGATTCTCCAATCTCCCCTCATTGTTCTCATTGCCATCTAGTATCATAAATTTATATCACAGCCATCTAATATCTTGATTTTCTATATTTCTCAATATAGCAATTTCAGGCATGTCATTACATTTGCATAATTGCAATAGTCTGGATGCTATGACTCGTTATCTATCTATGCATAATTTTGGGCATGTTATTGCATAATAGGGTGTTATTGATTCTCAGTGTGATGCCATGTAGTTGACTCTTTCATAATGATTATTCATTTATAGTCCTCTTCCCAAGGTGATGACACCGCCCAAGTGTTATTGTCAACAACAGGCAATACTAAAAACTTCGTGGACTGAACGCAATCCTGGTTGAAAGTTGTGTTATACATTGTTTATGTTTTCTTCTTATCTTGCAACAACAAGGAGCATGTCAGTACTTCGAGTGGATGGATGAACCTTTTGAATCAAGACCTAAACAAGTGAAAAAGGAATTATTGCGAAAATTTGATAGGATGGAGCCAGAAAATGAACTAGAAGACATTGGAATTAATAGGAACACGAAAACTCCCCATCTCCTTGCCAGACACATATACACACAAGTAGCAATCTACTTTATCTTTTGCAGCTGCCCCTTGAACAATGATCAACATGTATATATCCTCCAACATCTACTGTTAACAATAGACAAATTCGGTCATGCATGCACAGAAGATCCTCCCTCAAAAATAAGTTGATCATCATGCAGAGCAATGAAGATGATGCAGCCTGTGCATTAGCTAAGGAGTGGGCACATAACAACCATGACCATTGGTCAGAAGAGCAATGAACTAGAATATGAACTTAAGAAAACAACAATGAACTAGAATATGAACTGAAAAATAGCAATGAAGATGCCTTTAAATGCCCTTTCATAATGTAGTAGCAGATAAAATTACACATAATCTATTGAGTATTACTTAGCCCTTTGACACTTGGTTTCTCAACTTGTTCATCCTTCATAAAGAAAAAAATGGAATAATATAAAAATGTATGATCTACCTCAAGGAATGTACAAGAAGTTACATTCAAGGAATGTAAAAGAATGGTTTTACCTTCGCTTTTTTAATTGGACAAGAAGTTACATAATGTCCTTGCTTGAGACAATGACTATAAGCCCTTTTCTTCTTCTCATCTTGCGACAAAGAAATCTCAAGACTACAGACTACATTTAAGTCTTTTTATATTTCTTGGTCTTCCCTTTGATTTGGCAATGACTGGATCATGTATGACAAAGCTTGAGCATTGTGTGCTTGCGTCAAATGAAGATACTTCATCCACATCCACACTTTTAGAGTGTCCTTCATCTATACATCCTTTTCTGATATTCTCCAAACTTTGAATCCCTTCTTTCAAGTAATAAATCCCAACTCTTAAGTGTTCTGGTGAACGCAAACTCATTTCTACAAATTGTGCATTTTCTTTTAAAATTCAATTTTTGTGACAGACTAACAACTTTAGTTGAAGATGTACATTCTATATCATTTAACACTTATGCAATAAAATAACGAGCATCTATTGTCCAACGATGTAAAATGTACCGTCGTGGTAAGGACACTATGTTTTCATTAAGAATTAGCAAACTTTCTTAGAAGGGGTCGACAACTTATTGTGAGAGGGTAATCTTTGGAATTTGACTTTGAAGCAAGTTCATGTGTATGCTCTTCAACAAACTTCTTGACCTCCCACTTCCATCATTCAATACTTTAGATAGTAACTAAGCACCACAATTTTCTTTGACATCCCATTTTCTTTCACATCTTTTCCCAACCTTTGCTTCAAGTTGAGATCTTTTTGCCCTACTTTTGAACATACAAGCAATCTCCCAATGGTAAGATTTCTTTTTCTAGATTTATACCTATATTCTTTTCTCACTGAGAATCTAACATTTCTAGCATATGCATTGTCGAAATTATAAACATCATCTTCTATATCAAACTTCATGCCTTTGAATTGTTTATTACCTTGTCCATCTTCATCATTGTTCTCTTCTTGATTTTGACTACTGTGGAAAAAATAAACATTAACCTCACAACTGAAATGATAAAAAAATGTTAATTACATGCAAATTTTAAAAGCGTCTCACGATTCTTCAATTTGTTGATCTTCAAGAGTAGAAGAATATCCATCCATTTCATTAAAATCAAACCAAGACATGGCCAAAGCTGCAATGAAGACATTCCCAATATGATATCAATGAACTTGTGTTGCCAAATTTCCAAATTTCACTAGATAATTGCACCAAATTTCCAAATTTCAATTAGCACATATTGTCGTGGAGGTCAGGACAACTAAAGAAAATGGCTCATAAAGCTTGTAATGACTGCCAACCTGGCATCAGATTTCCAATTGGCCACCTAACATGAAATTTTAACTTATTAACAAGTGTGACTATCTTGATAAAATAAAAGGTGACAATTGAAATGATTCACAGGCATAGAAACAGGGACTGTTCAATAACCAGACCTAAATTAGGCAAAGATTTTTTTCGTAGGAGTTAAATTAGAAAAAAATAAGCTATCTTGCATCTTTTCTTTATGGGAAAAGAGGGAACTTACTGTCAAATAGGGCAACTAGAAAAGATCGCTTTTAGGGGCAAGGAAGCTTTCTGGCGAAGTTTTGTCCAGCGAAGCCTTGTCTCGCGAATCGCGAATGAGATTCAGGAAGGAAGAAGAATAAAGAAGATAAGAACTTGTCCAACGAAGAAGGCAAACAAGATTAAGAAGAGAACGAAGAAGATTAAGAACCTATATGCGAAAAAGGCAAATAGGATTGAGGAACGACTAACTTCCACGGCACGCTGCAGCAGCCCATATTGCGAGCACGACCATCGTCCTTCGGTGAAGATGCGCCGCAGAGGAAGGATCGTGAGCAAACATTCAGACCGATCCATCCTAACATCCGTAAGAGCAATCGTGACCCCCAGGAAGATCTTCATCGTGGGATGAGAAATCGACGATGGAAGTGCACTCAGCATCCCTCCAGAAAGCCTGAAGGTCCATATAACTCATATATACAACAACAACAAAGCCTTATCCCACTAGGTGGGGTCGGCTACATGAATCATACGACGTCATTCCGCTCTATTAGTAACCATATAACATATATATATATATATGTATATATATATATGTATATATATATGTATATATATATATATATAACGCACGTCTATCACTCAAAATTATTTTTATATAATTAATTTTAACCTAGGACTTTAATTCACTTCACTTCGCCCTTTTGTTTAATACTGTTGAAAATACAAAGCAAATTATAAGTGGTAACGTTAATGATAAAATACAAGGTCCCTAATAGATTAAAAAATATTTACACAGAGTAATAGAAGTAAATAAAGTATTTATTATTCTCTGACAATAGGAAAAAAATATCGAATGCATAATAGATTAATAATGTGATGCAAAATGTAACATCTTCGTGTCATTTAAAATTGACTGATTATCATTAGATAGTTAAAAATAGGACCAATTCATAACTAATGACAAAAATGGTTAATGTTGAAATCAACAAAACTGGAGATTATTCCTAAATTGATGGCAATTATAAAATAACGATTTATGTGATGAAGTAGCTGACTTGGCAATTTCAGATATATTGCAATAGATGACGATAAAAAATCTAAATATGAACACTAATTTTCAGTTTCTGTGAATTTTGTATGACAAAATTTATGGAGATATCTATATTTACCCGAGTAATTGAATCTTTTAGTTTTCTCCTTTTTATGACAATAAGAAAAGTGACGGAAATGTAATCATGAACATAATTAATGGAAATTTAGATTAAAAAGATGGTACTAACATGTCAAAAAACTATTGTCTATTATTATTATTATTATTATTATTATTATTATTATTATTATTATTATTATTATTATTATTATTATTATTATTATTATTATTATTATAGGCTTGCAGTTGCATATTCATCTGTTTGAGGAGAATTTAATGGGGTATATAACTGGAGTAGTGCTTCGCTCTCTCCATTTCATCTCTGTCTGGTGTTCTTCTTGTGTTTGCATCAAGTCCTTGGAGGAAGAGGAAAATGTATTCCATGTTAATTAGTCACAAAATCTTTATATTATAATACAAAAAACTGCAGGCAATGATTAATACTTGGCACAAAGGCTTTTTTTAGATTTATAAATTATCAAATTGAAACTTGTATTATAATATGAAATTTTATTATAGTTATAATTAATGAAAGATGGTAGGATGAGTTTATTTTATATATTCAATTAATTAATATCTTTCAAAAGTTGACTTTGACTTTCTCCATTATTAAACATTATTAGCATGTGACAAAACAATTATTTTAACAAAAATGGCCTATAAATAAAAAAAAATAACTTATAACTTGACGGGATAAGAAATTATCTTTTTCAGAAATTTTCTGGAGAAGATTTTTGAATAATTTATAGATAGTGATGATTTCTTTAAAAAAGCATAGCCAAATATTTTTTTAATAGTAAAAATTAGAGACGTATTATGTTAACTAATAGTTTATTCAGACATAAATTTAATTATATATGTATAATTAAAATTTTGAATTATATATATTTAATATTTTTTCTACAATTCGTTTTACTCTTATATATATAATAATAATAATAATTTAATAATATTGAGCTTTTTCACCTAAAAAAATAAAATTTTAGAGCCAGAGCCCTCGTGAGTTGGCCTTCCAAACCGAACTCAACGGATCACGCATTCCTCGCCGTGCAGCACGCCAACCTCCGTCGCCGGACCACGTTAACGTACCCCATCCCCATCCCACCCCCTCGTCAACCCTTTGACGAGTGGGCCGGGCCCCGCCTTTATACCTCTCCAAAGTCTAAACCCACTTCCGCCGTCCTGCGGACCACCGCACCGGAGTCCGTGGCTCTGTTTCCGCTTCGTCGCTATTAAGCGCTTCGATGACGTACGCATGGAGGCAAAAGGAAGGGGCCATGGACGTCCTGGACAAGCGGCCGTGCCTCCTCGTCAAGGCATGGTGGCTCCGGGGCAGCGGCGGCCTATGGAGGGCGCCAGCGCCGGCGCTGCTCCTCTTCCTCGGGGCCGTGGCCTTCTTGGGACGGTCGTGGCTCCAGACCGCGGCGCCGATGTCGCCCGCTGCGGACGGCGGCGTGGCGGGACTGGAGGCGGCGACGGAGAGCTGCGCGAGCTTCTATCGGCCAAGTCGCCCGAGGAGGTTCGTGTTCTCGATAAAGGACTTCGGCGGGGTCGGGGACGGGAGGACGTCGAACACGGCCGCGTTCCGGAGGTCCGTGGATCGGCTTCGGGAGTTCGGGGGCCGAGGGGGCGCGCAGCTCAACGTTCCGCCGGGGGTTTGGCTCACCGGAAGCTTCAACCTCACCAGCAACTTCACCCTGTATCTGGAACGTGGTGCTGTCATCTTGGGTTCGCAGGTGTGCATATGCTCTTCAATCCTCCTGTTGTTTCATTTCTCTCTCTCCCTCTCTCTCTCTCCCTCTCTCTCTCTCTCTCTCAATAGTGAACAATATAATAATCAAGTAACTGTAGATGATATGGGATTAAAAGCCTATAAGCAAACTGTTAGATTTAAAATCGATTTCTGCCGCACAGTATGCACGTCATAGATTTTTCAAAAGCAAAATTGTAGAAAATATCAGCGACTGTCCTGTCAAATCTTTGCCCCCGGGATTTAGAAACAAGATGCAGTTAAAGAAGAAAAAAACTGATCTTGAAAAACAAAAAGAGAAATCACGCAATCAAGCATGTATGCTGCCGAAAGAGTGCATGGACAGTTATTACGTGCTGTACAGGAAAAGAATGATCAAAATTTGATATTGGGATCACTGATGATGTTAGGATCCAGAGGAGTGGCCGCTGATAGAGGCACTTCCATCATACGGGCGTGGTAGAGAGAGACCAGGAGGAAGGCACATCAGCCTCATTCATGGAGATGGCCTCACTGATGTCATCATTACAGGTACACCCCTTCTACCACGCGCGAGTCTTGACTCAGATTGCATTTATATATATTATGTTATTGTGTCATCCATAATCTTAATTTAAGTATGTATCCAGTAAACCTGGAACTCTTATCTTAATGTTATCGCAGGACAGAACGGGAGCATTGATGGCCAAGGAAGGATGTGGTGGGAGCTCTGGTGGAACAGAACTTTGGAACACACCAGAGGCCACCTTCTTGAGTTGGTGAATTCTGACAACATTCTCATCTCCAATCTCACTTTCCTCAACTCGCCATTCTGGACAATACATCCAGTTTATTGCAGGTTTCTGGTTTTATTCTTCCAGAATTCATAATTGCTTTGTTATGATGTGTTGCTGTTGTTACACGACTGAGAACTAATGTCCGGCATCTTGTTTCTTTTTTCAGCAATGTGGTGATAAAAAATGTGACTGTGTTGGCCCCTCTTCATTCCCCCAACACTGATGGCATTGATCCAGGTACTCCTCGAAGTAGTAAACTCTTCTATTTAGTAGCAGTTATCTGCATTGTCGATTTACTAAACCTTCTTGTCTTCCTTTGCTTAAATGTGATGTAATCTGATAGATTGGTTAAGCTAACTATTAGTACCTTTTGCCAGACTCAAGTTCTCATGTCTGCATTGAGGACTGCTACATAGAGAGTGGAGATGATCTAGTAGCTGTAAAGAGTGGGTGGGATCAGTATGGTATGGCCACGGCACGGCCTAGCTCAGATATAGTCATCAGGAGGGTTTCAGGCACAACGCCCACCTGCTCAGGTGTTGGAATCGGAAGTGAAATGTCTGGAGGGATTACCAACATACTGGTGGAGGACTTGCATGTCTGGGATTCTGCCTCTGCTCTGCGCTTGAAGACAGACAAAGGAAGAGGAGGATATATAACCAATATAACTGTGTCTAATGTGAGAATGGAGAGGGTCAAGATACCCATAAGATTCAGCAGGGGAGCCAATGATCATCCTGATGAGGGATGGAGCTCGAAGGCTCTTCCAAGAATACAAGATGTCTATATAAGTAACATCGTGGGCATCGATATAGATAAAGGGCCAGTTTTAGAAGGAATAGAGGGGACTGTTTTTGAAGGCATTTGCCTGAGAAATATCAGTTTTGTTGGAAAAAGATCTGATGCAAAGTGGCACTGTGAACTTATTACAGGAGAAGCGTATGAAGTTTCTCCAACACCATGTCCGCAGCTTAGAAGTAATAGTTCATCATCAAGTTGCAAGGGCTTCTGAATGGCAAAGAAAAAAGCTGTCATCCACATGACAGAAGTGGTAGATTGCGCTCAGTATTCTTTTCTTCTTTTACCTTAAAGAGAAAATACAGGTGGGATATGTAGGAGTTACACGCATACAGAAATCATTAATGAAATTACAAATGAATTATATATGTACAAGTTATTGATATCATTTGATGAACAAGCTTCAGTTTTGAGTTTGAGCACACAATTTGGTCATTTTGTAAGGAATTTTGATGCCTTTGCTGTTTCATTTATGCACTATTCACAACAAGTATAAAGTTTATGCTTGAAAAGTTTCACTAGTCTCTCTTGGAAATACAGGAGTTTAATGAGACATGGCTATGATAATCTAGTCAACAATTTGTCAACATCTCAATCTACATCTTAAGATTTTTTTTTCATTTTTCGATCTCACTACCCCTTATTGATTTTGACCTTATCTTCGGTAAGATAAGATCTTAATATGATCTTAATTTTATTCACACGATCTTACAATCTTTTTCTATCCTTTACGATCTTATATGATTAGTATAATTATTTAAATATTAATAAAAATACATATTTATGATAATAAGAATTAATTTAGATGACATTTAATATATTTTCTTCATTTGTAATATGTTTTGATGTCATTTGGCTTAAGATTCAATAAAAAAAATTGACTTAATGATGTGTAATTTAAGATTTAAATGTGATAAATTTATTTAAATTATATTTACTATTTTAAATATATTTTTATTAATAGATAGGACATTACAATTCTCAATCCACTCTTATGATCCCCTTCCAATCTTAAATAATATCCCCATCTTGACAACCTTGGTCAAGAGCGAAAAAACCTCATGTTTTGAACTTAAGGTATTGCCTAGTTGTCCCAATGGACAGTTTGTTTAACAAGAATCCGACTTAATGATTTATAATTATCTAAGAAATGATGGAATGAATGTTAGCAGAAGATAGGTGAATAACCAGTTTGTTCAATAATTTCAGCTTATACCTACTAGGAAAACTCGTTTAGTATTTCTTCCAATTACCCTTCAGATAAGATTAATATCAATAGTACAAAAGAAAAAGAAAATATATGATCATCACAAACATCCTTGAGGACAACTCAAGAGGAAAAGGGCAAGACAAGTGGAGAAGAGAATAATACATTCCAGAGGTTTGTTCAGGGAAATGACTGCATGCACAAAGTGAGGAGAGCAAACATTGCTGTCTCCAACGTTCACCACTTCCAGAAGACATTGGATCCACACTTGTACTTGTCCTTCCCTTCACACTCTATTGCTAGGTCATCAGATATGAACGGCACTTTCTGTTTTAATCCAAAACAATAGCCCATAATAAGAATTGATAAAAATTCAATCAGGTTAAGAATATATAACAGCACCAAATATTTATCATCATTTTAATTTTCCAATAATATTTAATGGTTAAATTTATGCACGACATGATGCTTCTTTTTCCATAATTAGGAATGAGAGAGATTGATGTACCTTTTGTTTTGCCAGATCTTGACAGCCAGTGAAGTTTTCAGGGAACTTGCATGAACCAAATTCCACAGTGTATGCACGGGCAAAGTTGGCACCGCTTGTGGCCAACCTCTTCTTGTCATTTAGCTCCTGGAGAATTTATTTTCTTTAGCAACTTATAGTTAAAATAGCATCACAAAATACTGTATGAAGGCATGGCATACAATGCATAAATATTTCGGGGATGAAGCATTACTCTCTCTCTCTCTCTCTGTGTTGTGTGTGTGTCATAAATTCATGTCAACATTTTTTTTCTGGGCAAGAAAAAAATGATGAATCGATCAACCTTAAAAAGAACAAAAATAAAACCATTTTACACCATGATCATGATAAAAGTTGAACCATTTGAGGAACAACTTTTCCTTCCTTGGCGCATGCAGAGGCACAAACCTTGTTAGCCTTGCTCTTCTCGAGATACTCATCGATGACACCAGCGTTGGCCGATGAGCTGACGGCTGCGGAGGCGAAAAGTGCGGCTGCAAGGCCAAGAACAGCTGTCCTCCTTCCCTGGTTCGCATCTTCTGCTTCAGTGATCCGAGGAGCCTGCTGGGCTCTGATCACAGGCACCTGCTTCGGCAAAGAAGAAGCCGAAGTTACTGACGCTGCAGACGTGAGTTTCAGGCTCGACTCGGATGCACCCGAGAGCGCGTAGCTGCACGTCAGCACACTGGAGTTCATTGCCGCCATCTCTGCTTGCTGAAGAACAAAGAACAAAAAGGAAGAAGCACCTCGTATTAAGTTATTAACTGCCTTAAAAGATAAGTGGAAAAAAGATGCACAAGAGAGAAATATTAAAGACGATTTATTATGTTGGGGACTTGAGATGAGCTAGACGATTGATGAAATAATGAGATTGTGGTAGGCGCGTGGATAAGGTGAGATTGCCTCAAGCCCCATTGGGCAGTTCTCATACTTTGGGTCCTACCATGTCCTACTGTTGGTGGACAGTAACGGTTTTGGCAGGGTCGCCCAGGACTATATTTCATACTGGATGCATCATGCATGCTCTTGAATTCATGAAGGCAGAATAACGACCCAACGAGCTTCCATACAGAACTTTTCAGTACACAGGTCAATGGGACGTACTAAAATTAGTACATAGATTAGCAATCAGCTGATTAACAATCAGCTTATAATTGCTAAAACACAGCCACAGGTCGCCAAACAGAAAGGCGATTATTAACATTCGATGTACTCACACATACATTTCAGACTTCCGATTCAACAGAAATTTTCAGTTTGGAGTACCGAGCTTCCAGTTCGAACCAGGACTCTAGTCCAATCAACTTGTTGAACTCTTCAAATGAAGCAAGCTTGTGAAGATGATCCTTAGTAGTTCCAGCATCCTTCAGTAGTTTGAGAATGTCGATCAGTGCACGTGCTGATGCGTAAAGGGTAGTGAGGGGATGCACAATAAGATGGAAACCCATTTCTTTCAGCTCCTGCGGTGAATGCAAGGGCGTCACTCCACCTTCGAGCATGTTGCACACCCTGTAACCATTTGTCCGCCTACCAATTTCCCTGAGTTCATCATCATCTCTTGGCGCCTCCACGAAGCAGGCATCAGCTCCTGCCTGCATAGCCAAAATGGAATTGACATTTAAAATTTGTTGACATCTTAGCAATGAATTTTAGATAACTCATCTTCTGGGACACAGACCATCTTTAGACATAAAAACTTTTGTTTAAATGGAACAAAACTCATGGTTTTTTTTAGGAAACCTCGTCATATTGAACTGTATAGATTTTGTCTTTCAAGAACAAAAAGGAATGATGTTTATGAAAGGATTACAACATGTAGATGAGTTGTTCCATACCTCGAAATAATGGAATTTAAATCAATTCTTGGGGTTAAAAAAAATTAAAGCAAATTAATCAGCAACTTCTGGATCCATTTATATGAATCAAGACACTATAATATGGCGAAAGAGGGTATAAAGCACGACTAGGGATTTTTCTTCAACGAAAACAACCAGAACTTATAAGATCATAGGACAACCACAACTTATAAGTTTATAGGATAGATATTCTGTCATGAAGTACATATGAGATAATAACTTTGGAATATCACATTCAAGTAAAGAATACTGAAGCTGTGCTAATGATGATGCACAGGAAACCAAGGGAATTGAACACAACAACAACAACAAAGCCTTATCCCATTAGGTGGGGTCGGCTACGTGGATCATACGACGCTATTCGTTGATCCATGTTCATGCGATTCGACAGGATTTTACGCCGGCTGTCGGGGCCTAACACAACCCTTCTCCTTTATCCGGGCTTGGGACCGGCTATAAAACATAGGTGGAGTTTGAGCACAATGAATAAAAATATTTAAAGCAGAAACAGGAAGAAAGTTGATAGAAAACCAAGGTTTGAATGCTTTACCATTATGGATAAAAGGAGATAATCAATCTCTATTATCAATCATGTAAAACAAAAGAAAAAGTGGCCAACTCAGTTTGCTGAAGAATAGTCAAACTGATGAGCAATAAGAATCATGATGACATCACAACATTCAAAAACATGATAATGCAAATCACGCCAGATTGCCAGATAATGGATTGCAAGCTAAAATCATAGAGAAACTATCATATTTCTTTTTTGAGAATACATATAACCATGAGTTTGATACCTCCATGTAGAGGTTAGCCCGCGCAATTGCATCAGATAGACCAGATTTAGCTGAAGTTGCACGAGCATCAGTTCTAGCAACAAGAAAAAAGTCAGCATCACCAATTGCGTCTCTAGCTGATGCAATTTTCACAGCATGTTCCTCAGCTGGTATCACCTGCAATAAGACATGCACAGGCATGACATGATTCATTCCATTATCTTGGGTAGCATATTCATGATAGAAAAATGACTTCATATGGCCTTCAAAGTATGGAAATACAATATCATCACTTCACTCAGCTAATATATAATAGAAAAAAAAAACCATGTAATTGGGTAATGTAATTGACAATGAAGCACATAATTACACAAATGTTAAGATGGTTACCTGCTTACCACGCATATGTTCTTCGTTGTCGCATTAATGAAGAAAGAAAATATTAGTCAGAAAGCTTGTTGGAGAAGCTACTGAAAAAGACAAAAAATATGAAAAAAATAAAGTATAGAACAGCAATGATGATCCTCTTGCCACATTTCTTAGGCCAAGCTTGATCCTAGGAATAATGTGACACATGATGTGTAAGTGCCAGAATACAATTAAAAGGTTTTAACAGTGAACAGACTACAAATTCCAACATGAGAGATGGATCATGTTTATTTCAACTATATAATACCTCGAGAAAGCATCCAGCAGCACCAGCAGCAATCAAATCCTTCACAGTTCTTTGAACATTCAAAGAATTGCCACCTCCAGTATCTACATAGTTTAAAACATATAGGCAGTTACAGAAACAAATATCCGACAAACCAATAAATATTACGGACATCATGATAGATTATTACCAGTATGTAGAAAAGGAAATTAAAGATCTAGAAAAAGGTTTCAATTCGGACACACTTAAAAGAACAACTAGTTCAATAATGTAACAAAGAACTTGTACATGCCAAGGACATGGAATTATGGTTGTAGTAAATGAACACAAAATTTTCTCCGAGCACTTTGGTACACCATTCCTCTCTCTAAAGCAAGCTTTGCTTCCATCCATATTTCGTAGTTTTAAAACTTTATATTGTAATGAGAAGAAAACTCGAAGAAGTTGGTCATGCCACATTAATTATTTTATCCTTTAATAACTATTTTTTTTCTATCATTCATACATGTAACGAGAGATGTGATGAAAGGAGTTACATATTCATTTGCAATGAAAAAAAAACTAGCCTATATAATATATCATCTTTTGTCATCAAAGATCAGGGAATTAAAACATCAAAACTTTAAACCTAGAGCAACATACATTATTTCACAACTGAACGAAGAGAGGGAAATTCAGCTTACCAGCATCTGCGATGATGGGGATAGAGGGCGCCGCCGCGCACACGAAACGAGCTGTCTCTGCCATCTCCGGTGGCCTAAAAACGCAGAGAAAGGAAAACAGTACTCATCAACAAACAAAGACACATGCACATTCCAAACAAGACTACCCACATTGTAAGAATCAAAAGCAGGACAAGTAGCATGTCCCGATCAAACGATCATCGGCACAATAAAAGAACGAAAAAAATCAGAAAAAAAAAATTCACCCTTCTACAATGCAATAAAACAAAGATTGGTTGGGAAACGAACGTGAGGAGGCCGAAGTCGGGCTTGCCGAGAGGGCGTAGCCGGAAATAAAGCCGGCGCTGAACCCAGACTTCTCGAGGATGGCAGCAGAGAGCGCGTCATAGCAGCCGGGCATGTGCACTGACCCTTCCTCCTCGATCAGGCGGTGGATGCGCGTCCGGCCACCCGCGGGCGTCGGGGGAAATGACGACGACAGTGAGACGCGACAGCGAACCTTGCGACGGAATGAAGCCACCTGCCGAAGTTTGGATTCCCGGAATGGGCTTCCTCCGGCTGAGGGGAGCGGTTTCGCTGCCATCGCCATTGCTAAGGGTGTGTTTGAATCCAGAGTTGTAAAGGGCTGGAGTGGAATACGAGATAATAAATTTAGTTAAACTTACATTTTTTATTTAAATTAAGAGGAATGAATGAAATAGTTAAGTCTTTAAGTACTACATTTTTCATTCCATCAAATCGACTGAACGAGGAGGAATATATTATTTTAGACCAAATTAATCACTTTCTTTTTTTTATTATCAAATTAAATTATTTCTCTTATTACTAAATTAAACAACATCTCTCTCTTCTCTCTTTCACGCGCGGACACATATATATTATCTTTTTTCTAATATGAATACATATTTATCTATAATTTTTATTAAATAAATTTTTTTAGTAAATATAAAATTTTATTCAAAATAAACATAAATATACTATTTAAAAATAATTTAATATTAATATAATATATTCAATCAGTTAGGATGTAAAATCCGGATTCGGTCCCCGACCCGACCTGGTCGAGTGTTAAAGAAATGAGACTCGGTCCTGACTCAATTAATTGGTGCAGACGAGGGCGACCAGTCGTCTCGATTCATGCTCATCCCTAATTAACGATTATAAATACTTTAAATATATAATAAAAAATAAAAATGACTTTTATACAAATAAAATCGTCATTATCCCACCTCACATCTTATATAATTTATTATCCAAACATGGACTTTCTAATGACACACCACGCCACCCCACCCCATCACTCACCACACCATCCCATCCCATCCCTCCATTAGTTTTTTGCCAAATAGACCCTAAAGTTGTCATTCTTGGCTCAGCCGGAGAAGCGAGCACTCGTCAGGGAAGGGTTTTAGGAGAGGCGTTGCGACCAAAGTGGGGTGCCGGAGATTGGTAGCGGTTTTCGGATATATCGCTGTTAAGATAATCAGGAAATTAAAAAATAAAAAAAAACGCTGAAAATTTTAAGAAAATGGAAAAAATGCGGTGAGCGTGGATGACGCGACCTTCAGATCTTCAGTCTGACGCTCTCACAACTGAGCTATCCCCGCTGTGCTTTTGATTTCTTAAACCCATCATTTAATAGTTTATTTGGATTTAAATAAAGAACAGAAATCCTAAAGATATCTGATTATTGTAATGTAAAAAATTAATACCTAAAAATTAGCAATGAAGAATGCAAAACTCGTGAGAGTGAGCCAGTAATATACGTATAACATTCATAACACTTGTTATCAGTTTACCTATGAATTACATGAAAAAAAATCACTTATTAATCCAATGGTTTTAGTCTTTTGGTAAAGAGCTGTATAAATACATGAAAAAAGGGGACATAAAAAAGTTGTTCTTGATGAAAATTGAAGTATTTATCTTTCGGATTTAATTACATTCAAGGACGGAGCTACGCTCAGTTGGTACTAATATATATGTGTATTAATCCTATATATCCCCCAAATTTTTGAGTTCTAGTGGTGTGTGTTATACTTCAAAGTTTAAGAGATCCTATGGTCGGTTCCAGATTGAGATTCGGGTTTTCACATTTTTTAGAGTTTATTTAATTTATTATTTTTAATTATATATTTTATTATCTATGTTGGCCCCCCTCTAAAATGTTTTCTAGCTCCGTCCCTGATTACATTCCTAAGTTAAAATGTGACTATAACAGCAATGATCAAATTATGGTCATGGTAAAAGTTGATAAACAAATTATCAAGTTTTCTTTTATATCTAAACTAAACAGTGAGTTGCATAAATGGACAATAAGTAATGGGTCTTGATCAATTAATTCATAAAGCTATATATGAAGCTCAACTTCCCAGTGTTCGCGAATTAATTAAACTTGATCATGAAGCGAATTACCACAAGGCTCACCCATATAGTGTGTAAACAGAAAATGTGCACATGATGTGCTTACATGCATTTATAATAGGAACATAAGGTTTCCGACTATATATGTATATAATATATATAGTTTCTGTTTTGTTGGACATAAATTAGCACTTATAGGCAGGCAAACACAGCCATTTTGGCTTCCGAATGATAAGTAGAAGTTGGGTGCAACTAATTATTTCCTTCTTTTTAACTAAAACTGCAAAGAATGGAACCAATTTTGGCTTGTGGATTCGAGCATGATGCCCTACATTTGGGTTGTTACTGTTGAGGAGGTTTCAGAGGCATTATTAACACCATGCCAAACACATATAGGTGAGAGAGCAGGAGGAGAATATATGTTTCTTCTGGACATATCACATTGGTTGCTTGTTGTTTTAAGGTTGTTTTCTAATGTCAAATAAAGATATATGCGATAGGACAAAATTGTGCCTACTTTTGACATAGTGGTGTCTTGAAATAGTTAAGGGCAATTAAATGCTCACTTCTAACTTGACACTTTCTTAGCTTAATTCTTAAGGAGAAGTGACCATCATGAGATCATAATTAATTATGTATATTTGTATAAGAAAGCTACAAAGCTCTTGCATATATATATATATATATATATATACATACATATATATATATATATGTATATATATATACATACATATATATATATATATGTATATGTATATATAATTTTTACAGACAGTTGTGTATATATTTATTAGCTACATTTATATAAGTTCTCTTTCCTTCTTGTTTTGTGAATATATGTGTACAAGTTTTCTTTCATGAATGTGAATTCATACTCTAAGGGGTCGTTTGGTTATAGAATAAAATTGAAGAGAATAAAATAGTGTAATATCGTATTCTCGTAGAAGTAAATATATTCTTATTATGTGTATCGTTTGGTTAGAAGAGAATAATTTTCAAAAATATAATATTTTTATATTTAAAATATTTTATTACACAGAACTAGTGTTCAATATTATAATAACAAAAGAATATTTATATAATAATATATAATTGAATTTTTAAAAAATAAAATATGTTTGAAAAAATTGAAAAAATTGAGAATAATCATATTTTTCTATTTTAGAAGAATAAATATATTCTTCTGATGAGGTAAAAAATGGTGGTTTTGCTTCTTTCAAGATGGTTTCACGCTTTTCAAAGTTTGATCGATATAATCTTATTTTATGAGTTGTTTGGCTATATTTTCGGAATATCGACATATTCTCGTATTTATTCTATAACCAAACGGCCCCTAAGTATACAAATCCATTTAATTCCAATTCAGGTCTACTGAGATTTTGAACCAGATTTTTGTTTTTAAGGTTGATGGTTGTACTAACTTGCTATCGTATAAACAATTTATGAATTCAAAATTTTTGGCATGACCATCAACCGATAATATATACATATAGAGTTTAATATTTGTAGCATTATCGTTCGTCATGAATGACTTATTGGACAATTTTTTTATTCATCATCCATCACGAATCGCATGGTGATTAATACCCATATGATAGTGATAACACAATCATTTTTTTTCATATATATATATATATATATATATATATAGAGAGAGAGAGAGAGAGAGAGAGAGAGAGAGAAGAAGAAGAAGAAGAAGAAGAAGAAGAAGAAGAAGAAGAAAAGAGAAGATCAACACTTATCATAATGTTTATATATGTATCTTGTTGTAGATGATCATAATTACTTCATAATTAAATATTCAGTTTGATAATATATTTACTCTCTTTTGTTGTTTGAGAATTCTATTATTGCTGCTATATTAAAATCAACACTGATATTATACATGTTTTTTTATATCCATGAGGTACATGTTTTATATATATGTCAATTTTATACAAGCATCAATGTAGACCTCTCAGAATTCTACAAATATGGTGCTTATTGATTATCATATGCCTCCGACACTTGTATATTCCTTTCCCCCACATTAAGTGTCCACTTAACCTAGTTGTTGAGTACATCCAATCATAGTATGCATTTGGCATGAGATTAAAATGGTCAACACGAGTTTTGTTGTATATATCCGTTAGCCAATTAATTCATCTAATCATATATATATAGCTGCTATCATTACTATTTAAACTCTATCTTTTGACATTGAGTTGTTGCTTTGATAAAAGATAATTAAGAAATATCATAATCTTTCTAGAAGGATTAACAATTTAAAAGTAATTAACTTTAGTGATTATTCAAATCAAAGAATGTTACTACGATCACTACAAGAAAATTGCGTTTTTTCCGACGGGCCGTTTCCAGCGGAACAAAAAACGTCGCAACTTACAACGGATAGGTCTCCGTCGAAATTTTTGACGGTTGCAACTGTCAAAAATAAAATTAATAAATTATCAAACCTATTATATTATTATTTTATTTTTCAACGGTTAGGAACGTCGAAAGTTTCGACGGATATGTATGCGTCGAAAGTTTCGACGGTCGTAATCGTCGCACTACAAGAAAATGGAGATTTTACGATGGATAATTTCTGTCGAAAATAAAAATAATAAATTATAAAATTAATTATACTATTATTTTATTTTTTGACGGTTTGGAAAGTCGAAATCTTCGACAACTCCTCATCTGTCGGTAACCGTAAAAAATAATTAAATATTATAATCTTATATATCATAATATATAATATAATTAGTATTTTATATTATTATTACAAGTACCGATGGTTCAGACCATCAGAAGTTCAGACGGTCCGGACCATCCGTAATGGAAAAAGTAATTAAATATTAAAATTGTATATATCATAATATGTAATATTATTAGTATTTTATTATTATAATTATCGCAATCGGACCGTCGGAAGTTCAGAGACCGTCGGTAATGGAAAAAGTAAGTAAATATTAAAATCGTATATATCATAATATGTAATATTATTAGTATTTTATTATTATAATTATCGACGGTTCGGACCATCGAAAGTTCAGACGGTCGAAATTTCAGACCATCGAAACTTCTGACGATGGAAATCATCGATAAAGTAAAAATATTATTTTATTATTATATTTTTTATGGTCAAAATCGTCGGTAATTAAAAAATAATCCCACCCCATTTCTCGCCTTTTTTTTTCTTTTCCCGCTCTCCACTTTCTTTTTCCTTCTATTTATTCATTCTACCTCTTATTCATTCACTTCTATTTACTCTCCCTTCTCTCTACCTCCTCTCTCTCTCCCGGATGACGACGGAAGGACGACCCCCCGACGACCCTTCTTGTCGGTCGCCGGCGACCTCTCTCTCTCCCTCTCTCTCAACCGCCAGGCGGCTCGATCGTTAGCAGATCTTGCGCAAAATTTGAAAGGAATTGTATGATAAACTTAATTGCCTAATTAAATTATATTAAATAATTAAATCATATTTGTTTATCCATTAACTTTTTTACAAGTACTATATAACTTTTAAGTGGTTAACTGTAGTGAATTGTGAGAAATAGTATTTCCTCCACCACAATATATACATGACATCAGTGATCTTAATATTGATTAACGGCTAAGATGTAGCTTTCGTCACAATGTGTTTCACTTTTTATATTAATCATTGATATTTAAATTATTATATGAAGTAAAAAAAAAGTTGACTTCCATCTTTTAATTAGGAAATTAAGAAAATTATAAGTTTAATATATAAGTTACATTGAGGGTTTGAACTGTTTTATTAATTCATTTTACTAGTTAATTAAAATTCAAACCTCTCTCTCTCTCTCTCTCTCTCACACACACACACACATTGTGACGTCAATAAGTCTACATTAAATATTAATGTATTCTTAATTAAGCAGATTATGTATAATTAACTAACTAAACGCTTGCCGTTGCCACAAGTCCATCTGTTGCATCGGCGATGACTGCATCAAAATTAATTAACAGCTTATGTGATTACATATTGATAATTAGACTAATTAATTGAAGTGATGGGTGAAACTACTTTGACTATACGAAGATAACAACGTTGATTAGTTGGTGGAACGCCTTGCACCCACAGGAAATTATATGCCAATAAACTAACATGTTTAATTAGTTGTTGACCACTTATCTAATTGACGGTGATGGATTTGCATGCCTAATCTTTTTTAATCAAACAGCTAATTGAGATGAGGAAATCTCGTGCTAGCTAAGTGAATGCATTAACGTTAATATAATTAGATGGGAGAGCTGTGTATGTATAAATACAATTACTGCTATATACATGTGAAACTTAAAAATACGAAAGAAAGGAACTGTCCAGTAATTTTGGTGTTCATTAATTTATACGAAGATGTTTTATTTCTACTTGTCTTTCTAGTAACTATATATATAGTTGATTTTGTAATAAAATGTCCACATGATCAACTGCATGAGCTAGCTCATTAATTTCCTGGTTTCTGGAGTGTATTCTCAGTGAATGATAATTATTAGTTTTTTTGCTACAATTCTGTCCAGCTTCTTGCACAAGTTGGCATTAATGTGTACTACATATATCTGGAGCTCTCTTTCATGCATGAAACTATGTGCTTGCTGGCTATTGTATGTTAATTAGTAGTACCATGGCATCCAGATTCATGAAATTATTTGCCTTGATCACCAGGTGTATTCAGCAGATCAATATAACCTTATTAGAAAAGGCACTGTACTAGTGGGGAGCGTTGTTCCATTAATTCCAAAGTAATGAGATTCAACAAAGATGCAAATAATTAAGGACTGCAATGAGAAAAAAATATATTTAATAATAGTTACAATAAAGATGCACAGAACTCGTGAATTATGTGGTGGTATCAAACTGATTATATTTGGAAGTTAAGGTGCATATATACATATACATGCACAGTTATAGCTAGACAATGACAACTTTAAAATTGTGCTGCTTTCCTGTAGATTATATATTTAGTAGTACTTCTCCAAGTAATTGACATGGAGGGTGAAGGCCAATTGATGTCATCAAAACCAATTTGCTCTATAGGGATTAATTAGGTGAAACTCGGTGAAACACGCGAATCGTAGTCGTTCATTTCGCTTGAACAATGCAGATGAAGCATAGCTAAAAGATACCTGCCATAGCAAAAAAGTAGAATGCCCAGAATACCCATTGTCTCTTCCGCTCGCCTTGGAGTAGAACACCGCGGACGACATTCACGGCAACGAGCTCTAAGAGAGGGGCATTCACGGCGGCGAGCTCAGCGACGTTCACGGCAACGAGTCTCTGCCGCTCGCCCTGGAGTACAACATCGCGGACGATATATGTATATATGTGTGTATATTAAAGACTAGCCAATGGTTATAAATAATAAATGAAGCCATTAAAAACGCTTACGGCATGCAGCTCAATGAAATGATGTCTTTATTATATATCTTGATCAAGTAAATAATTAAGTAACCCTCACCTAATTAACTATCTATTTGAATTCTACCATATGCATTTGAAAGTATCGTGTATGTATACATCCTTACACTACAAGAAATTCGGAGATTACAGATGGTTGCGATCGTTTATAATTTCCTCTAAAATCGTCAGAAATATTATTTCCGACAGTTTTTTCGACGGAAGTGGAAACGTCCGAAAATCGCTCATCGCAAATCTTTTTCGACGGTTGGAAAAGAAACGCCGCAAATATCGACGGTCACGGCCGCCGATATTTGCGGCTGTCAACAAAATCGTCGAAAACTTCAGCGGTCATGACCGCCGAAGTTTTCGACGATTTCATCGACCGTCGCAAATATCTGTGGTTGCTACCGCCGAAACTTTCGACGATCGCCGAAGTTTCGGCGGTCAAAACCGTCGCCAAGAATTTTTATAATATAAAATAAAAATAATCGGTCGTCGCAAAGAATTTTTTAAAAATAAAAAAAATTAGCGGCCGGATCTGGCCGTGGCCAAATCCGATCGCTGGCTGCCAGATCCGGCAAGCGGCGGGCCAGATCCAGTGGCCAGGCGCCAGATTTGGGCCGCTGGCGCCAGATCCGGGCCGCTGTGACCGTCGAAAAAATAAAATATTATATTTAATTATATATATATATTTTTACCGACATTTTGAACCATCGCTAAATATTACCGATGGTCATAACCGTCGAAAATAGCGACGGGACGGACCGTCGCTAATTACATTAATAAAATATCCCTCATATGATGTTATTATATATTTACCGACGGTTACGACCGTCGGAAATTGCGACGGATGGATATCCGTCGGAAATATCAACGTTCCTAATTGTCGAAGAATTAAATAATAATATAAAAAATTATATAATTTAATTTTTTATTTTCGATGGTCATAACCATCGGGAAATTCGTCGGAAAAATTAAATAATAATATAACAAATTACATAATTTATTTTTTCATTTTCGATAGTCGTGACCGTCGAAAAATCCGTCAAAAATTGCGACGGATGGATATCCGTCGGAAATATCGACGTTCCTAATCGTCGAAAAATTAAATAATAATATAAATTATTTTCGACGGTCGTAATCGTCGAAAAATCCGTCGGAAATGAAACCGTCGAAAATTCCGTCGCAAATTGCGACAAATTTCGAACCGTCGGAAATTGCCCGTCGAAAAATCACGATTTTCTTGTAGTGTTAATTATCTAGCTCCATGGACTACGTGCTAAAAATATATAATATATATAAGCATGTCGAACCTAGAGAAGATTAATTCATAATTCGTTTTCAATGAATAATCACGATTTCTTAGTTCATATGTACATGGATGCATGCGTGCGTGCGTGCATGGTAAAGACAAAGAAGAAATATATCAGTGCATGTCAAGGATGTTGCAGACTGATCAACGCAACTCTGTGGACTCTCCTCCCTATATATACACTCGGAGGGATGTAGCAGTGCCTCTCTTTTTCGTGTGAAACTAACAAAAAGGACCTCAAATCCAAAGCCTTGTTAACCAAATCACCTGTTTGTTCTTGTCCTGTCGACCTTTTTCTCCCTCTTTTCATGTCCCTCCTGAGCGGATCACTGCACATATTTGCATGTAAGCGGGGAGGAGATCGATATACAGCTATATCTCAGTGATTTATAGATGGGATCATCGTCGGCGACCACCGGATTCGGGGACACGAGGGCGTGCCCTCGCGGGCACTGGCGGCCGAGTGAGGACGAGAAGCTGCGGCAGCTGGTGCAGCAGTTTGGACCTCAGAACTGGAACTCAATTGCTGAGAAGCTCCACGGCAGATCAGGTGTTGTTTATTATTCGGTGGCATTTTATTGTATCTACTATTTTTGTTTCTGTATCTAGGATAGATCTCTAGTACTACCTTGCACCATGATCAATCCTTGGCCAATACCCCTGAGACAAAGCTTACTTTGATATCCATAAAGAATCTGAAGTTATTGCTATTGTATAAGTGCTTATTGTCATTTTCTTTAAGATTCTGTCTAAAGATTGTTTTAAAATAACTATGATCACGTACAGGGAAGAGCTGCAGATTGAGGTGGTTTAACCAACTGGATCCAAGGATCAATAAGAGACCGTTCACGGAGGAGGAGGAGGAGAGGCTCCTGGCCGCGCACCGCGCCCACGGGAACAAGTGGTCGTTCATCGCGCGGCTCTTCCCCGGCAGGACGGACAACGCTGTCAAGAACCACTGGCACGTCATCATGGCCCGCCGGCACAGGGAGCGGACACGGCTCTTCACCTGCAGGCCGCCGCCGCCTCCTCCAGTTCCTAGCCATTCGGGCTATCGCGTTCTCGACGACGAAGGCGATGGTCTCGTCTCGAGCCCTCTGCAGGAAGGACGTCGAGTGCTACGCAACCTGCCGCCATGGCAGCAGCTCCAGCAGACCGACAGTGCTGGCAGGCTCTTGTTCGCGTTCGGAGGTGGCTCCATGGTGTCGACTCCTCCTCCGATGTTTTCGTGGGTCTTCTCGTCAGGTGCAGATAGGGATCACCGTGGCCTCAAATGCCGCTACGGTGAGGACGTCCCTGAGAGCTCCAAGCAGCTCCACGGTCCGCCTCTGCACCCTTATCATCCATATAATTACAGGACGCATTGCTGTGCATGCGACGGCGGCGACGACGACGGCAACCTGAGGAAGATGGAAGCGTCTCGTCGGGTCATCACGTTCGCCGCGACGGGGAACGGCTGCAGTAGTAGTCATGCGGCCGCAGAGATGGATCGCCACGTCGAGGGCGAATCCAAAAGCCTCCCCTTCATAGATTTCTTAGGGGTTGGAACGGATTCTTGAATTATTATCTAGGTGACAATTATTTATATATATATATATATATATATATATATATATATATATATATACATTGGATACTTTATTTTTCAATGTTATATGAGACTGTCAATGAGACATCACTGATCAAGTTCTGTTGTTTACCAAGAAACGATCGGAACGGATTGTGTGCACAAATTGGAGAAAGTTTTCCACTTTTGTGTGAAAAAGAAATAAATTTTCATAAGCTGCAAGTTCATCTAGTATTCGGATTATTACTTCCATTTACATGTTCCCGTTATCAGATTATTTTCTTTTTTTTTAAAAAAATCGACATATAAGCATTTACTTTATTTATTACATTGGATAAAATACTAAAACAGTCAATAAATTTTATGAATAATATCGATACTTAATTTGATCAACCATATGTGTCCAACTAAATAGTTTTAAATTGATATTGTTCTTGTGACGCTTAAATGCCAAGAATCCAGTTTAATTTTCCGAAATAATCTTGTTTAAATTTTTACCTCCAGCAACTACAAGTTATTATCTTTAGAAATCAATTCTGGCTTCGACGAGGCATATAATACTAAATTTATTTTGAGAACATTTCTACAGCATTGCTTTTTGCACTTTTTAAATAAGTCCCATGATGAAGCAAGTATTATAATTAAAAGAAGATGATTATATTTTTATCTTGGTGTTCCGACCTTTCTTAAAATTTGTTCATAACTAGGAAAATTCCACACAAATCTCATTCATCTGTTACAGAACTACTACTGTGTCCAGAACTAGAATTTAAGCTTCTTTTGCCAAGAGATGTAATGCGCAAGTAAATCGAAGCCCCCTTCACGAATCATTAGGTTTATTCCATATAAAGATCAAATAACATATACTCGTATGAGGAGGTGAAAAGTTGAAAAATTCATGTGATGATTCCAATGTCCAAGAATTCACTTTGTTCTGCTATTTTCCTAGCTCAATTGAATGAGCGAAATAACTGTTTTCCATCACAAATTTACATCCACCCTGTCAATCCTAATTTGTCCGCGAGATTGTACACGACAATATCGTTCCAAACTGGTCCGAAGAGCCTTTCACCTCCAATGGCAAAAATCAAAATCCATGTCGTGAGAAGCACAGCAAAGATTGTAAAGCCTATTGCTGAACGCAGAACATCTGTGTAAGGAGGCAAGCATTAGAGTCCCTTCAGAAATTAAGGACAAAAAATGTTGACATAAGATGAACTCCTCAAAAAGAAGTCATGCATGAACCTGAAGAGTGTTGGAAAGTTTACTAACTGCATTGTACGCCTTTAATGGGATCCAATCACCCATAATCTCACAAAGCTAACAGTTGATTTTAAGAGAGCTATTACTCCACTCAGCACAACATGCGGCAAGAATCGCTTTACCATATCATGCATGACTTGTTCCACTTAACTGTTATCTACATCTCCATGATTCAATTGTTTTGGATCAAAACTAGTCGTGAGACTACATAAACTGTTATATTCAGTATGGTTGTTGTGTGGGAAAATGTGATTCCACATGGTATCAGAGTGTTTTTGTCTAATGATGTATTCAATCCTAAGGCCACAGCTTCCCCACAAAAGAGAGAGACGACGGAGAGGAACCTCTAATTCTACCAGCAGTGACAGTGCACGGAGCATCTACCTTCCTCCTTGTCTTTGCTATGGTATAGAGCCTTTCTCTTAAGGGCAATGCATCGCCAGATGGCACGTGGTATCTGGCAGCGGATGTCCTTTGAGGGCCCTTTTCCTCCAGACCCTTCGATTTTGTGACAGTCTCTATGAGGTTTGACTTGACAGAGACAGGGATGGCGAGGGCCACTAGTGTCCTTTTTGGCATGTTCCTAAGAGGCTTCAACGAAACTGAGTGATTTTTTTGTGGGGAGTGATGTCAGACAGAGTATTGTATACATTTCCTTTTTGCTTCGGGAATGGAGTTTTGGCTAGCTAATATACTTTTCCAATTTTTGCCGCTCTCTCTCTGGGAGCATACATGACTCTCTGTTTTCAGTATATATGGTAGTCATCCTTTTTCTCCTAAAAAAAATAAGGGCAATGGATTCTGTTTTTTTTTCTCTTTCCCCAGCAAAAAAAAAAAGAAAGAAAATGTTGCTGCCTTCTAAAGCCTGCACTTGGAGTAGCCTCATCTACCCATAGACAACTATTGCCTCCTTGGTCGAGCTCTTTAATCTCCTAGTTGGCCCTTTCCATATATAATTTGTCCAGTGTGATGTCCAGCTGCACTAGTGACTTCGATCCTACCTCTTCTTTTTTTCTTTTTTCTTTTTTCTTTCTTCTCCAACAAAAAACAAAAAAAAGAGCTCAGTGTAAGTGCTTCTTTCTCTGGCTTTGGTCCCATTGATTTTTATTTCTCTTCTTCTATTTGAATCTGGTTCCTACTCTTTTTTACTTTTGTTTTTGTTAGTCATGGTTGTAGAGAGCTGAATAAATTGCCTCCAACTTCGCTTCTACATGTGGAGAACAACTTCATTGCCTCCAACCTCGCTTGCCGTAGAGAGCAGCTTAATTGCCTCCGATGTGGCTTGTTATACTTAATTGTCTCCGTCCTCCAATGTAGAAAGCAATTTACTGCCTTCCCTTCAAATCCAATTCTTGTCTGCAAGTCAAACTCGCATGCCTCTTCTCATTGTGCTCCTATTATCCTTTTTTTCCCTAGTCTCAATCTCCTCAAGTCAATCTGTTGCCAAATAGTATGCCTGCACTTCTTCCTAATGCCTAGTGTAACTAGCTAGCTTTGACTATTGATCAATCCTCTTATTTTGTTTTCCCTCATTCTCTATTCCTGAGCTCCCCTTTTCTTTCATCTTTTTTTTTTTCAATTCCCTCCTTTCAAGTTTAGCCTAATTCTACTTTTAAGTTGAAACTCAATTTCTCAACCTCCTCGAAATGTCAATGAGTGCTACAACAATTCAGCTGGGAGAAGCTATCTAGTCAGTCTACAGGGCAATGGGGTTCCGCAACCTCTATCACTGGAGTATGCACCTAATATGCATCAATGCGTTTTCTCTTGGGATCAACTGTCTTTCTTTAATCAACATGAAGACACATAAGGAGGCTGCACAGAGTGACGTGTTACAGGTTCAAAGTTCCTGCTAAATCTTGAATTCCTTGATTCAAGACAAGCTCTGCCGCCGTCCTTCACTGGGTCAGGCTTGTGGGGGGCATATATCAGAGCTATTAGTCCATTCAGCACAACATGCCGCAAGAATCACTCTTCCATATCACACATGACTTGTTCCACTTAACCATTATCTATGTCTCCGTGATCCAATTGTTTCGGATCCAAAAGTATTCATGAGACTATATAAACTATTATATTCAGTATGGTTGTTGTATGGAAAAATGTGATTCAATAGATTTAACTAACAACAAGTAGAAATTCAATAGCTAGTTATCACAACACAGTATGCAAGCAACATGAAAAGAAAGTTACAGTCATAGGTTCAGGATTTCAAGAGTTGAAATTATGCTACACTTATTTCTCCTATTTACTCCTGTGTTCCTTTGATTCATTTTGTTTTGGGATTTACAAACTGATTATAAAAAGTAACATGTGATCCTTAATACACCAAAAATAGAATGCAAGATGTGATCATCATAACTCTCATTCTTATTCATTAATAAAGCAGGATGGCTACAACTTATCCTTTTCCATCTCCAAAAAACATGGAGAGCAGAGATAAAGGAAACACCCAACTGAAATTACTCAATCTTCAATGGAGAGCAGATGTAACAAATACCAGCCAAGTATTGTCCTATGCAAATCAAAATTTCTATAAAGCATACAACTGAATGTCATCTTCAGAAAACAATAATAATAACACTATTCTAGATATTTACAGTGATTTGCATATCACTGATGTCCTGATAGTTTGACAACATGGGATCCATAGGATAGTAGGAAACTAGAGATATTCATTTCTTTTTTTTTTCTTTTTTGAAGTGGTAGAGATATTCATTTCTTCATGGAACTTATGGTGCTGAATGTTCTCAAAAAAAAACTTATGGTGCTGAAGTGTAACTGATGGTTGGTATGTGAGACCATAACCTCACCAAAGAACTTTTCATTAAAATTCAGATTCATTTTTCCTACTAAAAGCAATATATGACCAAAAAAGTTTGTGTCCTAATAATTACAAGGAAAGAGAAAGGCTGACTAATTACGATTTGGATCATCATAATAATTTGTGGTAAGGCATAATAATTGTGATCCAATTTAATCTCACAACACATAATAACCACTCTAAGATAAAACTAAAAACAATTTAGAAATAAGATGCTTCACTATCCTCCTGAAGTGCTTTCTTTACACAGTGGCACAAATATCATTTGTGCCAAATGATACGCAGGCATGGTGCAGTCATTTCATATTGAGCTTTAGTGTATTCACAAGATCATTGTGATACTAGTTAATTTACTGCTACCAGCTGCAAACCAAAGGTTAGTTCACCACAGACATCACTTCATTTTTCAATGTTACTTTTGACCACCTAAATAGGTCTTTTGTTCTAACCTTGCTCTTACATTCAGGAAAGAAAATCCATCAATATTGTTATAGCTGCAATAGTAAACTGGTAAGATTCAGGAAGAATTGTGAAGTACCAGCATGATGATGAATATATCTCAAATACTTAAAATTCAGAAAGTAGGAATGCTTATAATGCGAGGTCACAAAGTCGGTCTCTGTAATGGACCAACATGTGGAAGATATGATTGTGTGAGTCAATTTGTATTACATGGCAAGAAAATTATATCCTGAATACTCAGAATTGGAATCTCCTGCTCTTGTTTGATTATTTTGGTTTCACTTTAGCTTCCCAAATGATTTATTCATTTGTTCGCTCATACTGGTGAGGATATGTGGATTTGGTTACCAGACACCCAGTGAAATGATAACGCTAAGTCGGGGCACATGTTCATAAGCTACCAGGAACTCCCACTTAGAGGTTTTTTTCTTGAAAGTGCTTCCACTTAGAGGTTTAAGAGGGTTTAGAATATTGTGTAGAATATACCTATAGCCTATAAAATCCCGCTATTCCTGTGGAAATTGCTGCACCTCAAGTTGCTCACAATGGACTTGTTGCTTCATTTGATATTTTTGTTAACCCTTTGTGTTATTTATGTGGTTTATCAATTCAATCAAATAAACATCTATTTTTTTTAATTTCCAGTTAGTGCTCAAATGTGGTCAATGTTTCAGCAGAAGTTAAACTTCCAGTTTCACTCTTTTCATACTTGGTCTCATGGGAGCTGGATGACAGAACGACATTCTAAGCTCAAAGTTCTCTCTTCAATGGTTGCAATGAAATGATACAATCTTCAATGGGGGGCGCTATTATGTGGATCACATCTTCTCACATGCATGTAGTCTTATCAGGGGTTGGATGTCCAATTGTTGAATCTTGTTGTCTTTATATTTTTAGCCCCACTCCTTTGTACATCACTCTTGATTTCTCTTACTAACAATATGGTTAATCATCATTTTCCTTCTAAAATAAAGTTCTCTTTTTTTCCTAATGCCTCTGGGCATTTGGAATATGACAAATGAGTTGCACTTTGGGTTAAAATAGGAACCACTCCTTTAGTGTGGGAGAAATCCTTGGCTGGGTATATTGAATATGCTAGATTCCATAATTCTGCATATTCAACCCCCAAAGACCCACTTTGGGTCCAGTGGGAACCTCTTCGTCCATCCACTTGTTGGAGCAGTCAATATTATTAGTTCCACTGATGGAAATCTTCCTTTTGCAGGTTCCTTCTAATGGCCTTAGAAGCAGTAACGAGGGGACTGAGGCGCAGAATTGTGCAATGTCGTCAGATGGACTTGGCTGAAGTGCCTATTGAAAAGCATAACTCCTGCCCTTGAAAGATCAGAGTTTTTTTTTTTTTGACGTCTGGCATGTATTACCTCAGTGAATCCTACATCCTAAACATGTATTTTGGGAAGTTAAGAGGCAAATAGTCTATTTAGCCACTCGAGGAATCTCCTCGGATTTGGATGTTTTCTGGATGATCAGTCCACCTCCTCCAAAAAATGTAGGAAGTATACGTAACCACAACTTTTATAAAATAACGAAGAGTAGCACACGCCAAATTCACCAAAATATCAAGTATAACTCAGTTATGACAAACAGAGGCAAGCTGACATCGCCTTGTGAATCATAGCAACGTTTAGACAAATAATTTTCCTATTTATCCCTGCAAATTTTCAAAGCTCCTATTGGTAGAAAACATGGTTCCATGTGAAAAAATAATTACGCCTTGGTGAAGGAAGAAGTGTTCTCATATTAATTCACTGATTTCTATCAACGATACATTAAAAAACAATGATGCAGTTACACAGTTAAATACGAAACAATCACAAGATAAGATAACGAAACAAACCCATAAGAGCGCGCATACCCAACTAAATCAAACATATCACACCACGACATTACAAAAAAAAAAAATCCAACTTTTATACAAATGTGGCATATAGAACTCAAGATCCAGCACAGGAACTCCATAAATATGTATAATTATAGGGGAGGAGGAGGAAAAAGCTCCAATAATGTAACATCCTGTTTAAAAAAAAAAGAAGAAAACGGCAAAGGCACAGCTGCAAGGAGCGCACAAGGCCCACAGCCCATGCTATCACCTTAAGCTAATAACCCTAATGCAAACCCCCCAACCCAGCCGAAAGCAACCCTCCTGCTACAGTACCCCTCACCTACCCTCTCACTGTTCTCTCTCTCCAAGCTCCACTCACGACAACAAGGAAGCCTCCATTATCCTCTCTCCCTCCAAACCCATTCGGCCAGCACACTTAAGGAGGTCATTTTGGGAGCTACAGTAAGTATGATCCCCCCTATTAGCACTCTCTTAGCTCACTCTCACTCACACCCACATTGTTTCCACTCTAAACTCTCTCTCTCGGCAGCAGCAAGGAGAGGGCTCAAGGAGCTACAGTGACCTCGTTACTGTAGCAACAGTAAGCACACTTCTTTCTCTCTCTTCACTTAACTATAAGTAAGAGGTTAACCCACCATCTCATCTCCTAATCACTATGGCAGCTCCATTAGAGCTTTTGGACATCTAGGGAAGGAAGAAGGGAAAAGATTAGAGGTGGAAGCTCATGCTACTAGAAGCTAGGTTTAAGGAATCTTAATCAAGGTATGTTTGAGGGGATCCAAAGTCCTAATGTTAATCTTGAATGATGCATGAATGAATGGTTAAGGATTTGAAGACCAACTTGGATCTTCTTAGGTTATTTGATTGAAGATAAGCATGATTTATTTGCATTATTGAATGATTAGTTAAGGTGTTTATTTCATTGCTAAGTATGTTTAGTATTAAATTGTTCATGACTCTCCATGTGTAATTCATTATGATGTCTCTCACTTGTTCGTATTAATATGATTAGAATAGAATGCATACCTTTAACTTTATTGGGTACTTTTCTATCACAAAGAACTCCAGTGGCTTTCCTCCACTTACACCAACCAGAATTCAAGCTGGTTGGTGTAAGTGGAGGAAAGCCACTGGAGTTCTTTGTGATAGAAAAGTACCCAATAAAGTTAAAGGAAAATTCTATCGTACTGCTATAAGGCCAGCAGTGTTATATGGTAGTGAATGTTGGGCTATGAAGGGACAACATGAACGTAAAGTGGGGGTAGCCGAAATGAGGATGTTGAGATGGATGTGTGGTCATACAAGATTAGATAAGATTAGGAATGACCATATACGTGAACGAGTCGGAGTGGCTCCTATTAGTGAGAAAATGATAGAGAATCGTTTGAGATGGTTTGGTCATGTTCAGAGAAGACCATTAGATGCGCTAGTAAGAAGAGTAGATCAAATAATCTGGAGTCCGATTAAAAGAGGGAGAGGGAGGCCAAGGCGGACACTTGGCGAACTAATAGAGCAAGATCTATTGGTGAATAATATACCGAAAGGTTTGGTTACTAATAGAGCGGAATGGCGTCGTATGATCCATGTAGCCGACCCCACCTAGTGGGATAAGGCTTTGTTGTTGTTGTTGTTGTTGTTGCATAATGCATATGAGATTGGCATGTAGTGAAAATGCTACATGAAAATCATAATATAAGAAGTGAGGCTTAACTTGAAAGATTGGCATGTATAATCTTATTAAATTAGCATGATATATATAAATAAGTAAATGTAAATGTTAATAAGTGTATGTTTGAGGGGATCCAAAACCCTAACTTCTCCCTAATGATGTTTTAATGTATGGATTAGGGCTTAAGAACAACCCTTGTTCTTAGATGAAGGATTAGGGAATGTACATTTGGTGATTCATGTTTTATAAATTGTTATGCAAGTGCTAATCATGATGTGTACCTTCTATATGATTTAGATTTCTGTACTACTACTAAGCATGTTCATAGCTATGATGCTCATTGTGATTCATGTTAGCATAGTATGATTACCTATTGCTCATGTACATTCATATGTGTAATTAATATGATTAAATGCCATATGTGAAAACATCATTGTATTCATGATTAGAATGCCAAGAATGTTAAGAAATGCCCTATATGATGTTTGGAATCATGTACGTGTTCAATGTGTCAATGTATGAAAGATTTGGAATGGAATGATGTAAAAGTCGTATGTCTGTCGGCCCAGAACGGGCGACCGATAATGTATCGGTCGATCATTCTGGAGACCATTGTAGTGTAAAACTCTGTCCAACGGTCGACCGGTTCTATAATGGTCGCCCGTTTTGGAAGGGTCGAGACATTCTGTGATTAGTGGACGTCCGAGCACCCTGTTTCGGTCGTCCGAAAAGTCAAGTACCGGTCGACTGATTTACAAGTGGTCGTCCGAAATGTGATGATAAAACAGTCGGGACATTCTGTGATTAGCGGTCGAACTGAAATCCCTTTTCGGTTGTCCGAAAGATCCATGAGCGGTCGACCAATTTGATAACGGTCGTCCGATATAAAGAGTGTCACATTCTGTGATTAGCGGACGAACCGAAGTCTGATTTCGGTCGTCCGAATGGACCATAACGGTCGACCGATAACTCTACCGGTCGACCGATATCCTACTAATGGTCGACCGATACCCAAAACGGTCGTCCGTTCTGGAGGCTGATTTACTATGATTGAATGACCACACCTAGTATGATTTGAAGTATGTATGACCTTAAATAGGGTTAAAACAGGCAACATGTGTGACTGATTGTATGTATTGATGAAAGTAAGTAAAAGACGGATTGGCGTGAAGGTGACTTGTTGCAATCAAGGAAAGGGGAAATGAGTTCCACCCCAAGCGTGGCATTTCTCGGGGAAACGAGTTCCACCCCAAGCGTGGCGTTTCCATAAGTTCGAGGCGAGTTCCACCCCAAGCGTGGCGTCTCTATTGGGCCTACGCGGAACCAGGAGGCGAGTTTCACCCCAAGCGTGGCATCTCTATTGGCCTCCCGCGAACCCAACATGTTGGCCTAGCTAGCCATTTTTCCCTTGAGCTTCAACATGGTCTTCCCAATCAAACAAGATAAGAAAGTATCTAAGTAAAGATGAAAATATGAATGATGAATGACTTGGGACATAAAGTAAAGATGTTAAAGAAGTATGATGAAGTATGCACCTACGAGGATGCCATGTAAATGTCCACTTGTCACATCATATCATGACATGATGAAAGATGCTAAAGTAAAGTAAGACAAGACTATGGTATGCATTAGCATGATGATAAGTTATGATATGCAAGACTTAAAATTATGATGTTACTTGTTATTTTATATTGCCATGATGATATGATCACATGTCATGTAGTATGCATAAGTAGCTCATAGCATGCATATGATTTATGTTCCATGATGATGATATGCATATGCCATGACATATAGAGATTATGTTATAAGGTCATAGCATGCATGGGCCTCAACATACTCTAACGGGAGAAATCCCCTGCACCCCATGGATCCGTGCAGATATGGATGAAGTTTAGGTTCGGCGGTGAGGGCCTCTTGACGAAGACATTGCACGTGGACGAGTCGGGCTATGGCCCAAATTATCTTTCTTATGTTACGTCATATGTTGAACTCTTGTAAGAGTCTGTTATGTATGGCTTATGGGCCTTATGAAGTCATATAATTTACTTGACCTCATTATGTTGTAAGAACCCATTGTTGGGTATACGTTAGAGCCTACTAGGTCCATGGGTCAAATTATGTTATCTTGGGTTTTTATTTTGATTATCCATGAAGTCTTCCGCTGTTATTGATGATTAATGTTTTAAGTAATATATTATATTTCCGCTGCAAAGTTTCATTAAATTAGGTCAAAGTCCAGGTCGAAGTAACGCCGTCGGCAAAATTTAAAAATTAGGACCGAATTTTGAGAGCGTTACAAATAATGTAATGAGAAGACTTACATGGGCGAACCCGAGAGAAATAGGGCGGCGAGGATGACCGAGGGCTTCGCAGGACGGGCCAGAAGTACCAGCAGTTGACGGCCCAGAGGAAGGGGAGAAGAGCGAACCCCCAAAGAAAGAAGCTCCGGGCATAAGCCACCACCTCTTCGCCGTCGGAAAGCCCCAGCGATCCATCCACAGTCGGCCAAACAGGGCCGCCACCGCCGGAGCTCCGCCTCCTCCTCCCACCGCCCACGCCGGCTTCTCCAGGAGCTACGGAGCCACCGGGACGGCGCATGAGGCCGCGCTCCACGTCGTCGTCCTCTTCCCTTCGCATCTCCATCTCGACGCGACTCGCTCTCTTGCCCCCTCCTCTTCCAATCGGGAAACGGGAGGATGGAGGAACGATGGTGAGAACGATCTTAGCGTGGGAAACGTCTTTTTACCTTTAGCCACGTTTCCCGTCCTGGTTCAGCTTCGCTAGCAGGATCGTCCGATCTTGAAACCGATGGAAGTAACAATTAACACGTGTAGTGCTGTTTGTAGTGAAATTTTATTTTATTTTTATTATACAAAGAGAGATGATAAATAAAGGAATAAAAAAGTACTCTACTCAGAAATTTTTTAATTAATTTAAAGTTGTTTAGTAAATTGTTTTCTCAATAATCAGAAAAAAAAGAAAGCTTTCCAGTGACCTATTCATATGAGCCATTCAACTGTATTTTGAGCCTTAATATTTTTTTCAGTGAATAGTATCACATTAAATATGTTATTATACATCGGTGGTTGCATTAATTTTTTTAAATAATTTTTTTAGTTTTTTTAGTGGTGCCACATTGACAATGAGCAAAAAGATTACACAATGCATATCCTATTAGCGTTAGAACAAAAATAGAAATAAAAAACAAGAACGTGAAGAATAAAGACCTCAAAATTTTGGCACATGAATTCATCACTGAAAATCTCATGATCAGATTAATTTGAAAAATAAATAAAAAAATTGGTATCACACAATTAATCAAACAATCATAATTAAATGTAAGCCATATATTATTCCCACTAGAAAATGATTTTCCAATAAATTTTAAAAACATAATTATATAATAATTCAAAAAAGGAACAAATAACTACGTATTTATTAAAAGTATATACATATAATAGATAAGTCCATAAGAGATTAACCCAAAAAAATGGTGTTTCCGAAGCCTACGTAGCTGATAACTGAAATGGAAAATGATACCCGGTTATGCAGAAAATTTGGATTAGACAAAAATTTGAGAAAATGAGCACCCAAATTTTATGGTTAATAATATTGTGATAGCAGCAAGTTTAACGGTTTAAGAAAAAAACATAAATGAAGCGTAGCAGTCAAATGCTCTTCCCTGACCACAAATTCATGATTATCCAGCGAATGCATCACATTTCAAAATAAAAAATCGGTTTGCAGGCGAATGGCTTCCAGAATCAGTGTTTCAATTGGTGAAAATGGTAAAGCTATTGGTGTCATCTTTTCAGCTTATATAGATTCGGGGAGCATCTACATACAGATGGAAGACAAACAAAAGTTCTTCGTACACAGATCACGTAGTGAAGGCAGAAACATCACTGATCTCTTTAATCGACAGCTCATTTGAATGGCCCAAAAAAGGGCACTTCACAATGATTCTTTTAGCTTGTAAGGGATATAATTCAGAAGGTTCGAGCGCCCTGATCATATTCTCTCATAGTCAAGCTTCTCCGACTGTCATGCATGGACAAACAAGCATCCATTACTTCCAGGCACTTGATGTAAGTATAGTATTTTAGAGTTAGAAGGTAAGTGAACTCTCAGATGAATACTTGTCTACCGTGATCAGTAAAACTAATTGAACCCATTTAATGGGAAGAAGGAAGAATGAATCTGTCAGATAGTTGTGTTACCTTGATGAGCATGTCTGTTGGCAACCATGCTGGTGCAGTAGGAATTCCAACCCATGCGACCTGCCCCACGAATACACAAATTAAGCAAACAGAAGAATCATATGGTATCAACTTTATGTTTGGGAATCCTCTTTTTTTTCTGCACTGGAATATTCGCACCCCTATTACTTGAGGACTATTTATCACCAGGTATCATGTATTCTAAGGTTCTAAGGAAGAACAATAATTTGAAGAGATGCTCTATCCCTCAATGATCAAAATCTGAGTTACAGATTATAGTCAGTGCGGAAAGATATGATACAACAGAAACACACTTTGGTTGAGAAACTTTTGTACAGAAAGTGATCATAATCAAGTAGACATCAGGAACAGCTATACTAGACTTCTCTCAAGATTTAGAATCTCTGATTCTTGGGGCATACCCAACAGAGGATATCACTCCCTTACACCTGTTTAGATAGGTGAACCGTCAGTTTTATCTGGCCATAAGTCTGGTTCATTATTTTACTTGATATTCTCAAGTTAATTAATTCTTTTGGTGATGTGACATATGCAAATTAATAATTTTAGTAATCATTAAACAATATCAGTAAGGATTATTGATCCTGTTAATGAGAAATATCATTCTACTATTTGATCACTTTTCATTTTACTTTCAATTAGAATCATTGGACACCTGAAAAACCAATAGAGAACGAATAACACAGAGTTACTTACAAGGGCATGTTCTCCAGTCTCAAAAATTCTCAGGTCCAAGACCTGTAATACATAGTAAAAGAACATGCATAAGATGCCATGCCATCAATATATACATAACTCTCTTTTCCAATTATACCATGATGTTCTTTTCTTCACAAAGCATTATTTGCTGTGCATTTATTGTTTTCTTAGTGTACTATAGAATGATCAGATAATGATTATACAACTACTAAAGGAAACGAAAACATTGAAGGTAACATTAAATTGTTAATAAATTAGTGATCTTAAAATTCTTATGTAAACCATGAAAGTTTTATGTATTAAATGCTTCATTATGATAAATATTTCCATTCAGCAGATTATTTATTCTGTTTATTGCAAAATAAAAGTTGCTGCAGCAGGAGTTAACTGCTATTTGGTACTAGTATATAACAAAATTTTTTGGGTGATTGGATCCTACTATCGCCATTCAACATGAAAGCAAAATTAGAAATCAATCAAAAGAAGTCAGTATGTTGAAAGAAATAAGTATTACCTCACCACGATCTTCATATATGTAGTCTAACCCTTTGAAGTGAAGTGGATGACCAACAGATAGATACTGAAACAACAGTAGCAATTATGTTTTGATCTGAAAAGTATGTGAAGAAAATATTACAATCATTCTTCGGAAAGTCGGCAGCATACTCACATTGATGCTATTTATATACTTCTCCTTGTCAACTCGTACTATCTGCCCTTTTTTCACTGAGAAATAAGAAAAAGCATAAATCACTCTTTTCATCAAAGCTAATAGATTAATAGGCTGTAATTAAGTGTCAGCATGACTCTTTATTGCAAGGAACCTCAGAGAGCATATCATTTGTGGCTTCTCCGTAAATTCAAGTTCATAAGCGAGATATTAATCCTTATACGTTCCATATCATTGCCGAAAGAACAAGACAAAAGAGAATAAATTAAAGTTGCAATTGATTACATCAAATTCTGAAAAACAAGATTATCGGATCCAAGATGACCAATGAATGAGGAATTCTGATTACAAATGCATCAAATTCGTGCATCCGTGTAGTCAAACCAATAGGGGAATAATGATGGAAGGTATGTCTTGATATACGCCTATATTTTATAGCCGGTCCCAAGCCCGGATAAAGGAGGAGGGTTGTGTTAGGCTCCGACAGCCAGCATAAAATCCTGTCGAATCTTATGAACATGGATCAACGAATGAGCGGAATGGCGTCGTATGATCCATGTAGCCGACCCCAGCTAGTGGGATAAGGCTTTGTTGTTGTTGTTGTTGTATGTCTTGATATAATTAGATATCTGGATTCAGACCGCGAATTTGCAGCCGTATCACATTCCTGTGTTTGGATAAAGAAATGGATGTTTGGATCCAAATCAATAAAAGGCACACTAATTCTTACTGTTAACCTTTGCATTCGTGATGGCCTTCATCCTATTCTCAGTTCATTGCTCAAAACCCCATCTTTGGATTCATGCAAGATAATTATACCTAGAATTTGATAATAAATATATCTTGAGCTTCTCGCAATGCCATCACATTCTTGTGCTCGTCTAAATGCTTAAGAGGGAGGACGCTGTCCTTACTCGAGTAGACGGGCTTCTTCGGCATGGTCTTGACTGGCGCTGACGCGGCCGTCTCAGTAGCACTGGGCGGTGGCTTCGCCGCCGCCGGGGGCTCGGCGGAGCTCGCGGCCTTGACGACGACACACGGAACTCGAGGGCGAGGCTTCGGCAAGGGAGTGGGGAAGGTGGATAGGCGAGCGGTGGAGTGATGGTGCTGGAGAGCAGCTGAAGACGAGAGGAGAGACGCCATGGATGGAACCAAGGACGCGGGGATGCGCGTGGTTGGGGAGCTTTATTCGCTGCCATTGGTTTCTTGGTCATTTTGTTCCTATACAGATAAGCTGCTTGAAGTCCCCGACAGTTCAGTTATCCAACTGTTCTCTCATCATATTTCATAAATGATAAAACTACTCGTCAATGTTGTAAAGCCTGCAAGTCGACTCGGATAGCTCATCGGGTCGGTCGGTCCGATTGATTAATTTGGATCATCGGAAAATAACATATAGTTGATAATAAAATAACATATAAATATTAGTTTCATCAATAACAAATATATTTAGATATCAAAATACAGGATTAAAAGTTTTAATTAAAAATAATAAACCTAATATAAATACACTTTGTGTAATTTCTATATATTAATATATAATTTAAATTCATATAGTTGAAATTTAACTATTAATATCATCTTAAACAAGAAATATGAGGGTATTATTGTAACGCCCCCAAAATTCGGCCCTAATTTTTAAATTTTGTCGAACCCTGGATGGCATTACATCAACCTTGACTTTGACCTAATTTCATAAGACATTGCAGCGGAAATATAATATAGTAAAACTTAAAACAATAACATCAATAAACAGCGGAAGACTTCATAGATGAAACCCAAGATAACATAAACTGGCCCATGGGCCTAATAGGCTCTAACGTATACCCAACAAAAATGTTCTTATAACATGATGAGTTCAAGTAAAATACATGACTCTATGAGACCCATAAGCCATACATAAATGACTCTTACAAGAGTTCATCAACATGACATAATATAAGTAAGATAACTTTGGTCGTAGCCCAATTCGCCCATGTGCAATGTCTTCGTCAAGAGGCCCTCACCGCCGGACCTAAGCCTCATCCATACCTGCACGAATCCATGGGGTGCAGGAGATTTCTCCCGTTAGAGTATGTTGAGGCCCATGCATGACCTTAGAACATAATCTCTACATGTCATGGTATATGCATATCATCATCTTGGAACATAAATCATATGCATGCTATGAGCTACTTATGCATACTTCATAGCATGTGAACATATCAACATGGTAAGATGAAATAATATGTAACATCATAATTTTTAAGTAATGCATATCATACTTATCATCATGCTAATGTATCACATGATCTTATGTTACTTTACTTTATCATTTTTAATCGTGTCATGATATGATGTGACAAGTGGACATGTACATGACATCCTCATAGGTGCATACTTCATCATACTTCTTTAATATCTTTACTTTATGTCTCAAGTCATTCATCATTCATCTTTTCATCTTTCATATTTACTTAGATACTTTCTTATCTTGTTTGATTGGGAAGACCATGTTGAAGCTCAAAGGAAAAAATGGCTAGCTAGGCCAATACATTGGGGTCACGGAAAGCCAATAGAGACGCCACATTAGGGTGGAACTCGTCTCCTAGGGCCGCGGATGCCCAATTGAGACGCCACACTAGGGGTGAAACTCGCCTCAACTTATGGAAACGCTACATTAAGGGTGGAACTCGTTTTCCCGGGAAATGCCGCCACTAGGGGGCGGAACCCATTTTTCCTTTCATTGATTGCAACAAGTCACCTTCACGCCAATCCGTCTTTTACTTATTTTCATCAATACATACAATCAGTCACACATGTTGCTTGTTTTAACCCTATTTAAGGTCATACATACTTCAAATCATACTAGGTGTGGTCATTCAATCATAGCAAATAAGCCTACAGAACGGACGACCATTTTGGGTAGCGGTTGACCATTGGTAGAGTATCGGTCGATCGGTCGGGTTATCGATCGACCATTATGGTCCATTCGGACGATCGAAATCAAATTTCGGTTCGTCCGCTAATCATAGAATGTGACACTCTTCTATATCGGACGACCGTTATTAAATCGGTCGACCGCTCATGGGTCCTTCGGACGACCGAAAATGGATTTTAGTTCGATCGCTAATCACAGAATGTGACATTCTTCTAAATCGGATGACCGCTCGATAATCGGTCGACCGAAATCATAGAATGCGTCGAACATTTCGACGACACGTATCGGACGATCGTTATTGCATCGGTTAACCATTACATTGCTATCGGGAGGCTTAGACAGGGTGTCTGGTCGACCGCTATTCACAAAATGTTCCGACCCTTCTAAAACGGGCGACCATTATAGAACCGGTCGACCGTTGGACAGAGTTTTATACTATGATAGTCTCCAGAACGGTCGACCGATACATTATCGGTCGCCCGTTATGGACCGACAGATATACGATTTCTACACTATTTCATTCTAAATCTTTTATACAATAAGATATTGAACACATACATGATTCCAAACATCATATAAGATATTTCTTAGCATTCTTGGCATTATAATCATGAATCATAAAGAGGTCTTCACATGAGACATACAACATGCTAATCACACTTATAATGTACATGAGCTTTACCTAAATTCATAATCAATCATCTTAAGGGCAATAAGCATTCTATGGTAAGCATAATGAGCAATAAAGCAATAGCTATAAATCACATGACATTCTAAGCATGATTAGCAAAAGCATAGTAATCTAAAGGATCATAAATGCACATTTCTTTATCCATTCTCTCTAAGAACAAAGGGTTTGCTCTTATGCCATAATCCATACATCAAAACATCATTAGGGTGAGGTGAGAAGTTTTGAATCCCCTCAACATACACTTATTAACATTTACATTTACTTATTTATATATATCATGCTAATTTAATAAGATTATACGTGCCAATCTTTCAAGTTAAGTCGCACTTCTTATATTATGATTTTCATGTAGCATTTTCACAAACATCTCATATGCATTATGCATTCTATTCTAATCATATTAATATGAACAAGTGAGAGACATCATAATGAATTACACATGGAGAGTCATGAACAATTTAATGCTAAACATACTTAGCAATGAAATAAACACCTTAACTAATCATTCAATAATGCAATAAATCTTGCTTATCTTCAATCAAATAACCTAAGAAGATCCAAGTTGGTCTTCAAATCCTTAACCATTCATTCACTTTAGATCCTCTCAAACATACCTTGATTAAGATTCCTTAAACCTAACTTCTAGTAACATGAGCTTCCACTTCTAATCTTTTCCCTTCTTCCTTCCCTAATGTCCAAAAGCTCTAATGGAGCTGCCATAGTGATTAGGAGATGAGATGGTGGGTTAACCTCTTACTTATAATTAAGTGAAGAGAGAGAAAGAAGTGTGCTTACTGTTGCTACAGTAATGAGGTCACTGTAGCTCCTTGAGCCCTCTCCTTGCTGCTGCCGAGAGAGAGAGTTTAGAGTGGAAACAATGTGGAAGAGAGTGGGTGTGAGCTAAGAGAGTGCTAATACGGGGATCATACTTACTGTAGCTCCCAAAATGACCTGGATAATGGAGGCTTCCTTGTTGTCGTGAGTGGAGCTTGGAGAGAGAGAACAGTGAGAGGGTAGGTGAGGGATACTGTAGCAGGAGGGTTGCTTTCGACTGGGTTGGGGGGTTTGCATTAGGGTTATTAGCTTAGGGTGATAGCATGGGCTGTGGGCCTTGTGCGCTCCTTGCAGTTGGGCCTTTGCCATTTTCTTTTTTTTTAAACAGGATGTTACAATTATTTCTTTAAAAAATTAATTAGTGACTTTTTGCATTAACTTTTATTATTTAATAAATATAAACTTTAATAATTATTCTCTTAAAAAATTAAAAATGAATTGTAGTAATATCTTTCTATAATAGAATATAAACATCTTCACCATTCAAATGTTAAAGTATGGCAAACCGCCGGGGCCACACATTAATGCCGACATCATGTCTAATCCATTTGTTATTGAAAACAAAAGACTCCCACGCCAGTCCAGTAGACCCATCCCCGTGCCAATCCAATTCGATTCTTGAGAGTTTGATCAGGCAAAATTGGCTCAAATGCTGAGTTTTATTAGACCCATAGACCGATTTGGTGTCCGGATTTGATCCGAGTTTGATAATATTGTGTTTCGCACAATTATATAACCTTTGTTAAACTTTTTTAAAAAATATTTCTAAGGTAGAAAATTAATATATTTTAAAATGTAAAAAATGAGTATGCAGCCCAAGTATTCAGTTATAATTTACAAACTATATGAACCGTCCATCTTAGATTAATGTCTTCAATAAAATGTTTGATGTTCTTTTTCCCTCTCTTTCAAATCTTCTCTCAACTCTCCTTCCCTCTCTTTCCTCTCCGCTTCCTTAATGGGTTTAATGAGGGTCCTCCCCCCGGGGCCTCCTCCCCCATTCGCGCCCGTCGGATGGAGATCCGACGGGCGCCTTTTTTTTGGGTTCAGTGGGCCGGTTTGCCTGAAAAAAGAAACGGTTTGGCTTGAAAAAAAATCGAAAAGGGGAGCGGCAACGGTGGGCGATGGCAACGTCAGCAGCAGCAGTGGGCAGGCGGCGGCAACGGCTAGCAGCAGCGGGCAGGCGGCGGTAGCAAGCAGTGACAACGGCTAGCAGCGGCAACGGGTAGACGGCGGCAGCGGCAACGAAGATCGTGCGACGAGGAGACATCTTCATCTCGCGGCTGCATCGGTGGCAGCAACAGTGGCGGGGACCTCACGAGCGGTGGTGATCTCATAGTGGCAACGAAGATCGTGCGACGAGGAGACATCTTCATCTCAGACCCAAAGGATGTAATAAGTATCTATATCTTATAGCTTTGATGCGTAAAATGATGTAGCAAAATGAAATCGCTACCAAGTGCACTAGTCGTTCAAGTAATATAATAAATAGGAGTAAAGAGTATCGAACCCACGAGGAATATTATTAATAAAATATCTGAATTTATAAATTAATAAGAGAAGAAAAACATGGATTCTGAAAATGAGTTTTATGAAATAAATTAAAGAAAATAAGATAAAGATAAGATAGTGGTGTTGAAGTTAGGCCTTAGGATGAAAATAGATCAGGATAAATATTTGAACAATAAAAGATAAATTTAATCTTTAAAGATGGATTAGAGTCCCCTTAAATTATTAACTTGACATAATTAAATTGCGATCTCCACAAACTGGCATCCCCTCAATTTAAGTATGAAAATTAAACTATCTTAAATTAATAAGAATTGAAGTCTCTACAAACTGGCATCTCATAAAATCATATTAAAATTAAAACGTATTAAATTGAATTCTCTAGACTATTAATCACTCCACAAACTGGTATAGATAAATAGACCACACAAATTTGATTCTCCACACACTAGTTATCAAGTTGCATTCATTTTTACCCCCAACGAAGTAAGATGTAACTTATCCAACCATGAGATCATCTCGGCCGAAATTTAATTCTTTACGGCCGAGTCATATTGCCTGCAAAATAATTATAAGAATTAAGTAAATCCCTTTTCGGTTAAAATATTCAAAACATTAATAATCAAAATCGATAAATCCGGAATTACGATTAAAAGAGACTAAAATTGATGCATGCCATTATCAAATTATAGAAAAAATAATTAAAATAATAAACTAAAATATGTTGTATTTTGCATGCATCAAGCTTTGAACCTTACTCTAAGACTCTAATCCCCAAGAGCTTTATCATTAATTGTAACGTTTCAACGTCAGTTTGAAATTGAGTTAAGATTTCTAAAGATCTATCACCTCTTAGGACACCCAAAGGATATAATAAGTATCTAAAACTTATAGCTTTGAACCTTACTCTAAAACTCTAATCCCTAAGAGCTTTATCATTGATTGTAACGGTTCAACTTCGGTTTGAAATAGAGTTAAAGTTCTTGAGATCTATCGCTTCTTAATACACCCAAAGGATGTAATAACTATCTATAACTTATAACTTTGCGCCTTACTCTAAGACTCTAATCCCCAAGAGCTTTATCATTGAATGTAATGGTTCAACATCTGTTTGAAATAGAGTTCAAGTTCTTGAGATCTATCACCTCTTAGGGCACCCAAATGATGTAATAAGTATCTATAACTTATAACTTTGAACCTTACTCTAAGACTCTAATCCACAAGAGCTTTATCATTGACTGTAATAGTTCAACTTCAGTTTGCTATAGAGTTAAGGTTTCTAAAGATCTATCACCTCTTTGCACACCCAAAGGATGTAATAAGTATCTATAACTTATAGCTTTGACCCTTACTCTAAAACTCTCATCCCCAAGAGCTTTATCATTTATTGTAAGAGTTCAACTTCGGCTTGAAATAGAGTTAAAGTTCTTAAGATCTATCACCTCTTAATACACGCAAAGGATCTAATAACATCTATAACTTATAGCTTTGAACCTTACTCTAAGACTCTAATCCCCAAGTGCTTTATCATTGATTATAACGGTTCAACTTCGGTTTGCAATATAGTTAAGGTTTCTAAAGATCTATCACCTCTTTGCACACCCAAAGGATGTAATAAGTATCTATAACTTATAGCTTTGAACCTTACCCTAAGACTCTAATCCCCAAGAGCTGTATCATTGATTGGAATGGTTCAACATCGGTTTGAAATGGAGTTAAAGTTCTTGAGATCTATCACCGAATTTGAACCGTTAAAGTTCTTACGATCTTTGGAACTCTAACTCTATTTCAAACCGAATTTGAACCGTTACAATCAATGATATAGCTCTTGGAGATTAGAGTCTTAGAGTAAGGTTCAAAGCTATAAGTTATAGATACTTATTACATCCTTCTGGTGTCTTAAGAGGTGATAGATCTTTGGAACTTTAACTCTATTTCAAACCGAAGTTCAACCGTTACAATCAATGATAAAGCTCTTGGAAATTAGAGACTTAGAGTAAGGTTGAAAGCTAAAAGTTATAGATACTTATTACATCCTTTGGGTGTCCTAAGAGGCGATAGATCTCAAGAACTTTAACTCCATTTCAAATCGAAGATGAATCGTTACAATCAATGATAAAGCATTTGGGGATTATAGTATTAGAGTAAGGTTCAAAGTTATAAGTTATAGATACTTATTACATCTTTTGGGTGTCCTAAGAGGTGATAGATCTCAAGAACTTTAACTCCATTTTAAACCGAATTTGAACCGTTACAATCAATGATAAAGCTCTTGGGGATTAGAGTCTTAGAGTAAGGTTCAAAGTTATAAGTTATAGATACTTATTACATCCTTTCGGTGTCCTAAGAGTTGATAGATCTCAAGAACATTAACTCTATTTCAAACTGAAGTTGAACCGTTACAATCAATGATAAAGCTCTTGGGGATTAGAGTCTTAGAGTAGGGTTCAAAGCTATAAGTTATAGATACTCCTCCTAAAAAAAAGTTATAGATACTTGTTACAACCTTTGGGTGTCCTAAGAGGTGATAGATCTTTGGAACTTTAACTTTATTTCAAACCGAAGTTAAACCATTACAATCAATGATAAAGCTCTTGGGGAGTAGAGTCTTAAAGTAAGGTTAAAAGCTATAAGTTATGGATACTTATTACAACCTTTGGGTGTCCTAAGAAGTGATAGATCTTTGGAACTTTAACTCTATTTCAAACCGAAGTTGAACCGTTACAATCAATGATAAAGCTCTTGGGGATTAGAGTCTTAGACTAAGGTTCAAAGCTATAAGTTTTAGATACTTGTTACATCCTTTTGGTGTCTTAAGAGGAGATAAATCTTTGGAACTTTAACTCTATTTCAAACCGAAGTTCAACCGTTACCATCAATGATAAAGCTCATGGGGATTAGAGTCTTAGAGTAAGATTCAAAGATATAAGTTATAGATACTTATTACATCCTTTGGGTGTCCTAAAAGGTGATAGATCTCAAGAACTTTAACTCCATTTCAAACCGAAGTTGAACCGTTATAATCAATGATAAAGCTTTGGGGATTAGAGTCTTAGAGTAAGGTTCAAAGTTAAAAGTTATAGATACTTATTACATCCTTTCGGTGTCCTAAGAGTTGATAGATCTCAAGAACTTTAACTCTATTTCAAACTGAAGTTGAACCGTTACAATCAATGATAAAGCTCTTGGGGATTAGAGTCTTAGAGTAAGGTTCAAAGCTATAAGTTAGAGATACTCCTCCTCAAAAAAAAAAGTTATAGATACCTATTACAACCTTTGAGTGTCCTAAGAGGTGATAGATCTTTGGAACTTTAACTCTATTTCTAACTGAAGTTGACCTATTACAATCAATGATAAAGCTTTTGGGGAGTAGAGTCTTAGAGTAAGGTTCAAAGCTATAAGTTATAGATACTTATTACAACTTTTAGTTGTCCTAAGAGGCGATAGATCTCACGAACTTTAACTCCATTTCAAACCGAAGTTGAACCATTACAGTCAATCATAAAGCTCTTGGGGATTAGTGTCTTAGAGTAAGGTTCAAACTTATAAGTTATAGATACTTATTACAACCTTTGGGTGTCCTAAGAGGTGATAGATCTTTGGAACATTAAATCTATTTCAAACCGAAGTTGAACCATTACAATCAATGATAAAACTCTTTGGAATTAGAGTCTTAGAGTAAGGTTCAAAGCTATAATTTATAGATACTTATTACATCCTTTGGGTGTCCTAAGAGGCGATAGATCTCAAGAACATTAACTCCATTTCAAATCGAAGATGAACCGTTACAATCAATAATAAAGCTTTTGGGGATTAGAGTCTTAGAGTAAGGTTCAAAGTTATAAGGTATAGATACTTATTACATCTTTTGGGTGTCCTAAGAGGTCATAGATCTCAAGAACTTTAACTCCATTTTAAACCGAAGTTGATCCATTACAATCAATGAAAAAGCTCTTCGGGATTAGAGTAAGGTTCAATGTTATAAGTTATAGATACTTATTACATCCTTTCGGTGTCCTAAGAGTTGATAGATCTCAAAAACTTTAACTCTATTTCAATCTGAAGTTGAACCGTTACAATCAATGATAAAGCTCTTGGGGATTAGAGTCTTAGAGTAAGGTTCAAAGCTATAGGTTATAGATACTCCTCCTAAAAAAAAAGTTATAGATACTTATTATAACCTTTGGGTGTCCTAAGTGGTGATAGATCTTTGGAACTTTAACTCTATTTCAAACCGAAGTTAAACCGTTACAATCAATGATAAAGCTCTTGGGGAGTAGAGTCTTAGAGTAAGGTTCAAAGCTATAAGCTATAGATACTTATTACAACCTTTGGGTGTCTTAAGAGGTGATAGATCTTTGGAACTTTAACTCTATTTCAAACCGTAGTTGAACCGTTAATATCGATGATAAAGCTCTTGGGGATTAGAGTCTTAGAGTAAGGTTCAAAGCTATAAGTTATAGATACTTATTACATCGTTTTGGTGTCTTAAGAGGAGATAGATCTTTGGAACTTTAACTCTATTTCAAACCAAAGTTGAATCGTTACAATCAATGATAAAGCTCTTGGGGATTAGAGTCTTAGAGTAAGGTTCAAAGCTAAAAGTTATAGATACTTGTGACATCCTTTGGGTGTCCCAAGAGGCGATAGATCTCAAGAACTTTAACTCCATTTCAAACCGAAGTTGAACCATTACAATCAATGATAAAGCTTTGGGGATTAAAGTCTTAGAGTAAGGTTTAAAGTTATAAGTTATAGATACTTATTACATCCTTTCGGTGTCCTAAGAGTTGATAGATGTCAAGAAATTTAACTCTATTTCAAACTGAAGTTGAACAGTTACAATCAATGATAAAGCTCTTGGGGATTAGAGTCTTAGAGTAAGGTTCAAAGCTATAAGTTATAGATACTTATTACATCCTTTCGGAGTCCTAAGAGTTGATAGATCTCAAGAACTTTAACTCTATTTCAAATTGAAGTTGAACCGTTACAATCAATGATAAAGCTCTTGGGGATTAGAGTCTTAGAGTAAGGTTCAAAGCTATAAGTTATAGATACTCCTCCTCAAAAAAAGAAAAGTTATAAATACTTATTACAACCTTTGGATGTCCTAAGAGGTGATAGATCTTTGGAACTTTAACTCTTTTTAAAACCGAAGTTGAACCGTTACAATCAATGATAAAGCTCTTGGGGAGTAGAGTCTTAGAGTAAGGTTCAAAGCTATAACTTATAGATACTTATTACAACCTTTGGGTGTCCTAAGAGGTGATAGATCTTTGAAACTTTAACTCTATTTCAAACCGAAGTTGAACCGTTACAATCAATGATAAAGTTCTTGGGGATTAGAGTCTTAGAGTAAGGTTCAAAGCTATAAGTTATAGATACTTATTACATCATTTTGGTGTCTTAAGAGGTGATAGATCTTTGGAACTTTAACTCTATTTCGAACCGAAGTTGAATCGTTACAATCAATGATAAAGCACTTGGGATTAGAGTCGTAGACTAAGGTTCAAAGTTACAAGTAATAGATACTTATTACATCCTTTGGGTGTCCTAAGAGGTGATAGATCTCAAGAACTTTAACTCCATTTCAAACCGAAGTTGAACCGTTGCAATCAATGATAAAGCTCTTGGGGATTATAGTCTTAGAGTAAGGTTGAAGGTTATAAGTTATAGATACTTATTACATCTTTTGGGTGTCCTTAGAGGCGATAGATCTCAAGAACTTTAACTCCATTTCAAACCGAAGTTGAACCATTACAATCAATGATAAAGCTCTTGGGGATTAGAATATTAGAATAAGGTTCAAAGTTATAAGTTATAGATACTTATTACACCCTTTCGGTGTCCTAAGAGGTGGTAGACTTTGGAACTTTAACTCTATTTCAGACCGAAGTTGAACAGTTACAATCAATGATAAAGCTCTTGGGGATTAGAGTCTTAGAGTAAGGTTCAAAGCTATAAGTTATAGATACTTATTACATCCTTTGGGTGTCCCAAGAGGCGATAGATCTCAAGAACTTTAACTCCATTTCAAACCGAAGTTGAACCATTACAATCAATGATAAAGCTTTGGGGATTAAAGTCTTAGAGTAAGGTTTAAAGTTATAAGTTATAGATACTTATTACATCCTTTCGGTGTCCTAAGAGTTGATAGATCTCAAGAACATTAACTTTATTTCAAACTGAAGTTGAACCGTTACAATCGATGATAAAGCTCTTGGGGATTAGAGTCTTAGAGTAAGGTTCAAAGCTATAAGTTATAGATACTTATTACCTCCTTTCGGTGTCCTAAGAGTTGATAGATCTCAAGAACTTTAACTCTATTTCAAACTGAAGTTGAACCGTTACAATCAATGATAAAGCTCTTGGGGATTAGAGTCTTATAGTAAGGTTCAAAGTTATAAGTTATAGATACTTATTACAACCTTTGGGTGTCCTAAGAGGTGATAGATCTTTGGAACTTTAACTCTATTTCAAACCGAAGTTGAACCGTTACAATCAATGATAATGTTCTTGGGGATTAGAGTCTTAGAGTAAGGTTCAAAGCTATAAGTTATAGATACTTGTTACATCGTTTTGGTGTCTTAAGAGGTGATAGATCTTTGGAACTTTAACTCTATTTCAATCCGAAGTTGAACCGTTACAATCAGTGATAAAGCTCTTGGGGATTAGAGACTTGGAGTAAGGTTGAAAGCTATAAGTGATAGATACTTATTACATCCTTTGGGTGTTCTAAGAGGCGATAGATCTCAAGAACTTTAACTCCATTTCAAAACGAAGATGAGGCGTTACAATCAATGATATAGCTTATAAGTTATAGATACTTATTACATCCTTTTGGTGTCTTAAGAGGCGATAGATCTTTGAAACTTTAACTCTATTTCAAAGTTGAACCGTTACAATCAATGATAAAGCTCTTGGGGATTAGAGTCTTAGAGTAAGGTTCAAAACTATATGTTATAGATACTGATTACAACCTTTGGGTGTCCTAAGAGGTGATAGATCTTTGGAATTTAAACTCTATATCAAACCGAAGTTGAACCGTTGTAATCAATGATAAAGCTCTTGGGGATTAGAGTCTTAGAGTAAGGTTCAAAGCTATAAGTTATAGATACTTATTACATCCTTTTGGTGTCTTAAGAGGTGATAGATCTTTGGAACTTTTACTCTATTTCGAACCGAAGTTGAATCGTTACAATCAATGATAAAGCACTTGGGGATTAGAGTCTTAGAGTAAGGTTCAAAGTTACAAGTTATAGATACTTATTACATCCTTTGGGTGTCCTAAGAGGTGATAGATCTCAAGAACTTTAACTCCATTTCAAACCGAAGTTGAACCGTTGCAATCAACGATAAAGCTCTTGGGGATTATAGTCTTAGAGTAAGGTTCAAGGTTATAAGTTATAGATACTTATTACATCTTTTGGGTGTCCTTAGAGGCGATAGATCTCAAGAACTTTAACTCCATTTCAAATCGAAGGTGAACCATTACAATCAATGATAAAGCTCTTGGGGATTAGAATCCTAGAGTAAGGTTCAAAGTTATAAGTTATAGATACTTATTACACCCTTTCGGTGTCCTAAGAGGTGATAGACTTTGGAACTTTAACTCTATTTCAGACCGAAGTTAAACAGTTACAATCAATGATAAAGCTCTTGGGGATTAGAGTCTTAGAGTAAGGTTCAATGCGATAAGTTATAGATACTTATTACATCCTTTGGGTGTCCTAAGAGGCGATAGATCTTTGGAACTTTAACTCTATTTTAAACCGAAGTTGAACCGTTACAATCAATGATAAAGCTCTTGGGGATTGGAGTCTTAGAGTAAGGTTCAAAGCTATAAGTTATAGATACTTATTACAACCTTTGGGTGTCCTAAGAGGTGATAGATCTTTGGAACTTTAACTCTATTTCAAACCGAAGTCGAACCGTTACAATCAATGATAAAGCTCTTGGGGAGTAGAGTCTTAGAGTAAGGTTCAAAGCTATAACTTATAGATACTTATTACAACCTTTTGGTGTCCTAAGAGGTGAAAGATCTTTGGAACTTTAACTCTATTTCAAACCGAAGTTGAACCGTTACAATCTATGATAAAGCTCTTGGGGATTAGAGTCTTAGAGTAAGATTCAAAGCTATAAGTTATAGATACTTATTACATCCTTTTGGTGTCTTAAGAGTGATAGATCTTTGGAACTTTAACTCTATTTCAAATCGAAGTTGAACCGTTACAATCAGTGATAATGCTCTTGGGGATTAGAGACTTGGAGTAAGGTTGAAAGCTACAAGTTATAGATACTTATTACATCCTTTGGGTGTCCTAAGAGGCGATAGATCTCAAGAACTTTAACTCCATTTCAAACCGAAGATGAACCATTACAATCAATGATAAAGCTCTTGGGGATTAGAGTCTTAGAGTAAGGTTCAAAGTTATAAGTTATAGAAACTTATTACATCCTTTTAGTATCTTAAGAGGCGATAGATCTTTGGAACTTTAACTGTCTTTCAAACCGAAGTTGAACCGTTACAATCAATGATAAAGCTCTTGATGATTAGAGTCTTAGAGTAAGGTTCAAAGCTATATGTTATAGATTATAGATACTTATTACAACCTTTGGGTATCCTAAGAGGTGATAGATCTTTGGAATTTTGACTCTATATCAAACCGAAGTTCAACCGTTATAATCAATGATAAAGCTCTTGGGGATAAGTGTCTTGGAGTAAGGTTCAAAGCTATAAGTTATAGATACTTATTACATCCTTTTGGTGTCTTAAGAGGTGATAAATCTTTGTAACCTTAACTCTATTTCGACCCGAAGTTGAATCGTTACAATCAATGATAAAGCTCTTGGGGATTAGAGTCTTAGAGGGTTGTAATAAGTATCTATAACTTATAACTTTGAACCTTACTGTAAGACTCTAATCCCCAAGAGCGTTATCTTTGATTGTAACGGTTCAACTTCGGTTTGAAATAGAGCTAAAGTTCTAAAGATCTATCACCTCATAGGGCACCCAAAGGTTGTAATAAGTATCTATAACTTATAGCTTTGAACCTAACTCTAAGACTCTAATCCCCAAGAGCGTTATCTTTGATTGTAACGGTTCAACTTCGGTTTGAAATAGAGTTAAAGTTCTAAAGATCTATCACCTTAAAGACACCCAAAGGTTGTAATAAGTATCTATAACTTATAGCTTTGAACCTTACTCTAAGACTCTAATCCCCAAGAGCGTTATCTTTGATTGTAACGGTTCAACTTCGGTTTGAAATAGAGTTAAAGTTCTAAAGATCTATCATCTCTTAGGGCACCCAAAGGTTGTAATAAGTATCTATAACTTATAGCTTTGAACCTTACTCTAAGACTCTAATCCCCAAGAGCGTTATCTTTGATTGTAACGGTTCAACTTTGGTTTGAAATAGAGTTAAAGTTCTAAAGATCCATCACCTCTTAGTGCACCCAAAGGTTGTAATAAGTATCTAAAACTTATAGCTTTGAACCTTACTCTAAGACTCTAATCCCCAAGAGCGTTATCTTTGATTGTAACGGTTCAACTTTAGTTTGAAATAGAGTTAAAGTTCTGAAGATCTATCACCTCTTACGGCACCCAAAGGTTGTAATAAGTATCTATAACTTATAGCTTTGAACCTAACTCTAAGACTCTAATCCCCAAGAGCGTTATCTTTGATTGTAACGGTTCAACTTCGGTTTGAAATAGAGTTAAAGTTCTAAAGATCTATCACCTCTTAGGGCACCCAAAGGTTGTAATAAGTATCTATAACTTATAGCTTTGAACCTAACTCTAAGACTCTAATCCCCAAGAGCGTTATCTTTGATTGTAACGGTTCAACTTCGGTTTGAAATAGGGTTAAAGTTCTAAAGATCTATCACCTCTAAGGACACCCAAAGGTTGTAATAAGTATCTATAACTTATAGCTTTGAACCTTACTCTAAGACTCTAATCCCCAAGAGCGTTATCTTTGATTGTAACGGTTCAACTTCGGTTTGAAATAGAGTTAAAGTTCTAAAGATCTATCATCTCTTAGGGCACCCAAAGGTTGTAATAAGTATCTATAACTTATAGCTTTGAACCTTACTCTAAGACTCTAATCCCCAAGAGCGTTATCTTTTATTGTAACGGTTAAACTTTGGTTTGAAATAGAGTTAAAGTTCTAAAGTTCTATCATCTCTTAGAGCACCCAAAGGTTGTAATAAGTATCTATAACTTATAGCTTTGAACCTTACTCAAAGACTCTAATCCCAAAGAGCGTTATCTTTGATTGTAACGGTTCAACTTCGGTTTGAAATAGAGTTAAAGTTCTAAAGATCTATCACCTCTTAGGGCACCCAAAGGTGTAATAAGTATCTATAACTTATAGCTTTGAACCTTACTCTAAGACTCTAATCCCCAAGAGCGTTATCTTTGATTGTAACGGTTCAACTTCGGCTTGAAATAGAGTTAAAGTTCTAAAGATCTATCACCTCTTAGGGCACCCAAAGGTGTAATAAGTATCTATAACTTATAGCTTTGGACCTTACTCTAAGACTCTAATCCCCAAGAGCGTTATCTTTGATTGTATCGGTTCAACTTCGGCTTGAAATAGAGTTAAAGTTCTAAAGATCTATCACCTCTTAGGACACCCAAAGGTTGTAATAAGTATCTATAACTTATAGCTTTGAACCTTACTCTAAGACTCTAATCCCCAAGAGCGTTATCTTTGATTGTAACGGTTCAACTTCGGTTTGAAATAGAGTTAAAGTTCTAAAGATCTATCACCTCTTAGGACACCCAAAGGTTGTAATAAGTATCTATAACTTATAGCTTTGAACCTTACTCTAAGTCTCTAATCCCCAAGAGCGTTATCTTTGATTGTAACGGATCAACTTCGGTTTGAAATAGAGTTGAAGTTCTAAAGATCTATCACCTCTTAGGACACCCAAAGGTTGTAATAAGTATCTATAACTTATAGCTTTGAACCTTACTCTAAGACTCTAATCCCCAAGAGCGTTATCTTTGATTGTAACGGTTCAACTTCGGTTTGAAATAGAGTTAAAGTTCTAAAGATCTATCACCTCTTAGGACACCCAAAGGTTGTAATAAGTATCTATAACTTATAGCTTTGAACCATACTCTAAGACTCTAATCCCCAAGAGCGTTATCTTTGATTGTAACGGTTCAACTTCGGTTTGAAATAGAGCTAAAGTTCTAAAGATCTATCACCTCATAGGGTACCCAAAGGTTGTAATAAGTATCTATAACTTATAGCTTTGAACCTAACTCTAAGACTCTAATCCCCAAGAGCGTTATCTTTGATTGTAACGGTTCAACTTCGGTTTGAAATAGAGTTAAAGTTCTAAAGATCTATCACTTTAAGGACACCCAAAGGTTGTAATAAGTATCTATAACTTATAGCTTTGAACCTTACTCTAAGACTCTAATCCCCAAGAGCGTTATCTTTGATTGTAACGGTTCAACTTCGGTTTGAAATAGAGTTAAAGTTCTAAAGATCTATCATCTCTTAGGGCACCCAAAGGTTGTAATAAGTATCTATAACTTATAGCTTTGAACCTTACTCTAAGACTCTAATCCCCAAGAGCGTTATCTTTGATTGTAACGGTTCAACTTTGGTTTGAAATAGAGTTAAAGTTCTAAAGATCCATCACCTCTTAGGGCACCCAAAGGTTGTAATAAGTATCTAAAACTTATAGCTTTGAACCTTACTCTAAGACTCTAATCCCCAAGAGCGTTATCTTTGATTGTAACGGTTCAACTTTAGTTTGAAATAGAGTTAAAGTTCTGAAGATCTATCACCTCTTACGGCACCCAAAGGTTGTAATAAGTATCTATAACTTAAAGCTTTGAACCTAACTCTAAGACTCTAATCCCCAAGAGCGTTATCTTTGATTGTAACGGTTCAACTTCGGTTTGAAATAGAGTTAAAGTTCTAAAGATCTATCACCTCTTAGGGCACCCAAAGGTTGTAATAAGTATCTATAACTTATAGCTTTGAACCTAACTCTAAGACTCTAATCCCCAAGAGCGTTATCTTTGATTGTAACGGTTCAACTTCGGTTTGAAATAGGGTTAAAGTTCTAAAGATCTATCACCTCTTAGGACACCCAAAGGTTGTAATAAGTATCTATAACTTATAGCTTTGAGCCTTACTCTAAGACACTAATCCCCAAGAGCGTTATCTTTGATTGTAACGGTTCAACTTCGGTTTGAAATAGAGTTAAAGTTCTAAAGATCTATCACCTCTTAGGGCACCCAAAGGTTGTAATAAGTATCTATAACTTATAGCTTTGAACCTTACTCTAAGACTCTAATCCCCAAGAGCGTTATCTTTGATTGTAACGGTTCAACTTTGGTTTGAAATAGAGTTAAATTTCTAAAGATCCATCACCTCTTAGGGCACCCAAAGGTTGTAATAAGTATCTAAAACTTATAGCTTTGAACCTTACTCTAAGACTCTAATCCCCAAGAGCGTTATCTTTGATTGTAACGGTTCAACTTTAGTTTGAAATAGAGTTAAAGTTCTGAAGATCTGTCACCTCTTACGGCACCCAAAGGTTGTAATAAGTATCTATAACTTATAGCTTTGAACCTAACTCTAAGACTCTAATCCCCAAGAGCGTTATGTTTGATTGTAACGGTTCAACTTCGGTTTGAAATAGAGTTAAAGTTCTAAAGTTCTATCATATCTTAGAGCACCCAAATGTTGTAATAAGTATCTATAACTTATAGCTTTGAACCTTACTCAAAGACTCTAATCCCAAAGAGCGTTATCTTTGATTGTAACGGTTCAACTTCGGTTTGAAATAGAGTTAAAGTTCTAAAGATCTATCACCTCTTAGGGCACCCAAAGGTGTAATAAGTATCTATAACTTATAGCTTTGAACCTTACTCTAAGACTCTAATCCCCAAGAGCGTTATCTTTGATTGTAACGGTTCAACTTCAGTTTGAAATAGAGTTAAAGTTCTAAAGATCTATCACCTCTTAGGACACCCAAAGGTTGTAATAAGTATCTATAACTTATAGCTTTGAACCTTACTCTAAGACTCTAATCCCCAAGAGCGTTATCTTTGATTGTAACGGTTCAACTTCGGTTTGAAATAGAGTTAAAGTTCTAAAGATCTATCATCTCTTAGGGGTCCCAAAGGTTGTAATAAGTATCTATAACTTCTAGCTTTGAACCTTACTCTTAGACTCTAATCCCCAAGAGCGTTATCTTTAATTGTAACGGTTCAACTTCGGTTTGAAATAGAGTTAAAGTTCTAAAGTTCTATCACCTCTTAGGGCATCCAAAGGTTGTAATAAGTATCTATAACTTATAGCTTTGAAACTTACTCTAAGACTCTAATCCCCAAGAGCGTTATCTTTGATTGTATCGGTTCAACTTCGGCTTGAAATAGAGTTAAAGTTCTAAAGATCTATCACCTCTTAGGACACCCAAAGGTTGAAATAAGTATCTATAACTTATAGCTTTGAACCTTACTCTAAGACTCTAATCCCCAAGAGCGTTATCTTTGATTGTAACGGTTCAACTTCGGTTTGAAATAGAGTTAAAGTTCTAAAGATCTATCACCTCTTAGGGAACCCAAAGGTTGTAATAAGTATCTATAACTTATAGCTTTGAACCTTACTCTAAGACTCTAATCCCCAAGAGCGTTATCTTTGATTGTAACGGTTCAACTTCGGTTTGAAATAGAGTTAAAGTTCTTAAGATCTATCACCTCTTAGGGCACCCAAAGGTTGTAATAAGTATCTATAACTTATAGCTTTGAACCTAACTCTAAGACTCTAATCCCCAAGGGCGTTATCTTTGATTGTAACGGTTCAACTTCGGTTTGAAATAGAGTTAAAGTTATAAAGATCTATCACCTCTTAGGACACCCAAAGGTTGTAATAAGTATCTATAACTTATAGCTTTGAACCTCACTCTAAGACTCTAATCCCCAAGAGCGTTATCTTTCATTGTAACAGTTCAACTTCGGTTTGAAATAGAGTTAAAGTTCTAAAGATCTATCATCTCTTAGGGCACCCAAAGGTTGTAATAAGTATCTATAACTTATAGCTTTGAACCTTACTCTAAGACTCTAATCCCCAAGAGCGTTATCTTTGATTGTAACGGTTCAACTTCGGTTTGAAATAGAGTTAAAGTTCTAAAGATCTATCACCTCTTAGGGCACCCAAAGGTTGTAATAAGTATCTATAACTTATAGCTTTGAACTAACTCTAAGACTCTAATCCACAAGAGCGTTATCTTTGATTGTAATGGTTCAACTTCGGTTTGAAACAGAGTTAGAGTTCTAAATATCTATCACCTCTTAAGACACCCAAAGGTTGTAATAAGTATCTATAACTTATAACTTTGAACCTTACTCTAAGACTCTAATCCCCAAGAGCGTTATCTTTGATCATAACGGTTCAACTTCGGTTTGAAATAGAGTTAAAGTTCTAAAGATCTATCATCTCTTAGGGCACCCAAAGGTTGTAATAAGTATCTATAACTTATAGCTTTGAACCTTACTCTAAGACTCTAATCCCCAAGAGCGTTATCTTTGATTGTAACGGTTCAACTTTAGTTTGAAATAGAGTTAAAGTTCTGAAGATCTATCACCTCTTACGGCACCCAAAGGTTGTAATAAGTATCTATAACTTATAGCTTTGAACCTAACTCTAAGACTCTAATCCCCAAGAGCGTTATCTTTGATTGTAACGGTTCAACTTCGGTTCGAAATAGAGTTAAAGTTCTAAAGATCTATCACCTCTTAGGACACCCAAAGGTTGTAATAAGTATCTATAACTTATAGCTTTGAACCTTACTCTAAGACTCTAATCCCCAAGAGCGTTATCTTTGATTGTAACGGTTCAACTTCGGTTTGAAATAGAGCTAAAGTTCTAAAGATCTATCACCTCTTAGGGTACCCAAAGGTTGTAATAAGTATCTATAACTTATAGCTTTGAACCTAACTCTAAGACTCTAATCCCCAAGAGCGTTATCTTTGATTGTAACAGTTCAACTTCGGTTTGAAATAGAGTTAAAGTTCTAAAGATCTATCACCTCTTAGGGCACCCAAAGGTTGTAATAAGTATCTATAACTTATAGCTTTGAACCTAACTCTAAGACTCTAATCCCCAAGAGCTTTATCTTTGATTGTAACGGTTCAACTTCGGTTTGAAATAGAGTTAACGTTCTAAAGATCTATCACCACTTAGGACACCCAAAGGTTGTAATAAGTATCTATAACTTATAGCTTTGAACCTTACTCTAAGACTCTAATCCCCAAGAGCGTTATCTTTGATTGTAACTTTCAACTTCGGTTTGAAATAGAGTTAAAGTTCTAAAGATCTATCATCTCTTAGGGCACCCAAAGTTTGTAATAAGTATCTATAACTTATAGCTTTGAACCTTACTCTAAGACTCTAATCCCCAAGAGCGTTATCTTTGATTGTATCGGTTCAACTTCGGCTTGAAATAGAGTTAAAGTTCTAAAGATCTATCACCTCTTAAAACACCCAAAGGTTGTAATAAGTATCTATAACTTATAGCTTTGAACCTTACTCTAAGACTCTAATCCCCAAGTGCGTTATCTTTGATTGTAACGGTTCAACTTCGGTTTAAAATAGAGTTAAAGTTCTAAAGATCTATCACCTCTTAGGGCACCCAAAGGTTGTAATAAGTATCTATAACTTATAGCTTTGAACCTTACTCTAAGACTCTAATCCCCAAGAGCGTTATCTTTGATTGTAACGGTTCAACTTCGGTTTGAAATAGAGCTAAAGTTCTAAAGATCTATCACCTCTTAGGGCACCCAAAGGTTGTAATAAGTATCTATAACTTATAGTTTTGAACCTAACTCTAAGACTCTAATCCCCAAGGGCGTTATCTTTGATTGTAACGGTTCAACTTCGGTTTGAAATAGAGTTCAAGTTCTAAAGATCTATCACCTCTTAGGGCATCCAAAGGTTGTAATAAGTATCTATAACTTATAGCTTTAAACCTTACTCTAAAACTCTAATCCCCAAGAGCCTTATCTTTGATTGTAACGGTTCAACTTCGGTTTGAAATAGAGTTAAAGTTCTAAAGATCTATCATCTCTTAGGGCACCCAAAGGTTGTAATAAGTATCTATAACTTATAGCTTTGAACCTTACTCTAAGACTCTAATCCCCAAGAGCGTTATCTTTGATTGTAACGGTTCAACTTCGGTTTGAAATAGAGTTAAAGTTCTAAAGATCTATCATCTCTTAGGGCACCCAAAGTTTTGTAATAAGTATCTATAACTTATAGCTTTGAACCTTACTCTAAGACTCTAATCCCCAAGAGCGTTATCTTTGATTGTAACGGTTCAACTTTGGTTTGAAATAGAGTAAAAGTTCTAAAGATCTATCACCACTTAGGGCACCCAAAGGTTGTAATAAGTATCTATAACTTATAGCTTTGAACCTTACTCTAAGACTCTAATCCCCAAGAGCGTTATCTTTGATTGTAACGGTTCAACTTTAGTTTGAAATAGAGTTAAAGTTCTGAAGATCTATCACCTCTTACGGCACCCAAAGGTTGTAATAAGTATCTATAACTTATAGCTTTGAACCTAACTCTAAGACTCTAATCCCCAAGAGCGTTATCTTTGATTGTAACGGTTCAACTTCGGTTTGAAATAGAGTTAAAGTTCTAAAGATCTATCACCTCTTAGGGCACCCAAAGGTGTAATAAGTATCTATATCTTATAGCTTTGAACCTTACTCTAAGACTCTAATCCCCAAGAGCGTTATCTTTGATTGTATCGGTTCAACTTCGGCTTGAAATAGAGTTAAAGTTCTAAAGATCTATCACCTCTTAGGATACCCAAAGGTTGTAATAAGTATCTATAACTTATAGCTTTGAACCTTACTCTAAGACTCTAATCTCCAAGAGCGTTATCTTTGATTGTATCGGTTCAAGTTCGGCTTGAAATAGAGTTAAAGTTCTAAAGATCTATCACCTCTTAGGGCACCCAAAGGTGTAATAAGTATCTATAACTTATAGCTTTGAACCTAACTCTAAGACTCTAATCCCCAAGAGCGTTATCTTTGATTGTATCGGTTCAACTTCGGCTTGAAATAGAGTTAAAGTTCTAAAGATCTATCACCTCTTAGGACACCCAAAGGTTGTAATAAGTATCTATAACTTATAGCTTTGAACCTTACTCTAAGACTCTAATCCCCAAGAGCGTTATCTTTGATTGTAACGGTTCAACTTCGGTTTGAAATAGAGTTAAAGTTCTAAAGATCTATCATCTCTTAGGGGTCCCAAAGGTTGTAATAAGTATCTATAACTTATAGCTTTGAACCTTACTCTAAGACTCTAATCCCCAAGAGCGTTATCTTTAATTGTAACGGTTCAACTTCGGTTTGAAATAGAGTTAAAGTTCTAAAGTTCTATCACCTCTTAGGGCATCCAAAGGTTGTAATAAGTATCTATAACTTATAGCTTTGAACCTTACTCTAAGACTCTAATTCCCAAGAGCGATATCTTTGATTGTATCGGTTCAACTTCGGCTTGAAATAGAGTTAATGTTCTATAGATCTATCACCTCTTAGGACACCCAAAGGTTGTAATAAGTATCTATAACTTATAGCTTTGAACCTTACTCTAAGACTCTAATCCCGAAGAGCGTTATCTTTGATTGTAACGGTTCAACTTCGGTTTGAAATAGAGTTAAAGTTCTAAAGATCTATCACCTCTTAGGGCACCCAAATGTTGTAATAAGTATCTATAACTTATAGCTTTGAACCTTACTCAAAGACTTTAATCCCCAAGAGCGTTATCTTTGATTGTAACGGTTCAACTTCGGTTTGAAATAGAGTTAAGTTCTAAAGATCTATCACCTCTTAGGGCACCCAAAGGTTGTAATAAGTATCTATAACTTATAACTTTGAACCTTACTCTAAGACTCTAATCCCCAAGAGCTTTATCTTTGATTGTAACGGTTCAACTTCGGTTTGAAATAGAGTTAACGTTCTAAAGATCTATCACCACTTAGGACACCCAAAGGTTGTAATAAGTATCTATAACTTATAGCTTTGAACCTTACTCTAAGACTCCAATCCCCAAGAGCGTTATCTTTGATTGTAACGGTTCAACTGCGGTTTGAAATAGAGTTAAGTTCTAAAGATCTATCACCTCTTAGGGCACCCAAAGGTTGTAATAAGTATCTATAACTTATAGCTTTGAACCTTACTCTGAGACTCTAATCCCCAAGAGCGTTATCTTTGATTGTAACGGTTCAACTTCGGTTTGAAATAAAGTTAAAGTTCTAAAGATCTATCACCTCTTAGGACACCCAAAGGTTGTAATAAGTATCTATAACTTATAGCTTTGAACCTTACTCTAAGACTCTAATCCCCAATAGCGTTATCTTTGATTGTAACGGTTCAACTTCGGTTTGAAATAGAGTTAAAGTTCTAAAGATCTATCATCTCTTAGGACACCCAAAGGTTGTAATAAGTATCTATAACTTATAGCTTTGAACCTAACTCTAAGACTCTAATCCCCAAGAGCGTTATCTTTGATTGTAACGGATCAACTTCGGTTTGAAATAAAGTTAAAGTTCTAAAGATCTATCACCTCTTAGGTCACCCAAAGGTTGTAATAAGTATCTATAACTTATAGCTTTGAACCTAACTCTAAGACTCTAATCCACAAGAGCGTTATCTTTGATTGTAACGGTTCAACTTCGGTTTGAAATAGAGTTAAAGTTCTGAAGATCTATCACCTCTTAGGGCACCCAAAGGTTGTAATAAGTATCTATAACTTATAGCTTTGAACCTAACTCTAAGACTCTAATCCCCAAGAGCGTTATCTTTGATTGTAACGGTTCAACTTCGGTTTGAAATAGAGTTAAAGTTCTAAAGATATATCATCTCTTAGGGCACCCAAAGGTTGTAATAAGTATCTATAACTTATAGCTTTGAACCTTACTCTAAGACTCTAATCCCCAAGAGCATTATCTTTGATTGTAACGGTTCAACTTCGGTTTGAAATAGAGTTAAAGTTCTAAAGATCTATCATCTCTTAGGGCACCCAAAGGTTGTAATAAGTATCTATAACTTATAGCTTTGAACCTTACTCTAAGACTCTAATCCACAAGAGCGTTATCTTTCATTGTAACGGATCAACTTCGGTTTGAAATAGAGTTAAAGTTCTAAAGATCTATCACCTCTTAGGTCACCCAAAGGTTGTAATAAGTATCTATAACTTATAGCTTTGAACCTAACTCTAAGACTCTAATCCACAAGAGCGTTATCTTTGATTGTAATGGTTCAACTTCGGTTTGAAATAGAGTTAGAGTTCTAAATATCTATCACCTCTTAAGACACCCAAAGGTTGTAATAAGTATCTATAACTTATAACTTTGAACCTTACTCTAAGACTCTAATCCCCAAGAGCTTTATCTTTGATTGTAACGGTTCAACTTCGGTTTGAAATAGAGTTAAAGTTCTAAAGATCTATCACCACTTAGGACACCAAAGGTTGTAATAAGTATCTATAACTTATAGCTTTGAACCTAACTCTAAGACTCTAATCCCCAAGAGCGTTATCTTTGATTGTAACGGTTCAACTGCGGTTTGAAATAGAGTTAAGTTCTAAAGATCTATCACCTCTTAGGGCACCCAAAGGTTGTAATAAGTATCTATAACTTATAGCTTTGAACCTTACTCTAAGACTCTAATCCCCAAGAGCGTTATCTTTAATTGTATCGATTCAACTTCGGCTTGAAATAGAGTTAAAGTTCTAAAGATCTATCACCTCTTAGGGCACCCAAAGGTGTAATAAGTATCTATAACTTATAGCTTTGAACCTTACTCTAAGACTCTAATCCACAAGAGCGTTATCTTTGATTGTAACGGTTCAACTTCGGTTTGAAATAGAGTTAAAGTTCTAAAGATCTATCACCTCTTAGGACACCCAAAGGTTGTAATAAGTATCTATAACTTATAGCTTTGAACCTTACTCTAAGACTCTAATCCCCAAGAGCGTTATCTTTGATTGTAACGGTTCAACTTCGGTTTGAAATAGAGTTAAAGTTCTAAAGATCTATCACCTCTTAGGACACCCAAAGGTTGTAATAAGTATCTATAACTTATAGCTTTGAACCTTACTCTAAGACTCTAATCCCCAAGAGCGTTATCTTTGATTGTAACGGTTCAACTTCGGTTTGAAATAGAGTTAAAGTTCTAAAGATCTATCATCTCTTAGGACACCCAAAGGTTGTAATAAGTATCTATAACTTATAGCTTTGAACCTAACTCTAAGACTCTAATCCCCAAGAGCGTTATCTTTGATTGTAATATATCAACTTCGGTTTGAAATAAAGTTAAAGTTCTAAAGATCTATCACCTCTTAGGTCACCCAAAGGTTGTAATAAGTATCTATAACTTATAGCTTTGAACCTAACTCTAAGACTCTAATCCACAAGAGCGTTATCTTTGATTGTAACGGTTCAACTTCGGTTTGAAATAGAGTTAAAGTTCTGAAGATCTATCACCTCTTAGGGCACCCAAAGGTTGTAATATGTATCTATAACTTATAGCTTTGAACCTAACTCTAAGACTCTAATCCCCAAGAGCGTTATCTTTGATTGTAACGGTTCAACTTCGGTTTGAAATAGAGTTAAAGTTCTAAAGATCTATCATCTCTTAGGGCACCCAAAGGTTGTAATAAGTATCTATAACTTATAGCTTTGAACCTTACTCTAAGACTCTAATCCCCAAGAGCGTTATCTTTGATTGTAACGGTTCAACTTCGGTTTGAAATAGAGTAAGAGTTCTAAATATCTATCACCTCTTAGGGCACCCAAAGGTGTAATAAGTATCTATAACTTATAGCATTGAACCTTACTCTAAGACTCTAATCCCCAAGAGCGTTATCTTTGATTGTAACGGTTCAACTTCGGTTTGAAATAGAGTTAAAGTTCAAGATCTATCACCTCTTAGGACACCCAAAGGTTGTAATAAGTATCTATAACTTATAGCTTTGAACCTTACTCTAAGACTCTAATCCCCAAGAGCGTTATCTTTGATTGTAACGGTTCAACTTCGGTTTGAAATAGAGTTAAAGTTCTAAAGATCTATCACCTCTTAGGACACCCAAAGGTTGTAATAAGTATCTATAACTTATAGCTTTGAACCTTACTCTAAGACTCTAATCCCCAAGAGCGTTATCTTTGATTGTAACGGTTCAACTTCGGTTTGAAATAGAGTTAAAGTTCTAAAGATCTATCATCTCTTAGGGCACCCAAAGGTTGTAATAAGTATCTATAACTTATAGCTTTGAACCTTACTCTAAGACTCTAATCCACAAGAGCGTTATCTTTGATTGTAACGGTTCAACTTCGGTTTGAAATAAAGTTAAAGTTCTAAAGATCTATCACCTCTTAGGACACCCAAAGGTTGTAATAAGTATCGATAACTTATAGCTTTGAACCTTACTCTAAGACTTTAATCCCCAAGAGCGTTATCTTTGATTGTAACGGTTCAACTTCGGTTTGATATAGAGTTAAAGTTCTAAAGATCTATCACCTCTTAGGACACCCAAAGGTTGTAATAAGTATCTATAACTTATAGCTTTGAACCTAACTCTAAGACTCTAATCCCCAAGAGCGTTATCTTTGATTGTAACGGTTCAACTTCGGTTTGAAATAGAGTTAAAGTTCTAAAGATCTATCATCTCTTAGGGCACCCAAATGTTGTAATAAGTATCTATAACTTATAGCTTTGAACCTTACTCTAAGACTCTAATCCCCAAGAGCGTTATCTTTGATTGTAACGGTTCAACTTCGGTTTGAAATAAAGTTAAAGTTCTAAAGATCTATCACCTCTTAGGTCACCCAAAGGTTGTAATAAGCATATATAACTTATAGCTTTGAACCTAACTCTAAGACTCTAATCCACAAGAGCGTTATCTTTGATTGTAACGGTTCAACTTCGGTTTGAAATAGAGTTAAAGTTCTGAAGATCTATCACCTCTTAGGGCACCCAAAGGTTGTAATAAGTATCTATAACTTATAGCTTTGAACCGAACTCTAAGACTCTAATCCCCAAGAGCGTTATCTTTGATTGTAATGGTTCAACTTCGGTTTGAAATAGAGTTAAAGTTCTAAAGATCTATCATCTCTTAGGGCACCCAAAGGTTGTAATAAGTATCTATAACTTATAGCTTTGAACCTTACTCTAAGACTCTAATCCCCAAGAGCGTTATCTTTGATTGTATCGGTTCAACTTCGGCTTGAAATAGAGTTAAAGTTCTAAAGATCTATCACCTCTTAGGGCACCCAAAGGTGTAATAAGTATCTATAACTTATAGCTTTGAACCTTACTCTAAGACTCTAATCCCCAAGAGCGTTATCTTTGATTGTAACGGTTCAACTTCGGTTTGAAATAGAGTTAAAGTTCTAAAGATCTATCACCTCTTAGGACACCCAAAGGTTGTAATAAGTATCTATAACTTATAGCTTTGAACCTTACTCTAAGACTCTAATCCCCAAGAGTGTTATCTTTGATTGTAACGGTTCAACTTCGGTTTGAAATAGAGTTAAAGTTCTAAAGATCTATCACCTCTTAGGACACCCAAAGGTTGTAATAAGTATCTATAACTTATAACTTTGAACCTAACTCTAAGACTCTAATCCCCAAGAGCGTTATCTTTGATTGTAACGGTTCAACTTCGGTTTGAAATAGAGTTAAAGTTCTAAAGATCTATCATCTCTTAGGGCACCCAAAGGTTGTAATAAGTATCTATAACTTATAGCTTTGAACCTTACTCTAAGACTCTAATCCCCAAGAGCGTTATCTTTGATTGTAACGGTTCAACTTCGGTTTGAAATAGAGTAAGAGTTCTAAAGATCTATCACCTCTTAGGGCACCCAAAGGTGTAATAAGTATCTATAACTTATAGCTTTGAACCTTACTCTAAGACTCTAATCCCCAAGAGCGTTATCTTTGATTGTAACGGTTCAACTTCGGTTTGAAATAGAGTTAAAGTTCTAAAGATCTATCACCTCTTAGGACACCCAAAGGTTGTAATAAGTATCTATAACTTATAGCTTTGAACCTTACTCTAAGACTCTAATCCCCAATAGCGTTATCTTTGATTGTAACGGTTCAACTTCGGTTTGAAATAGAGTTAAAGTTCTAAAGATCTATCACCTCTTAGGACACCCAAATGTTGTAATAAGTATCTATAACTTATAGCTTTGAACCTTACTCTAAGACTCTAATCCCAAATAGCGTTATCTTTGATTGTAACGGTTCAACTTCGGTTTGAAATAGAGTTAAAGTTCTAAAGATCTATCATCTCTTAGGGCACCCAAAGGTTGTAATAAGTATCTATAACTTATAGCTTTGAACCTTACTCTAAGACTCTAATCCCCAAGAGCGTTATCTTTGATTGTAACGGATCAACTTCGGTTTGAAATAAAGTTAAAGTTCTAAAGATCTATCACCTCTTAGGTCACCCAAAGGTTGTAATAAGTATCTATAACTTATAGCTTTGAACCTAACTCTAAGACTCTAATCCACAAGAGCGTTATCTTTGATTGTAACGGTTCAACTTCGGTTTGAAATAGAGTTAAAGTTCTGAAGATCTATCACCTCTTAGGGCACCCAAAGGTTGTAATAAGTATCTATAACTTATAGCTTTGAATCGAACTCTAAGACTCTAATCCCCAAGAGCGTTATCTTTGATTGTAACGGTTCAACTTCGGTTTGAAATAGAGTTAAAGTTCTAAAGATCTATCATCTCTTAGGGCACCCAAAGGTTGTAATAAGTATCTATAACTTATAGCTTTGAACCTTACTCTAAGACTCTAATCCCCAAGAGCGTTATCTTTGATTGTAACGGTTCAACTTCGGTTTGAAATAGAGTAAGAGTTCTAAATATCTATCACCTCTTAAGACACCCAAAAGTTTTAACAAGTATCTATAACTTATAACTTTGAACCTTACTCTAAGACTCTAATCCCCAAGAGCTTTATCTTTGATTGTAACGGTTCAACTTCGGTTTGAAATAGAGTTAACGTTCTAAAGATCTATCACCACTTAGGACACCCAAAGGTTGTAATAAGTATCTATAACTTATAGTTTTGAACCTAACTCTAAGACTCTAATCCCCAAGAGCGTTATCTTTGATTGTAACGGTTCAACTTCGGTTTGAAATAGAGTTAAAGTTCTAAAGATCTATCATCTCTTAGGGCACCCAAAGGTTGTAATAAGTATCTATAACTTATCGCTTAATACCTTACTCTAAGACTCTAATCCCCAAGAGCGTTATCTTTGATTGTAACGGTTCAACTTCGGTTTGAAATAGAGTTAAAGTTCTAAAGATCTATCACCTCTTAGGGCACCCAAAGGTTGTAATAAGTATCTATAGCTTATAGCTTTGAACCTTACTCTAAGACTCTAATCCACAAGAGCGTTATCTTTCATTGTAACGGATCAACTTCGGTTTGAAATAGAGTTAAAGCTCTAAAGATCTATCATCTCTTAGGGCACCCAAAGTTTGTAATAAGTATCTATAACTTATAGCTTTGAACCTAACTCTAAGACTCTAATCCCCAAGAGCGTTATCTTTGATTGTAACGGTTCAACTTCGGTTTGATATAGAGTTAAAGTTCTAAAGATCTATCACCTCTTAGGACACCCAAAGGTTGTAATAAGTATCTATAACTTATAGCTTTGAACCTAACTCTAAGACTCTAATCCCCAAGAGCGTTATCTTTGATTGTAACGGTTCAACTTCGGTTTGAAATAGAGTTAAAGTTCTAAAGATCTATCATCTCTTAGGGCACCCAAATGTTGTAATAAGTATCTATAACTTATAGCTTTGAACCTTACTCTAAGACTCTAATCCCCAAGAGCGTTATCTTTGATTGTAACGGTTCAACTTCGGTTTGAAATAAAGTTAAAGTTCTAAAGATCTATCACCTCTTAGGTCACCCAAAGGTTGTAATAAGCATATATAACTTATAGCTTTGAACCTAACTCTAAGACTCTAATCCACAAGAGCGTTATCTTTGATTGTAACGGTTCAACTTCGGTTTGAAATAGAGTTAAAGTTCTGAAGATCTATCACCTCTTAGGGCACCCAAAGGTTGTAATAAGTATCTATAACTTATAGCTTTGAACCGAACTCTAAGACTCTAATCCCCAAGAGCGTTATCTTTGATTGTAATGGTTCAACTTCGGTTTGAAATAGAGTTAAAGTTCTAAAGATCTATCATCTCTTAGGGCACCCAAAGGTTGTAATAAGTATCTATAACTTATAGCTTTGAACCTTACTCTAAGACTCTAATCCCCAAGAGCGTTATCTTTGATTGTATCGGTTCAACTTCGGCTTGAAATAGAGTTAAAGTTCTAAAGATCTATCACCTCTTAGGGCACCCAAAGGTGTAATAAGTATCTATAACTTATAGCTTTGAACCTTACTCTAAGACTCTAATCCCCAAGAGCGTTATCTTTGATTGTAACGGTTCAACTTCGGTTTGAAATAGAGTTAAAGTTCTAAAGATCTATCACCTCTTAGGACACCCAAAGGTTGTAATAAGTATCTATAACTTATAGCTTTGAACCTTACTCTAAGACTCTAATCCCCAAGAGTGTTATCTTTGATTGTAACGGTTCAACTTCGGTTTGAAATAGAGTTAAAGTTCTAAAGATCTATCACCTCTTAGGACACCCAAAGGTTGTAATAAGTATCTATAACTTATAACTTTGAACCTAACTCTAAGACTCTAATCCCCAAGAGCGTTATCTTTGATTGTAACGGTTCAACTTCGGTTTGAAATAGAGTTAAAGTTCTAAAGATCTATCATCTCTTAGGGCACCCAAAGGTTGTAATAAGTATCTATAACTTATAGCTTTGAACCTTACTCTAAGACTCTAATCCCCAAGAGCGTTATCTTTGATTGTAACGGTTCAACTTCGGTTTGAAATAGAGTAAGAGTTCTAAAGATCTATCACCTCTTAGGGCACCCAAAGGTGTAATAAGTATCTATAACTTATAGCTTTGAACCTTACTCTAAGACTCTAATCCCCAAGAGCGTTATCTTTGATTGTAACGGTTCAACTTCGGTTTGAAATAGAGTTAAAGTTCTAAAGATCTATCACCTCTTAGGACACCCAAAGGTTGTAATAAGTATCTATAACTTATAGCTTTGAACCTTACTCTAAGACTCTAATCCCCAATAGCGTTATCTTTGATTGTAACGGTTCAACTTCGGTTTGAAATAGAGTTAAAGTTCTAAAGATCTATCACCTCTTAGGACACCCAAATGTTGTAATAAGTATCTATAACTTATAGCTTTGAACCTTACTCTAAGACTCTAATCCCAAATAGTGTTATCTTTGATTGTAACGGTTCAACTTCGGTTTGAAATAGAGTTAAAGTTCTAAAGATCTATCATCTCTTAGGGCACCCAAAGGTTGTAATAAGTATCTATAACTTATAGCTTTGAACCTTACTCTAAGACTCTAATCCCCAAGAGCGTTATCTTTGATTGTAACGGATCAACTTCGGTTTGAAATAAAGTTAAAGTTCTAAAGATCTATCACCTCTTAGGTCACCCAAAGGTTGTAATAAGTATCTATAACTTATAGCTTTGAACCTAACTCTAAGACTCTAATCCACAAGAGCGTTATCTTTGATTGTAACGGTTCAACTTCGGTTTGAAATAGAGTTAAAGTTCTGAAGATCTATCACCTCTTAGGGCACCCAAAGGTTGTAATAAGTATCTATAACTTATAGCTTTGAATCGAACTCTAAGACTCTAATCCCCAAGAGCGTTATCTTTGATTGTAACGGTTCAACTTCGGTTTGAAATAGAGTTAAAGTTCTAAAGATCTCTCATCTCTTAGGGCACCCAAAGGTTGTAATAAGTTTCTATAACTTATAGCTTTGAACCTTACTCTAAGACTCTAATCCCCAAGAGCGTTATCTTTGATTGTAACGGTTCAACTTCGGTTTGAAATAGAGTAAGAGTTCTAAATATCTATCACCTCTTAAGACACCCAAAAGTTTTAACAAGTATCTATAACTTATAACTTTGAACCTTACTCTAAGACTCTAATCCCCAAGAGCTTTATCTTTGATTGTAACGGTTCAACTTCGGTTTGAAATAGAGTTAACGTTCTAAAGATCTATCACCACTTAGGACACCCAAAGGTTGTAATAAGTATCTATAACTTATAGTTTTGAACCTAACTCTAAGACTCTAATCCCCAAGAGCGTTATCTTTGATTGTAACGGTTCAACTTCGGTTTGAAATAGAGTTAAAGTTCTAAAGATCTATCATCTCTTAGGGCACCCAAAGGTTGTAATAAGTATCTATAACTTATCGCTTAAAACCTTACTCTAAGACTCTAATCCCCAAGAGCGTTATCTTTGATTGTAACGGTTCAACTTCGGTTTGAAATAGAGTTAAAGTTCTAAAGATCTATCACCTCTTAGGGCACCCAAAGGTTGTAATAAGTATCTATAGCTTATAGCTTTGAACCTTACTCTAAGACTCTAATCCACAAGAGCGTTATCTTTCATTGTAACGGATCAACTTCGGTTTGAAATAGAGTTAAAGTTCTAAAGATCTATCACCTCTTAGGTCACCCAAAGGTTGTAATAAGTATCTATATCTTATAGCTTTGAACCTAACTCTAAGACTCTAATCCACAAGAGCGTTATCTTTGATTGTAATGGTTCAACTTCGGTTTGAAATAGAGTTAGAGTTCTAAATATCTATCACCTCTTAAGACACTCAAAGGTTGTAATAAGTATCTATAACTTATAACTTTGAACCTTACTCTAAGACTCTAATCCCCAAGAGCTTTATCTTTGATTGTAACGGTTCAACTTCGGTTTGAAATAGAGTTAAAGTTCTAAAGATCTATCACCTCTTAGGACACCCAAAGGTTGTAATAAGTATCTATAACTTATAGCTTTGAACCTTACTCTAAGACTATAATCCCCAAGAGCGTTATCTTTGATTGTAACGGTTCAACTTCGGTTTGAAATAGAGTTAAAGTTCTAAAGATCTATCACCTCTTAGGACACCCAAAGGTTGTAATAAGTATCTATAACTTATAGCTTTGAACCTTACTCTAAGACTCTAATCCCCAAGAGCGTTATCTTTGATTGTAACGGTTCAACTTCGGTTTGAAATAGAGTTAAAGTTCTAAAGTTCTATCACCTCTTAGGGCATTCAAAGGTTGTAGTAAGTATCTATAACTTATAGCTTTGAACCTAACTCTAAGACTCTAATCCCCAAGAGCGTTATCTTTGATTGTAACGGTTCAACTTCGGTTTGAAATAGAGTTAAAGTTCTAAAGATCTCTCACCTCTTAGGGCACCCAAAGGTTGTAATAAGTATCTATAACTTATAACTTTGAACCTTACTCTAAGACTCTAATCCCCAAGAGCTTTATCTTTGATTGTAACGGTTCAACTTCGGTTTGAAATAGAGTTAACGTTCTAAAGATCTATCACCACTTAGGACACCCAAAGGTTGTAATAAGTATCTATAACTTATAGCTTTGAACCTAACTCTAAGACTCTAATCCCCAAGAGCGTTATCTTTGATTGTGACGGTTCAACTTCGGTTTGAAATAGAGTTAAAGTTCTAAAGATCTATCACCTCTTAGGACACCCAAAGGTTGTAATAAGTATCTATAACTTATAACTTTGAACCTTACTCTAAGACTCTAATCCCCAAGAGCTTTATCTTTGATTGTAATGGTTCAACTTCGGTTTGAAATAGAGTTAAAGTTCTAAAGATCTATCACCACTTAGGACACCCAAAGGTTGTAATAAGTATCTATAACTTATAGCTTTGAACCTAACTCTAAGACTCTAATCCCCAAGAGCGTTATCTTTGATCGTAACGGTTCAACTTCGGTTTGAAATAGAGTTAAAGTTCTAAAGATCTATCATCTCTTAGGGCACCCAAAGGTTGTAATAAGTATCTATAACTTATAGCTTTGAACCTTACTCTAAGACTCTAATCCCCAAGAGCGTTATCTTTGATTGTAACGGTTCAACTTCGGTTTGAAATAGAGTTAAAGTTCTAAAGATCTATCACCTCTTAGGGCACCCAAAGGTTGTAATAAGTATCTATAACTTATAGCTTTGAACCTTACTCTAAAACTCTAATCCGCAAGAGCGTTATCTTTGATTGTAACGGTTCAACTTCGGTTTGAAATAGAGTTAAAGTTCTAAAGATCTATCACCACTTAGGACACCCAAAGGTTGTAATAAGTATCTATAACTTATAGCTTTGAACCTAACTCTAAGACTCTAATCCCCAAGAGCGTTATCTTTAATTGTATCGGTTCAACTTTGGTTTGAAATAGAGTTAAAGTTCTAAAGTTCTATCACCTCTTAGGGCATTCAAAGGTTGTAGTAAGTATCTATAACTTATAGCTTTGAACCTAACTCTAAGACTCTAATCCCCAAGAGCGTTATCTTTGATTGTAACGGTTCAACTTCGGTTTGAAATATAGTTAAAGTTCTAAAGATCTATCACCTCTTAGGGCACCCAAAGGTTGTAATAAGTATCTATAACTTATAACTTTGAACCTTACTCTAAGACTCTAATCCCCAAGAGCTTTATCTTTGATTGTAACGGTTCAACTTCGGTTTGAAATAGAGTTAACGTTCTAAAGATCTATCACCACTTAGGACACCCAAAGGTTGTAATAAGTATCTATAACTTATAGCTTTGAACCTAACTCTAAGACTCTAATCCCCAAGAGCGTTATCTTTGATTGTAACGGTTCAACTTCGGTTTGAAATAGAGTTAAGTTCTAAAGATCTATCACCTCTTAGGGCACCCAAAGGTTGTAATAAGTATCTATAACTTATAGCTTTGAACCTTACTCTAAGACTCTAATCCCCAAGAGCGTTATCTTTAATTGTATCGGTTCAACTTCGGCTTGAAATAGAGTTAAAGTTCTAAAGATCTATCACCTCTTAGGGCATCCAAAGGTGTAATAAGTATCTATAACTTATAGCTTTGAACCTTACTCTAAGACTCTAATCCCCAAGAGCGTTATCTTTGATTGTAACGGTTCAACTTCGGTTTGAAATAGAGTTAAAGTTCTAAAGATCTATCACCTCTTAGGACACCCAAAGGTTGTAATAAGTATCTATAACTTATAGCTTTGAACCTTACTCTAAGACTATAATCCCCAAGAGCGTTATCTTTGATTGTAACGGTTCAACTTCGGTTTGAAATAGAGTTAAAGTTCTAAAGATCTATCACCTCTTAGGACACCCAAAGGTTGTAATAAGTATCTATAACTTATAGCTTTGAACCTTACTCTAAGACTCTAATCCCCAAGAGCGTTATCTTTGATTGTAACGGTTCAACTTCGGTTTGAAATAGAGTTAAAGTTCTAAAGTTCTATCACCTCTTAGGGCATTCAAAGGTTGTAGTAAGTATCTATAACTTATAGCTTTGAACCTAACTCTAAGACTCTAATCCCCAAGAGCGTTATCTTTGATTGTAACGGTTCAACTTCGGTTTGAAATAGAGTTAAAGTTCTAAAGATCTATCACCTCTTAGGGCACCCAAAGGTTGTAATAAATATCTATAACTTATAACTTTGAACCTTACTCAAAGACTCTAATCCCCAAGAGCTTTATCTTTGATTGTAACGGTTCAACTTCGGTTTGAAATAGAGTTAACGTTCTAAAGATCTATCACCACTTAGGACACCCAAAGGTTGTAATAAGTATCTATAACTTATAGCTTTGAACCTAACTCTAAGACTCTAATCCCCAAGAGCGTTATCTTTGATTGTGACGGTTCAACTTCGGTTTGAAATAGAGTTAAAGTTCTAAAGATCTATCACCTCTTAGGACACCCAAAGGTTGTAATAAGTATCTATAACTTATAACTTTGAACCTTACTCTAAGACTCTAATCCCCAAGAGCTTTATCTTTAATTGTAACGGTTCAACTTCGGTTTGAAATAGAGTTAAAGTTCTAAAGATCTATCACCACTTAGGACACCCAAAGGTTGTAATAAGTATCTATAACTTATAGCTTTGAACCTAACTCTAAGACTCTAATCCCCAAGAGCGTTATCTTTGATCGTAACGGTTCAACTTCGGTTTGAAATAGAGTTAAAGTTCTAAAGATCTATCATCTCTTAGGGCACCCAAAGGTTGTAATAAGTATCTATAACTTATAGCTTTGAACCTTACTCTAAGACTCTAATCCCCAAGAGCGTTATCTTTGATTGTAACAGTTCAACTTCGGTTTGAAATAGAGTTAAAGTTCAAAAGATCTATCACCTCTTAGGGCACCCAAAGGTTGTAATAAGTATCTATAACTTATAGCTTTGAACCTTACTCTAAAACTCTAATCCGCAAGAGCGTTATCTTTGATTGTAACGGTTCAACTTCGGTTTGAAATAGAGTTAAAGTTCTAAAGATCTATCACCACTTAGGACACCCAAAGGTTGTAATAAGTATCTATAACTTATAGCTTTGAACCTAACTCTAAGACTCTAATCCCCAAGAGCGTTATCTTTAATTGTATCGGTTCAACTTTGGTTTGAAATAGAGTTAAAGTTCTAAAGTTCTATCACCTCTTAGGGCATTCAAAGGTTGTAGTAAGTATCTATAACTTATAGCTTTGAACCTAACTCTAAGACTCTAATCCCCAAGAGCGTTATCTTTGATTGTAACGGTTCAACTTCGGTTTGAAATAGAGTTAAAGTTCTAAAGATCTATCACCTCTTAGGGCACCCAAAGGTTGTAATAAGTATCTATAACTTATAGCTTTGAACCTTACTCTAAGACTCTAATCCCCAAGAGCGTTATCTTTGATTGTAACGGTTCAACTTCGGTTTGAAATAGAGTTAACGTTCTAAAGATCTATCACCACTTAGGACACCCAAAGGTTGTAATAAGTATCTATAACTTATAGCTTTGAACCTAACTCTAAGACTCTAATCCCCAAGAGCGTTATCTTTGATTGTGACGGTTCAACTTCGGTTTGAAATAGAGTTAAAGTTCTAAAGATCTATCACCTCTTAGGACACCCAAAGGTTGTAATAAGTATCTATAACTTATAACTTTGAACCTTACTCTAAGACTCTAATCCCCAAGAGCTTTATCTTTGATTGTAACGGTTCAACTTCAGTTTGAAATAGAGTTAAAGCTCTAAAGATCTATCATCTCTTAGGGCATCCAAAGGTGTAATAAGTATCTATAACTTATAGCTCTGAACCTTACTCTAAGACTCTAATCCCCAAGAGCGTTATCTTTGATTGTAACGGTTCAACTTCGGTTTGAAATAGAGTTAAAGTTCTAAAGATCTATCACCTCTTAGGACACCCAAAGGTTGTAATAAGTATCTATAACTTATAGCTTTGAACCTTACTCTAAGACTATAATCCCCAAGAGCGTTATCTTTGATTGTAACGGTTCAACTTCGGTTTGAAATAGAGTTAAAGTTCTAAAGATCTATCACCTCTTAGGACACCCAAAGGTTGTAATAAGTATCTATAACTTATAGCTTTGAACCTTACTCTAAGACTCTAATCCCCAAGAGCGTTATCTTTGATTGTAACGGTTCAACTTCGGTTTGAAATAGAGTTAAAGTTCTAAAGTTCTATCACCTCTTAGGGCATTCAAAGGTTGTAGTAAGTATCTATAACTTATAGCTTTGAACCTAACTCTAAGACTCTAATCCCCAAGAGCGTTATCTTTGATTGTAACGGTTCAACTTCGGTTTGAAATAGAGTTAAAGTTCTAAAGATCTATCACCTCTTAGGGCACCCAAAGGTTGTAATAAATATCTATAACTTATAACTTTGAACCTTACTCAAAGACTCTAATCCCCAAGAGCTTTATCTTTGATTGTAACGGTTCAACTTCGGTTTGAAATAGAGTTAACGTTCTAAAGATCTATCACCACTTAGGACACCCAAAGGTTGTAATAAGTATCTATAACTTATAGCTTTGAACCTAACTCTAAGACTCTAATCCCCAAGAGCGTTATCTTTGATTGTGACGGTTCAACTTCGGTTTGAAATAGAGTTAAAGTTCTAAAGATCTATCACCTCTTAGGACACCCAAAGGTTGTAATAAGTATCTATAACTTATAACTTTGAACCTTACTCTAAGACTCTAATCCCCAAGAGCTTTATCTTTAATTGTAACGGTTCAACTTCGGTTTGAAATAGAGTTAAAGTTCTAAAGATCTATCACCACTTAGGACACCCAAAGGTTGTAATAAGTATCTATAACTTATAGCTTTGAACCTAACTCTAAGACTCTAATCCCCAAGAGCGTTATCTTTGATCGTAACGGTTCAACTTCGGTTTGAAATAGAGTTAAAGTTCTAAAGATCTATCATCTCTTAGGGCACCCAAAGGTTGTAATAAGTATCTATAACTTATAGCTTTGAACCTTACTCTAAGACTCTAATCCCCAAGAGCGTTATCTTTGATTGTAACAGTTCAACTTCGGTTTGAAATAGAGTTAAAGTTCAAAAGATCTATCACCTCTTAGGGCACCCAAAGGTTGTAATAAGTATCTATAACTTATAGCTTTGAACCTTACTCTAAAACTCTAATCCGCAAGAGCGTTATCTTTGATTGTAACGGTTCAACTTCGGTTTGAAATAGAGTTAAAGTTCTAAAGATCTATCACCACTTAGGACACCCAAAGGTTGTAATAAGTATCTATAACTTATAGCTTTGAACCTAACTCTAAGACTCTAATCCCCAAGAGCGTTATCTTTAATTGTATCGGTTCAACTTTGGTTTGAAATAGAGTTAAAGTTCTAAAGTTCTATCACCTCTTAGGGCATTCAAAGGTTGTAGTAAGTAGCTATAACTTATAGCTTTGAACCTAACTCTAAGACTCTAATCCCCAAGAGCGTTATCTTTGATTGTAACGGTTCAACTTCGGTTTGAAATATAGTTAAAGTTCTAAAGATCTATCACCTCTTAGGGCACCCAAAGGTTGTAATAAGTATCTATAACTTATAACTTTGAACCTTACTCTAAGACTCTAATCCCCAAGAGCTTTATCTTTGATTGTAACGGTTCAACTTCGGTTTGAAATAGAGTTAACGTTCTAAAGATCTATCACCACTTAGGACACCCAAAGGTTGTAATAAGTATCTATAACTTATAGCTTTGAACCTAACTCTAAGACTCTAATCCCCAAGAGCGTTATCTTTGATTGTAACGGTTCAACTTCGGTTTGAAATAGAGTTAGATTCTAAAGATCTATCACCTCTTAGGGCACCCAAAGGTTGTAATAAGTATCTATAACTTATAACTTTGAACCTTACTCTAAGACTCTAATCCCCAAGAGCTTTATCTTTGATTGTAATGGTTCAACTTCGGTTTGAAATAGAGTTAACGTTCTAAAGATCTATCACCACTTAGGACACCCAAAGGTTGTAATAAGTATCTATAACTTATAGCTTTGAACCTAACTCTAAGACTCTAATCCCCAAGAGCGTTATCTTTGATTGTAACGGTTCAACTTCGGTTTGAAATAGAGTTAAGTTCTAAAGATCTATCACCTCTTAGGGCACCCAAAGGTTGTAATAAGTATCTATAACTTATAGCTTTGAACCTTACTCTAAGACTCTAATCCCCAAGAGCGTTATCTTTGATTGTAACGGTTCAACTTCGGTTTGAAATAGAGTTAAAGTTCTAAAGATCTATCACCTCTTAGGACACCCAAAGGTTGTAATAAGTATCTATAACTTATAGCTTTGAACCTTACTCTAAGACTCTAATCCCCAAGAGCGTTATCTTTGATTGTAAGGGTTCAACTTCGGTTTGAAATAGAGTTAAAGTTCTAAAGTTCTATCACCTCTTAGGGCATCCAAAGGTTGTAGTAAGTATCTATAACTTATAGCGTTGAACCTAACTCTAAGACTCTAATCCCCAAGAGCGTTATCTTTGATTGTAACGGTTCAACTTCGGTTTGAAATAGAGTTAAAGTTCTAAAGATCTATCACCTCTTAGGGCACCCAAAGGTTGTAATAAGTATCTATAACTTATAACTTTGAACCTTACTCTAAGACTCTAATCCCCAAGAGCTTTATCTTTGATTGTAACGGTTCAACTTCGGTTTGAAATAGAGTTAAAGTTCTAAAGATCTATCACCACTTAGGACACCCAAAGGTTGTAATAAGTATCTATAAATTATAGCTTTGAACCTAACTCTAAGACTCTAATCCCCAAGAGCGTTATCTTTGATTGTAACGGTTCAACTTCGGTTTGAAATAGAGTTAAAGTTCTAAAGATCTATCATCTCTTAGGGCACCCAAAGGTTGTAATAAGTATCTATAACTTATAGCTTTGAACCTTACTCTAAGACTCTAATCCCCAAGAGCGTTATCTTTGATTGTAACGGTTCAACTTCTGTTTGAAATAGAGTTAAAGTTCTAAAGATCTATCACCTCTTAGGGCACCCAAAGGTTGTAATAAGTATCTATAACTTATAGCTTTGAACCTTACTCTAAAACTCTAATCCGCAAGAGCGTTATCTTTGATTGTAACGGTTCAACTTCGGTTTGAAATAGAGTTAAAGTTCTAAAGATCTATCACCACTTAGGACACCCAAAGGTTGTAATAAGTATCTATAACTTATAGCTTTGAACCTAACTCTAAGACTCTAATCCCCAAGAACGTTATCTTTAATTGTATCGGTTCAACTTTGGCTTGAAATAGAGTTAAAGTTCTAAAGATCTATCACCTCTTAGGGCACCCAAAGGTGTAATAAGTATCTATAACTTATAGCTTTGAACCTAACTCTAAGACTCTAATCCCCAAGAGCGTTATCTTTGATTGTAATGGTTCAACTTCGGTTTGAAATAGAGTTAAAGTTCTAAAGATCTATCACCTCTTAGGACACCCAAAGGTTGTAATAAGTATCTATAACTTATAGCTTTGAACCTTACTCTAAGACTCTAATCCCCAAGAGCGTTATCTTTGATTGTAACGGTTCAACTTCGGTTTGAAATAGAGTTAAAGTTCTAAAGTTCTATCACCTCTTAGGGCATCCAAAGGTTGTAGTAAGTATCTATAACTTATAGCTTTGAGCCTAACTCTAAGACACTAATCCCCAAGAGCGTTATCTTTGATTGTAACGGTTCAACTTCGGTTTGAAATAGAGTTAAAGTTCTAAAGATCTATCACCTCTTAGGGCACCCAAAGGTTGTAATAAGTATCTATAACTTATAACTTTGAACCTTACTCTAAGACTCTAATCCCCAAGAGCTTTATCTTTGATTGTAACGGTTCAACTTCGGTTTGAAATAGAGTTAAAGTTCTAAAGATCTATCACCACTTAGGACACCCAAAGGTTGTAATAAGTATCTATAACTTATAGCTTTGAACCTAACTCTAAGACTCTAATCCCCAAGAGCGTTATCTTTGATTGTAACGGTTCAACTTCGGTTTGAAATAGAGTTAAAGTTCTAAAGATCTATCATCTCTTAGGGCACCCAAAGGTTGTAATAAGTATCTATAACTTATAGCTTTGAACCTTACTCTAAGACTCTAATCCCCAAGAGCGTTATCTTTGATTCTAACGGTTCAACTTCGGTTTGAAATAGAGTTAAAGTTCTAAAGATCTATCACCTCTTAGGGCACCCAAAGGTTGTAATAAGTATCTATAACTTATAGCTTTGAACCTTACTCTAAGACTCTAATCCCCAAGAGCGTTATCTTTGATTGTAACGGTTCAACTTCGGTTTGAAATAGAGTTAAAGTTCTAAAGATCTATCACCTCTTAGGGCACCCAAAGGTTTTAATAAGTATCTATAACTTATAGCTTTGAACCTTACTCTAAGACTCTAATCCCCAAGAGCGTAATCTTTGATTGTAACGGTTCAACTTCGGTTTGAAATAGAGTTACAGTTCTAAAGATCTATCACCTCATAGGGCACCCAAAGGTTGTAATAAGTATCTATAACTTATAGCTTTGAACCTTACTCTAAGACTCTAATCCCCAAGAGCGTTATCTTTGATTGTAACGGTTCAACTTCGGTTTGAAATAGAGTTAAAGTTCTAAAGTTCTATCACCTCTTAGGGCATCCAAAGGTTGTAGTAAGTATCTATAACTTATAGTTTTGAACCTAACTCTAAGACTCTAATCCCCAAGAGCGTTATCTTTGATTGTAACGGTTCAACTTCGGTTTGAAATAGAGTTAAAGTTCTAAAGATCTATCATCTCTTAGGGCACCCAAAGGTTGTAATAAGTATCTATAACTTATCGCTTTGAACCTTACTCTAAGACTCTAATCCCCAAGAGCGTTATCTTTGATTGTAACGGTTCAACTTCGGTTTGAAATAGAGTTACAGTTCTAAAGATCTATCACCTCTTAGGGCACCCAAAGGTTGTAATAAGTATCTATAGCTTATAGCTTTGAACCTTACTCTAAGACTCTAATCCACAAGAGCGTTATCTTTCATTGTAACGGATCAACTTCGGTTTGAAATAGAGTTAAAGTTCTAAAGATCTATCACCTCTTAGGTCACCCAAAGGTTGTAATAAGTATCTATAACTTATAGCTTTGAACCTAACTCTAAGACTCTAATCCACAAGAGCGTTATCTTTGATTGTAATGGTTCAACTTCGGTTTGAAATAGAGTTAGAGTTCTAAATATCTATCACCTCTTAAGACAACCAAAGGTTGTAATAAGTATCTATAACTTATAACTTTGAACCTTACTCTAAGACTCTAATCCCCAAGAGCTTTATCTTTGATTGTAACGGTTCAACTTCGGTTTGAATTAGAGTTAAAGTTCTAAAGATCTATCACCACTTAGGACACCCAAAGGTTGTAATAAGTATCTATAACTTATAGCTTGGAACCTAACTCTAAGACTCTAATCCCCAAGAGCGTTATATTTGATTGTAACGTTTCAACTTCGGTTTGAAATAGAGTTAAGTTCTAAAGATCTATCACCTCTTAGGGCACCCAAAGGTTGTAATAAGTATCTATAACTTATAGCTTTGAACCTTACTCTAAGACTCTAATCCCCAAGAGCGTTATCTTTAATTGTATCGGTTCAACTTCGGCTTGAAATAGAGTTAAAGTTCTAAAGATCTATCACCTCTTAGGGCACCCAAAGGTGTAATAAGTATCTATAACTTATAGCTTTGAACCTTACTCTAAGACTCTAATCCCCAAGAGCGTTATCTTTGATTGTAACGGTTCAACTTCGGTTTGAAATAGAGTTAAAGTTCTAAAGATCTATCACCTCTTAGGACACCCAAAGGTTGTAATAAGTATCTATAACTTATAGCTTTGAACCTTACTCTAAGACTCTAATCCCCAAGAGCGTTATCTTTGATTGTAACGGTTCAACTTCGGTTTGAAATAGAGTTAAAGTTCTAAAGATCTATCACCTCTTAGGACACCCAAAGGTTGTAATAAGTATCTATAACTTATAGCTTTGAACCTTACTCTAAGACTCTAATCCCCAAGAGCGTTATCTTTGATTGTAACGGTTCAACTTCGGTTTGAAATAGAGTTAAAGTTCTAAAGTTCTATCACCTCTTAGGGCATTCAAAGGTTGTAGTAAGTATCTATAACTTATAGCTTTGAACCTAACTCTAAGACTCTAATCCCCAAGAGCGTTATCTTTGATTGTAACGGTTCAACTTCGGTTTGAAATAGAGTTAAAGTTCTAAAGATCTATCACCTCTTAGGGCACCCAAAGGTTGTAATAAGTATCTATAACTTATAACTTTGAACCTTACTCTAAGACTCTAATCCCCAAGAGCTTTATCTTTGATTGTAACGGTTCAATTTCGGTTTGAAATAGAGTTAACGTTCTAAAGATCTATCACCACTTAGGACACCCAAAGGTTGTAATAAGTATCTATAACTTATAGCTTTGAACCTAACTCTAAGACTCTAATCCCCAAGAGCGTTATATTTGATTGTAACGGTTCAACTTCGGTTTAAAATAGAGTTAAGTTCTAAAGATCTCTCACCTCTTAGGGCACCCAAAGGTTGTAATAAGTATCTATAACTTATAGCTTTGAACCTTACTCTAAGACTCTAATCCCCATGAGCGTTATCTTTAATTGTATCGGTTCAACTTCGGCTTGAATTAGAGTTAAAGTTCTAAAGATCTATCACCTCTTAGGGCACCCAAAGGTGTAATAAGTATCTATAACTTATAGCTTTGAACCTTACTCTAAGACTCTAATCCCCAAGAGCGTTATCTTTGATTGTAACGGTTCAACTTCGGTTTGAAATAGAGTTAAAGTTCTAAAGATCTATCACCTCTTAGGACACCCAAAGGTTGTAATAAGTATCTATAACTTATAGCTTTGAACCTTACTCTAAGACTCTAATCCCCAAGAGCGTTATCTTTGATTGTAACGGTTCAACTTCGGTTTGAAATAGAGTTAAAGTTCTAAAGATCTATCACCTCTTAGGACACCCAAAGGTTGTAATAAGTATCTATAACTTATAGCTTTGAACCTTACTCTAAGACTCTAATCCCCAAGAGCGTTATCTTTGATTGTAACGGTTCAACTTCGGTTTGAAATAGAGTTAAAGTTCTAAAGATCTATCACCTCTTAGGGCACCCAAAGGTTGTAATAAGTATCTATAACTTATAGCTTTGAACCTTACTCTAAAACTCTAATCCGCAAGAGCGTTATCTTTGATTGTAACGGTTCAACTTCGGTTTGAAATAGAGTTAAAGTTCTAAAGATCTATCACCACTTAGGACACCCAAAGGTTGTAATAAGTATCTATAACTTATAACTTTGAACCTTACTCTAAGACTCTAATCCCCAAGAGCTTTATCTTTGATTGTAACGGTTCAATTTCGGTTTGAAATAGAGTTAACGTTCTAAAGATCTATCACCACTTAGGACACCCAAAGGTTGTAATAAGTATCTATAACTTATAGCTTTGAACCTAACTCTAAGACTCTAATCCCCAAGAGCGTTATCTTTGATTGTAACGGTTCAACTTCGGTTTAAAATAGAGTTAAGTTCTAAAGATCTATCACCTCTTAGGGCACCCAAAGGTTGTAATAAGTATCTATAACTTATAGCTTTGAACCTTACTCTAAGACTCTAATCCCCAAGAGTGTTATCTTTGATTGTAACGGTTCAACTTCGGTTTGAAATAGAGTTAAAGTTCTAAAGATCTATCACCTCTTAGGACACCCAAAGGTGTAATAAGTATCTATAACTTATAGCTTTGAACCTAACTCTAAGACTCTAATCCCCAAGAGCGTTATCTTTGATTGTAACGGTTCAACTTCGGTTTGAAATAGAGTTAAGTTCTAAAGATCTATCACCTCTTAGGGCACCCAAAGGTTGTAATAAGTATCTATAACTTATAGCTTTGAACCTAACTCTAAGACTCTAATCCCCAAGAGCGTTATCTTTGATTGTAACGGTTCAACTTCGGTTTGAAATAGAGTTAAAGTTCTAAAGATCTATCACCTCTTAGGACACCCAAAGGTTGTAATAAGTATCTATAACTTATAGCTTTGAACCTTACTCTAAGACTCTAATCCCCAAGAGCGTTATCTTTGATTGTAAGGGTTCAACTTCGGTTTGAAATAGAGTTAAAGTTCTAAAGTTCTATCACCTCTTAGGGCATCCAAAGGTTGTAGTAAGTATCTATAACTTATAGCGTTGAACCTAACTCTAAGACTCTAATCCCCAAGAGCGTTATCTTTGATTGTAACGGTTCAACTTCGGTTTGAAATAGAGTTAAAGTTCTAAAGATCTATCACCTCTTAGGGCACCCAAAGGTTGTAATAAGTATCTATAACTTATAACTTTGAACCTTACTCTAAGACTCTAATCCCCAAGAGCTTTATCTTTGATTGTAACGGTTCAACTTCGGTTTGAAATAGAGTTAAAGTTCTAAAGATCTATCACCACTTAGGGCACCCAAAGGTTGTAATAAGTATCTATAACTTATAGCTTTGAACCTAACTCTAAGACTCTAATCCCCAAGAGCGTTATCTTTGATTGTAACGGTTCAACTTCGGTTTGAAATAGAGTTAAAGTTCTAAAGATCTATCATCTCTTAGGGCACCCAAAGGTTGTAATAAGTATCTATAACTTATAGCTTTGAACCTTACTCTAAGACTCTAATCCCCAAGAGCGTTATCTTTGATTGTAACGGTTCAACTTCGGTTTGAAATAGAGTTAAAGTTCTAAAGATCTATCACCTCTTAGGGCACCCAAAGGTTGTAATAAGTATCTATAACTTATAGCTTTGAACCTTACTCTAAAACTCTAATCCGCAAGAGCGTTATCTTTGATTGTAACAGTTCAACTTCGGTTTGAAATAGAGTTAAAGTTCTAAAGATCTATCACCACTTAGGACACCCAAAGGTTGTAATAAGTATCTATAACTTATAGCTTTGAACCTAACTCTAAGACTCTAATCCCCAAGAGCGTTATCTTTAATTGTATCGGTTCAACTTTGGCTTGAAATAGAGTTAAAGTTCTAAAGATCTATCACCTCTTAGGGCACCCAAAGGTGTAATAAGTATCTATAACTTATAGCTTTGAACCTTACTCTAAGACTCTAATCCCCAAGAGCATTATCTTTGATTGTAACGGTTCAACTTCGGTTTGAAATAGAGTTAAAGTTCTAAAGATCTATCACCTCTTAGGACACCCAAAGGTTGTAATAAGTATCTATAACTTATAGCTTTGAACCTTACTCTAAGACTCTAATCCACAAGAGCGTTATCTTTGATTGTAACGGTTCAACTTCGGTTTGAAATAGAGTTAAAGTTCTAAAGATCTATCACCTCTTAGGACACCCAAAGGTTGTAATAAGTATCTATAACTTATAGCTTTGAACCTTACTCTAAGACTCTAATCCCCAAGAGCGTTATCTTTGATTGTAACGGTTCAACTTCGGTTTGAAATAGAGTTAAAGTTCTAAAGATCTATCACCACTTAGGACACCCAAAGGTTGTAATAAGTATCTATAACTTATAGCTTTGAACCTTACTCTAAAACTCTAATCCGCAAGAGCGTTATCTTTGATTGTAACGGTTCAACTTCGGTTTGTAATAGAGTTAAAGTTCTAAAGATCTATCACCACTTAGGACACCCAAAGGTTGTAATAAGTATCTATAACTTATAGCTTTGAACCTTACTCTAAGACTCTAATCCCCAAGAGCGTTATCTTTAATTGTATCGGTTCAACTTCGGCTTGAAAGAGATTTAAAGTTCTAAAGATCTATCACCACTTAGGGCACCCAAAGGTTGTAATAAGTATCTATAACTTATAGCTTTGAACCTAACTCTAAGACTCTAATCCCCTAGAGCGTTATCTTTGATTGTAACGGTTCAACTTCGGTTTGAAATAGAGTTAAAGTTCTAAAGATCTATCACCTCTTAGGGCACCCAAAGGTTGTAATAAGTATCTATAACTTATAACTTTGAACCTTACTCTAAGACTCTAATCCCCAAGAGCTTTATCTTTGATTGTAACGGTTCAACTTCGGTTTGAAATAGAGTTAAAGTTCTAAAGATCTATCACCACTTAGGACACCCAAAGGTTGTAATAAGTATCTATAACTTATAGCTTTGAACCTAACTCTAAGACTCTAATCCCCAAGAGCGTTATCTTTGATTGTAACGGTTCAACTTCGGTTTGAAATAGAGTTAAAGTTCTAAAGATCTATCACCTCTTAGGACACCCAAAGGTTGTAATAAGTATCTATAACTTATAGCTTTGAACCTTACTCTAAGACTCTAATCCCCAAGAGCGTTATCTTTGATTGTAACGGTTCAACTTCGGTTTGAAATAGAGTTAAAGTTCTAAAGTTCTATCACCTCTTAGGGCATCCAAAGGTTGTAGTAAGTATCTATAACTTATAGCTTTGAACCTAACTCTAAGACTCTAATCCCCAAGAGCGTTATCTTTGATTGTAACGGTTCAACTTCGGTTTGAAATAGAGTTAAAGTTCTAAAGATCTATCACCTCTTAGGGCACCCAAAGGTTGTAATAAGTATCTATAACTTATAACTTTGAACCTTACTCTAAGACTCTAATCCCCAAGAGCGTTATCTTTGATTGTAACGGTTCAACTTCGGTTTGAAATAGAGTTAAAGTTCTAAAGTTCTATCACCTCTTAGGGCATCCAAAGGTTGTAGTAAGTATCTATAACTTATAGGTTTGAACCTAACTCTAAGACTCTAATCCCCAAGAGCGTTATCTTTGATTGTAACGGTTCAACTTCGGTTTGAAATAGAGTTAAAGTTCTAAAGATCTATCACCTCTTAGGGCACCCAAAGGTTGTAATAAGTATCTATAACTTATAACTTTGAACCTTACTCTAAGACTCTAATCCCCAAGAGCTTTATCTTTGATTGTAACGGTTCAATTTCGGTTTGAAATAGAGTTAAAGTTCTAAAGATCTATCACCACTTAGGACACCCAAAGGTTGTAATAAGTATCTATAACTTATAGCTTTGAACCTAACTCTAAGACTCTAATCCCCAAGAGCGTTATCTTTGATTGTAACGGTTCAACTTCGGTTTGAAATAGAGTTAAAGTTCTAAAGATCTATCATCCCTTAGGGCACCCAAAGGTTGTAATAAGTATCTATAACTTATAGCTTTGAACCTTACTCTAAGACTCTAATCCCCAAGAGCGTTATCTTTGATTGTAACAGTTCAACTTCGGTTTGAAATAGAGTTAAAGTTCTAAAGATCTATCACCTCTTAGGGCACCCAAAGGTTGTAATAAGTATCTATAACTTATAGCTTTGAACCTTACTCTAAAACTCTAATCCCCAAGAGCGTTATCTTTGATTGTAACGGTTCAACTTCGGTTTGAAATAGAGTTAAAGTTCTAAAGATCTATCACCACTTAGGACACCCAAAGGTTGTAATAAGTATCTATAACTTATAGCTTTGAACCTAACTCTAAGACTCTAATCCCCAAGAGCGTTATCTTTAATTGTATCGGTTCAACTTCGGCTTGAAATAGAGTTAAAGTTCTAAAGATCTATCACCTCTTAGGGCACTCAAAGGTGTAATAAGTATCTATAACTTATAGCTTTGAACCTTACTCTAAGACTCTAATCCCCAAGAGCGTTATCTTTGATTGTAACGGTTCAACTTCGGTTTGAAATAGAGTTAAAGTTCTAAAGATCTATCACCTCTTAGGACACCCAAAGGTTGTAATAAGTATCTATAACTTATAGCTTTGAACCTTACTCTAAGACTCTAATCCCCAAGAGCGTTATCTTTGATTGTAACGGTTCAACTTCGGTTTGAAATAGAGTTAAAGTTCTAAAGTTCTATCACCTCTTAGGGCATCCAAAGGTTGTAGTAAGTATCTATAACTTATAGCTTTGAACCTAACTCTAAGACTCTAATCCCCAAGAGCGTTATCTTTGATTGTAACGGTTCAACTTCGGTTTGAAATAGAGTTAAAGTTCTAAAGATCTATCACCTCTTAGGGCACCCAAAGGTTGTAATAAGTATCTATAACTTATAACTTTGAACCTTACTCTAAGACTCTAATCCCCAAGAGCTTTATCTTTGATTGTAATGGTTAAACTTCGGTTTGAAATAGAGTTAAAGTTCTAAAGATCTATCACCACTTAGGACACCCAAAGGTTGTAATAAGTATCTATAACTTATAGCTTTGAACCTAACTCTAAGACTCTAATCCCCAAGAGCGTTATCTTTGATTGTAACGGTTCAACTTCGGTTTGAAATAGAGTTAAAGTTCTAAAGATCTATCATCTCTTAGGGCACCCAAAGGTTGTAATAAGTATCTATAACTTATAGCTTTGAACCTTACTCTAAGACTCTAATCCCCAAGTGCGTTATCTTTGATTGTAACGGTTCAACTTCGGTTTGAAATAGAGTTAAAGTTCTAAAGATCTATCACCTCTTAGGGCACCCAAAGGTTGTAATAAGTATCTATAACTTATAGCTTTGAACCTTACTCTAAAACTCTAATCCCCAAGAGCGTAATCTTTGATTGTAACGGTTCAACTTCGGTTTGAAATAGAGTTACAGTTCTAAAGATCTATCACCTCATAGGGCACCCAAAGGTTGTAATAAGTATCTATAACTTATAGCTTTGAACCTTACTCTAAGACTCTAATCCCCAAGAGCGTTATCTTTGATTGTAACGGTTCAACTTCGGTTTGAAATAGAGTTAAAGTTCTAAAGTTCTATCACCTCTTAGGGCATCCAAAGGTTGTAGTAAGTATCTATAACTTATAGCTTTGAACCTAACTCTAAGACTCTAATCCCCAAGAGCGTTATCTTTGATTGTAACGGTTCAACTTCGGTTTGAAATAGAGTTAAAGTTCTAAAGATCTATCACCTCTTAGGGCACCCAAAGGTTGTAATAAGTATCTATAACTTATAACTTTGAACCTTACTCTAAGACTCTAATCCCCAAGAGCTTTATCTTTGATTGTAACGGTTCAACTTCGGTTTGTAATAGAGTTAAAGTTCTAAAGATCTATCACCACTTAGGACACCCAAAGGTTGTAATAAGTATCTATAACTTATAGCTTTGAACCTAACTCTAAGACTCTAATCCCCAAGAGCGTTATCTTTGATTGTAACGGTTCAACTTCGGTTTGAAATAGAGTTAAAGTTCTAAAGATCTATCATCTCTTAGGGCACCCAAAGGTTGTAATAAGTATCTATAACTTATAGCTTTGAACCTTACTCTAAGACTCTAATCCCCAAGAGCGTTATCTTTGATTGTAACGGTTCAACTTCGGTTTGAAATAGAGTTAAAGTTCTAATGATCTATCACCTCTTCGGGCACCCAAAGGTTGTAATAAGTATCTATAACTTATAGCTTTGAACCTAACTCTAAGACTCTAATCCCCAAGAGCATTATCTCTTATTGTAACGGTTCAACTTCGATTTGAAATAGAGTCAAAGTTCTAAAGATCTATCACCTCTTAGGGCACACAAAGGTTGTAATAAGTATCTATAACTTATAGCTTTGAACCTAACTCTAAGACTCTAATCCCCAAGAGCGTTATCTTTGATTGTAACGGTTCAACTTCGGTTTGAAATAGAGTTAAAGTTCTAAAGTTCTATCACCTCTTAGGGCATCCAAAGGTTGTAGTAAGTATCTATAACTTATAGCTTTGAACCTAACTCTAAGACTCTAATCCCCAAGAGCGTTATCTTTGATTGTAACGGTTCAACTTCGGTTTGAAATAGAGTTAAAGTTCTAAAGATCTATTACCTCTTAGGGCACCCAAAGGTTGTAATAAGTATCTATAACTTATAACTTTGAACCTTACTCTAAGACTCTAATCCCCAAGAGCTTTATCTTTGATTGTAACGGTTCAACTTCGGTTTGAAATAGAGTTAAAGTTCTAAAGATCTATCACCACTTAGGACACCCAAAGGTTGTAATAAGTATCTATAACTTATAGCTTTGAACCTAACTCTAAGACTCTAATCCCCAAGAGCGTTATCTTTGATTGTAACGGTTCAACTTCGGTTTGAAATAGAGTTAAAGTTCTAAAGATCTATCATCTCTTAGGGCACCCAAAGGTTGTAATAAGTATCTATAACTTATAGCTTTGAACCTTACTCTAAGACTCTAATCCCCAAGAGCGTTATCTTTGATTGTAACGGTTCAACTTCGGTTTGAAATAGAGTTAAAGTTCTAAAGATCTATCACCTCTTAGGGCACCCAAAGGTTGTAATAAGTATCTATAACTTATAGCTTTGAACCTTACTCTAAAACTCTAATCCCCAAGAGCGTAATCTTTGATTGTAACGGTTCAACTTCGGTTTGAAATAGAGTTACAGTTCTAAAGATCTATCACCTCATAGGGCACCCAAAGGTTGTAATAAGTATCTATAACTTATAGCTTTGAACCTTACTCTAAGACTCTAATCCCCAAGAGCGTTATCTTTGATTGTAACGGTTCAACTTCGGTTTGAAATAGAGTTAAAGTTCTAAAGTTCTATCACCTCTTAGGGCATCCAAAGGTTGTAGTAAGTATCTATAACTTATAGCTTTGAACCTAACTCTAAGACTCTAATCCCCAAGAGCGTTATCTTTGATTGTAACGGTTCAACTTCGGTTTGAAATAGAGTTAAAGTTCTAAAGATCTATCACCTCTTAGGGCACCCAAAGGTTGTAATAAGTATCTATAACTTATAACTTTGAACCTTACTCTAAGACTCTAATCCCCAAGAGCTTTATCTTTGATTGTAACGGTTCAACTTCGGTTTGTAATAGAGTTAAAGTTCTAAAGATCTATCACCACTTAGGACACCCAAAGGTTGTAATAAGTATCTATAACTTATAGGTTTGAACCTAACTCTAAGACTCTAATCCCCAAGAGCATTATCTTTGATTGTAACGGTTCAACTTCGGTTTGAAATAGAGTTAAAGTTCTAAAGATCTATCATCTCTTAGGGCACCCAAAGGTTGTAATAAGTATCTATAACTTATAGCTTTGAACCTTACTCTAAGACTCTAATCCCCAAGAGCGTTATCTTTGATTGTAACGGTTCAACTTCGGTTTGAAATAGAGTTAAAGTTCTAATGATCTATCACCTCTTAGGGCACCCAAAGGTTGTAATAAGTATCTATAACTTATAGCTTTGAACCTAACTCTAAGACTCTAATCCCCAAGAGCATTATCTCTTATTGTAACGGTTCAACTTCGATTTGAAATAGAGTCAAAGTTCTAAAGATCTATCACCTCTTAGGGCACACAAAGGTTGTAATAAGTATCTATAACTTATAGCTTTGAACCTAACTCTAAGACTCTAATCCCCAAGAGCGTTATCTTTGATTGTAACGGTTCAACTTCGGTTTGAAATAGAGTTAAAGTTCTAAAGTTCTATCACCTCTTAGGGCATCCAAAGGTTGTAGTAAGTATCTATAACTTATAGCTTTGAACCTATCTCTAAGACTCTAATCCCCAAGAGCGTTATCTTTGATTGTAACGGTTCAACTTCGGTTTGAAATAGAGTTAAAGTTCTAAAGATCTCACCTCTTAGGGCACCCAAAGGTTGTAATAAGTATCTATAACTTATAACTTTGAACCTTACTCTAAGACTCTAATCCCCAAGAGCTTTATCTTTGATTGTAACGGTTCAACTTCGGTTTGAAATAGAGTTAAAGTTCTAAAGATCTATCACCACTTAGGACACCCAAAGGTTGTAATAAGTATCTATAACTTATAGCTTTGAACCTAACTCTAAGACTCTAATCCCCAAGAGCGTTATCTTTGATTGTAACGGTTCAACTTCGGTTTGAAATAGAGTTAAAGTTCTAAAGATCTATCATCTCTTAGGGCACCCAAAGGTTGTAATAAGTATCTATAACTTATAGCTTTGAACCTTACTCTAAGACTCTAATCCCCAAGAGCGTTATCTTTGATTGTAACGGTTCAACTTTGGTTTGAAATAGAGTTAAAGTTCTAAAGATCTATCACCACTTAGGACACCCAAAGGTTGTAATAAGTATCTATAACTTATAGCTTTGAACCTAACTCTAAGACTCTAATCCCCAAGAGCGTTATCTTTAATTGTATCGGTTCAACTTCGGCTTGAAATAGAGTTAAAGTTCTAAAGATCTATCACCTCTTAGGGCACTCAAAGGTGTAATAAGTATCTATAACTTATAGCTTTGAACCTTACTCTAAGACTCTAATCCCCAAGAGCGTTATCTTTGATTGTAACGGTTCAACTTCGGTTTGAAATAGAGTTAAAGTTCTAAAGATCTATCACCTCTTAGGACACCCAAAGGTTGTAATAAGTATCTATAACTTATAGCTTTGAACCTTACTCTAAGACTCTAATCCCCAAGAGCATTATCTTTGATTGTAACGGTTCAACTTCGGTTTGAAATAGAGTTAAAGTTCTAAAGTTCTATCACCTCTTAGGGCATCCAAAGGTTGTAGTAAGTATCTATAACTTATAGCTTTGAACCTAACTCTAAGACTCTAATCCCCAAGAGCGTTATCTTTGATTGTAACGGTTCAACTTCGGTTTGAAATAGAGTTAAAGTTCTAAAGATCTATCACCTCTTAGGGCACCCAAAGGTTGTAATAAGTATCTATAACTTATAACTTTGAACCTTATTCTAAGACTCTAATCCCCAAGAGCTTTATCTTTGATTGTAACGGTTCAACTTCGGTTTGAAATAGAGTTAAAGTTCTAAAGATCTATCACCACTTAGGACACCCAAAGGTTGTAATAAGTATCTATAACTTATAGCTTTGAACCTAACTCTAAGACTCTAATCCCCAAGAGCGTTATCTTTGATTGTAACGGTTCAACTTCGGTTTGAAATAGAGTTAAAGTTCTAAAGATCTATCATCTCTTAGGGCACCCAAAGGTTGTAATAAGTATCTATAACTTATAGCTTTGAACCTTACTCTAAGACTCTAATCCCCAAGAGCGTTATCTTTGATTGTAACGGTTCAACTTCGGTTTGAAATAGAGTTAAAGTTCTAAAGATCTATCACCTCTTAGGGCACCCAAAGGTTGTAATAAGTATCTATAACTTATAGCTTTGAACCTTACTCTAAGACTCTAATCCCCAAGAGCGTAATCTTTGATTGTAACGGTTCAACTTCGGTTTGAAATAGAGTTACAGTTCTAAAGATCTATCACCTCATAGGGCACCCAAAGGTTGTAATAAGTATCTATAACTTATAGCTTTGAACCTTACTCTAAGACTCTAATCCCCAAGAGCGTTATCTTTGATTGTAACGGTTCAACTTCGGTTTGAAATAGAGTTAAAGTTCTAAAGTTCTATCACCTCTTAGGGCATCCAAAGGTTGTAGTAAGTATCTATAACTTATAGCTTTGAACCTAACTCTAAGACTCTAATCCCCAAGAGCGTTATCTTTGATTGTAACGGTTCAACTTCGGTTTGAAATGGAGTTAAAGTTCTAAAGATCTATCACCTCTTAGGGCACCCAAAGGTTGTAATAAGTATCTATAACTTATAACTTTGAACCTTACTCTAAGACTCTAATCCCCAAGAGCTTTATCTTTGATTGTAACGGTTCAACTTCGGTTTGTAATAGAGTTAAAGTTCTAAAGATCTATCACCACTTAGGACACCCAAAGGTTGTAATAAGTATCTATAACTTATAGCTTTGAACCTAACTCTAAGACTCTAATCCCCAAGAGCGTTATCTTTGATTGTAACGGTTCAACTTCGGTTTGAAATAGAGTTAAAGTTCTAAAGATCTATCATCTCTTAGGGCACCCAAAGGTTGTAATAAGTATCTATAACTTATAGCTTTGAACCTTACTCTAAGACTCTAATCCCCAAGAGCGTTATCTTTGATTGTAACGGTTCAACTTCGGTTTGAAATAGAGTTAAAGTTCTAATGATCTATCACCTCTTAGGGCACCCAAAGGTTGTAATAAGTATCTATAACTTATAGCTTTGAACCTAACTCTAAGACTCTAATCCCCAAGAGCATTATCTTTGATTGTAACGGTTCAACTTCGATTTGAAATAGAGTCAAAGTTCTAAAGATCTATCACCTCTTAGGGCACACAAAGGTTGTAATAAGTATCTATAACTTATAGCTTTGAACCTAACTCTAAGACTCTAATCCCCAAGAGCGTTATCTTTGATTGTAACGGTTCAACTTCGGTTTGAAATAGAGTTAAAGTTCTAAAGATCTATCACCTCTTAGGGCACCCAAAGGTTGTAATAAGTATCTATAACTTATAACTTTGAACCTTACTCTAAGACTCTAATCCCCAAGAGCTTTATCTTTGATTGTAACGGTTCAACTTCGGTTTGTAATAGAGTTAAAGTTCTAAAGATCTATCACCACTTAGGACACCCAAAGGTTGTAATAAGTATCTATAACTTATAGCTTTGAACCTAACTCTAAGACTCTAATCCCCAAGAGCGTTATCTTTGATTGTAATGGTTCAACTTCGGTTTGAAATAGAGTTAAAGTTCTAAAGATCTATCATCTCTTAGGGCACCCAAAGGTTGTAATAAGTATCTATAACTTATAGCTTTGAACCTAACTCTAAGACTCTAATCCCCAAGAGCGTTATCTTTGATTGTAACGGTTCAACTTCGGTTTGAAATAGAGTTAAAGTTCTAAAGATCTATCATCTCTTAGGGCACCCAAAGGTTGTAATAAGTATCTATAACTTATAGCTTTGAACCTTACTCTAAAACTCTAATCCCCAAGAGCGTTATCTTTGATTGTAATGGTTCAACTTCGGTTTGAAATAGAGTTAAAGTTCTAAAGATCTATCACCACTTAGGACACCCAAAGGTTGTAATAAGTATCTATAACTTATAGCTTTGAACCTAACTCTAAGACTCTAATCCCCAAGAGCGTTATCTTTAATTGTATCGGTTCAAGTTTGGCTTGAAATAGAGTTAAAGTTCTAAAGATCTATCACCTCTTAGGGCACCCAAAGGTGTAATAAGTATCTATAACTTATAGCTTTGAACCTTACTCTAAGACTCTAATCCCCAAGAGCGTTATCTTTGATTGTAACGGTTCAACTTCGGTTTGAAATAGAGTTAAAGTTCTAAAGATCTATCACCTCTTAGGACACCCAAAGGTTGTAATAAGTATCTATAACTTATAGCTTTGAACCTTACTCTAAGACTCTAATCCCCAAGAGCGTTATCTTTGATTGTAACGGTTCAACTTCGGTTTGAAATAGAGTTAAAGTTCTAAAGTTCTATCACCTCTTAGGGCATCCAAAGGTTGTAGTAAGTATCTATAACTTATAGCTTTGAACCTAACTCTAAGACTCTAATCCCCAAGAGCGTTATCTTTGATTGTAACGGTTCAACTTCGGTTTGAAATAGAGTTAAAGTTCTAAAGATCTATCACCTCTTAGGGCACCCAAAGGTTGTAATAAGTATCTATAACTTATAACTTTGAACCTTACTCTAAGACTCTAATCCCCAAGAGCTTTATCTTTGATTGTAACGGTTCAACTTCGGTTTGAAATAGAGTTAAAGTTCTAAAGATCTATCACCACTTAGGACACCCAAAGGTTGTAATAAGTATCTATAACTTATAGCTTTGAACCTAACTCTAAGACTCTAATCCCCAAGAGCGTTATCTTTGATTGTAACGGTTCAACTTCGGTTTGAAATAGAGTTAAAGTTCTAAAGATCTATCATCTCTTAGGGCACCCAAAGGTTGTAATAAGTATCTATAACTTATAGCTTTGAACCTTACTCTAAGACTCTAATCCCCAAGAGCGTTATCTTTGATTGTAACGGTTCAACTTCGGTTTGAAATAGAGTTAAAGTTCTAAAGATCTATCACCTCTTAGGGCACCCAAAGGTTGTAATAAGTATCTATAACTTATAGCTTTGAACCTTACTCTAAGACTCTAATCCCCAAGAGCGTAATCTTTGATTGTAACGGTTCAACTTCGGTTTGAAATAGAGTTACAGTTCTAAAGATCTATCACCTCATAGGGCACCCAAAGGTTGTAATAAGTATCTATAACTTATAGCTTTGAACCTTACTCTAAGACTCTAATCCCCAAGAGCGTTATCTTTGATTGTAACGGTTCAACTTCGGTTTGAAATAGAGTTAAAGTTCTAAAGTTCTATCACCTCTTAGGGCATCCAAAGGTTGTAGTAAGTATCTATAACTTATAGCTTTGAACCTAACTCTAAGACTCTAATCCCCAAGAGCGTTATCTTTGATTGTAACGGTTCAACTTCGGTTTGAAATAGAGTTAAAGTTCTAAAGATCTATCACCTCTTAGGGCACCCAAAGGTTGTAATAAGTATCTATAACTTATAGCTTTGAACCTAACTCTAAGACTCTAATCCCCAAGAGCGTTATCTTTGATTGTAACGGTTCAACTTCGGTTTGAAATAGAGTTAAAGTTCTAAAGATCTATCATCTCTTAGGGCACCCAAAGGTTGTAATAAGTATCTATAACTTATAGCTTTGAACCTTACTCTAAGACTCTAACCCCCAAGAGCGTTATCTTTGATTGTAACGGTTCAACTTCGGTTTGAAATAGGGTTAAAGTTCTAAAGATCTATCACCTCTTAGGGCACCCAAAGGTTGTAATAAGTATCTATAACTTATAGCTTTGAACCTTACTCTAAAACTCTAATCCCCAAGAGCGTTATCTTTGATTGTAACGGTTCAATTTCGGTTTGAAATAGAGTTAAAGTTCTAAAGATCTATCACCACTTAGGACACCCAAAGGTTGTAATAAGTATCTATAACTTATAGCTTTGAACCTAACTCTAAGACTCTAATCCCCAAGAGCGTTATCTTTAATTGTATCGGTTCAACTTCGGCTTGAAATAGAGTTAAAGTTCTAAAGATCTATCACCTCTTAGGGCACTCAAAGGTGTAATAAGTATCTATAACTTATAGCTTTGAACCTTACTCTAAGACTCTAATCCCCAAGAGCGTTATCTTTGATTGTAATGGTTCAACTTCGGTTTGAAATAGAGTTAAAGTTCTAAATATCTGTCACCTCTTAGGACACCCAAAGGTTGTAATTAGTATCTATAACTTATAGCTTTGAACCTTACTGTAAGACTCTAATCCCCAAGAGCTTTATCTTTGATTGTAACGGTTCAACTTCGGTTTGAAATAGAGTTAAAGTTCTAAAGATCTATCACCACTTAGGACACCCAAAGGTTGTAATAAGTATCTATAACTTATAGCTTTGAACCTAACTCTAAGACTCTAATCCCCAAGAGCGTTATCTTTGATTGTAATGGTTCAACTTCGGTTTGAAATAGAGTTAAAGTTCTAAAGATCTATCATCTCTTAGGGCACCCAAAGGTTGTAATAAGTATCTATAACTTATAGCTTTGAACCTTACTCTAAGACTCTAATCCCCAAGAGCGTTATCTTTGATTGTAACGGTTCAACTTCGGTTTGAAATAGAGTTAAAGTTCTAAAGATCTATCACCTCTTAGGGCACCCAAAGGTTGTAATAAGTATCTATAACTTATAGCTTTGAACCTTACTCTAAAACTCTAATCCCCAAGAGCGTTATCTTTGATTGTAACGGTTCAACTTCGGTTTGAAATAGAGTTAAAGTTCTAAAGATCTATCACCACTTAGGACACCCAAAGGTTGTAATAAGTATCTATAACTTATAGCTTTGAACCTAACTCTAAGACTCTAATCCCCAAGAGCGTTATCTTTAATTGTATCGGTTCAACTTCGGCTTGAAATAGAGTTAAAGTTCTAAAGATCTATCACCTCTTAGGGCACTCAATGGTGTAATAAGTATCTATAACTTATAGCTTTGAACCTTACTCTAAGATTCTAATCCCCAAGAGCGTTATCTTTGATTGTAATGGTTCAACTTCGGTTTGAAATAGAGTTAAAGTTCTAAATATCTGTCACCTCTTAGGACACCCAAAGGTTGTAATTAGTATCTATAACTTATAGCTTTGAACCTTACTCTAAGACTCTAATCCCCAAGAGCGTTATCTTTGATTGTATCGGTTCAACTTCGGCTCGAAATAGAGTTAAAGTTCTAAAGTTCTATCACCTCTTAGGGCATCCAAAGGTTGTAGTAAGTATCTATAACTTATAGCTTTGAACCTAACTCTAAGTCTCTAATCCCTTGATTGTAACGGTTCAACTTCGGATTGAAATAGAGTTAAAGTTCTAAAGATCTATCACCTCTTAGGGCACCCAAAGGTTGTAATAAGTATCTATAAGTTATAACTTTGAACCTTACACTAAGACTCTAATCCCCAAGAGCTTTATCTTTGATTGTAACGGTTCAACTTCGGTTTGAAATAGAGTTAAAGTTCTAAAGATCTATCACCACTTAGGACACCCAAAGGTTGTAATAAGTATCTATAACTTATAGCTTTGAACCTAACTCTAAGACTCTAATCCCCAAGAGCGTTATCTTTGATTGTAACGGTTCAACTTCGGTTTGAAATAGAGTTAAAGTTCTAAAGATCTATCACCTCTTAGGGCACCCAAAGGTTGTAATAAGTATCTATAACTTATAGCTTTGAACCTTACTCTAAGACTCTAATCCCCAAGAGCGTTATCTTTGATTGTAACGGTTCAACTTCGGTTTGAAATAGAGTTAAAGTTCTAAAGATCTATCACCTCTTAGGGCACCCAAAGGTTGTAATAAGTATCTATAACTTATAGCTTTGAACCTAACTCTAAGACTCTAATCCCCAAGAGCTTTATCTTTGATTGTAACGGTTCAACTTCGGTTTGAAATAGAGTTAACGTTCTAAAGATCTATCACCACTTAGGACACCCAAAGGTTGTAATAAGTATCTATAACTTATAGCTTTGAACCTAACTCTAAGATTCTAATCCCCAAGAGCGTTATCTTTGATTGTAACGGTTCAACTTCGGTTTGAAATAGAGTTAAAGTTCTAAAGATCTATCATCTCTTAGGGCACCCAAAAGTTGTAATAAGTATCTATAACTTATAGCTTTGAACCTTACTCTAAGACTCTAATCCCCAAGAGCGTTATCTTTGATTGTAACGGTTCAACTTCAGTTTGAAATAGAGTTAAAGTTCTAAAGATCTATCATCACTTAGGGCACCCAAAGGTTTTAATAAGTATCTATAACTTATAACTTTGAACCTTACTCTAAGACTCTAATCCACAAGAGCGTTATCTTTGATTGTAACGGATCAACTTCGGTTTGAAATAGAGTTAAAGTTCTAAAGATCTATCACCTCTTAGTCACCCAAAGGTTGTAATAAGTATCTATAACTTATAGCTTTGAACCTAACTCTAAGACTCTAATCCACAAGAGCGTTATCTTAGATTGTAACGGTTCAACTTCGGTTTGAAATAGAGTTAGAGTTCTAAATATCTATCACCTCTTAAGACACCCAAAGGTTGTAATAAGTATCTATAACTTATAACTTTGAACCTTACTCTAAGACTCTAATCCCCAAGAGCTTTATCTTTGATTGTAACGGTTCAACTTCGGTTTGAAATAGAGTTAAAGTTCTAAAGATCTATCACCACTTAGGACACCCAAAGGTTGTAATAAGTATCTATAACTTATAGCTTTGAACCTAACTCTAAGACTGTAATCGCCAAGAGCGTTATCTTTGATTGTAACGGTTCAACTTCGGTTTGAAATAGAGTTAAGTTCTAAAGATCTATCACCTCTTAGGGCACCCAAAGGTTGTAATAAGTATCTATAACTTATAGCTTTGAACCTTACTCTAAGACTCTAATCCCCAAGAGCGTTATCTTTAATTGTATCGGTTCAACTTCGGCTTGAAATAGAGTTAAAGTTCTAAAGATCTATCACCTCTTAGGGCACCCAAAGGTGTAATAAGTATCTATAACTTATAGCTTTGAACCTTACTCTAAGACTCTAATCCCCAAGAGCGTTATCTTTGATTGTAACGGTTCAACTTCGGTTTGAAATAGAGTTAAAGTTCTAAAGATCTATCACCTCTTAGGACACCCAAAGGTTGAAATAAGTATCTATAACTTATAGCTTTGAACCTTACTCTAAGACTCTAATCCCCAAGAGCGTTATCTTTGATTGTAACGGTTCAACTTCGGTTTAAAATAGAGTTAAAGTTCTAAAGATCTATCACCTCTTAGGACACCCAAAGGTTGTAATAAGTATCTATAACTTATAGCTTTGAACCTTACTCTAAGACTCTAATCCCCAAGAGCGTTATCTTTGATTATAACGGTTCAACTTCAGTTTGAAATAGAGTTAAAGTTCTAAAGATCTATCACCTCTTAGGACACCCAAAGGTTGTAATAAGTATCTATAACTTATAGCTTTGAACCTTACTCTAAGACTCTAATCCCCAAGGGCGTTATCTTTGATTGTAACGGTTCAACTTCGGTTTGAAATAGAGTTAAAGTTCTAAAGATCTATCACCTCTTAGGGCACCCAAAGGTTGTAATAAGTATCTATAACTTATAGCTTTGAACCTTACTCTAAGACTCTAATCCCCAAGAGCGTTATCTTTGATTGTAACGGTTCAACTTCGGTTTGAAATAGAGTTAAAGTTCTGAAGGTCTATCACCTCTAAGGGCACCCAAAGGTTGTAATAAGTATCTATAACTTATAGCTTTGAACCTTACTCTAAGACTCTAATCCCCAAGAGCATTATCTTTGATTGTAACGGTTCAACCTCGGTTTGAAATAGAGTTAAAGTTCTAAAGATCTATCACCTCTTAGGGCACCCAAAGGTTGTAATAAGTATCTATAGCTTATAGCTTTGAACCTTACTCTCAGACTCTAATCCCCAAGAGCCTTATCTTTGATTGTAACGGTTCAACTTCGGTTTGAAATAGAGTTAAAGTTCTAAAGATCTATCACCTCTTAGGACACCCAAAGGTTGTAATAAGTATCTATAACTTATAGCTTTGAACCTTACTCTAAGACTCTAATCCCCAAGAGCGTTATCTTTGATTGTAACGGTTCAACTTCGGTTTGAAATAGAGTAAGAGTTCTAAATATCTATCACCTCTTCAGACACCCAAAGGTTGTAATAAGTATCTATAACTTATAACTTTGAACCTTACTCTAAGACTCTAATCCCCAAGAGCTTTATCTTTGATTGTAACGGTTCAACTTCGATTTGAAATAGAGTTAACATTCTAAAGATCTATCACCTCTAAGGACACCCAAAGGTTGTAATAAGTATCTATAACTTATAGCTTTGAACCTAACTATAAGACTCTAATCCCTAAGAGCGTTATCTTTGATTGTAACGGTTCAACTTCGGTTTGAAATAGAGTTAAAGTTCTAAAGATCTATCATCTCTTAGGGCACCCAAAGGTTGTAATAAGTATCTATAACTTATAACTTTGAACCTTACTCTAAGACTCTAATCCACAAGAGCGTTATCTTTGATTGTAACGGTTCAACTTCGGTTTGAAATAGAGTTAAAGTTCTAAAGATCTATCACCTCTTAGGTCACCCAAAGGTTGTAATAAGTATCTATAACTTATAGCTTTGAACCTAACTCTAAGACTCTAATCCCCAAGAGCGTTATCTTTGATTGTAACGGTTCAACTTCGGTTTGAAATAGAGTTAAGTTCTAAAGATCTATCACCTCTTAGGGCACCCAAAGGTTGTAATAAGTATCTATAACTTATAGCTTTGAACCTTACTCTAAGACTCTAATCCCCAAGAGCGTTTTCTTTAATTATATCGGTTCAACTTCGGCTTGAAATAGAGTTAAAGTTCTAAAGATCTATCACCTCTTAGAGCACCCAAAGGTGTAATAAGTATCTATAACTTATAGCTTTGAACCTTACTCTAAGACTCTAATCCCCAAGAGCGTTATCTTTGATTGTAACGGTTCAACTTCGGTTTGAAATAGAGTTAAAGTTCTAAAGATCTATCACCTCTTAGGACACCCAAAGGTTGTAATAAGTATCTATAACTTATAGCTTTGAACCATACTCTAAGACTCTAATCCCCAAGAGCGTTATCTTTGATTGTAACGTTTCAACTTCGGTTTGAAATAGAGTTAAAGTTCTAAAGATCTATCACCTCTTAGGACACCCAAAGGTTGTAATAAGTATCTATAACTTATTGCTTTGAACCTTACTCTAAGACTCTAATCCCTAAGAGCGTTATCTTTGATTGTAACGGTTCAACTTCAGTTTGAAATAGAATTATAGTTCTAAAGATCTATCACCTCTTAGGACACCCAAAGGTTGTAATAAGTATCTATAACTTATAGCTTTGAACCTTACTCTAAGACTTTAATCCCTAAGAGCGTTATCTTTGATTGTAACGGTTCAACTTCGGTTTGAAATAGAGTTAAAGTTCTAAAGATCTATCATCTCTTAGGGCACCCAAAGGTTGTAATAAGTATCTATAACTTATAGCTTTGAACCTTACTCTAAGACTCTAATCCCCAAGAGCGTTATCTTTGATTGTAACGGTTCAACTTCGGTTTGAAATAGAGCAAGAGTTCTAAATATCTATCACCTCTTAAGGCACCCAAAGGTTGTAATAAGTATCTATAACTTATAACTTTGAACCTTACTCTAAGACTCTAATCCCCAAGAGCCTTATCTTTGATTGTAACGGTTCAACTTCGGTTTGAAATAGAGTTAACGTTCTAAAGATCTATCACCACTTAGGACACCCAAAGGTTGTAATAAGTATCTATAACTTATAGCTTTGAACCTAACTCTAAGACTCTAATCCCCAAGAGCGTTATCTTTGATTGTAACGGTTCAACTTCGGTTTGAAATAGAGTTAAAGTTCTAAAGATCTATCATCTCTTAGGGCACCCAAAAGTTGTAATAAGTATCTATAACTTATAGCTTTGAACCTTACTCTAAGACTCTAATCCCCAAGAGCGTTATCTTTGATTGTAACGGTTCAACTTCAGTTTGAAATAGAGTTAAAGTTCTAAAGATCTATCATCACTTAGGGCACCCAAAGGTTTTAATAAGTATCTATAACTTATAGCTTTGAACCTTACTCTAAGACTCTAATCCATAAGAGCGTTATCTTTGATTGTAACGGATCAACTTCGGTTTGAAATAGAGTTAAAGTTCTAAATATCTATCACCTCTTAGGACACCCAAAGGTTGTAATAAGTATCTATAACTTATAGCTTTGAACCTTACTCTAAGACTCTAATCCCCAAGAGCGTTATCTTTGATTGTAACGGTTCAACTTCGGTTTGAAATAGAGTAAGAGTTCTAAATATCTATCACCTCTTCAGACACCCAAAGGTTGTAATAAGTATCTATAACTTATAACTTTGAACCTTACTCTAAGACTCTAATCCCCAAGAGCTTTATCTTTGATTGTAACGGTTCAACTTCGATTTGAAATAGAGTTAACATTCTAAAGATCTATCACCTCTTAGGACACCCAAAGGTTGTAATAAGTATCTATAACTTATTGCTTTGAACCTTACTCTAAGACTCTAATCCCTAAGAGCGTTATCTTTGATTGTAACAGTTCAACTTCAGTTTGAAATAGAATTATAGTTCTAAAGATCTATCACCTCTTAGGACACCCAAAGGTTGTAATAAGTATCTATAACTTATAGCTTTGAACCTTACTCTAAGACTTTAATCCCTAAGAGCGTTATCTTTGATTGTAACGGTTCAACTTCGGTTTGAAATAGAGTTAAAGTTCTAAAGATCTATCATCTCTTAGGGCACCCAAAGGTTGTAATAAGTATCTATAACTTATAGCTTTGAACCTTACTCTAAGACTCTAATCCCCAAGAGCGTTATCTTTGATTGTAACGGTTCAACTTCGGTTTGAAATAGAGCAAGAGTTCTAAATATCTATCACCTCTTAAGGCACCCAAAGGTTGTAATAAGTATCTATAACTTATAACTTTGAACCTTACTCTAAGACTCTAATCCCCAAGAGCCTTATCTTTGATTGTAACGGTTCAACTTCGGTTTGAAATAGAGTTAACGTTCTAAAGATCTATCACCACTTAGGACACCCAAAGGTTGTAATAAGTATCTATAACTTATAGCTTTGAACCTAACTCTAAGACTCTAATCCCCAAGAGCGTTATCTTTGATTGTAACGGTTCAACTTCGGTTTGAAATAGAGTTAAAGTTCTAAAGATCTATCATCTCTTAGGGCACCCAAAAGTTGTAATAAGTATCTATAACTTATAGCTTTGAACCTTACTCTAAGACTCTAATCCCCAAGAGCGTTATCTTTGATTGTAACGGTTCAACTTCAGTTTGAAATAGAGTTAAAGTTCTAAAGATCTATCATCACTTAGGGCACCCAAAGGTTTTAATAAGTATCTATAACTTATAGCTTTGAACCTTACTCTAAGACTCTAATCCATAAGAGCGTTATCTTTGATTGTAACGGATCAACTTCGGTTTGAAATAGAGTTAAAGTTCTAAATATCTATCACCTCTTAGGACACCCAAAGGTTGTAATAAGTATCTATAACTTATAGCTTTGAACCTTACTCTAAGACTCTAATCCCCAAGAGCGTTATCTTTGATTGTAACGGTTCAACTTCGGTTTGAAATAGAGTAAGAGTTCTAAATATCTATCACCTCTTCAGACACCCAAAGGTTGTAATAAGTATCTATAACTTATAACTTTGAACCTTACTCTAAGACTCTAATCCCCAAGAGCTTTATCTTTGATTGTAACGGTTCAACTTCGATTTGAAATAGAGTTAACATTCTAAAGATCTATCACCTCTAAGGACACCCAAAGGTTGTAATAAGTATCTATAACTTATAGCTTTGAACCTAACTCTAAGACTCTAATCCCTAAGAGCGTTATCTTTGATTGTAAAGGTTCAACTTCGGTTTGAAATAGAGTTAAAGTTCTAAAGACCTATCATCTCTTAGGGCACCCAAAGGTTGTAATAAGTATCTATAACTTATAACTTTGAACCTTACTCTAAGACTCTAATCCACAAGAGCGTTATCTTTGATTGTAACGGATCAACTTCGGTTTGAAATAGAGTTAAAGTTCTAAAGATCTATCACCTCTTAGGTCACCCAAAGGTTGTAATAAGTATCTATAACTTATAGCTTTGAACCTAACTCTAAGACTCTAATCCCCAAGAGCGTTATCTTTGATTGTAACGGTTCAACTTCGGTTTGAAATAGAGTTAAGTTCTAAAGATCTATCACCTCTTAGGGCACCCAAAGGTTGTAATAAGTATCTATAACTTATAGCTTTGAACCTTACTCTAAGACTCTAATCCCCAAGAGCGTTTTCTTTAATTATATCGGTTCAACTTCGGCTTGAAATAGAGTTAAAGTTCTAAAGATCTATCACCTCTTAGAGCACCCAAAGGTGTAATAAGTATCTATAACTTATAGCTTTGAACCTTACTCTAAGACTCTAATCCCCAAGAGCGTTATCTTTGATTGTAACGGTTCAACTTCGGTTTGAAATAGAGTTAAAGTTCTAAAGATCTATCACCTCTTAGGACACCCAAAGGTTGTAATAAGTATCTATAACTTATAGCTTTGAACCATACTCTAAGACTCTAATCCCCAAGAGCGTTATCTTTGATTGTAACGGTTCAACTTCGGTTTGAAATAGAGTTAAAGTTCTAAAGATCTATCACCTCTTAGGACACCCAAAGGTTGTAATAAGTATCTATAACTTATTGCTTTGAACCTTACTCTAAGACTCTAATCCCTAAGAGCGTTATCTTTGATTGTAACGGTTCAACTTCAGTTTGAAATAGAATTATAGTTCTAAAGATCTATCACCTCTTAGGACACCCAAAGGTTGTAATAAGTATCTATAACTTATAGCTTTGAACCTTACTCTAAGACTCTAATCCCTAAGAGCGTTATCTTTGATTGTAACGGTTCAACTTCGGTTTGAAATAGAGTTAAAGTTCTAAAGATCTATCATCTCTTAGGGCACCCAAAGGTTGTAATAAGTATCTATAACTTATAGCTTTGAACCTTACTCTAAGACTCTAATCCCCAAGAGCGTTATCTTTGATTGTAACGGTTCAACTTCGGTTTGAAATAGAGCAAGAGTTCTAAATATCTATCACCTCTTAAGGCACCCAAAGGTTGTAATAAGTATCTATAACTTATAACTTTGAACCTTACTCTAAGACTCTAATCCCCAAGAGCCTTATCTTTGATTGTAACGGTTCAACTTCGGTTTGAAATAGAGTTAACGTTCTAAAGATCTATCACCACTTAGGACACCCAAAGGTTGTAATAAGTATCTATAACTTATAGCTTTGAACCTAACTCTAAGACTCTAATCCCCAAGAGCGTTATCTTTGATTGTAACGGTTCAACTTCGGTTTGAAATAGAGTTAAAGTTCTAAAGATCTATCATCTCTTAGGGCACCCAAAAGTTGTAATAAGTATCTATAACTTATAGCTTTGAACCTTACTCTAAGACTCTAATCCCCAAGAGCGTTATCTTTGATTGTAACGGTTCAACTTCAGTTTGAAATAGAGTTAAAGTTCTAAAGATCTATCATCACTTAGGGCACCCAAAGGTTTTAATAAGTATCTATAACTTATAGCTTTGAACCTTACTCTAAGACTCTAATCCACAAGAGCGTTATCTTTGATTGTAACGGATCAACTTCGGTTTGAAATAGAGTTAAAGTTCTAAAGATCTATCACCTCTTAGGTCACCCAAAGGTTGTAATAAGTATCTATAACATATAGCTTTGAACCTAACTCTAAGACTCTAATCCACAAGAGCGTTATCTTAGATTGTAATGGTTCAACTTCGGTTTGAAATAGAGTTAGAGTTCTAAATATCTATCACCTCTTAAGACACCCAAAGGTTGTAATAAGTATCTATAACTTATAGCTTTGAACCTTACTCTAAGACTCTAATCCACAAGAGCGTTATCTTTGATTGTAACGGATCAACTTCGGTTTGAAATAGAGTTAAAGTTCTAAAGATCTATCACCTCTTAGGTCACCCAAAGGTTGTAATAAGTATCTATAACATATAGCTTTGAACCTAACTCTAAGACTCTAATCCACAAGAGCGTTATCTTAGATTGTAATGGTTCAACTTCGGTTTGAAATAGAGTTAGAGTTCTAAATATCTATCACCTCTTAAGACACCCAAAGGTTGTAATAAGTATCTATAACTTATAACTTTGAACCTTACTCTAAGACTCTAATCCCCAAGAGCTTTATCTTTGATTGTAACGGTTCAACTTCGGTTTGAAATAGAGTTAAAGTTCTAAAGATCTATCACCACTTAGGACACCCAAAGGTTGTAATAAGTATCTATAACTTATAGCTTTGAACCTAACTCTAAGACTCTAATCCCCAAGAGCGTTATCTTTGATTGTAACGGTTCAACTTCGGTTTGAAATAGAGTTAAGTTCTAAAGATCTATCACCTCTTAGGGCACCCAAAGGTTGTAATAAGTATCTATAACTTATAGCTTTGAACCATACTCTAAGACTCTAATCCCCAAGAGCGTTATCTTTAATTGTATCGGTTCAACTTCGGCTTGAAATAGAGTTAAAGTTCTAAAGATCTATCACCTCTTAGGGCACCCAAAGGTGTAATAAGTATCTATAACTTATAGCTTTGAACCTTACTCTAAGACTCTAATCCCCAAGAGCGTTATCTTTGATTGTAACGGTTCAACTTCGGTTTGAAATAGAGTTAAAGTTCTAAAGATCTATCACCTCTTAGGACACCCAAAGGTTGAAATAAGTATCTATAAATTATAGCTTTGAACCTTACTCTAAGACTCTAATCCCCAAGAGCGTTATCTTTGATTGTAACGGTTCAACTTCGGTTTAAAATAGAGTTAAAGTTCTAAAGATCTATCACCTCTTAGGACACCCAATGGTTGTAATAAGTATCTATAACTTATAGCTTTGAACCTTACTCTAAGACTCTAATCCCCAAGAGCGTTATCTTTGATTATAACGGTTCAACTTCAGTTTGAAATAGAGTTAAAGTTCTAAAGATCTATCACCTCTTAGGACACCCAAAGGTTGTAATAAGTATCTATAACTTATAGCTTTGAACCTTACTCTAAGACTCTAATCCCCAAGGGCGTTATCTTTGATTGTAACGGTTCAACTTCGGTTTGAAATAGAGTTAAAGTTCTAAAGATCTATCACCACCTCTTAGGGCACCCAAAGGTTGTAATAAGTATCTATAACTTATAGCTTTGAACCTTACTCTAAGACTCTAATCCCCAAGAGCGTTATCTTTGATTGTAACGGTTCAACTTCGGTTTGAAATAGAGTTAAAGTTCTGAAGGTCTATCACCTCTAAGGGCACCCAAAGGTTGTAATAAGTATCTATAACTTATAGCTTTGAACCTTACTCTAAGACTCTAATCCCCAAGAGCGTTATCTTTGATTGTAACGGTTCAACCTCGGTTTGAAATAGAGTTAAAGTTCTAAAGATCTATCACCTCTTAGGGCACCCAAAGGTTGTAATAAGTATCTATAGCTTATAGCTTTGAACCTTACTCTCAGACTCTAATCCCCAAGAGCCTTATCTTTGATTGTAACGGTTCAACTTCGGTTTGAAATAGAGTTAAAGTTCTAAAGATCTATCACCTCTTAGGACACCCAAAGGTTGTAATAAGTATCTATAACTTATAGCTTTGAACCTTACTCTAAGACTCTAATCCCCAAGAGCGTTATCTTTGATTGTAACGGTTCAACTTCGGTTTGAAATAGAGTAAGAGTTCTAAATATCTATCACCTCTTCAGACACCCAAAGGTTGTAATAAGTATCTATAACTTATAACTTTGAACCTTACTCTAAGACTCTAATCCCCAAGAGCTTTATCTTTGATTGTAACGGTTCAACTTCGGTTTGAAATAGAGTTAACATTCTAAAGATCTATCACCTCTAAGGACACCCAAAGGTTGTAATAAGTATCTATAACTTATAGCTTTGAACCTAACTCTAAGACTCTAATCCCTAAGAGCGTTATCTTTGATTGTAACGGTTCAACTTCGGTTTGAAATAGAGTTAAAGTTCTAAAGATCTATCATCTCTTAGGGCACCCAAAGGTTGTAATAAGTATCTATAACTTATAACTTTGAACCTTACTCTAAGACTCTAATCCACAAGAGCGTTATCTTTGATTGTAACGGATCAACTTCGGTTTGAAATAGAGTTAAAGTTCTAAAGATCTATCACCTCTTAGGTCACCCAAAGGTTGTAATAAGTATCTATAACTTATAGCTTTGAACCTAACTCTAAGACTCTAATCCCCAAGAGCGTTATCTTTGATTGTAACGGTTCAACTTCGGTTTGAAATAGAGTTAAGTTCTAAAGATCTATCACCTCTTAGGGCACCCAAAGGTTGTAATAAGTATCTATAACTTATAGCTTTGAACCTTACTCTAAGACTCTAATCCCCAAGAGCATTATCTTTAATTATATCGGTTCAACTTCGGCTTGAAATAGAGTTAAAGTTCTAAAGATCTATCACCTCTTAGAGCACCCAAAGGTGTAATAAGTATCTATAACTTATAGCTTTGAACCTTACTCTAAGACTCTAATCCCCAAGAGCGTTATCTTTGATTGTAACGGTTCAACTTCGGTTTGAAATAGAGTTAAAGTTCTAAAGATCTATCACCTCTTAGGACACCCAAAGGTTGTAATAAGTATCTATAACTTATAGCTTTGAACCTTACTCTAAGACTCTAATCCCCAAGAGCATTATCTTTGATTGTAACGGTTCAACTTCGGTTTGAAATAGAGTTAAAGTTCTAAAGATCTATCACCTCTTAGGACACCCAAAGGTTGTAATAAGTATCTATAACTTATTGCTTTGAACCTTACTCTAAGACTCTAATCCCCAAGAGCGTTATCTTTGATTGTAACGGTCAACTTCAGTTTGAAATAGAATTATAGTTCTAAAGATCTATCACCTCTTAGGACACCCAAAGGTTGTAATAAGTATCTATAACTTATAGCTTTGAACCTTACTCTAAGACTCTAATCCCTAAGAGCGTTATCTTTGATTGTAACGGTTCAACTTCGGTTTGAAATAGAGTTAAAGTTCTAAAGATCTATCATCTCTTAGGGCACCCAAAGGTTGTAATAAGTATCTATAACTTATAGCTTTGAACCTTACTCTAAGACTCTAATCCCCAAGAGCGTTATCTTTGATTGTAACGGTTCAACTTCGGTTTGAAATAGAGCAAGAGTTCTAAAAATCTATCACCTCTTAAGGCACCCAAAGGTTGTAATAAGTATCTATAACTTATAACTTTGAACCTTACTCTAAGACTCTAATCCCCAAGAGCCTTATCTTTGATTGTAACGGTTCAACTTCGGTTTGAAATAGAGTTAACGTTCTAAAGATCTATCACCACTTAGGACACCCAAAGGTTGTAATAAGTATCTATAACTTATAGCTTTGAACCTTACTCTAAGACTCTAATCCCCAAGAGCGTTATCTTTGATTGTAACGGTTCAACTTCGGTTTGAAATAGAGCAAGAGTTCTAAATATATATCACCTCTTAAGGCACCCAAAGGTTGTAATAAGTATCTATAACTTATAACTTTGAACCTTACTCTAAGACTCTAATCCCCAAGAGCTTTATCTTTGATTGTAACGGTTCAACTTCGGTTTGAAATAGAGTTAACGTTCTAAAGATCTATCACCACTTAGGACACCCAAAGGTTGTAATAAGTATCTATAACTTATAGCTTTGAACCTAACTCTAAGACTCTAATCCCCAAGAGCGTTATCTTTGATTGTAACGGTTCAACTTCGGTTTGAAATAGAGTTAAAGTTCTAAAGATCTATCATCTCTTAGGGCACCCAAAAGTTGTAATAAGTATCTATAACTTATAGCTTTGAACCTTACTCTAAGACTCTAATCCCCAAGAGCGTTATCTTTGATTGTAACGGTTCAACTTCGGTTTGAAATAGAGTTAAAGTTCTAAAGATCTATCATCACTTAGGGCACCCAAAGGTTTTAATAAGTATCTATAACTTATAGCTTTGAACCTTACTCTAAGACTCTAATCCACAAGAGCGTTATCTTTGATTGTAACGGATCAACTTCGGTTTGAAATAGAGTTAAAGTTCTAAAGATCTATCACCTCTTAGGTCACCCAAAGGTTGTAATAAGTATCTATAAATTATAGCTTTGAACCTAACTCTAAGACTCTAATCCACAAGAGCGTTATCTTTGATTGTAATGGTTCAACTTCGGTTTGAAATAGATTTAGAGTTCTAAATATCTATCACCTCTTAAGACACCCAAAGGTTGTAATAAGTATCTATAACTTATAACTTTGAACCTTACTCTAAGACTCTAATCCCCAAGAGCTTTATCTTTGATTGTAACGGTTCAACTTCGGTTTGAAATAGAGTTAAAGTTCTAAAGATCTATCACCACTTAGGACACCCAAAGGTTGTAATAAGTATCTATAACTTATAGCTTTGAACCTAACTCTAAGACTCTAATCCCCAAGAGCGTTATCTTTGATTGTAACGGTTCAACTTCGGTTTGAAATAGAGTTAAGTTCTAAAGATCTATCACCTCTTAGGGCACCCAAAGGTTGTAATAAGTATCTATAACTTATAGCTTTGAACCTTACTCTAAGACTCTAATCCCCAAGAGCGTTATCTTTAATTGTATCGGTTCAACTTCGGCTTGAAATAGAGTTAAAGTTCTAAAGATCTATCACCTCTTAGGGCACCCAAAGGTGTAATAAGTATCTATAACTTATAGCTTTGAACCTTACTCTAAGACTCTAATCCCCAAGAGCGTTATCATTGATTGTAACGGTTCAACTTCGGTTTGAAATAGAGTTAAAGTTCTAAAGATCTATCACCTCTTAGGACACCCAAAGGTTGAAATAAGTATCTATAACTTATAGCTTTGAACCTTACTCTAAGACTCTAATCCCCAAGAGCGTTATCTTTGATTGTAACGGTTCAACTTTGGTTTGAAATAGAGTTAAAGTTCTAAAGATCTATCACCTCTTAGGACACCCAAAGGTTGTATTAAGTATCTATAACTTATAGCTTTGAACCTTACTCTAAGACTCTAATCCCCAAGAGCGTTATCTTTGATTGTAACGGTTCAACTTCGGTTTGAAATAGAGTTAAAGTTCTAAAGATCTATCATCTCTTAGGACAACCAAAGGTTGTAGTAAGTATCTATAACTTATAGCTTTGAACCTTACTCTAAGACTCTAATCCCCAAGAGCGTTATCTTTGATTGTAACGGTTCAACTTCGGTTTGAAATAGAGTTAAAGTTCTGAAGATCTATCACCTCTTAGGGCACCCAAAGGTTGTAATAAGTATCTATAACTTATAGCTTTGAACCTTACTCTAGGACTCTAATCCCCAAGAGCGTTATCTTTGATTGTAACGGTTCAACTTCGGTTTGAAATAGAGTTAAAGTTCTGAAGGTCTATCACCTCTAAGGGCACCCAAAGGTTGTAATAAGTATCTATAACTTATAGCTTTGAACCTAACTCTAAGACTCTAATCCCCAAGAGCGTTATCTTTGATTGTAACGGTTCAACTTCGGTTTGAAATAGAGTTAAGTTCTAAAGATCTATCACCTCTTAGGGCACCCAAAGGTTGTAATAAGTATCTATAACTTATAGCTTTGAACCTTACTCTAGGACTCTAATCCCCAAGAGCGTTATCTTTGATTGTAACGGTTCAACTTCGGTTTGAAATAGAGTTAAAGTTCTGAAGGTCTATCACCTCTAAGGGCACCCAAAGGTTGTAATAAGTATCTATAACTTATAGCTTTGAACCTTACTCTAAGACTCTAATCCCCAAGAGCTTTATCTTTGATTGTAACGGTTCAACTTCGGTTTGAAATAGAGTTAACGTTCTAAAGATCTATCACCACTTAGGACACCCAAAGGTTGTAACAAGTATCTATAACTTATAGCTTTGAACCTAACTCTAAGACTCTAATCCCCAAAAGCGTTATCTTTGATTGTAACGGTTCAACTTCGGTTTGAAATAGAGTTAAAGTTCTAAAGATCTATCACCTCTTAGGACACCCAAAGGTTGTAATAAGTATCTATAACTTATAGTTTTGAACCTTACTCTAAGACTCTAATCCCCAAGAGCGTTATCTTTGATTGTAACGGTTCAACTTCGGTTTGAAATAGAGTTAAAGTTCTAAAGATCTATCACGTCTTAGGACACCCAAAGGTTGTAATAAGTATCTATATCATATAGCTTTGAACCTTACTCTAAGACTCTAATCCCCAAGAGCGTTATCTCTGATCGTAACGGTTCAACTTCGGTTTGAAATAGAGTTAAAGTTCTAAAGATCTATCATCTCTTAGGGCACCCAAAGGTTGTAATAAGTATCTATAACTTATAGCTTTGAACCTAACTCTAAGACTCTAATCCCCAAGAGCGTTATCTTTGATTGTAACGGTTCAACTTCGGTTTGAAATAGAGTTAAGTTGTAAAGATCTATCACCTCTTAGGGCACCCAAAGGTTGTAATAAGTATCTATAACTTATAGCTTTGAACCTTACTCTAAGACTCTAATCCCCAAGAGCGTTATCTTTGATTGTAACGGTTCAACTTCGGTTTGAAATAGAGTTAAAGTTCTAAAGATCTATCACGTCTTAGGACACCCAAAGGTTGTAATAAGTATCTATATCATATAGCTTTGAACCTTACTCTAAGACTCTAATCCCCAAGAGCGTTATCTCTGATCGTAACGGTTCAACTTCGGTTTGAAATAGAGTTAAAGTTCTAAAGATCTATCATCTCTTAGGGCACCCAAAGGTTGTAATAAGTATCTATAACTTATAGCTTTGAACCTAACTCTAAGACTCTAATCCCCAAGAGCGTTATCTTTGATTGTAACGGTTCAACTTCGGTTTGAAATAGAGTTAAGTTGTAAAGATCTATCACCTCTTAGGGCACCCAAAGGTTGTAATAAGTATCTATAACTTATAGCTTTGAACCTTACTCTAAGACTCTAATCCCCAAGAGCGTTATCTTTGATTGTAACGGTTCAACTTCGGTTTGAAATAGAGTTAAAGTTCTAAAGATCTATCACCTCTTAGGACACCCAAAGGTTGTAATAAGTATCTATAACTTATAGCTTTGAACCTTACTCTAAGACTCTAATCCCCAAGAGCGTTATCTTTGATTGTAACGGTTCAACTTCGGTTTGAAATAGAGTTAAAGTTCTAAAGTTCTATCACCTCTTAGAGCATCCAAAGGTTGTAGTAAGTATCTATAACTTATAGCTTTGAACCTAACTCTAAGACCCTAATCCCCAAGAGCGTTATCTTTGATTGTAACGGTTCAACTTCGGTTTGAAATAGAGTTAAAGTTCTAAAGATCTATCATCTCTTAGGGCACCCAAAAGTTGTAATAAGTATCTATAACTTATAGCTTTGAACCTTACTCTAAGACTCTAATCCCCAAGAGCGTTATCTTTGATTGTAACGGTTCAACTTCGGTTTGAAATAGAGTTAAAGTTCTAAAGATCTATCACCTCTTAGGGCACCCAAAGGTTGTAATAAGTATCTATAACTTATAGCTTTGAACCTTACTCTAAGACTCTAATCCCCAAGAGCGTTATCTTTGATTGTAACGGTTCAACTTCGGTTTGAAATAGAGTTAAAGTTCTGAAGGTCTATCACCTCTTAGGGCACCCAAAGGTTGTAATAAGTATCTATAACTTATAGCTTTGAACCTTACTCTAAGACTCTAATCCCCAAGAGCGTTATCTTTGATTGTAACGGTTCAACCTCGGTTTGAAATAGAGTTAAAGTTCTAAAGATCTATCACCTCTCAGGGCACCCAAAGGTTGTAATAAGTATCTATAGCTTATAGCTTTGAACCTTACTCTCAGACTCTAATCCCCAAGAGCCTTATCTTTGATTGTAACGGTTCAACTTCGGTTTGAAATAGAGTTAAAGTTCTAAAGATCTATCACCTCTTAGGACACCCAAAGGTTGTAATAAGTATCTATAACTTATAGCTTTGAACCTTACTCTAAGACTCTAATCCCCAAGAGCGTTATCTTTGATTGTAACGGTTCAACTTCGGTTTGAAATAGAGTTAAAGTTCTAAATATCTATCACCTCTTCAGACACCCAAAGGTTGTAATAAGTATCTATAACTTATAACTTTGAACCTTACTCTAAGACTCTAATCCCCAAGAGCTTTATCTTTGATTGTAACGGTTCAACTTCGGTTTGAAATAGAGTTAACATTCTAAAGATCTATCACCTCTAAGGACACCCAAAGGTTGTAATAAGTATCTATAACTTATAGCTTTGAACCTAACTCTAAGACTCTAATCCCTAAGAGCGTTATCTTTGATTGTAACGGTTCAACTTCGGTTTGAAATAGAGTTAAAGTTCTAAAGATCTATCACCTCTTAGGACAACCAAAGGTTGTAATAAGTATCTATAACTTATAGCTTTGAACCTTACTCTAAGACTCTAATCCCCAAGAGCGTTATCTTTGATTGTAACGGTTCAACTTCGGTTTGAAATAGAGTTAAAGTTCTAAAGATCTATCACCTCTTAGGACACCCAAAGGTTGTAATAAGTATCTATAACTTATAGCTTTGAACCTTACTCTAAGACTCTAATCCCCAAGAGCGTTATCTTTCATTGTAACGGTTCAACTTCGGTTTGAAATAGAGTTAAAGTTCTGAAGATCTATCACCTCTTAGGGCACCCAAAGGTTGTAATAAGTATCTATAACTTATAGCTTTGAACCTTACTCTAAGACTCTAATCCCCAAGAGCTTTATCTTTGATTGTAACGGTTCAACTTCGGTTTGAAATAGAGTTAAAGTTCTGAAGGTCTATCACCTCTAAGGGCACCCAAAGGTTGTAATAAGTATCTATAACTTATAACTTTGAACCTTACTCTAAGACTCTAATCCCCAAGAGCGTTATCTTTGATTGTAACGGTTCAACTTCGGTTTGAAATAGAGTAAGAGTTCTAAATATCTATCCCCTCTTAAGACACCCAAAGGTTGTAATAAGTATCTATAACTTATAACTTTGAACCTTACTCTAAGACTCTAATCCCCAAGAGCTTTATCTTTGATTGTAACGGTTCAACTTCGGTTTGAAATAGAGTTAACGTTCTAAAGATCTATCACCACTTAGGACACCCAAAGGTTGTAACAAGTATCTATAACTTATAGCTTTGAACCTTACTCTAAGACTCTAATCCCCAAGAGCGTTATCTTTGATTGTAACGGTTCAACTTCGGTTTGAAATAGAGTTAAAGTTCTAAAGATCTATCACCTCTTAGGACACCCAAAGGTTGTAATAAGTATCTATAACTTATAGCTTTGAACCTTACTCTAAGACTCTAATCCCCAAGAGCGTTATCTTTGATTGTAACGGTTCAACTTCGGTTTGAAATAGAGTTAAAGTTCTAAAGATCTATCACGTCTTAGGACACCCAAAGGTTGTAATAAGTATCTATATCATATAGATTTGAACCTTACTCTAAGACTCTAATCCCCAAGAGCGTTATCTTTGATCGTAACGGTTCAACTTCGGTTTGAAATAGAGTTAAAGTTATAAAGATCTATCATCTCTTAGGGCACCCAAAGGTTGTAATAAGGATCTATAACTTATAGCTTTGAACCTAACTCTAAGACTCTAATCCCCAAGTGCGTTATCTTTGATTGTAACGGTTCAACTTCGGTTTGAAATAGAGTTAAAGTTCTGAAGGTCTATCAACTCTTAGGGCACCCAAAGGTTGTAATAAGTATCTATAGCTTATAGCTTTGAACCTTACTCTCAGACTCTAATCCCCAAGAGCCTTATCTTTGATTGTAACGGTTCAACTTCGATTTGAAATAGAGTTAAAGTTCTAAAGATCTATCACCTCTTAGGACACCCAAAGGTTGTAATAAGTATCTATAACTTATAGCTTTGAACCTTACTCTAAGACTCTAATCCCCAAGAGCGTTATCTTTGATTGTAACGGTTCAACTTCGGTTTGAAATAGAGTAAAAGTTCTAAATATCTATCACCTCTTCAGACACCCAAAGGTTGTAATAAGTATCTATAACTTATAACTTTGAACCTTACTCTAAGACTCTAATCCCCAAGAGCTTTATCTTTGATTGTAACGGTTCAACTTCGGTTTGAAATAGAGTTAACATTCTAAAGATCTATCACCTCTAAGGACACCCAAAGGTTGTAATAAGTATCTATAACTTATAGCTTTGAACCTAACTCTAAGACTCTAATCCCTAAGAGCGTTATCTTTGATTGTAACGGTTCAACTTCGGTTTGAAATAGAGTTAAAGTTCTAAAGATCTATCATCTCGTAGGGCACCCAAAGGTTGTAATAAGTATCTATAACTTATAGCTTTGAACCTTACTCTAAGACTCTAATCCCCAAGAGCGTTATCTTTGATTGTAACGGTTCAACTTCGGTTTGAAATAGAGTTAAAGTTCTAAAGTTCTATCACCTCTTAGGGCACCCAAAGGTGTAATAAGTATCTATAACTTATTGCTTTGAACCTTACTCTAAGACTCTAATCCCTAAGAGCGTTATCTTTGATTGTAACGGTTCAACTTCGGTTTGAAATAGAGTTAAAGTTCTAAAGACCTATCACCTCTTAGGGCACCCAAAGGTTGTAATAAGTATCTATAACTTATAACTTTGAACCTTACTCTAAGACTCTAATCCCCAAGAGCTTTATCTTTGATTGTAACGGTTCAACTTCGGTTTGAAAATAGAGTTAAAGTTCTAAAGATCTATCACCACTTAGGACACCCAAAGGTTGTAATAAGTATCTATAACTTATAGCTTTGAACCTAACTCTAAGACTCTAATCCCCAAGAGCGTTATCTTTGATTGTAACGGTTCAACTTCGGTTTGAAATAGAGTTAAAGTTCTAAAGATCTATCATCTCCTAGGGCACCCAAAGGTTGTAATAAGTATCTATAACTTATAGCTTTGAACCTTACTCTAAGACTCTAATCCCCAAGAGCGTTATCTTTGATTGTAACGGTTCAACTTCGGTTTGAAATAGAGTTAAAGTTCTAAAGATCTATCACCTCTTAGGACACCCAAAGGTTGTAATAAGTATCTATAACTTATAGCTTTGAACCTTACTCTAAGACTCTAATCCCCAAGAGCGTTATCTTTGATTGTAACGGTTCAACTTCGGTTTGAAATAGAGTTAAAGTTCTAAAGATCTATCACGTCTTAGGACACCCAAAGGTTGTAATAAGTATCTATATCATATAGATTTGAACCTTACTCTAAGACTCTAATCCCCAAGAGCGTTATCTTTGATCGTAACGGTTCAACTTCGGTTTGAAATAGAGTTAAAGTTATAAAGATCTATCATCTCTTAGGGCACCCAAAGGTTGTAATAAGGATCTATAACTTATAGCTTTGAACCTAACTCTAAGACTCTAATCCCCAAGTGCGTTATCTTTGATTGTAACGGTTCAACTTCGGTTTGAAATAGAGTTAAAGTTCTGAAGGTCTATCAACTCTTAGGGCACCCAAAAGTTGTAATAAGTATCTATAACTTATAGCTTTGAACCTTACTCTAAGATTCTAATCCCCAAGAGCGTTATCTTTGATTGTAACGGTTCAACTTCGGTTTGAAATAGAGTTAAAGTTCTAAAGATCTATCACCTCTTAGGGCACCCAAAGGTTGTAATAAGTATCTATAGCTTATAGCTTTGAACCTTACTCTCAGACTCTAATCCCCAAGAGCCTTATCTTTGATTGTAACGGTTCAACTTCGATTTGAAATAGAGTTAAAGTTCTAAAGATCTATCACCTCTTAGGACACCCAAAGGTTGTAATAAGTATCTATAACTTATAGCTTTGCACCTTACTCTAAGACTCTAATCCCCAAGAGCGTTATCTTTGATTGTAACGGTTCAGCTTCGGTTTGAAATAGAGTAAAAGTTCTAAATATCTATCACCTCTTCAGACACCCAAAGGTTGTAATAAGTATCTATAACTTATAACTTTGAACCTTACTCTAAGACTCTAATCCCCAAGAGCTTTATCTTTGATTGTAACGGTTCAACTTCGGTTTGAAATAGAGTTAACATTCTAAAGATCTATCACCTCTAAGGACACCCAAAGGTTGTAATAAGTATCTATAACTTATAGCTTTGAACCTAACTCTAAGACTCTAATCCCTAAGAGCGTTATCTTTGATTGTAACGGTTCAACTTCGGTTTGAAATAGAGTTAAAGTTCTAAAGATCTATCATCTCGTAGGGCACCCAAAGGTTGTAATAAGTATCTATAACTTATAGCTTTGAACCTTACTCTAAGACTCTAATCCCCAAGAGCGTTATCTTTGATTGTAACGGTTCAACTTCGGTTTGAAATAGAGTTAAAGTTCTAAAGTTCTATCACCTCTTAGGGCACCCAAAGGTGTAATAAGTATCTATAACTTATTGCTTTGAACCTTACTCTAAGACTCTAATCCCCAAGAGCGTTATCTTTGATTGTAACGGTTCAACTTCGGTTTGAAATAGAGTTAAAGTTCTAAAGACCTATCACCTCTTAGGGCACCCAAAGGTTGTAATAAGTATCTATAACTTATAACTTTGAACCTTACTCTAAGACTCTAATCCCCAAGAGCTTTATCTTTGATTGTAACGGTTCAACTTCGGTTTGAAAATAGAGTTAAAGTTCTAAAGATCTATCACCACTTAGGACACCCAAAGGTTGTAATAAGTATCTATAACTTATAGCTTTGAACCTAACTCTAAGACTCTAATCCCCAAGAGCGTTATCTTTGATTGTAACGGTTCAACTTCGGTTTGAAATAGAGTTAAAGTTCTAAAGATCTATCATCTCCTAGGGCACCCAAAGGTTGTAATAAGTATCTATAACTTATAGCTTTGAACCTTACTCTAAGACTCTAATCCCCATGAGCGTTATCTTTGATTGTAACGGTTCAACTTCGGTTTGAAATAGAGCAAGAGTTCTAAATATCTATCACCTCTTAAGGCACCCAAAGGTTGTAATAAGTATCTATAACTTATAACTTTGAACCTTACTCTAAGACTCTAATCCCCAAGAGCTTTATCTTTGATTGTAACGGTTCAACTTCGGTTTGAAATAGAGTTAACATTCTAAAGATCTATCACCTCTAAGGACACCCAAAGGTTGTAATAAGTATCTATAACTTATTGCTTTGAACCTAACTCTAAGACTCTAATCCCTAAGAGCGTTATCTTTGATTGTAACGGTTCAACTTCGGTTTGAAATAGAGTTAAAGTTCTAAAGATCTATCATCTCTTAGGGCACCCAAAGGTTGTAATAAGTATCTATAACTTATAGCTTTGAACCTTACTCTAAGACTCTAATCCCCAAGAGCGTTATCTTTGATTGTAACGGTTCAACTTCGGTTTGAAATAGAGTTAAAGTTCTAAAGATCTGTCATCTCTTAGGGCACGCAAAAATTGTAATAAGTATCTATAACTTATAGCTTTGAACCTTACTCTAAGACTCTAATCCACAAGAGCGTTATCTTTGATTGTAACGGATCAACTTCGGTTTGAAATAGAGTTAAAGTTCTAAAGATCTATCACCTCTTAGGTCACCCAAAGGTTGTAATAAGTATCTATAACTTATAGCTTTGAACCTAACTCTAAGACTCTAATCCACAAGAGTGTTATCTTTGATTGTAATGGTTCAACTTCGGTTTGAAATAGAGTTAGAGTTCTAAATATCTATCACCTCTAAAGACACCCAAAGGTTGTAATAAGTATCTATAACTTATAACTTTGAACCTTACTCTAAGACTCTAATCCCCAAGAGCTTTATCTTTGATTGTAACGGTTCAACTTCGGTTAGAAATAGAGTTAAAGTTCTAAAGATCTATCACCACTTAGGACACCCAAAGGTTGTAATAAGTATCTATAACTTATAGCTTTGAACCTAACTCTAAGACTCAAATCCCCAAGAGCGTTATCTTTGATTGTAACGGTTCAACTTCGGTTTGAAATAGAGTTAAGTTCTAAAGATCTATCACCTCTTAGGGCACCCAAAGGTTGTAATAAGTATCTATAACTTATAGCTTTGAACCTTACTCTAAGACTCTAATCCCCAAGAGCGTTATCTTTAATTGTATCGGTTCAACTTCGGCTTGAAATAGAGTTAAAGTTCTAAAGATCTATCACCTCTTAGGGCACCCAAAGGTTGTAATAAGTATCTATAACTTATAGCTTTGAACCGAACTCTAAGACTCTAATCCCCAAGAGCGTTATCTTTGATTGTAACGGTTCAACTTCGGTTTGAAATAGAGTTAAAGTTCTAAAGATCTATCACCACTTAGGACACCCAAAAGTTGTAATAAGTATCTATAACTTATAGCTTTGAACCTTACTCTAAGACTCTAATCCCCAAGAGCGTTATCTTTGATTGTAACGGTTCAACTTCGGTTTGAAATAGAGTTAAAGTTTTGAAGGTCAATCACCTCTTAGGGCACCCAAAGGTTGTAATAAGTATCTATAACTTATAGCTTTGAACCTAACTCTAAGACTCTAATCCCCAAGAGCGTTATCTTTGATTGTAACGGTTCAACTTCGGTTTGAAATAGAGTTAAAGTTCTAAAGATCTATCACCTCTTAGGACACCCAAAGGTTGTAATAAGTATCTATAACTTATAGCTTTGAACCTTACTCTAAGACTCTAATCCCCAAGAGCGTTATCTTTGATTGTAACAGTTCAACTTCGGTTTGAAATAGAGTTAACATTCTAAAGATCTATCACCTCTAAGGACACCCAAAGGTTGTAATAAGTATCTATAACTTATAGCTTTGAACCTAACTCTAAGACTCTAATCCCTAAGAGCGTTATCTTTGATTGTAACGGTTCAACTTCGGTTTGAAATAGAGTTAAAGTTCTAAAGATCTATCATCTCTTAGGGCACCCAAAGGTTGTAATAAGTATCTATAACTTATAGCTTTGAACCTTACTCTAAGACTCTAATCCCCAAGAGCGTTATCTTTGATTGTAACGGTTCAACTTCGGTTTGAAATAGAGTTAAAGTTCTAAAGATCTATCATCTCTTAGGGCACCCAAAGGTTGTAATAAGTATCTATAACTTATAGCATTGAACCTTACTCTAAGACTCTAATCCCCAAGAGCGTTATCTTTGATTGTAACGGTTCAACTTCGGTTTGAAATAGAGTTAAAGTTCTAAAGATCTATCACCTCTTAGGGCACCCAAAGGTTGTAATAAGTATCTATAACTTATAGCTTTGAACCTTACTCTAAGACTCTAATACCCAAGAGCGTTATCTTTGATTGTAACGGTTCAACTTCGGTTTGAAATAGAGTTAAAGTTCTAAAGATCTGTCATCTCTTAGGGCACGCAAAAATTGTAATAAGTATCTATAACTTATAGCTTTGAACCTTACTCTAAGACTCTAATCCACAAGAGCGTTATCTTTGATTGTAACGGATCAACTTCGGTTTGAAATAGAGTTAAAGTTCTAAAGATCTATCACCTCTTAGGTCACCCAAAGGTTGTAATAAGTATCTATAACTTATAGCTTTGAACCTAACTCTAAGACTCTAATCCACAAGAGTGTTATCTTTGATTGTAATGGTTCAACTTCGGTTTGAAATAGAGTTAGAGTTCTAAATATCTATCACCTCTAAAGACACCCAAAGGTTGTAATAAGTATCTATAACTTATAACTTTGAACCTTACTCTAAGACTCTAATCCCCAAGAGCTTTATCTTTGATTGTAACGGTTCAACTTCGGTTTGAAATAGAGTTAAAGTTCTAAAGATCTATCACCACTTAAGACACCCAAAGGTTGTAATAAGTATCTATAACTTATAGCTTTGAACCTAACTCTAAGACTCTAATCCCCAAGAGCGTTATCTTTGATTGTAACGGTTCAACTTCGGTTTGAAATAGAGTTAAGTTCTAAAGATCTATCACCTCTTAGGGCACCCAAAGGTTGTAATAAGTATCTATAACTTATAGCTTTGAACCTTACTCTAAGACTCTAATCCCCAAGAGCATTATCTTTAATTGTATCGGTTCAACTTCGGCTTGAAATAGAGTTAAAGTTCTAAAGATCTATCACCTCTTAGGGCACCCAAAGGTTGTAATAAGTATCTATAACTTATAGCTTTGAACCGAACTCTAAGACTCTAATCCCCAAGAGCGTTATCTTTGATTGTAACGGTTCAACTTCGGTTTGAAATAGAGTTAAAGTTCTAAAGACCTATCACCTCTTAGGGCACCCAAAGGTTGTAATAAGTATCTATAACTTATAACTTTGAACCTTACTCTAAGACTCTAATCCCCAAGAGCTTTATCTTTGATTGTAACGGTTCAACTTCGGTTTGAAATAGAGTTAACATTCTAAAGATCTATCACCTCTAAGGACACCCAAAGGTTGTAATAAGTATCTATAACTTATAGCTTTGAACCTAACTCTAAGACTCTAATCCCTAAGAGCGTTATCTTTGATTGTAACGGTTCAACTTCGGTTTGAAATAGAGTTAAAGTTCTAAAGATCTATCATCTCGTAGGGCACCCAAAGGTTGTAATAAGTATCTATAACTTATAGCTTTGAACCTTACTCTATGACTCTAATCCCCAAGAGCGTTATCTTTGATTGTAACGGTTCAACTTCGGTTTGAAATAGAGTTAAAGTTCTAAAGTTCTATCACCTCTTAGGGCACCCAAAGGTGTAATAAGTATCTATAACTTATTGCTTTGAACCTTACTCTAAGACTCTAATCCCTAAGAGCGTTATCTTTGATTGTAACGGTTCAACTTCGGTTTGAAATAGAGTTAAAGTTCTAAAGACCTATCACCTCTTAGGGCACCCAAAGGTTGTAATAAGTATCTATAACTTATAACTTTGAACCTTACTCTAAGACTCTAATCCCCAAGAGCTTTATCTTTGATTGTAACGGTTCAACTTCGGTTTGAAAATAGAGTTAAAGTTCTAAAGATCTATCACCACTTAGGACACCCAAAGGTTGTAATAAGTATCTATAACTTATAGCTTTGAACCTAACTCTAAGACTCTAATCCCCAAGAGCGTTATCTTTGATTGTAACGGTTCAACTTCGGTTTGAAATAGAGTTAAAGTTCTAAAGATCTATCATCTCCTAGGGCACCCAAAGGTTGTAATAAGTATCTATAACTTATAGCTTTGAACCTTACTCTAAGACTCTAATCCCCAAGAGCGTTATCTTTGATTGTAACGGTTCAACTTCGGTTTGAAATAGAGTTAAAGTTCTAAAGATCTATCACCTCTTAGGACACCCAAAGGTTGTAATAAGTATCTATAACTTATAGCTTTGAACCTTACTCTAAGACTCTAATCCCCAAGAGCGTTATCTTTGATTGTAACGGTTCAACTTCGGTTTGAAATAGAGTTAAAGTTCTAAAGATCTATCACGTCTTAGGACACCCAAAGGTTGTAATAAGTATCTATATCATATAGATTTGAACCTTACTCTAAGACTCTAATCCCCAAGAGCGTTATCTTTGATCGTAACGGTTCAACTTCGGTTTGAAATAGAGTTAAAGTTATAAAGATCTATCATCTCTTAGGGCACCCAAAGGTTGTAATAAGGATCTATAACTTATAGCTTTGAACCTAACTCTAAGACTCTAATCCCCAAGTGCGTTATCTTTGATTGTAACGGTTCAACTTCGGTTTGAAATAGAGTTAAAGTTCTGAAGGTCTATCAACTCTTAGGGCACCCAAAAGTTGTAATAAGTATCTATAACTTATAGCTTTGAACCTTACTCTAAGACTCTAATCCCCAAGAGCGTTATCTTTGATTGTAACGGTTCAACTTCGGTTTGAAATAGAGTTAAAGTTCTAAAGATCTATCACCTCTTAGGGCACCCAAAGGTTGTAATAAGTATCTATAGCTTATAGCTTTGAACCTTACTCTCAGACTCTAATCCCCAAGAGCCTTATCTTTGATTGTAACGGTTCAACTTCGATTTGAAATAGAGTTAAAGTTCTAAAGATCTATCACCTCTTAGGACACCCAAAGGTTGTAATAAGTATCTATAACTTATAGCTTTGAACCTTACTCTAAGACTCTAATCCCCAAGAGCGTTATCTTTGATTGTAACGGTTCAGCTTCGGTTTGAAATAGAGTAAAAGTTCTAAATATCTATCACCTCTTCAGACACCCAAAGGTTGTAATAAGTATCTATAACTTATAACTTTGAACCTTACTCTAAGACTCTAATCCCCAAGAGCTTTATCTTTGATTGTAACGGTTCAACTTCGGTTTGAAATAGAGTTAACATTCTAAAGATCTATCACCTCTAAGGACACCCAAAGGTTGTAATAAGTATCTATAACTTATAGCTTTGAACCTAACTCTAAGACTCTAATCCCTAAGAGCGTTATCTTTGATTGTAACGGTTCAACTTCGGTTTGAAATAGAGTTAAAGTTCTAAAGATCTATCATCTCGTAGGGCACCCAAAGGTTGTAATAAGTATCTATAACTTATAGCTTTGAACCTTACTCTAAGACTCTAATCCCCAAGAGCGTTATCTTTGATTGTAACGGTTCAACTTCGGTTTGAAATAGAGTTAAAGTTCTAAAGTTCTATCACCTCTTAGGGCACCCAAAGGTGTAATAAGTATCTATAACTTATTGCTTTGAACCTTACTCTAAGACTCTAATCCCCAAGAGCGTTATCTTTGATTGTAACGGTTCAACTTCGGTTTGAAATAGAGTTAAAGTTCTAAAGACCTATCACCTCTTAGGGCACCCAAAGGTTGTAATAAGTATCTATAACTTATAACTTTGAACCTTACTCTAAGACTCTAATCCCCAAGAGCTTTATCTTTGATTGTAACGGTTCAACTTCGGTTTGAAAATAGAGTTAAAGTTCTAAAGATCTATCACCACTTAGGACACCCAAAGGTTGTAATAAGTATCTATAACTTATAGCTTTGAACCTAACTCTAAGACTCTAATCCCCAAGAGCGTTATCTTTGATTGTAACGGTTCAACTTCGGTTTGAAATAGAGTTAAAGTTCTAAAGATCTATCATCTCCTAGGGCACCCAAAGGTTGTAATAAGTATCTATAACTTATAGCTTTGAACCTTACTCTAAGACTCTAATCCCCATGAGCGTTATCTTTGATTGTAACGGTTCAACTTCGGTTTGAAATAGAGCAAGAGTTCTAAATATCTATCACCTCTTAAGGCACCCAAAGGTTGTAATAAGTATCTATAACTTATAACTTTGAACCTTACTCTAAGACTCTAATCCCCAAGAGCGTTATCTTTGATTGTAACGGTTCAACTTCGGTTTGAAATAGAGTTAAAGTTCTAAAGATCTATCACCTCTTAGGGCACCCAAAGGTTGTAATAAGTATCTATAACTTATAGCTTTGAACCTTACTCTAAGACTCTAATACCCAAGAGCGTTATCTTTGATTGTAACGGTTCAACTTCGGTTTGAAATAGAGTTAAAGTTCTAAAGATCTGTCATCTCTTAGGGCACGCAAAAATTGTAATAAGTATCTATAACTTATAGCTTTGAACCTTACTCTAAGACTCTAATCCACAAGAGCGTTATCTTTGATTGTAACGGATCAACTTCGGTTTGAAATAGAGTTAAAGTTCTAAAGATCTATCACCTCTTAGGTCACCCAAAGGTTGTAATAAGTATCTATAACTTATAGCTTTGAACCTAACTCTAAGACTCTAATCCACAAGAGTGTTATCTTTGATTGTAATGGTTCAACTTCGGTTTGAAATAGAGTTAGAGTTCTAAATATCTATCACCTCTAAAGACACCCAAAGGTTGTAATAAGTATCTATAACTTATAACTTTGAACCTTACTCTAAGACTCTAATCCCCAAGAGCTTTATCTTTGATTGTAACGGTTCAACTTCGGTTTGAAATAGAGTTAAAGTTCTAAAGATCTATCACCACTTAGGACACCCAAAGGTTGTAATAAGTATCTATAACTTATAGCTTTGAACCTAACTCTAAGACTCTAATCCCCAAGAGCGTTATCTTTGATTGTAACGGTTCAACTTCGGTTTGAAATAGAGTTAAGTTCTAAAGATCTATCACCTCTTAGGGCACCCAAAGGTTGTAATAAGTATCTATAACTTATAGCTTTGAACCTTACTCTAAGACTCTAATCCCCAAGAGCATTATCTTTAATTGTATCGGTTCAACTTCGGCTTGAAATAGAGTTAAAGTTCTAAAGATCTATCACCTCTTAGGGCACCCAAAGGTTGTAATAAGTATCTATAACTTATAGCTTTGAACCGAACTCTAAGACTCTAATCCCCAAGAGCGTTATCTTTGATTGTAACGGTTCAACTTCGGTTTGAAATAGAGTTAAAGTTCTAAAGATCTATCATCTCTTAGGGCACCCAAAGGTTGTAATAAGTATCTATAACTTATAGCTTTGAACCTTACTCTAAGACTTTAATCCCCAAGAGCGTTATCTTTGATTGTAACGGTTCAACTTCGGTTTGAAATAGAGTTAAAGTTCCAAAGATCTATCACCTCTTAGGACATCCAAAGGTTGTAATAAGTATCTATAACTTATAGCTTTGAACCTTACTCTAAGACTCTAATCCCCAAGAACTTTATCTTTGATTGTAACGGTTCAACTTCGGTTTGAAATAGAGTTAAAGTTCTAAAGATCTATCACGACTTAGGACACCCAAAAGTTGTAATAAGTATCTATAACTTATAGCTTTGAACCTTACTCTAAGACTCTAATCTCCAAGAGCGTTATCTTTGATTGTAACGGTTCAACTTCGGTTTGAAATAGAGTTAAAGTTTTGAAGGTCAATCACCTCTTAGGGCACCCAAATGTTGTAATAAGTATCTATAACTTATAGCTTTGAACCTAACTCTAAGACTCTAATCCCCAAGAGCGTTATCTTTGATTGTAACGGTTCAACTTCGGTTTGAAATAGAGTTAAAGTTCTAAAGATCTATCACCTCTTAGGACACCCAAAGGTTGTAATAAGTATCTATAACTTATAGCTTTGAACCTTACTCTAAGACTCTAATCCCCAAGAGCGTTATCTTTGATCGTAACGGTTCAACTTCGGTTTGAAATAGAGTTAAAGTTCTAAAGATCTATCATCTCTTAGGGCACCCAAAGGTTGTAATAAGTATCTATAACTTATAGCATTGAACTTTACTCTAAGACTCTAATCCCCAAGAGCGTTATCTTTGATTGTAACGGTTCAACTTCGGTTTGAAATAGAGTTAAAGTTCTAAAGATCTATCATCTCTTAGGGCACCCAAAGGTTGTAATAAGTATCTATAACTTATAGCATTGAACCTTACTCTAAGACTCTAATCCCCAAGAGCGTTATCTTTGATTGTAACGGTTCAACTTCGGTTTGAAATAGAGTTAAAGTTCTAAAGATCTATCACCTCTTAGGACACCCAAAGGTTGTAATAAGTATCTATAACTTATAGCTTTGAACCTTTCTCTAAGACTCTAATCCCCAAGAGCGTTATCTTTGATTGTAACGGTTCAACTTCGGTTTGAAATAGAGCAAGAGTTCTAAATATCTATCACCTCTTAAGGCACCCAAAGGTTGTAATAAGTATCTATAACTTATAACTTTGAACCTTACTCTAAGACTCTAATCCCCAAGAGCTTTATCTTTGATTGTAACGGTTCAACTTCGGTTTGAAATAGAGTTAACATTCTAAAGATCTATCACCTCTAAGGACACCCAAAGGTTGTAATAAGTATCTATAACTTATAGCTTTGAACCTAACTCTAAGACTCTAATCCCTAAGAGCGTTATCTTTGATTGTAACGGTTCAACTTCGGTTTGAAATAGAGTTAAAGTTCTAAAGATCTATCATCTCTTAGGGCACCCAAAGGTTGTAATAAGTATCTATAACTTATAGCTTTGAACCTTACTCTAAGACTCTAATCCCCAAGAGCGTTATCTTTGATTGTAACGGTTCAACTTCGGTTTGAAATAGAGTTAAAGTTCTAAAGATCTATCATCTCTTAGGGCACGCAAAAATTGTAATAAGTATCTATAACTTATAGCTTTGAACCTTACTCTAAGACTCTAATCCACAAGAGCGTTATCTTTGATTGTAACGGATCAACTTCGGTTTGAAATAGAGTTAAAGTTCTAAAGATCTATCACCTCTTAGGTCACCCAAAGGTTGTAATAAGTATCTATAACTTATAGCTTTGAACCTAACTCTAAGACTCTAATCCACAAGAGTGTTATCTTTGATTGTAATGGTTCAACTTCGGTTTGAAATAGAGTTAGAGTTCTAAATATCTATCACCTCTAAAGACACCCAAAGGTTGTAATAAGTATCTATAACTTATAACTTTGAACCTTACTCTAAGACTCTAATCCCCAAGAGCTTTATCTTTGATTGTAACGGTTCAACTTCGGTTTGAAATAGAGTTAAAGTTCTAAAGATCTATCACCACTTAGGACACCCAAAGGTTGTAATAAGTATCTATAACTTATAGCTTTGAACCTAACTCTAAGACTCTAATCCCCAAGAGCGTTATCTTTGATTGTAACGGTTCAACTTCGGTTTGAAATAGAGTTAAGTTCTAAAGATCTATCACCTCTTAGGGCACCCAAAAGTTGTAATAAGTATCTATAACTTATAGCTTTGAACCTTACTCTAAGACTCTAATCCCCAAGAGCGTTATCTTTAATTGTATCGGTTCAACTTCGGCTTGAAATAGAGTTAAAGTTCTAAAGATCTATCACCTCTTAGGGCACCCAAAGGTTGTAATAAGTATCTATAACTTATAGCTTTGAACCGAACTCTAAGACTCTAATCCCCAAGAGCGTTATCTTTGATTGTAACGGTTCAACTTCGGTTTGAAATAGAGTTAAAGTTCTAAAGATCTATCATCTCTTAGGGCACCCAAAGGTTGTAATAAGTATCTATAACTTATAGCTTTGAACCTTACTCTAAGACTCTAATCCCCAAGAGCGTTATCTTTGATTGTAACGGTTCAACTTCGGTTTGAAATAGAGTTAAAGTTCTAAAGATCTATCACCTCTTAGGGCACCCAAAGGTTGTAATAAGTATCTATAACTTATAGCTTTGAACCTAACTCTAAGACTCTAATCCCCAAGAGCGTTATCTTTGATTGTAACGGTTCAAGTTCGGTTTGAAATAGAGTTAAAGTTCTAAAGATCTATCACCTCTTAGGACACCCAAAGGTTGTAATAAGTATCTATAACTTATAGCTTTGAACCTTACTCTAAGACTCTAATCCCCAAGAGCGTTATCTTTGATTGTAACGGTTCAACTTCAGTTTGAAATAGAGTTAAAGTTCTAAAGATCTATCACGTCTTAGGACACCCAAAGGTTGTAATAAGTATCTATATCTTATAGCTTTGAACCTTACTCTAACACTCTAATCCCCAAGAGCGTTATCTTTGATTGTAACGGTTCAACTTCGGTTTGAAATAGAGTTAAAGTTCTAAAGATCTATCATCTCTTAGGGCACCCAAAGGTTGTAATAAGTATCTATAACTTATAGCATTGAACCTTACTCTAAGACTCTAATCCCCAAGAGCGTTATCTTTGATTGTAACAGTTCAACTTCGGTTTGAAATAGAGTTAAAGTTCTAAAGATCTATCATCTCTTAGGGCACCCAAAGGTTGTAATAAGTATCTATAACTTATAGCTTTGAACCTTACTCTAAGACTCTAATCCCCAAGAGCGTTATCTTTGATTGTAACGGTTCAACTTCGGTTTGAAATAGAGTTAAAGTTCTAAAGATCTATCACCTCTTAGGACACCCAAAGGTTGTAATAAGTATCTATAACTTATAGCTTTGAACCTTACTCTAAGACTCTAATCCCCAAGAGCGTTATCTTTGATTGTAACGGTTCAACTTCGGTTTGAAATAGAGTAAGAGTTCTAAATATCTATCACCTCTTAAGACACCCAAAAGTTGTAACAAGTATCTATAACTTATAACTTTGAACCTTACTCTAAGACTCTAATCCCCAAGAGCTTTATCTTTGATTGTAACGGTTCAACTTCGGTTTGAAATAGAGTTAACGTTCTAAAGATCTATCACCACTTAGGACACCCAAAGATTGTAATAAGTATCTATAACTTATAGCTTTCAACCTTACTCTAAGACTCTAATCCCCAAGAGCGTTATCTTTGATTGTAACGGTTCAACTTCGGTTTGAAATAGAGTTAAAGTTTTGAAGGTCAATCACCTCTTAGGGCACCCAAAGGTTGTAATAAGTATCTATAACTTATAGCTTTGAACCGAACTCTAAGACTCTAATCCCCAAGAGCGTTGTATTTGATTGTAACGGTTCAACTTCGGTTTGAAATAGAGTTAAAGTTCTAAAGATCTATCATCTCTTAGGGCACCCAAAGGTTGTAATAAGTATCTATAACTTATAGCTTTGAACCTTACTCTAAGACTCTAATCCCCAAGAGCGTTATCTTTGATTGTAACGGTTCAACTTCGGTTTGAAATAGAGTTAAAGTTCTAAAGATCTATCACCTCTTAGGACACCCAAAGGTTGTAATAAGTATCTATAACTTATAGCTTTGAACCTTACTCTAAGACTCTAATCCCCAAGAGCTTTATCTTTGATTGTAACGGTTCAACTTCGGTTTGAAATAGAGTTAAAGTTCTAAAGATCTATCACCACTTAGGACACCCAAAAGTTGTAATAAGTATCTATAACTTATAGCTTTGAACCTTACTCTAAGACTCTAATCCCCAAGAGCGTTATCTTTGATTGTAACGGTTCAACTTCGGTTTCAAGTAGAGTTAAAGTTTTGAAGGTCAATCACCTCTTAGGGCACCCAAAGGTTGTAATAAGTATCTATAACTTATAGCTTTGAACCTTACTCTAAGACTCTAATCCCCAAGAGCGTTTTCTTTGATTGTAACGGTTCAACTTCGGTTTGAAATAGAGTAAGAGTTCTAAATATCTATCACCTCTTAAGACACCCAAAAGTTGTAACAAGTATCTACAACTTATAGCTTTGAACCTTACTCTAAGACTCTAATCCCCAAGAGCGTTATCTTTGATTGTAACAGTTCAACTTCGGTTTGAAATAGAGTTAAAGTTCTAAAGATCTATCATCTCTTAGGGCACCCAAAGGTTGTAATAAGTATCTATAACTTATAGCTTTGAACCTTACTCTAAGACTCTAATCCCCAAGAGCGTTATCTTTGATTGTAACGGTTCAACTTCGGTTTGAAATAGAGTTAAAGTTCTAAAGATCTATCACCTCTTAGGACACCCAAAGGTTGTAATAAGTATCTATAACTTATAGCTTTGAACCTTACTCTAAGACTCTAATCCCCAAGAGCGTTATCTTTGATTGTAACGGTTCAACTTCGGTTTGAAATAGAGTTAAAGTTCTAAAGATCTATCACGTCTTATGACACCCAAAGGTTGTAATAAGTATCTATATCTTATAGCTTTGAACCTTACTCCAACACTCAAATCCCCAAGAGCGTTATCTTTGATCGTAACGGTTCAACTTCGGTTTGAAATAGAGTTAAAGTTCTAAAGATCTATCATCTCTTAGGGCACCCAAAGGTTGTAATAAGTATCTATAACTTATAGCATTGAACCTTACTCTAAGACTCTAATCCCCAAGAGCGATATCTTTGATTGTAACGGTTCAACTTCGGTTTGAAATAGAGTTAAAGTTCTAAAGATCTATCACCTCTTAGGACACCCAAAGGTTGTAATAAGTATCTATAACTTATAGCTTTGAACCTTACTCTAAGACTCTAATCCCCAAGAGCGTTATCTTTGATTGTAACGGTTCAACTTCGGTTTGAAATAGAGTTAAAGTTCTAAAGATCTATCACCTCTTAGGGCACCCAAAGGTTGTAATAAGTATCTATAACTTATAGCTTTGAACCATACTCTAAGACTCTAATCCCCAAGAGCGTTATCTTTGATTGTAACGGTTCAACTTCGGTTTGAAATAGAGTTAAAGTTTTGAAGGTCAATCACCTCTTAGGGCACCCAAAGGTTGTAATAAGTATCTATAACTTATAGCTTTGAACCTAACTCTAAGACTCTAATCCCCAAGAGCGTTATCTTTGATTGTAACGGTTCAACTTCGGTTTGAAATAGAGTTAAAGTTCTAAAGATCTATCACCTCTTAGGACACCCAAAGGTTGTAATAAGTATCTATAACTTATAGCTTTGAACCTTACTCTAAGACTCTAATCCCCAAGAGCGTTATCTTTGATCGTAACGGTTCAACTTCGGTTTGAAATAGAGTTAAAGTTCTAAAGATCTATCATCTCTTAGGGCACCCAAAGGTTGTAATAAGTATCTATAACTTATAGCATTGAACCTTACTCTAAGACTCTAATCCCCAAGAGCGTTATCTTTGATTGTAACGGTTCAACTTCGGTTTGAAATAGAGTTAAAGTTCTAAAGATCTATCATCTCTTAGGGCACCCAAAGGTTGTAATAAGTATCTATAACTTATAGCATTGAACCTTACTCTAAGACTCTAATCCCCAAGAGCGTTATCTTTGATTGTAACGGTTCAACTTCGGTTTGAAATAGAGTTAAAGTTCTAAAGATCTATCACCTCTTAGGGCACCCAAAGGTTGTAATAAGTATCTATGACTTATAGCTTTGAACCTAACTCTAAGACTCTAATCCCCAAGAGCGTTATCTTTGATTGTAACGGTTCAACTTCGGTTTGAAATAGAGTTAAAGTTCTAAAGATCTATCATCTCCTAGGGCACCCAAAGGTTGTAATAAGTATCTATAACTTATAGCTTTGAACCTTACTCTAAGACTCTAATCCCCATGAGCGTTATCTTTGATTGTAACGGTTCAACTTCGGTTTGAAATAGAGCAAGAGTTCTAAATATCTATCACCTCTTAAGGCACCCAAAGGTTGTAATAAGTATCTATAACTTATAACTTTGAACCTTACTCTAAGACTCTAATCCCCAAGAGCTTTATCTTTGATTGTAACGGTTCAACTTCGGTTTGAAATAGAGTTAACATTCTAAAGATCTATCACCTCTAAGGACACCCAAAGGTTGTAATAAGTATCTATAACTTATAGCTTTGAACCTAACTCTAAGACTCTAATCCCTAAGAGCGTTATCTTTGATTGTAACGGTTCAACTTCGGTTTGAAATAGAGTTAAAGTTCTAAAGATCTATCATCTCTTAGGGCACCCAAAGGTTGTAATAAGTATCTATAACTTATAGCTTTGAACCTTACTCTAAGACTCTAATCCCCAAGAGCGTTATCTTTGATTGTAACGGTTCAACTTCGGTTTGAAATAGAGTTAAAGTTCTAAAGATCTGTCATCTCTTAGGGCACGCAAAAATTGTAATAAGTATCTATAACTTATAGCTTTGAACCTTACTCTAAGACTCTAATCCACAAGAGCGTTATCTTTGATTGTAACGGATCAACTTCGGTTTGAAATAGAGTTAAAGTTCTAAAGATCTATCACCTCTTAGGTCACCCAAAGGTTGTAATAAGTATCTATAACTTATAGCTTTGAACCTAACTCTAAGACTCTAATCCACAAGAGTGTTATCTTTGATTGTAATGGTTCAACTTCGGTTTGAAATAGAGTTAGAGTTCTAAATATCTATCACCTCTAAAGACACCCAAAGGTTGTAATAAGTATCTATAACTTATAACTTTGAACCTTACTCTAAGACTCTAATCCCCAAGAGCTTTATCTTTGATTGTAACGGTTCAACTTCGGTTTGAAATAGAGTTAATGTTCTAAAGATCTATCACCACTTAGGACACCCAAAGGTTGTAATAAGTATCTATAACTTATAGCTTTGAACCTAACTCTAAGACTCTAATCCCCAAGAGCGTTATCTTTGATTGTAACGGTTCAACTTCGGTTTGAAATAGAGTTAAAGTTCTAAAGATCTATCATCTCTTAGGGCACCCAAAGGTTGTAATAAGTATCTATAACTTATAGCATTGAACCTTACTCTAAGACTCTAATCCCCAAGAGCGTTATCTTTGATTGTAACGGTTCAACTTCGGTTTGAAATAGAGTTAAAGTTCTAAAGATCTATCACCTCTTAGGGCACCCAAAGGTTGTAATAAGTATCTATAACTTATAGCATTGAACCTAACTCTAAGACTCTAATCCCCAAGAGCGTTATCTTTGATTGTAACGGGTCAACTTCGGTTTGAAATAGAGTTAAAGTTCTAAAGATCTATCACCTCTTAGGGCACCCAAAGGTTGTAATAAGTATCTATAACTTATAGCTTTAAACCTTACTCTAAGACTCTAATCCCCAAGAGCGTTATCTTTGATTGTAACGGTTCAACTTCGGTTTCAAATAGAGTTAAAGTTCTGAAGATCTATCACCTCTTAGGGCACCCAAAGGTTGTAATAAGTATCTATAACTTATAGCTTTGAACCTAACTCTAAGACTCTAATCCCCAAGAGCGTTATCTTTGATTGTAACCGTTCAACTTCGGTTTGAAATAGAGTTAAAGTTCTAAAGATCTATCACCTCTTAGGGCACCCAAAGGTTGTAATAAGTATCTATAACTTATAGCTTTGAACCTTACTCTAAGACTCTAATCACCAAGAGCGTTATCTTTGATTGTAATGGTTCAACTTCGGCTTGAAATAGAGTTAAAGTTCTAAAGATCTATCACCTCTTAGGGCACCCAAAGGTTGTAATAAGTATCTATAACTTATAGCTTTGAACCATACTCTAAGACTCTAATCCCCAAGAGCGTTATCTTTGATTGTAACGGTTCAACTTCGGTTTGAAATAGAGTTAAAGTTTTGAAGGTCAATCACCTCTTAGGGCACCCAAAGGTTGTAATAAGTATCTATAACTTATAGTTTTGAACCTAACTCTAAGACTCTAATCCCCAAGAGCGTTATCTTTGATTGTAACGGTTCAACTTCGGTTTGAAATAGAGTTAAAGTTCTAAAGATCTATCACCTCTTAGGACACCCAAAGGTTGTAATAAGTATCTATAAATTATAGCTTTGAACCTTACTCCAAGACTCTAATCCCCAAGAGCGTTATCTTTGATTGTAACGGTTCAACTTCGGTTTGAAATAGAGTTAAAGTTCTAAAGATCTATCACCTCTTAGGGCACCCAAAGGTTGTAATAAGTATCTATAACTTATAGCTTTGAACCTAACTCTAAGACTCTAATCCCCAAGAGCGTTATCTTTGATTGTAACGGTTCAACTTCGGTTTGAAATAGAGTTAAAGTTCTAAAGATCTATCACCTCTTAGGACACCCAAAGGTTGTAATAAGTATCTATAACTTATAGCTTTGAACCTTACTCTAAGACTCTAATCCCCAAGAGCGTTATCTTTGATTGTAACAGTTCAACTTCGGTTTGAAATAGAGTTAAAGTTCTAAAGATCTATCATCTCTTAGGGCACCCAAAGGTTGTAATAAGTATCTATAACTTATAGCTTTGAACCTTACTCTAAGACTCTAATCCCCAAGAGCGTTATCTTTGATTGTAACGGTTCAACTTCGGTTTGAAATAGAGTTAAAGTTCTAAAGATCTATCACCTCTTAGGACACCCAAAGGTTGTAATAAGTATCTATAACTTATAGCTTTGAACCTTACTCTAAGACTCTAATCCCCAAGAGCGTTATCTTTGATTGTAACGGTTCAACTTCGGTTTGAAATAGAGTAAGAGTTCTAAATATCTATCACCTCTTAAGACACCCAAAAGTTGTAACAAGTATCTATAACTTATAACTTTGAACCTTACTCTAAGACTCTAATCCCCAAGAGCTTTATCTTTGATTGTAACGGTTCAACTTTGGTTTGAAATAGAGTTAACGTTCTAAAGATCTATCACCACTTAGGACACCCAAAGGTTGTAATAAGTATCTATAACTTATAGCTTTGAACCTTACTCTAAGACTCTAATCCCCAAGAGCGTTATCTTTGATTGTAACGGTTCAACTTCGGTTTGAAATAGAGTTAAAGTTTTGAAGGTCAATCACCTCTTAGGGCACCCAAAGGTTGTAATAAGTATCTATAACTTATAGCTTTGAACCTAACTCTAAGACTCTAATCCCCAAGAGCGTTATCTTTGATTGTAACGGTTCAACTTCGGTTTGAAATAGAGTTAAAGTTTTAAAGATCTATCACCTCTTAGGACACCCAAAGGTTGTAATAAGTATCTATAACTTATAGCTTTGAACCTTACTCTAAGACTCTAATCCCCAAGAGCGTTATCTTTGATTGTAACGGTTCAACTTCGGTTTGAAATAGAGTTAAAGTTCTAAAGATCTATCACGTCTTAGGACACCCAAAGGTTGTAATAAGTATCTATATCTTATAGCTTTGAACCTTACTCTAACACTCTAATCCCCAAGAGCGTTATCTTTGATCGTAACGGTTCAACTTCGGTTTGAAATAGAGTTAAAGTTCTAAAGATCTATCATCTCTTAGGGCACCCAAAGGTTGTAATAAGTATCTATAACTTATAGCATTGAACCTTACTCTAAGACTCTAATCCCCAAGAGCGATATCTTTGATTGTAACGGTTCAACTTCGGTTTGAAATAGAGTTAAAGTTCTAAAGATCTATCACCTCTTAGGACACCCAAAGGTTGTAATAAGTATCTATAACTTATAGCTTTGAACCTTACTCTAAGACTCTAATCCCCAAGAGCGTTATCTTTGATTGTAACGGTTCAACTTCGGTTTGAAATAGAGTTAAAGTTCTAAAGATCTATCACCTCTTAGGGCACCCAAAGGTTGTAATAAGTATCTATAACTTATAGCTTTGAACCATACTCTAAGACTCTAATCCCCAAGAGCGTTATCTTTGATTGTAACGGTTCAACTTCGGTTTGAAATAGAGTTAAAGTTTTGAAGGTCAATCACCTCTTAGGGCACCCAAAGGTTGTAATAAGTATCTATAACTTATAGCTTTGAACCTAACTCTAAGACTCTAATCCCCAAGAGCGTTATCTTTGATTGTAACGGTTCAACTTCGGTTTGAAATAGAGTTAAAGTTCTAAAGATCTATCACCTCTTAGGACACCCAAAGGTTGTAATAAGTATCTATAACTTATAGCTTTGAACCTTACTCTAAGACTCTAATCCCCAAGAGCGTTATCTTTGATCGTAACGGTTCAACTTCGGTTTGAAATAGAGTTAAAGTTCTAAAGATCTATCATCTCTTAGGGCACCCAAAGGTTGTAATAAGTATCTATAACTTATAGCATTGAACCTTACTCTAAGACTCTAATCCCCAAGAGCGTTATCTTTGATTGTAACGGTTCAACTTCGGTTTGAAATAGAGTTAAAGTTCTAAAGATCTATCATCTCTTAGGGCACCCAAAGGTTGTAATAAGTATCTATAACTTATAGCATTGAACCTTACTCTAAGACTCTAATCCCCAAGAGCGTTATCTTTGATTGTAACGGTTCAACTTCGGTTTGAAATAGAGTTAAAGTTCTAAAGATCTATCACCTCTTAGGGCACCCAAAGGTTGTAATAAGTATCTATAACTTATAGCATTGAACCTAACTCTAAGACTCTAATCCCCAAGAGCGTTATCTTTGATTGTAACGGGTCAACTTCGGTTTGAAATAGAGTTAAAGTTCTAAAGATCTATCACCTCTTAGGGCACCCAAAGGTTGTAATAAGTATCTATAACTTATAGCTTTAAACCTTACTCTAAGACTCTAATCCCCAAGAGCGTTATCTTTGATTGTAACGGTTCAACTTCGGTTTCAAATAGAGTTAAAGTTCTGAAGATCTATCACCTCTTAGGGCACCCAAAGGTTGTAATAAGTATCTATAACTTATAGCTTTGAACCTAACTCTAAGACTCTAATCCCCAAGAGCGTTATCTTTGATTGTAACCGTTCAACTTCGGTTTGAAATAGAGTTAAAGTTCTAAAGATCTATCACCTCTTAGGGCACCCAAAGGTTGTAATAAGTATCTATAACTTATAGCTTTGAACCTTACTCTAAGACTCTAATCACCAAGAGCGTTATCTTTGATTGTAATGGTTCAACTTCGGCTTGAAATAGAGTTAAAGTTCTAAAGATCTATCACCTCTTAGGGCACCCAAAGGTTGTAATAAGTATCTATAACTTATAGCTTTGAACCATACTCTAAGACTCTAATCCCCAAGAGCGTTATCTTTGATTGTAACGGTTCAACTTCGGTTTGAAATAGAGTTAAAGTTTTGAAGGTCAATCACCTCTTAGGGCACCCAAAGGTTGTAATAAGTATCTATAACTTATAGCTTTGAACCTAACTCTAAGACTCTAATCCCCAAGAGCGTTATCTTTGATTGTAACGGTTCAACTTCGGTTTGAAATAGCGTTAAAGTTCTAAAGATCTATCACCTCTTAGGACACCCAAAGGTTGTAATAAGTATCTATAACTTATAGCTTTGAACCTTACTCTAAGACTCTAATCCCCAAGAGCGTTATCTTTGATTGTAACGGTTCAACTTCGGTTTGAAATAGAGTTAAAGTTCTAAAGATCTATCACGTCTTAGGACACCCAAAGGTTGTAATAAGTATCTATATCTTATAGCTTTGAACCTTACTCTAACACTCTAATCCCCAAGAGCGTTATCTTTGATCGTAACGGTTCAACTTCGGTTTGAAATAGAGTTAAAGTTCTAAAGATCTATCATCTCTTAGGGCACCCAAAGGTTGTAATAAGTATCTACAACTTATAGAATTGAACCTTACTCTAAGACTCTAATCCCCAAGAGCGTTATCTTTGATTGTAACGGTTCAACTTCGGTTTGAAATAGAGTTAAAGTTCTAAAGATCTATCACCTCTTAGGGCACCCAAAGGTTGTAATAAGTATCTATAACTTATAGCATTGAACCTAACTCTAAGACTCTAATCCCCAAGAGCGTTATCTTTGATTATAACGGGTCAACTTCGGTTTGAAATAGAGTTAAAGTTCTAAAGATCTATCACCTCTTAGGGCACCCAAAGGTTGTAATAAGTATCTATAACTTATAGCTTTGAACCTTACTCTAAGATTCTAATCCCCAAGAACGTTATCTTTGATTGTAACGGTTCAACTTCGGTTTCAAATAGAGTTAAAGTTCTGAAGATCTATCACCTCTTAGGGCACCCAAAGGTTGTAATAAGTATCTATAACTAATAGCTTTGAACCTAACTCTAAGACTCTAATCCCCAAGAGCGTTATCTTTGATTGTAACCGTTCAACTTCGGTTTGAAATAGAGTTAAAGTTCTAAAGATCTATCACCTCTTAGGGCACCCAAAGATTGTAATAAGTATCTATAACTTATAGCTTTGAACCTTACTCTAAGACTCTAATCCCCAAGAGCGTTATCTTTGATTGTAGTGGTTCAACTTCGGCATGAAATAGAGTTAAAGTTCTAAAGTTCTATCACCTCTTAGAGCACCCAAAGGTTGTAATAAGTATCTATAACTTATAGCTTTGAACCTTCCTCTAAGACTCTAATCCCCAAGAGCGTTATCTTTGATTGTAACGGTTCAACTTCGGTTTGAAATAGAGTAAGAGTTATAAATATCTATCACCTCTTAAGACAACCAAAGGTTGTAATAAGTATCTATAACTTATAACTTTGAACCTTACTCTAAGACTCTAATCCCCAAGAGCTTTATCTTTGATTGTAACGGTTCAACTTGGGTTTGAAATAGAGTTAACGTTCTAACGATCTATCACCACTTAGGACACCCAAAGGTTGTAACAATATCTAGAACTTATATCTTTGAACCTAACTCTAAGACTCTAATCCCCAAAAGCGTTATCTTTGATTGTAACGGTTCAACTTCGGTTTGAAATAGAGTTAAAGTTCTAAAGATCTATCACCTCTTAGGACACCCAAAGGTTGTAATAAGTATCTATAACTTATAGCTTTGAACCTTACTATAAGACTCTAATCCCCAAGAGCGTTATCTTTGATTGTAACGGTTCAACTTCGGTTTGAAATAGAGTTAAAGTTCTAAAGATCTATCACCTCTTAGGGCACCCAAAGGTTGTAATAAGTATCTATAACTTATAGCTTTGAACCTTACTCTAAGACTCTAATCCCCAAGAGCGTTATCTTTGATTGTAACGGTTCAACTTCGGTTTGAAATAGAGTTAAAGTTCTGAAGGTCAATCACCTCTTAGGGCACCCAAAGGTTGTAATAAGTATCTATAACTTATAGCTTTGAACCTAACTCTAAGACTCTAATCCCCAAGAGCGTTATCTTTGATTGTAACGGTTCAACTTCGGTTTGAAATAGAGTTAAAGTTCTAAAGATCTATCACCTCTTAGGACACCCAAAGGTTGTAATAAGTATCTATAACTTATAGCTTTGAACCTTACTCTAAGACTCTAATCCCCAAGAGCGTTATCTTTGATTGTAACGGTTCAACTTCGGTTTGAAATAGAGTTAAAGTTCTAAAGATCTATCACCTCTTAGGGCACCCAAAGGTTGTAATAAGTATCTATAACTTATAGCTTTGAACCTTACTCTAAGACTCTAATCCCCAAGAGCGTTATCTTTGATTGTAACGGTTCAACTTCGGTTTGAAATAGAGTTAAAGTTCTGAAGGTCAATCACCTCTTAGGGCACCCAAAGGTTGTAATAAGTATCTATAACTTATAGCTTTGAACCTAACTCTAAGACTCTAATCCCCAAGAGCGTTATCTTTGATTGTAACGGTTCAACTTCGGTTTGAAATAGAGTTAAAGTTCTAAAGATCTATCACCTCTTAGGACACCCAAAGGTTGTAATAAGTATCTATAACTTATAGCTTTGAACCTTACTCTAAGACTCTAATCCCCAAAAGCGTTATCTTTGATTGTAACGGAACAACTTCGGTTTGAAATAAAGTTAAAGTTCTAAAGATCTATCACCTCTTAGGTCACTCAAAGATTGTAATAAGTATCTATAACTTATAGCTTTGAACCTAACTCTAAGACTCTAATCCACAAGAGCGTTATCTTTGATTGTAACGGTTTAACTTCGGATTGAAATAGAGTTAAAGTTCTGAAGATCTATCACCTCTTAGGACACCCAAAGGTTGTAATAAGTATCTATAACTTATAGCTTTGAACCTAACTCTAAGACTCTAATCCCCAAGAGCGTTATCTTTGATTGTAACGGTTCAACTACGGTTTGAAACAGAGTTAAAGTTCTAATGTTCTATCACCTCTTAGGGCACCCAAAGGTTGTAATAAGTATCTATAACTTATAGCTTTGAACCTTACTCTAAGACTCTAATCCCCAAGAGCGTTATCTTTGGTTGTAACGGTTCAACTTCGGTTTGAAATAGAGTAAGAGTTCTAAATATCTATCACCTCTTAAGACACCCAAAGGTTGTAATAAGTATCTATAACTTATAACTTTGAACCTTACTCTAAGACTCTAATCCCCAAGAACTTTATCTTTGATTGTGTTCAACTTCGGTTTGAAATAGAGTTAACGTTCTAACGATCTATCACCACTTAGGACACCCAAAGGTTGTAACAAGTATCTATAACTTATAGCTTTGAACCTAACTCTAAGACTCTAATCCCCAAAAGCGTTATCTTTGATTGTAACGGTTCAACTTCGGTTTGAAATAGAGTTAAAGTTCTAAAGATCTATCACCTCTTAGGACACCCAAAGTTTGTAATAAGTATCTATAACTTATAGCTTTGAACCTTACTCTAAGACTCTAATCCCCAAGAGCGTTATCTTTGATTGTAACGGTTCAACTTCGGTTTGAAATAGAGTTAAAGTTCTAAAGATCTATCACCTCTTAGGGCACCCAAAGGTTGTAATAAGTATCTATATCTTATAGCTTTGAACCATACTCTAACACTCTAATCCCCAAGAGCGTTATCTTTGATCGTAACGGTTCAACTTCGGTTTGAAATAGAGTTAAAGTTCTAAAGATCTATCATCTCTTAGGGCACCCAAAGGTTGTAATAAGTATCTATAACTTATAGCATTGAACCTTACTCTAAGACTCTAATCCCCAAGAGCGTTATCTTTGATTGTAACGATTCAACTTCGGTTTGAAATAGAGTTAAAGTTCTAAAGATCTATCACCTCTTAGGACACCCAAAGGTTGTAATAAGTATCTATAACTTATAGCATTGAACCTAACTCTAAGACTCTAATCCCCAAGAGCGTTATCTTTGATTGTAACGGGTCAACTTCGGTTTGAAATAGAGTTAAAGTTCTAAAGATCTATCACCTCTTAGGGCAGCCAAAGGTTGTAATAAGTATCTATAACTTATAGCTTTGAACCTTACTCTAAGACTCTAATCCCCAAGAGCGTTATCTTTGATCGTAACGGTTCAACTTCGGTTTCAAATAGAGTTAAAGTTCTGAAGATCTATCACCTCTTAGGGCACCCAAAGGTTGTAATAAGTATCTATAACTTATAGCTTTGAACCTAACTCTAAGACCCTAATCCCCAAGAGCGTTATCTTTGATTGTAACGGTTCAACTTCGGTTTGAAATAGAGTTAAAGTTCTAAAGATCTATCACCTCTTAGGACACCCAAAGGTTGTAATAAGTATCTATAACTTATAGCTTTGAACCTTACTCTAAGACTCTAATCCCCAAGAGCGTTATCTTTGATTGTAATGGTTCAACTTCGGCTTGAAATAGAGTTAAAGTTCTAAAGATCTATCACCTCTTAGGGCACCCGAAGGTTGTAATAAGTATCTATAACTTATAGCTTTGAACCATACTCTAAGACTCTAATCCCCAAGAGCGTTATCTTTGATTGTAACGGTTCAACTTCGGTTTGAAATAGAGTTAAAGTTTTGAAGGTCAATCACCTCTTAGGGCACCCAAAGGTTGTAATAAGTATCTATAACTTATAGCTTTGAACCTAACTCTAAGACTCTAATCCCCAAGAGCGTTATCTTTGATTGTAACGGTTCAACTTCGGTTTGAAATAGAGTTAAAGTTCTAAAGATCTATCACCTCTTAGGACACCCAAAGGTTGTAATAAGTATCTATAACTTATAGCTTTGAACCTTACTCTAAGACTCTAATCCCCAAGAGCGTTATCTTTGATTGTAACGGTTCAACTTCGGTTTGAAATAGAGTTAAAGTTCTAAAGATCTATCACGTCTTAGGACACCCAAAGGTTGTAATAAGTATCTATATCTTATAGCTTTGAACCTTACTCTAACACTCTAATCCCAAGAGCGTTATCTTTGATCGTAACGGTTCAACTTCGGTTTGAAATAGAGTTAAAGTTCTAAAGATCTATCATCTCTTAGGGCACCCAAAGGTTGTAATAAGTATCTATAACTTATAGCATTGAACCTTACTCTAAGACTCTAATCCCCAAGAGCGTTATCTTTGATTGTAACGGGTCAACTTCGGTTTGAAATAGAGTTAAAGTTCTAAAGATCTATCACCTCTTAGGGCACCCAAAGGTTGTAATAAGTATCTATAACTTATAGCTTTGAACCTTTCTCTAAGACTCTAATCCCCAAGAGCGTTATCTTTGATTGTAACGGTTCAACTTCGGTTTCAAATAGAGTTAAAGTTCTGAAGATCTATCACCTCTTAGGGCACCCAAAGGTTGTAATAAGTATCTATAACTTATAGCTTTGAACCTAACTCTAAGACTCTAATCCCCAAGAGCGTTATCTTTGATTGTAACCGTTCAACTTCGGTTTGAAATAGAGTTAAAGTTCTAAAGATCTATCACCTCTTAGGGCACCCAAAGGTTGTAATAAGTATCTATAACTTATAGCTTTGAACCTTACTCTAAGACTCTAATCCCCAAGAGCGTTATCTTTGATTGTAATGGTTCAACTTCGGCTTGAAATAGAGTTAAAGTTCTAAAGTTCTATCACCTCTTAGAGCACCCAAAGGTTGTAATAAGTATCTATAACTTATAGCTTTGAACCTTACTCTAAGACTCTAATCCCCAAGAGCGTTATCTTTGATTGTAACGGTTCAACTTCGGTTTGAAATAGAGTAAGAGTTCTAAATATCTATCACCTCTTAAGACAACCAAAGGTTGTAATAAGTATCTATAACTTATAACTTTGAACCTTACTCTAAGACTCTAATCCCCAAGAGCTTTATCTTTGATTGTAACGGTTCAACTTCGGTTTGAAATAGAGTTAACGTTCTAACGATCTATCACCACTTAGGACACCAAAAGGTTGTAACAATATCTATAACTTATAGCTTTGAACCTAACTCTAAGACTCTAATCCCCAAAAGCGTTATCTTTGATTGTAACGGTTCAACTTCGGTTTGAAATAGAGTTAAAGTTCTAAAGATCTATCACCTCTTAGGACACCCAAAGGTTGTAATAAGTATCTATAACTTATAGTTTTGAACCTTACTCTAAGACTCTAATCCCCAAGAGCGTTATCTTTGATTGTAACGGTTCAACTTCGGTTTGAAATAGAGCTAAAGTTCTAAAGATCTATCACCTCTTAGGGCACCCAAAGGTTGTAATAAGTATCTATAACTTATAGCTTTGAACCTTACTCTAAGACTCTAATCCCCAAGAGCGTTATCTTTGATTGTAACGGTTCAACTTCGGTTTGAAATAGAGTTAAAGTTCTGAAGGTCAATCACCTCTTAGGGCACCCAAAGGTTGTAATAAGTATCTATAACTTATAGCTTTGAACCTAACTCTAAGACTCTAATCCCCAAGAGCGTTATCTTTGATTGTAACGGTTCAACTTCGGTTTGAAATAGAGTTAAAGTTCTAAAGATCTATCACCTCTTAGGACATCCAAAGGTTGTAATAAGTATCTATAACTTATAGCTTTGAACCTTACTCTAAGACTCTAATCCCCAAGAGCGTTATCTTTGATTGTAACGGTTCAACTTCGGTTTGAAATAGAGTTAAAGTTCTAAAGATCTATCACCTCTTAGGGCACCCAAAGGTTGTAATAAGTATCTATAGCTTATAGCTTTGAACCTAACTCTAAGACTCTAATCCCCAAGAGCGTTATCTTTGATTGTAACGGTTCAACTTCGGTTTGAAATAGAGTTAAAGTTCTAAAGATCTATCACCTCTTAGGACACCCAAAGGTTGTAATAAGTATCTATAACTTATAGCTTTGAACCTTACTCTAAGACTCTAATCCCCAAAAGCGTTATCTTTGATTGTAACGGATCAACTTCGGTTTGAAATAAAGTTAAAGTTCTAAAGATCTATCACCTCTTAGGTCACCCAAAGATTGTAATAAGTATCTATAACTTATAGCTTTGAACCTAACTCTAAGACTCTAATCCACAAGAGCGTTATCTTTGATTGTAACGGTTTAACTTCGGATTGAAATAGAGTTAAAGTTCTGAAGATCTATCACCTCTTAGGACACCCAAAGGTTGTAATAAGTATCTATAACTTATAGCTTTGAACCTAACTCTAAGACTCTAATCCCCAAGAGCGTTATCTTTGATTGTAACGGTTCAACTACGGTTTGAAACAGAGTTAAAGTTCTAATGTTCTATCACCTCTTAGGGCACCCAAAGGTTGTAATAAGTATCTATAACTTATAGCTTTGAACCTTACTCTAAGACTCTAATCCCCAAGAGCGTTATCTTTGGTTGTAACGGTTCAACTTCGGTTTGAAATAGAGTAAGAGTTCTAAATATCTATCACCTCTTAAGACACCCAAAGGTTGTAATAAGTATCTATAACTTATAACTTTGAACCTTACTCTAAGACTCTAATCCCCAAGAACTTTATCTTTGATTGTGTTCAACTTCGGTTTGAAATAGAGTTAACGTTCTAACGATCTATCACCACTTAGGACACCCAAAGGATGTAACAAGTATCTATAACTTATAGCTTTGAACCTAACTCTAAGACTCTAATCCCCAAAAGCGTTATCTTTGATTGTAACGGTTCAACTTCGGTTTGAAATAGAGTTAAAGTTCTAAAGATCTATCACCTCTTAGGACACCCAAAGGTTGTAATAAGTATCTATAACTTATAGCTTTGAACCTTACTCTAAGACTCTAATCCCCAAGAGCGTTATCTTTGATTGTAACGGTTCAACTTCGGTTTGAAATAGAGTTAAAGTTCTAAAGATCTATCACCTCTTAGGGCACCCAAAGGTTGTAATAAGTATCTATATCTTATAGCTTTGAACCATACTCTAACACTCTAATCCCCAAGAGCGTTATCTTTGATCGTAACGGTTCAACTTCGGTTTGAAATAGAGTTAAAGTTCTAAAGATCTATCATCTCTTAGGGCACCCAAAGGTTGTAATAAGTATCTATAACTTATAGCATTGAACCTTACTCTAAGACTCTAATCCCCAAGAGCGTTATCTTTGATTGTAACGATTCAACTTCGGTTTGAAATAGAGTTAAAGTTCTAAAGATCTATCACCTCTTAGGACACCCAAAGGTTGTAATAAGTATCTATAACTTATAGCATTGAACCTAACTCTAAGACTCTAATCCCCAAGAGCGTTATCTTTGATTGTAACGGGTCAACTTCGGTTTGAAATAGAGTTAAAGTTCTAAAGATCTATCACCTCTTAGGGCACCCAAAGGTTGTAATAAGTATCTATAACTTATAGCTTTGAACCTTACTCTAAGACTCTAATCCCCAAGAGCGTTATCTTTGATTGTAACGGTTCAACTTCGGTTTGAAATAGAGTTAAAGTTCTGAAGGTCTATCACCTCTTAGGGCACCCAAAGGTTGTAATAAGTATCTATAACTTATAGCTTTGAACCTTACTCTAAGACTCTAATCCCCAAGAGCGTTATCTTTGATTGTAACGGTTCAACCTCGGTTTGAAATAGAGTTAAAGTTCTAAAGATCTATCACCTCTCAGGGCACCCAAAGGTTGTAATAAGTATCTATAGCTTATAGCTTCGAACCTTACTCTCAGACTCTAATCCCCAAGAGCCTTATCTTTGATTGTAACGGTTCAACTTCGGTTTGAAATAGAGTTAAAGTTCTAAAGATCTATCACCTCTTAGGACACCCAAAGGTTGTAACAAGTATCTATAACTTTTAGCTTTGAACCTAACTCTAAGACTCTAATCCGCAAAAGCGTTATCTTTGATTGTAACGGTTCAACTTCGGTTTGAAATAGAGTTAAAGTTCTAAAGATCTACCACCTCTTAGGACACCCAAAGGTTGTAATAAGTATATATAACTTATAGCTTTGAACCTTACTCTAAGACTCTAATCCCCAAGAGCGTTATCTTTGATTGTAACGGTTCAACTTCGGTTTGAAATAGAGTTAAAGTTCTAAAGATCTATCACCTCTTAGGGCACCCAAAGGTTGTAATAAGTATCTATAACTTATAGCTTTGAACCTTACTCTAAGACTCTAATCCCCAAGAGCGTTATCTTTGATTGTAACGGTTCAACTTCGGTTTGAAATAGAGTTAAAGTTTTGAAGGTCAATCACCTCTTAGGGCACCCAAAGGTTGTAATAAGTATCTATAACTTATAGCTTTGAACCTAACTCTAAGACTCTAATCCCCAAGAGCGTTATCTTTGATTGTAACGGTTCAACTTCGGTTTGAAATAGAGTTAAAGTTCTAAAGATCTATCACCTCTTAGGACACCCAAAGGTTGTAATAAGTATCTATAACTTATAGCTTTGAACCTTACTCTAAGACTCTAATCCCCAAGAGCGTTATCTTTGATTGTAACGGTTCAACTTCGGTTTGAAATAGAGTTAAAGTTCTAAAGATCTATCACGTCTTAGGACACCCAAAGGTTGTAATAAGTATCTATATCTTATAGCTTTGAACCTTACTCTAACACTCTAATCCCCAAGAGCGTTATCTTTGATCGTAACGGTTCAACTTCGGTTTGAAATAGAGTTAAAGTTCTAAAGATCTATCATCTCTTAGGGCACCCAAAGGTTGTAATAAGTATCTATAACTTATAGCATTGAACCTTACTCTAAGACTCTAATCCCCAAGAGCGTTATCTTTGATTGTAACGGTTCAACTTCGGTTTGAAATAGAGTTAAAGTTCTAAAGATCTATCACCTCTTAGGACACCCAAAGGTTGTAATAAGTATCTATAACTTATAGCTTTGAACCTTACTCTAAGACTCTAATCCCCAAGAGCGTTATCTTTGATTGTAATGGTTCAACTTCGGCTTGAAATAGAGTTAAAGTTCTAAAGATCTATCACCTCTTAGGGCACCCAAAGGTTGTAATAAGTATCTATAACTTATAGCTTTGAACCTTACTCTAAGACTCTAATCCCCAAGAGCGTTATCTTTGATTGTAATGGTTCAACTTCGGCTTGAAATAGAGTTAAAGTTCTAAAGTTCTATCACCTCTTATAGCACCCAAAGGTTGTAATAAGTATTTATAACTTATAGCTTTGAACCTTACTCTAAGACTCTAATCCCCAAGAGCGTTATCTTTGATTGTAACGGTTCAACTTCGGTTTGAAATAGAGTAAGAGTTCTAAATATCTATCACCTCTTAAGACAACCAAAGGTTGTAATAAGTATCTATAACTTATAACTTTGAACCTTACTCTAAGACTCTAATCCCCAAGAGCTTTATCTTTGAATGTAACGGTTCAACTTCGGTTTGAAATAGAGTTAACGTTCTAACGATCTATCACCACTTAGGACACCCAAAGGTTGTAACAATATCTATAACTTATACCTTTGAACCTAACTCTAAGACTCTAATCCCCAAAAGCGTTATCTTTGATTGTAACGGTTCAACTTCGGTTTGAAATAGAGTTAAAGTTCTAAAGATCTATCACCTCTTAGGACACCCAAAGGTTGTAATAAGTATCTATAACTTATAGCTTTGAACCTTACTCTAAGACTCTAATCCCCAAGAGCGTTATCTTTGATTGTAACGGTTCAACTTCGGTTTGAAATAGAGTTAAAGTTCTAAAGATCTATCACCTCTTAGGGCACCCAAAGGTTGTAATAAGTATCTATAACTTATAGCTTTGAACCTTACTGTAAGACTCTAATCCCCAAGAGCGTTATCTTTGATTGTAACGGTTCAACTTCGGTTTGAAATAGAGTTAAAGTTCTGAAGGTCAATCACCTCTTAGGGCACCCAAAGGTTGTAATAAGTATCTATAACTTATAGCTTTGAACCTAACTCTAAGACTCTAATCCCCAAGAGCGTTATCTTTGATTGTAACGGTTCAACTTCGGTTTGAAATAGAGTTAAAGTTCTAAAGATCTATCACCTCTTAGGACACCCAAAGGTTGTAATAAGTATCTATAACTTATAGCTTTGAACCTTTCTCTAAGACTCTAATCCCCAAGAGCGTTATCTTTGATTGTAACGGATCAACTTCGGTTTGAAATAAAGTTAAAGTTCTAAAGATCTATCACCTCTTAGGACACCCAAAGGTTGTAATAAGTATCTATAACTTATAGCATTGAACCTAACTCTAAGACTCTAATCCCCAAGAGCGTTATCTTTGATTGTAACGGGTCAACTTCGGTTTGAAATAGAGTTAAAGTTCTAAAGATCTATCACCTCTTAGGGCAGCCAAAGGTTGTAATAAGTATCTATAACTTATAGCTTTGAACCTTACTCTAAGACTCTAATCCCCAAGAGCGTTATCTTTGATCGTAACGGTTCAACTTCGGTTTCAAATAGAGTTAAAGTTCTGAAGATCTATCACCTCTTAGGGCACCCAAAGGTTGTAATAAGTATCTATAACTTATAGCTTTGAACCTAACTCTAAGACCCTAATCCCCAAGAGCGTTATCTTTGATTGTAACGGTTCAACTTCGGTTTGAAATAGAGTTAAAGTTCTAAAGATCTATCACCTCTTAGGACACCCAAAGGTTGTAATAAGTATCTATAACTTATAGCTTTGAACCTTACTCTAAGACTCTAATCCCCAAGAGCGTTATCTTTGATTGTAATGGTTCAACTTCGGCTTGAAATAGAGTTAAAGTTCTAAAGATCTATCACCTCTTAGGGCACCCGAAGGTTGTAATAAGTATCTATAACTTATAGCTTTGAACCATACTCTAAGACTCTAATCCCCAAGAGCGTTATCTTTGATTGTAACGGTTCAACTTCGGTTTGAAATAGAGTTAAAGTTTTGAAGGTCAATCACCTCTTAGGGCACCCAAAGGTTGTAATAAGTATCTATAACTTATAGCTTTGAACCTAACTCTAAGACTCTAATCCCCAAGAGCGTTATCTTTGATTGTAACGGTTCAACTTCGGTTTGAAATAGAGTTAAAGTTCTAAAGATCTATCACCTCTTAGGACACCCAAAGGTTGTAATAAGTATCTATAACTTATAGCTTTGAACCTTACTCTAAGACTCTAATCCCCAAGAGCGTTATCTTTGATTGTAACGGTTCAACTTCGGTTTGAAATAGAGTTAAAGTTCTAAAGATCTATCACGTCTTATAGGACACCCAAAGGTTGTAATAAGTATCTATATCTTATAGCTTTGAACCTTACTCTAACACTCTAATCCCAAGAGCGTTATCTTTGATCGTAACGGTTCAACTTCGGTTTGAAATAGAGTTAAAGTTCTAAAGATCTATCATCTCTTAGGGCACCCAAAGGTTGTAATAAGTATCTATAACTTATAGCATTGAACCTTACTCTAAGACTCTAATCCCCAAGAGCGTTATCTTTGATTGTAACGGGTCAACTTCGGTTTGAAATAGAGTTAAAGTTCTAAAGATCTATCACCTCTTAGGGCACCCAAAGGTTGTAATAAGTATCTATAACTTATAGCTTTGAACCTTTCTCTAAGACTCTAATCCCCAAGAGCGTTATCTTTGATTGTAACGGTTCAACTTCGGTTTCAAATAGAGTTAAAGTTCTGAAGATCTATCACCTCTTAGGGCACCCAAAGGTTGTAATAAGTATCTATAACTTATAGCTTTGAACCTAACTCTAAGACTCTAATCCCCAAGAGCGTTATCTTTGATTGTAACCGTTCAACTTCGGTTTGAAATAGAGTTAAAGTTCTAAAGATCTATCACCTCTTAGGGCACCCAAAGGTTGTAATAAGTATCTATAACTTATAGCTTTGAACCTTACTCTAAGACTCTAATCCCCAAGAGCGTTATCTTTGATTGTAATGGTTCAACTTCGGCTTGAAATAGAGTTAAAGTTCTAAAGTTCTATCACCTCTTAGAGCACCCAAAGGTTGTAATAAGTATCTATAACTTATAGCTTTGAACCTTACTCTAAGACTCTAATCCCCAAGAGCGTTATCTTTGATTGTAACGGTTCAACTTCGGTTTGAAATAGAGTAAGAGTTCTAAATATCTATCACCTCTTAAGACAACCAAAGGTTGTAATAAGTATCTATAACTTATAACTTTGAACCTTACTCTAAGACTCTAATCCCCAAGAGCTTTATCTTTGATTGTAACGGTTCAACTTCGGTTTGAAATAGAGTTAACGTTCTAACGATCTATCACCACTTAGGACACCAAAAGGTTGTAACAATATCTATAACTTATAGCTTTGAACCTAACTCTAAGACTCTAATCCCCAAAAGCGTTATCTTTGATTGTAACGGTTCAACTTCGGTTTGAAATAGAGTTAAAGTTCTAAAGATCTATCACCTCTTAGGACACCCAAAGGTTGTAATAAGTATCTATAACTTATAGTTTTGAACCTTACTCTAAGACTCTAATCCCCAAGAGCGTTATCTTTGATTGTAACGGTTCAACTTCGGTTTGAAATAGAGCTAAAGTTCTAAAGATCTATCACCTCTTAGGGCACCCAAAGGTTGTAATAAGTATCTATAACTTATAGCTTTGAACCTTACTCTAAGACTCTAATCCCCAAGAGCGTTATCTTTGATTGTAACGGTTCAACTTCGGTTTGAAATAGAGTTAAAGTTCTGAAGGTCAATCACCTCTTAGGGCACCCAAAGGTTGTAATAAGTATCTATAACTTATAGCTTTGAACCTAACTCTAAGACTCTAATCCCCAAGAGCGTTATCTTTGATTGTAACGGTTCAACTTCGGTTTGAAATAGAGTTAAAGTTCTAAAGATCTATCACCTCTTAGGACATCCAAAGGTTGTAATAAGTATCTATAACTTATAGCTTTGAACCTTACTCTAAGACTCTAATCCCCAAGAGCGTTATCTTTGATTGTAACGGTTCAACTTCGGTTTGAAATAGAGTTAAAGTTCTAAAGATCTATCACCTCTTAGGGCACCCAAAGGTTGTAATAAGTATCTATAGCTTATAGCTTTGAACCTAACTCTAAGACTCTAATCCCCAAGAGCGTTATCTTTGATTGTAACGGTTCAACTTCGGTTTGAAATAGAGTTAAAGTTCTAAAGATCTATCACCTCTTAGGACACCCAAAGGTTGTAATAAGTATCTATAACTTATAGCTTTGAACCTTACTCTAAGACTCTAATCCCCAAAAGCGTTATCTTTGATTGTAACGGATCAACTTCGGTTTGAAATAAAGTTAAAGTTCTAAAGATCTATCACCTCTTAGGTCACCCAAAGATTGTAATAAGTATCTATAACTTATAGCTTTGAACCTAACTCTAAGACTCTAATCCACAAGAGCGTTATCTTTGATTGTAACGGTTTAACTTCGGATTGAAATAGAGTTAAAGTTCTGAAGATCTATCACCTCTTAGGACACCCAAAGGTTGTAATAAGTATCTATAACTTATAGCTTTGAACCTAACTCTAAGACTCTAATCCCCAAGAGCGTTATCTTTGATTGTAACGGTTCAACTACGGTTTGAAACAGAGTTAAAGTTCTAATGTTCTATCACCTCTTAGGGCACCCAAAGGTTGTAATAAGTATCTATAACTTATAGCTTTGAACCTTACTCTAAGACTCTAATCCCCAAGAGCGTTATCTTTGGTTGTAACGGTTCAACTTCGGTTTGAAATAGAGTAAGAGTTCTAAATATCTATCACCTCTTAAGACACCCAAAGGTTCTAATAAGTATCTATAACTTATAACTTTGAACCTTACTCTAAGACTCTAATCCCCAAGAACTTTATCTTTGATTGTGTTCAACTTCGGTTTGAAATAGAGTTAACGTTCTAACGATCTATCACCACTTAGGACACCCAAAGGTTGTAACAAGTATCTATAACTTATAGCTTTGAACCTAACTCTAAGACTCTAATCCCCAAAAGCGTTATCTTTGATTGTAACGGTTCAACTTCGGTTTGAAATAGAGTTAAAGTTCTAAAGATCTATCACCTCTTAGGACACCCAAAGGTTGTAATAAGTATCTATAACTTATAGCTTTGAACCTTACTCTAAGACTCTAATCCCCAAGAGCGTTATCTTTGATTGTAACGGTTCAACTTCGGTTTGAAATAGAGTTAAAGTTCTAAAGATCTATCACCTCTTAGGGCACCCAAAGGTTGTAATAAGTATCTATATCTTATAGCTTTGAACCATACTCTAACACTCTAATCCCCAAGAGCGTTATCTTTGATCGTAACGGTTCAACTTCGGTTTGAAATAGAGTTAAAGTTCTAAAGATCTATCATCTCTTAGGGCACCCAAAGGTTGTAATAAGTATCTATAACTTATAGCATTGAACCTTACTCTAAGACTCTAATCCCCAAGAGCGTTATCTTTGATTGTAACGATTCAACTTCGGTTTGAAATAGAGTTAAAGTTCTAAAGATCTATCACCTCTTAGGACACCCAAAGGTTGTAATAAGTATCTATAACTTATAGCATTGAACCTAACTCTAAGACTCTAATCCCCAAGAGCGTTATCTTTGATTGTAACGGGTCAACTTCGGTTTGAAATAGAGTTAAAGTTCTAAAGATCTATCACCTCTTAGGGCACCCAAAGGTTGTAATAAGTATCTATAACTTATAGCTTTGAACCTTACTCTAAGACTCTAATCCCCAAGAGCGTTATCTTTGATTGTAACGGTTCAACTTCGGTTTGAAATAGAGTTAAAGTTCTGAAGGTCTATCACCTCTTAGGGCACCCAAAGGTTGTAATAAGTATCTATAACTTATAGCTTTGAACCTTACTCTAAGACTCTAATCCCCAAGAGCGTTATCTTTGATTGTAACGGTTCAACCTCGGTTTGAAATAGAGTTAAAGTTCTAAAGATCTATCACCTCTCAGGGCACCCAAAGGTTGTAATAAGTATCTATAGCTTATAGCTTCGAACCTTACTCTCAGACTCTAATCCCCAAGAGCCTTATCTTTGATTGTAACGGTTCAACTTCGGTTTGAAATAGAGTTAAAGTTCTAAAGATCTATCACCTCTTAGGACACCCAAAGGTTGTAACAAGTATCTATAACTTTTAGCTTTGAACCTAACTCTAAGACTCTAATCCCCAAAAGCGTTATCTTTGATTGTAACGGTTCAACTTCGGTTTGAAATAGAGTTAAAGTTCTAAAGATCTATCACCTCTTAGGACACCCAAAGGTTGTAATAAGTATATATAACTTATAGCTTTGAACCTTACTCTAAGACTCTAATCCCCAAGAGCGTTATCTTTGATTGTAACGGTTCAACTTCGGTTTGAAATAGAGTTAAAGTTCTAAAGATCTATCACCTCTTAGGGCACCCAAAGGTTGTAATAAGTATCTATAACTTATAGCTTTGAACCTTACTCTAAGACTCTAATCCCCAAGAGCGTTATCTTTGATTGTAACGGTTCAACTTCGGTTTGAAATAGAGTTAAAGTTTTGAAGGTCAATCACCTCTTAGGGCACCCAAAGGTTGTAATAAGTATCTATAACTTATAGCTTTGAACCTAACTCTAAGACTCTAATCCCCAAGAGCGTTATCTTTGATTGTAACGGTTCAACTTCGGTTTGAAATAGAGTTAAAGTTCTAAAGATCTATCACCTCTTAGGACACCCAAAGGTTGTAATAAGTATCTATAACTTATAGCTTTGAACCTTACTCTAAGACTCTAATCCCCAAGAGCGTTATCTTTGATTGTAACGGTTCAACTTCGGTTTGAAATAGAGTTAAAGTTCTAAAGATCTATCACGTCTTAGGACACCCAAAGGTTGTAATAAGTATCTATATCTTATAGCTTTGAACCTTACTCTAACACTCTAATCCCCAAGAGCGTTATCTTTGATCGTAACGGTTCAACTTCGGTTTGAAATAGAGTTAAAGTTCTAAAGATCTATCATCTCTTAGGGCACCCAAAGGTTGTAATAAGTATCTATAACTTATAGCATTGAACCTTACTCTAAGACTCTAATCCCCAAGAGCGTTATCTTTGATTGTAACGGTTCAACTTCGGTTTGAAATAGAGTTAAAGTTCTAAAGATCTATCACCTCTTAGGACACCCAAAGGTTGTAATAAGTATCTATAACTTATAGCTTTGAACCTTACTCTAAGACTCTAATCCCCAAGAGCGTTATCTTTGATTGTAATGGTTCAACTTCGGCTTGAAATAGAGTTAAAGTTCTAAAGATCTATCACCTCTTAGGGCACCCAAAGGTTGTAATAAGTATCTATAACTTATAGCTTTGAACCTTACTCTAAGACTCTAATCCCCAAGAGCGTTATCTTTGATTGTAATGGTTCAACTTCGGCTTGAAATAGAGTTAAAGTTCTAAAGTTCTATCACCTCTTATAGCACCCAAAGGTTGTAATAAGTATTTATAACTTATAGCTTTGAACCTTACTCTAAGACTCTAATCCCCAAGAGCGTTATCTTTGATTGTAACGGTTCAACTTCGGTTTGAAATAGAGTAAGAGTTCTAAATATCTATCACCTCTTAAGACAACCAAAGGTTGTAATAAGTATCTATAACTTATAACTTTGAACCTTACTCTAAGACTCTAATCCCCAAGAGCTTTATCTTTGAATGTAACGGTTCAACTTCGGTTTGAAATAGAGTTAACGTTCTAACGATCTATCACCACTTAGGACACCCAAAGGTTGTAACAATATCTATAACTTATAGCTTTGAACCTAACTCTAAGACTCTAATCCCCAAAAGCGTTATCTTTGATTGTAACGGTTCAACTTCGGTTTGAAATAGAGTTAAAGTTCTAAAGATCTATCACCTCTTAGGACACCCAAAGGTTGTAATAAGTATCTATAACTTATAGCTTTGAACCATACTCTAAGACTCTAATCCCCAAGAGCGTTATCTTTGATTGTAACGGTTCAACTTCGGTTTGAAATAGAGTTAAAGTTCTAAAGATCTATCACCTCTTAGGGCACCCAAAGGTTGTAATAAGTATCTATAACTTATAGCTTTGAACCTTACTGTAAGACTCTAATCCCCAAGAGCGTTATCTTTGATTGTAACGGTTCAACTTCGGTTTGAAATAGAGTTAAAGTTCTGAAGGTCAATCACCTCTTAGGGCACCCAAAGGTTGTAATAAGTATCTATAACTTATAGCTTTGAACCTAACTCTAAGACTCTAATCCCCAAGAGCGTTATCTTTGATTGTAACGGTTCAACTTCGGTTTGAAATAGAGTTAAAGTTCTAAAGATCTATCACCTCTTAGGACACCCAAAGGTTGTAATAAGTATCTATAACTTATAGCTTTGAACCTTTCTCTAAGACTCTAATCCCCAAGAGCGTTATCTTTGATTGTAACGGATCAACTTCGGTTTGAAATAAAGTTAAAGTTCTAAAGATCTATCACCTCTTAGGTCACCCAAAGATTGTAATAAGTATCTATAACTTATAGCTTTGAACCTAACTCTAAGACTCTAATGCACAAGAGCGTTATCTTTGATTGTAACGGTTCAACTTCGAATTGAAATAGAGTTAAAGTTCTGAAGATCTATCACCTCTTAGGGCACCCAAAGGTTGTAATAAGTATCTATAACTTATAGCTTTGAACCTAACTCTAAGACTCTAATCCCCAAGAGCGTTATCTTTGATTGTAACGGTTCAACTACGGTTTGAAACAGAGTTAAAGTTCTAAAGTTCTATCACCTCTTAGGGCACCCAAAGGTTGTAATAAGTATCTATAACTTATAGCTTTGAACCTTACTCTAAGACTCTAATCCCCAAGAGCGTTATCTTTGATTGTATCGGTTCAACTTCGGCTCGAAATAGAGTTAAAGTTCTAAAGATCTATCACCTCTTAGGGCACCAAAGATTGTAATAAGTATCTATAACTTATAGCTTTGAACCTAACTCTAAGACTCTAATGCACAAGAGCGTTATCTTTGATTGTAACGGTTCAACTTCGGTTTGAAATAGAGTTAAAGTTCTAAAGATCTATCACCTCTAAGGACACCCAAAGGTTGTAATAAGTATCTATAACTTATAGCTTTGAACCTTACTCTAAGACTCTAATCCTCAAGAGCGTTATCTTTGATTGTAACGGTTCAACTTCGGTTTGAAATAGAGTTAAAGTTCTAAAGATCTATCACCTCTTAGGGCACCCAAAGGTTGTAATAAGTATCTATAACTTATAGCTTTGAACCTTACTCTAAGACTCTAATCCCCAAGAGCGTTATCTTTGATTGTAACGGTTCAACTTCGGTTTGAAATAGAGTTAAAGTTTTGAAGGTCAATCACCTCTTAGGGCACCCAAAGGTTGTAATAAGTATCTATAACTTATAGCTTTGAACCTAACTCTAAGACTCTAATCCCCAAGAGCGTTATCTTTGATTGTAACGGTTCAACTTCGGTTTGAAATAGAGTTAAAGTTCTAAAGATCTATCACCTCTTAGGACACCCAAAGGTTGTAATAAGTATCTATAACTTATAGCTTTGAACCTTACTCTAAGACTCTAATCCCCAAGAGCGTTATCTTTGATTGTAACGGTTCAACTTCGGTTTGAAATAGAGTTAAAGTTCTAAAGATCTATCACGTCTTAGGACACCCAAAGGTTGTAATAAGTATCTATATCTTATAGCTTTGAACCTTACTCTAACACCCTAATCCCCAAGAGCGTTATCTTTGATCGTAACGATTCAACTTCGGTTTGAAATAGAGTTAAAGTTCTAAAGATCTATCATCTCTTAGGGCACCCAAAGGTTGTAATAAGTATCTATAACTTATAGCATTGAACCTTACTCTAAGACTCTAATCCCCAAGAGCGTTATCTTTGATTGTAACGGTTCAACTTCGGTTTGAAATAGAGTTAAAGTTCTAAAGATCTATCACCTCTTAGGACACCCAAAGGTTGTAATAAGTATCTATAACTTATAGCTTTGAACCTTACTCTAAGACTCTAATCCCCAAGAGCGTTATCTTTGATTGTAACGGTTCAACTTCGGTTTGAAATAGAGTTAAAGTTCTAAAGATCTATCACCTCTTAGGGCACCCAAATGTTGTAATAAGTATCTATAACTTATAGCTTTGAACCTTACTCTAAGACTCTAATCCCCAAGAGCGTTATCTTTGATTGTAACGGTTCAACTTCGGTTTGAAATAGAGTTAAAGTTCTGAAGGTCAATCACCTCTTAGGGCACCCAAAGGTTGTAATAAGTATCTATAACTTATAGCTTTGAACCTAACTCTAAGACTCTAATCCCCAAGAGCGTTATCTTTGATTGTAACGGTTCAACTTCGGTTTGAAATAGAGTTAAAGTTCTAAAGATCTATCACCTCTTAGGACACCCAAAGGTTGTAATAAGTATCTATAACTTATAGCTTTGAACCTTACTCTAAGACTCTAATCCCCAAGAGCGTTATCTTTGATTGTAACGGATCAACTTCGGTTTGAAATAAAGTTAAAGTTCTAAAGATCTATCACCTCTTAGGTCACCCAAAGATTGTAATAAGTATCTATAACTTATAGCTTTGAACCTAACTCTAAGACTCTAATCCACAAGAGCGTTATCTTTGATTGTAACGGTTCAACTTCGGATTGAAATAGAGTTAAAGTTCTGAAGATCTATCACCTCTTAGGGCACCCAAAGGTTGTAATAAGTATCTATAACTTATAGCTTTGAACCTAACTCTAAGACTCTAATCCCCAAGAGCGTTATCTTTGATTGTAACGGTTCAACTACGGTTTGAAACAGAGTTAAAGTTCTAAAGTTCTATCACCTCTTAGGGCACCCAAAGGTTGTAATAAGTATCTATAACTTATAGCTTTGAACCTTACTCTAAGACTCTAATCCCCAAGAGCGTTATCTTTGATTGTATCGGTTCAACTTCGGCTCGAAATAGAGTTAAAGTTCTAAAGATCTATCACCTCTTAGGGCACCAAAGATTGTAATAAGTATCTATAACTTATAGCTTTGAACCTAACTCTAAGACTCTAATGCACAAGAGCGTTATCTTTGATTGTAACGGTTCAACTTCGGTTTGAAATAGAGTTAAAGTTCTAAAGATCTATCACCTCTTAGGACACCCAAAGGTTGTAATAAGTATCTATAACTTATAGCTTTGAACCTTACTCTAAGACTCTAATCCTCAAGAGCGTTATCTTTGATTGTAACGGTTCAACTTCGGTTTGAAATAGAGTTAAAGTTCTAAAGATCTATCACCTCTTAGGGCACCCAAAGGTTGTAATAAGTATCTATAACTTATAGCTTTGAACCTTACTCTAAGACTCTAATCCCCAAGAGCGTTATCTTTGATTGTAACGGTTCAACTTCGGTTTGAAATAGAGTTAAAGTTTTGAAGGTCAATCACCTCTTAGGGCACCCAAAGGTTGTAATAAGTATCTATAACTTATAGCTTTGAACCTAACTCTAAGACTCTAATCCCCAAGAGCGTTATCTTTGATTGTAACGGTTCAACTTCGGTTTGAAATAGAGTTAAAGTTCTAAAGATCTATCACCTCTTAGGACACCCAAAGGTTGTAATAAGTATCTATAACTTATAGCTTTGAACCTTACTCTAAGACTCTAATCCCCAAGAGCGTTATCTTTGATTGTAACGGTTCAACTTCGGTTTGAAATAGAGTTAAAGTTCTAAAGATCTATCACGTCTTAGGACACCCAAAGGTTGTAATAAGTATCTATATCTTATAGCTTTGAACCTTACTCTAACACCCTAATCCCCAAGAGCGTTATCTTTGATCGTAACGGTTCAACTTCGGTTTGAAATAGAGTTAAAGTTCTAAAGATCTATCATCTCTTAGGGCACCCAAAGGTTGTAATAAGTATCTATAACTTATAGCATTGAACCTTACTCTAAGACTCTAATCCCCAAGAGCGTTATCTTTGATTGTAACGGTTCAACTTCGGTTTGAAATAGAGTTAAAGTTCTAAAGATCTATCACCTCTTAGGACACCCAAAGGTTGTAATAAGTATCTATAACTTATAGCTTTGAACCTTACTCTAAGACTCTAATCCCCAAGAGCGTTATCTTTGATTGTAACGGTTCAACTTCGGTTTGAAATAGAGTTAAAGTTCTAAAGATCTATCACCTCTTAGGGCACCGAAAGGTTGTAATAAGTATCTATAACTTATAGCTTTGAACCTTACTCTAAGACTCTAATCCCCAAGAGCGTTATCTTTGATTGTAACGGTTCAACTTCGGTTTGAAATAGAGTTAAAGTTCTGAAGGTCAATCACCTCTTAGGGCACCCAAAGGTTGTAATAAGTATCTATAACTTATAGCTTTGAACCTAACTCTAAGACTCTAATCCCCAAGAGCGTTATCTTTGATTGTAACGGTTCAACTTCGGTTTGAAATAGAGTTAAAGTTCTAAAGATCTATCACCTCTTAGGACACCCAAAGGTTGTAATAAGTATCTATAACTTATAGCTTTGAACCTTACTCTAAGACTCTAATCCCCAAGAGCGTTATCTTTGATTGTAACGGATCAACTTCGGTTTGAAATAGAGTTAAAGTTCTAAAGATCTATCACCTCTTAGGGCACCCAAAGGTTGTAATAAGTATCTATAACTTATAGCTTTGAACCTTACTCTAAGACTCTAATCCCCAAGAGCGTTATCTTTGATTGTAACGGTTCAACTTCGGTTTGAAGTAGAGTTAAAGTTCTGAAGGTCTATCACCTCTTAGGGCACCCAAAGGTTGTAATAAGTATCTATAACTTATAGCTTTGAACCTTACTCTAAGACTCTAATCCCCAAGAGCGTTATCTTTGATTGTAACGGTTCAACCTCGGTTTGAAATAGAGTTAAAGTTCTAAAGATCTATCACCTCTCAGGGCACCCAAAGGTTGTAATAAGTATCTATAGCTTATAGCTTCGAACCTTACTCTCAGACTCTAATCCCCAAGAGCCTTATCTTTGATTGTAACGGTTCAACTTCGGTTTGAAATAGAGTTAAAGTTCTAAAGATCTATCACCTCTTAGGACACCCAAAGGTTGTAACAAGTATCTATAACTTTTAGCTTTGAACCTAACTCTAAGACTCTAATCCCCAAAAGCGTTATCTTTGATTGTAACGGTTCAACTTCGGTTTGAAATAGAGTTAAAGTTCTAAAGATCTATCACCTCTTAGGACACCCAAAGGTTGTAATAAGTATATATAACTTATAGCTTTGAACCTTACTCTAAGACTCTAATCCCCAAGAGCGTTATCTTTGATTGTAACGGTTCAACTTCGGTTTGAAATAGAGTTAAAGTTCTAAAGATCTATCACCTCTTAGGGCACCCAAAGGTTGTAATAAGTATCTATAACTTATAGCTTTGAACCTTACTCTAAGACTCTAATCCCCAAGAGCGTTATCTTTGATTGTAACGGTTCAACTTCGGTTTGAAATAGAGTTAAAGTTTTGAAGGTCAATCACCTCTTAGGGCACCCAAAGGTTGTAATAAGTATCTATAACTTATAGCTTTGAACCTAACTCTAAGACTCTAATCCCCAAGAGCGTTATCTTTGATTGTAACGGTTCAACTTCGGTTTGAAATAGAGTTAAAGTTCTAAAGATCTATCACCTCTTAGGACACCCAAAGGTTGTAATAAGTATCTATAACTTATAGCTTTGAACCTTACTCTAAGACTCTAATCCCCAAGAGCGTTATCTTTGATTGTAACGGTTCAACTTCGGTTTGAAATAGAGTTAAAGTTCTAAAGATCTATCACGTCTTAGGACACCCAAAAGTTGTAATAAGTATCTATATCTTATAGCTTTGAACCTTACTCTAACACTCTAATCCCCAAGAGCGTTATCTTTGATCGTAACGGTTCAACTTCGGTTTGAAATAGAGTTAAAGTTCTAAAGATCTATCATCTCTTAGGGCACCCAAAGGTTGTAATAAGTATCTATAACTTATAGCATTGAACCTTACTCTAAGACTCTAATCCCCAAGAGCGTTATCTTTGATTGTAACGGTTCAACTTCGGTTTGAAATAGAGTTAAAGTTCTAAAGATCTATCACCTCTTAGGACACCCAAAGGTTGTAATAAGTATCTATAACTTATAGCTTTGAACCTTACTCTAAGACTCTAATCCCCAAGAGCGTTATCTTTGATTGTAATGGTTCAACTTCGGCTTGAAATAGAGTTAAAGTTCTAAAGATCTATCACCTCTTAGGGCACCCAAAGGTTGTAATAAGTATCTATAACTTATAGCTTTGAACCTTACTCTAAGACTCTAATCCCCAAGAGCGTTATCTTTGATTGTAATGGTTCAACTTCGGCTTGAAATAGAGTTAAAGTTCTAAAGTTCTATCACCTCTTAGAGCACCCAAAGGTTGTAATAAGTATCTATAACTTATAGCTTTGAACCTTACTCTAAGACTCTAATCCCCAAGAGCGTTATCTTTGATTGTAACGGTTCAACTTCGGTTTGAAATAGAGTAAGAGTTCTAAATATCTATCACCTCTTAAGACAACCAAAGGTTGTAATAAGTATCTATAACTTATAACTTTGAACCTTACTCTAAGACTCTAATCCCCAAGAGCTTTATCTTTGAATGTAACGGTTCAACTTCGGTTTGAAATAGAGTTAACGTTCTAACGATCTATCACCACTTAGGACACCCAAAGGTTGTAACAATATCTATAACTTATAGCTTTGAACCTAACTCTAAGACTCTAATCCCCAAAAGCGTTATCTTTGATTGTAACGGTTCAACTTCGGTTTGAAATAGAGTTAAAGTTCTAAAGATCTATCACCTCTTAGGACACCCAAAGGTTGTAATAAGTATCTATAACTTATAGCTTTGAACCTTACTCTAAGACTCTAATCCCCAAGAGCGTTATCTTTGATTGTAACGGTTCAACTTCGGTTTGAAATAGAGTTAAAGTTCTAAAGATCTATCACCTCTTAGGGCACCCAAAGGTTGTAATAAGTATCTATAACTTATAGCTTTGAACCTTACTCTAAGACTCTAATCCCCAAGAGCGTTATCTTTGATTGTAACGGTTCAACTTCGGTTTGAAATAGAGTTAAAGTTCTGAAGGTCAATCACCTCTTAGGGCACCCAAAGGTTGTAATAAGTATCTATAACTTATAGCTTTGAACCTAACTCTAAGACTCTAATCCCCAAGAGCGTTATCTTTGATTGTAACGGTTCAACTTCGGTTTGAAATAGAGTTAAAGTTCTAAAGATCTATCACCTCTTAGGACACCCAAAGGTTGTAATAAGTATCTATAACTTATAGCTTTGAACCTTACTCTAAGACTCTAATCCCCAAGAGCGTTATCTTTGATTGTAACGGATCAACTTCGGTTTGAAATAAAGTTAAAGTTCTAAAGATCTATCACCTCTTAGGTCACCCAAAGATTGTAATAAGTATCTATAACTTATAGCTTTGAACCTAACTCTAAGACTCTAATGCACAAGAGCGTTATCTTTGATTGTAACGGTTCAACTTCGAATTGAAATAGAGTTAAAGTTCTGAAGATCTATCACCTCTTAGGGCACCCAAAGGTTGTAATAAGTATCTATAACTTATAGCTTTGAACCTAACTCTAAGACTCTAATCCCCAAGAGCGTTATCTTTGATTGTAACGGTTCAACTACGGTTTGAAACAGAGTTAAAGTTCTAAAGTTCTATCACCTCTTAGGGCACCCAAAGGTTGTAATAAGTATCTATAACTTATAGCTTTGAACCTTACTCTAAGACTCTAATCCCCAAGAGCGTTATCTTTGATTGTATCGGTTCAACTTCGGCTCGAAATAGAGTTAAAGTTCTAAAGATCTATCACCTCTTAGGGCACCAAAGATTGTAATAAGTATCTATAACTTATAGCTTTGAACCTAACTCTAAGACTCTAATGCACAAGAGCGTTATCTTTGATTGTAACGGTTCAACTTCGGTTTGAAATAGAGTTAAAGTTCTAAAGATCTATCACCTCTTAGGACACCCAAAGGTTGTAATAAGTATCTATAACTTATAGCTTTGAACCTTACTCTAAGACTCTAATCCTCAAGAGCGTTATCTTTGATTGTAACGGTTCAACTTCGGTTTGAAATAGAGTTAAAGTTCTAAAGATCTATCACCTCTTAGGGAACCCAAAGGTTGTAATAAGTATCTATAACTTATAGCTTTGAACCTTACTCTAAGACTCTAATCCCCAAGAGCGTTATCTTTGATTGTAACGGTTCAACTTCGGTTTGAAATAGAGTTAAAGTTTTGAAGGTCAATCACCTCTTAGGGCACCCAAAGGTTGTAATAAGTATCTATAACTTATAGCTTTGAACCTAACTCTAAGACTCTAATCCCCAAGAGCGTTATCTTTGATTGTAACGGTTCAACTTCGGTTTGAAATAGAGTTAAAGTTCTAAAGATCTATCACCTCTTAGGACACCCAAAGGTTGTAATAAGTATCTATAACTTATAGCTTTGAACCTTACTCTAAGACTCTAATCCCCAAGAGCGTTATCTTTGATTGTAACGGTTCAACTTCGGTTTGAAATAGAGTTAAAGTTCTAAAGATCTATCACGTCTTAGGACACCCAAAGGTTGTAATAAGTATCTATATCTTATAGCTTTGAACCTTACTCTAACACCCTAATCCCCAAGAGCGTTATCTTTGATCGTAATGGTTCAACTTCGGTTTGAAATAGAGTTAAAGTTCTAAAGATCTATCATCTCTTAGGGCACCCAAAGGTTGTAATAAGTATCTATAACTTATAGCATTGAACCTTACTCTAAGACTCTAATCCCCAAGAGCGTTATCTTTGATTGTAACGGTTCAACTTCGGTTTGAAATAGAGTTAAAGTTCTAAAGATCTATCACCTCTTAGGACACCCAAAGGTTGTAATAAGTATCTATAACTTATAGCTTTGAACCTTACTCTAAGACTCTAATCCCCAAGAGCGTTATCTTTGATTGTAACGGTTCAACTTCGGTTTGAAATAGAGTTAAAGTTCTAAAGATCTATCACCTCTTAGGGCACCCAAAGGTTGTAATAAGTATCTATAACTTATAGCTTTGAACCTTACTCTAAGACTCTAATCCCCAAGAGCGTTATCTTTGATTGTAACGGTTCAACTTCGGTTTGAAATAGAGTTAAAGTTCTGAAGGTCAATCACCTCTTAGGGCACCCAAAGGTTGTAATAAGTATCTATAACTTATAGCTTTGAACCTAACTCTAAGACTCTAATCCCCAAGAGCGTTATCTTTGATTGTAACGGTTCAACTTCGGTTTGAAATAGAGTTAAAGTTCTAAAGATCTATCACCTCTTAGGACACCCAAAGGTTGTAATAAGTATCTATAACTTATAGCTTTGAACCTTACTCTAAGACTCTAATCCCCAAGAGCGTTATCTTTGATTGTAACGGATCAACTTCGGTTTGAAATAAACTTAAAGTTCTAAAGATCTATCACCTCTTAGGTCACCCAAAGATTGTAATAAGTATCTATAACTTATAGCTTTGAACCTAACTCTAAGACTCTAATCCACAAGAGCGTTATCTTTGATTGTAACGGTTCAACTTCGGATTGAAATAGAGTTAAAGTTCTGAAGATCTATCACCTCTTAGGGCACCCAAAGGTTGTAATAAGTATCTATAACTTATAGCTTTGAACCTAACTCTAAGACTCTAATCCCCAAGAGCGTTATCTTTGATTGTAACGGTTCAACTACGGTTTGAAACAGAGTTAAAGTTCTAAAGTTCTATCACCTCTTAGGGCACCCAAAGGTTGTAATAAGTATCTATAACTTATAGCTTTGAACCTTACTCTAAGACTCTAATCCCCAAGAGCGTTATCTTTGATTGTAACGGTTCAACTTCGGTTTGAAATAGAGTTAAAGTTCTAAAGATCTATCACCTCTTAGTACACCCAAAGGTTGTAATAAGTATCTATAACTTATAGCTTTGAACCTTACTCTAAGACTCTAATCCCCAAGAGCGTTATCTTTGATTGTAACGGTTCAACTTCGGTTTGAAATAGAGTTAAAGTTCTAAAGATCTATCACGTCTTAGGACACCCAAAGGTTGTAATAAGTATCTATATCTTATAGCTTTGAACCTTACTCTAACACTCTAATCCCCAAGAGCGTTATCTTTGATCGTAACGGTTCAACTTCGGTTTGAAATAGAGTTAAAGTTCTAAAGATCTATCATCTCTTAGGGCACCCAAAGGTTGTAATAAGTATCTATAACTTATAGCATTGAACCTTACTCTAAGACTCTAATCCCCAAGAGCGTTATCTTTGATTGTAACGGTTCAACTTCGGTTTGAAATAGAGTTAAAGTTCTAAAGATCTATCACCTCTTAGGGCACCCAAAGGTTGTAATAAGTATCTATAACTTATAGCATTGAACCTAATTCTAAGACTCTAATCCCCAAGAGCGTTATCTTTGATTGTAACGGGTCAACTTCGGTTTGAAATAGAGTTAAAGTTCTAAAGATCTATCACCTCTTAGGGCACCCAAAGGTTGTAATAAGTATCTATAACTTATAGCTTTGAACCTTACTCTAAGACTCTAATCCCCAAGAACGTTATCTTTGATTGTAACGGTTCAACTTCGGTTTCAAATAGAGTTAAAGTTCTGAAGATCTATCACCTCTTAGGGCACCCAAAGGTTGTAATAAGTATCTATAACTTATAGCTTTGAACCTAACTCTAAGACTCTAATCCCCAAGAGCGTTATCTTTGATTGTAACCGTTCAACTTCGGTTTGAAATAGAGTTAAAGTTCTAAAGATCTATCACCTCTTAGGGCACCCAAAGGTTGTAATAAGTATCTATAACTTATAGCTTTGAACCTTACTCTAAGACTCTAATCCCCAAGAGCGTTATCTTTGATTGTAATGGTTCAACTTCGGCTTGAAATAGAGTTAAAGTTCTAAAGATCTATCACCTCTTAGGGCACCCAAAGGTTGTAATAAGTATCTATAACTTATAGCTTTGAACCATACTCTAAGATTCTAATCCCCAAGAGCGTTATCTTTGATTGTATCGGTTCAACTTCGGCTCGAAATAGAGTTAAAGTTCTGAAGATCTATCACCTCTTAGGACACCCAAAGGTTGTAATAATTATCTATATCTTATAGCTTTGAACCTTACTCTAAGACTCTAATCCCCAAGAGCGTTATCTTTGATTGTAACGGTTCAACTTCGGTTTGAAATAGAGTTAAAGTTCTAAAGATCTATCACCTCTTAGGGCACCCAAAGGTTGTAATAAGTATCTATAACTTATAGCTTTGAACCTTACTCTAAGACTCTAATCCCCAAGAGCGTTATCTTTGATTGTAACGGATCAACTTCGGTTTGAAATAAAGTTAAAGTTCTAAAGATCTATCACCTCTTAGGTCACCCAAAGATTGTAATAAGTATCTATAACTTATAGCTTTGAACCTAACTCTAAGACTCTAATCCACAAGAGCGTTATCTTTGATTGTAACGGTTCAACTTCGGTTTGAAATAGAGTTAAAGTTCTGAAGATCTATCACCTCTTAGGGCACCCAAAGGTTGTAATAAGTATCTATAAGTTATATCTTTGAACCTTACTCTAAGACTCTAATCCCCAAGAGCGTTATCTTTGATTGTAACGGTTCAACTTCGGTTTGAAATAGAGTTAAAGTTCTAAAGATCTATCACCTCTTAGGGCACCCAAAGGTTGTAATAAGTATCTATAACTTATAGCTTTGAACCTTACTCTAAGACTCTAATCCCCAAGAGCGTTATCTTTGATTGTAACGGTTCAACTTCGGTTTGAAATAAAGTTAAAGTTCTAAAGATCTATCACCTCTTAGGTCACCCAAAGATTGTAATAAGTATCTATAACTTATAGCTTTGAACCTAACTCTAAGACTCTAATCCACAAGAGCGTTATCTTTGATTGTAACGGTTCAACTTCGGTTTGAAATAGAGTTAAAGTTCTGAAGATCTATCACCTCTTAGGGCACCCAAAGGTTGTAATAAGTATCTATAACTTATAGCTTTGAACCTAACTCTAAGACTCTAATCCCCAAGAGCGTTATCTTTGATTGTAATGGTTCAACTACGGTTTGAAACAGAGTTAAAGTTCTAAAGTTCTATCACCTCTTAGGGCACCCAAAGGTTGTAATAAGTATCTATAACTTATAGCTTTGAACCTTACTCTAAGACTCTAATCCCCAAGGGCGTTATCTTTGATTGTAACGGTTCAACTTCGGTTTGAAATAGAGTAAGAGTTCTAAATATCTATCACCTCTTAAGACACCCAAAGGTTGTAATAAGTATCTATAACTTATAACTTTGAACCTTACTCTAAGACTCTAATCCCCAAGAGCTTTATCTTTGATTGTAACGGTTCAACTTCGGTTTGAAATAAAGTTAACGTTCTAACGATCTATCACCACTTAGGACACCCAAAGGTTGTAACAAGTATCTATAACTTATAGCTTTGAACCTAACTCTAAGACTCTAATCCCCAAAAGCGTTATCTTTGATTGTAACGGTTCAACTTCGGTTTGAAATAGAGTTAAAGTTCTAAAGATCTATCACCTCTTAGGACACCCAAAGGTTGTAATAAGTATCTATAAATTATAGCTTTGAACCTTACTCCAAGACTCTAATCCCCAAGAGCGTTATCTTTGATTGTAACGGTTCAACTTCGGTTTGAAATAGAGTTAAAGTTCTAAAGATCTATCACCTCTTAGGGCACCCAAAGGTTGTAATAAGTATCTATAACTTATAGCTTTGAACCTAACTCTAAGACTCTAATCCCCAAGAGCGTTATCTTTGATTGTATCGGTTCAACTTCGGCTTGAAATAGAGTTAAAGTTCTAAAGATCTATCACCTCTTAGGGCACCCAAAGGTGTAATAAGTATCTATAACTTATAGCTTTGAACCTTACTCTAAGACTCTAATCCCCAAGAGCGTTATCTTTGATTGTAACGGTTCAACTTGGGTTTGAAATAGAGTTAAAGTTCTAAAGATCTATCATCTCTTAGGGCACCCAAAGGTTGTAATAAGTATCTATAACTTATAGCTTTGAACCTTACTCTAAGACTCTAATCCCCAAGAGCGTTATCTTTGATTGTATCGGTTCAACTTCGGCTTGAAATAGAGTTAAAGTTCTAATCATCTATCACCTCTTAGGGCACCCAAAGGTGTAATAAGTGTCTATAACTTATAGCTTTGAACCTTACTCTAAGACTCTAATCCCAAAGTGCTTGTAACGGTTCAACTTCGATTTGAAATAGTGTTAAAGTTATAAAGATCTATCACCTCTTAGGGCACCAAAAGGTTGTAATAAGTATCTATAACTTATAGCTTTGAACCTAACTCTAAGACTCTAATCCCCAAGAGCGTTATCTTTGATTGTAACGGTTCAACTTCGGTTTGAAATAGAGTTAAAGTTCTAAAGATCTATCACCTCTTAGGGCACCCAAAGGTGTAATAAGTATCTATAACTTATAGCTTTGAACATTACTCTAAGACTCTAATCCCCAAGAGCGTTATCTTTAATCGTAATGGTTCAACTTCGGTTTGAAATAGAGTTAAAGTTCTAAAGATCTATCACCTCTTAGGGCACCCAAAGGTTGTAATAAGTATCTATAACTTATAGCTTCGAGCCTTACTCTAAGACTCTAATCCCCAAGAGCGTTATCTTTCGTTGTATCAGTTCAACTTCGGCTTGAAATAGAGTTAAAGTTCTAAAGATCTATCACCTCTTAGGGCACCCAAAGGTTGTAATAAGTATCTATAACTTATAGCTTTGAACCTTACTCTAAGACTCTAATCCCCAAGAGCGTTATCTTTAATTGTAACGGTTCAACTTCGGTTTGAAATAGAGTTAAAGTTCTAAAGATCTATCACCTCTTAGGGCACCCAAAGGTTGTAATAAGTATCTATAACTTATAACTTTGAACCTAACTCTAAGACTCTAATCCCCAAGAGCGTTATCTTTGATTGTATCGGTTCAACTTCGGCTTGAAATAGAGTTAAAGTTCTAAAGATCTATCACCTCTTAGGGCACCCAAAGGTTGTAATAAGTATCTATAACTTATAGCTTTGAACCTTACTCTAAGACTCTAATCCCCAAGAGCGTTATCTTTGATTGTATCGGTTCAACTTCGGCTTGAAATAGAGTTAAAGTTCTAATCATCTATCACCTCTTAGGGCACCCAAAGGTGTAATAAGTATCTATAACTTATAGCTTTGAACCTTACTCTAAGACTCTAATCCCAAAGTGCGTTATCTTTGATTGTAACGGTTCAACTTCGATTTGAAATAGTGTTAAAGTTATAAAGATCTATCACCTCTTAGGACACCCAAAGGTTGTAATAAGTATCTATAACTTATAGCTTTGAACCTTACTCTAAGACTCTAATCCCCAAGAGCATTATCGTTGATTGCAACGGTTCAACTTCGGTTTGAAATAGAGTTAAAGTTCTAAAGATCTATCACCTTTTAGGACACTCAAAGGTTGTAATAAGTATCTATAACTTATAGCTTTGAACCTTACTCTAAGACTGTAATCCCCAAGAGCGTTATCTTTGATTGTATCGGTTCAACTTCGGCTTGAAATAGAGTTAAAGTTCTAAAGATCTATCACCTCTTAGGGCACCCAAAGGTGTAATAAGTATCTATAACTTATAGCTTTGAACCTTACTCTAAGACTCTAATCCCCAAGAGCGTTATCTTTGATTGTAACGGTTCAACTTGGGTTTGAAATAGAGTTAAAGTTCTAAAGATCTATCATCTCTTAGGGCACCCAAAGGTTGTAATAAGTATCTATAACTTATAGCTTTGAACCTTACTCTAAGACTCTAATCCCCAAGAGCGTTATCTTTGATTGTATCGGTTCAACTTCGGCTTGAAATAGAGTTAAAGTTCTAATCATCTATCACCTCTTAGGGCACCCAAAGGTGTAATAAGTGTCTATAACTTATAGCTTTGAACCTTACTCTAAGACTCTAATCCCAAAGTGCTTGTAACGGTTCAACTTCGATTTGAAATAGTGTTAAAGTTATAAAGATCTATCACCTCTTAGGGCACCAAAAGGTTGTAATAAGTATCTATAACTTATAGCTTTGAACCTAACTCTAAGACTCTAATCCCCAAGAGCGTTATCTTTGATTGTAACGGTTCAACTTCGGTTTGAAATAGAGTTAAAGTTCTAAAGATCTATCACCTCTTAGGGCACCCAAAGGTGTAATAAGTATCTATAACTTATAGCTTTGAACATTACTCTAAGACTCTAATCCCCAAGAGCGTTATCTTTAATCGTAATGGTTCAACTTCGGTTTGAAATAGAGTTAAAGTTCTAAAGATCTATCACCTCTTAGGGCACCCAAAGGTTGTAATAAGTATCTATAACTTATAGCTTCGAGCCTTACTCTAAGACTCTAATCCCCAAGAGCGTTATCTTTCGTTGTATCAGTTCAACTTCGGCTTGAAATAGAGTTAAAGTTCTAAAGATCTATCACCTCTTAGGGCACCCAAAGGTTGTAATAAGTATCTATAACTTATAGCTTTGAACCTTACTCTAAGACTCTAATCCCCAAGAGCGTTATCTTTAATTGTAACGGTTCAACTTCGGTTTGAAATAGAGTTAAAGTTCTAAAGATCTATCACCTCTTAGGGCACCCAAAGGTTGTAATAAGTATCTATAACTTATAACTTTGAACCTAACTCTAAGACTCTAATCCCCAAGAGCGTTATCTTTGATTGTATCGGTTCAACTTCGGCTTGAAATAGAGTTAAAGTTCTAAAGATCTATCACCTCTTAGGGCACCCAAAGGTTGTAATAAGTATCTATAACTTATAGCTTTGAACCTTACTCTAAGACTCTAATCCCCAAGAGCGTTATCTTTGATTGTATCGGTTCAACTTCGGCTTGAAATAGAGTTAAAGTTCTAATCATCTATCACCTCTTAGGGCACCCAAAGGTGTAATAAGTATCTATAACTTATAGCTTTGAACCTTACTCTAAGACTCTAATCCCAAAGTGCGTTATCTTTGATTGTAACGGTTCAACTTCGATTTGAAATAGTGTTAAAGTTATAAAGATCTATCACCTCTTAGGACACCCAAAGGTTGTAATAAGTATCTATAACTTATAGCTTTGAACCTTACTCTAAGACTCTAATCCCCAAGAGCATTATCGTTGATTGCAACGGTTCAACTTCGGTTTGAAATAGAGTTAAAGTTCTAAAGATCTATCACCTTTTAGGACACTCAAAGGTTGTAATAAGTATCTATAACTTATAGCTTTGAACCTTACTCTAAGACTGTAATCCCCAAGAGCGTTATCTTTGATTGTAACGGTTCAACTTCGGTTTGAAATAGAGTTAAAGTTCTAATGATCTATCATCTCTTAGAGCACCCAAAGGTTGTAATAAGTATCTATAACTTATAGCTTTGAACCTTACTCTAAGACCGTAATCCCCAAGAGCATTATCTTTGATTGTAACGGTTCAACTTCGGTTTGAAATAGAGTTAAAGTTCTAAAGATCTATCACCTTTTAGGGCACCCAAAGGTTGTAATAAGTATCTATAACTTATAGCTTTGAACCTAACTCTGAGACTCTAATCCCCAAGAGCGTTATCTTTGATTGTAACGGTTGAACTTCGGTTTGAAATAGAGTTAAAGTTCTAAAGATCTATCACCTCTTAGGGCACCCAAAGGTTGTAATAAGTATCTATAACTTATAGCTTTGAACCTTACTCTAAGACTCTAATCCCCAAGAGCGTTATCTTTGATTGTATCGGTTCAACTTCGGCTCGAAATAGAGTTAAAGTTCTAAAGATCTATCACCTCTTTGGGCACCGAAAGGTTGTAAAAAGTATCTATAACTTATAGCTTTGAACCTTACTCTAAGACTCTAATCCCCAAGAGCGTTATCTTTGATTGTATCGGTTCAACTTCGGCTTGAAATAGAGTTAAAGTTCTAAAGATCTATCACCTCTTAGGGCACCCAAAGGTGTAATAAGTATCTATAACTTATAGCTTTGAACCTTACTCTAAGACTCTAATCCCCAAGAGCGTTATCTTTGATTGTAACGGTTCAACTTCGATTTGGAATAGAGTTAAAGTTCTAAAGATCTATCACCTCTTAGGGCACCCAAAGGTTGTAATAAGTATCTATAACTTATAGCTTTGAACCTTACTCTAAGACTCTAATCCCCAAGAGCGTTATCTTTGATTGTAACGGTTCAACTTCGGTTTGAAATAGAGTTAAAGTTCTAAAGATCTATCACCTTTTAGGGCACCCAAAGGTTGTAATAAGTATCTATAACTTATAGCTTTGAACCTAACTCTAAGACTCTAATCCCCAAGAGCGTTATCTTTGATTGTAACGGTTCAACTTCGGTTTGAAATAGAGTTAAAGTTCTAAAGATCTATCACCTCTTAGGGCACCCAAAGGTGTAATAAGTATCTATAACATATAGCTTTGAACATTACTCTAAGACTCTAATCCCCAAGAGCGTTATCTTTGATTGTATCGGTTCAACTTCGGCTTGAAATAGAGTTAAAGTTCTAAAGATCTATCACCTCTTAGGGCACCCAAAGGTTGTAATAAGTATCTATAACTTATAGCTTTGAACCTTACTCTAAGACTCTAATCCCCAAGAGCGTTATCTTTGATTGTAACGGTTCAACTTCGGCTTGAAATAGAGTTAAAGTTCTAATCATCTATCACCTCTTAGGGCACCCAAAGGTGTAATAAGTATCTATAACTTATAGCTTTGAACCTTACTCTAAGACTCTAATCCCAAAGTGCGTTATCTTTGATTGTAACGGTTCAACTTCGATTTGAAATAGTGTTAAAGTTATAAAGATCTATCACCTCTTAGGACACCCAAAGGTTGTAATAAGTATCTATAACTTATAGCTTTGAATCTTACTCTAAGACTCTAATCCCCAAGAGCATTATCGTTGATTGCAACGGTTCAACTTCGGTTTGAAATAGAGTTAAAGTTCTAAAGATCTATCACCTTTTAGGACACTCAAAGGTTGTAATAAGTATCTATAACTTATAGCTTTGAACCTTACTCTAAGACTGTAATCCCCAAGAGCGTTATCTTTGATTGTAACGGTTCAACTTCGGTTTGAAATAGAGTTAAAGTTCTAATGATCTATCATCTCTTAGAGCACCCAAAGGTTGTAATAAGTATCTATAACTTATAGCTTTGAACCTTACTCTAAGACCGTAATCCCCAAGAGCATTATCTTTGATTGTAACGGTTCAACTTCGGTTTGAAATAGAGTTAAAGTTCTAAAGATCTATCACCTTTTAGGGCACCCAAAGGTTGTAATAAGTATCTATAACTTATAGCTTTGAACCTAACTCTGAGACTCTAATCCCCAAGAGCGTTATCTTTGATTGTAACGGTTGAACTTCGGTTTGAAATAGAGTTAAAGTTCTAAAGATCTATCACCTCTTAGGGCACCCAAAGGTTGTAATAAGTATCTATAACTTATAGCTTTGAACCTTACTCTAAGACTCTAATCCCCAAGAGCGTTATCTTTGATTGTATCGGTTCAACTTCGGCTCGAAATAGAGTTAAAGTTCTAAAGATCTATCACCTCTTTGGGCACCGAAAGGTTGTAAAAAGTATCTATAACTTATAGCTTTGAACCTTACTCTAAGACTCTAATCCCCAAGAGCGTTATCTTTGATTGTATCGGTTCAACTTCGGCTTGAAATAGAGTTAAAGTTCTAAAGATCTATCACCTCTTAGGGCACCCAAAGGTGTAATAAGTATCTATAACTTATAGCTTTGAACCTTACTCTAAGACTCTAATCCCCAAGAGCGTTATCTTTGATTGTAACGGTTCAACTTCGATTTGGAATAGAGTTAAAGTTCTAGAGATCTATCACCTCTTAGGGCACCCAAAGGTTGTAATAAGTATCTATAACTTATAGCTTTGAACCTTACTCTAAGACTCTAATCCCCAAGAGCGTTATCTTTGATAGTAACGGTTCAACTTCGGTTTGAAATAGAGTTAAAGTTCTAAAGATCTATCACCTTTTAGGGCACCCAAAGGTTGTAATAAGTATCTATAACTTATAGCTTTGAACCTAACTCTAAGACTCTAATCCCCAAGAGCGTTATCTTTGATTGTAACGGTTCAACTTCGGTTTGAAATAGAGTTAAAGTTCTAAAGATCTATCACCTCTTAGGGCACCCAAAGGTGTAATAAGTATCTATAACATATAGCTTTGAACATTACTCTAAGACTCTAATCCCCAAGAGCGTTATCTTTGATTGTATCGGTTCAACTTCGGCTTGAAATAGAGTTAAAGTTCTAAAGATCTATCACCTCTTAGGGCACCCAAAGGTTGTAATAAGTATCTATAACTTATAGCTTTGAACCTTACTCTAAGACTCTAATCCCCAAGAGCGTTATCTTTGATTGTAACGGTTCAACTTCGGCTTGAAATAGAGTTAAAGTTCTAATCATCTATCACCTCTTAGGGCACCCAAAGGTGTAATAAGTATCTATAACTTATAGCTTTGAACCTTACTCTAAGACTCTAATCCCAAAGTGCGTTATCTTTGATTGTAACGGTTCAACTTCGATTTGAAATAGTGTTAAAGTTATAAAGATCTATCACCTCTTAGGACACCCAAAGGTTGTAATAAGTATCTATAACTTATAGCTTTGAACCTTACTCTAAGACTCTAATCCCCAAGAGCATTATCGTTGATTGCAACGGTTCAACTTCGGTTTGAAATAGAGTTAAAGTTCTATAGATCTATCACCTTTTAGGACACTCAAAGGTTGTAATAAGTATCTATAACTTATAGCTTTGAACCTTACTCTAAGACTGTAATCCCCAAGAGCGTTATCTTTGATTGTAACGATTCAACTTCGGTTTGAAATAGAGTTAAAGTTCTAATGATCTATCATCTCTTAGAGCACCCAAAGGTTGTAATAAGTATCTATAACTTATAGCTTTGAACCTTACTCTAAGACTCTAATCCCCAAGAGCATTATCGTTGATTGCAACGGTTCAACTTCGGTTTGAAATAGAGTTAAAGTTCTATAGATCTATCACCTTTTAGGACACTCAAAGGTTGTAATAAGTATCTATAACTTACAGCTTTGAACCTAACTCTGAGACTCTAATCCCCAAGAGCGTTATCTTTGATTGTAACGGTTGAACTTCGGTTTGAAATAGAGTTAAAGTTCTAAAGATCTATCACCTCTTAGGGCACCCAAAGGTTGTAATAAGTATCTATAACTTATAGCTTTGAACCTTACTCTAAGACTCTAATCCCCAAGAGCGTTATCTTTGATTGTATCGGTTCAACTTCGGCTCGAAATAGAGTTAAAGTTCTAAAGATCTATCACCTCTTAGGCACCGAAAGGTTGTAAAAAGTATCTATAACTTATAGCTTTGAACCTTACTCTAAGACTCTAATCCCCAAGAGCGTTATCTTTGATTGTATCGGTTCAACTTCGGCTTGAAATAGAGTTAAAGTTCTAAAGATCTATCACCTCTTAGGGCACCCAAAGGTGTAATAAGTATCTATAACTTATAGCTTTGAACCTTACTCTAAGACTCTAATCCCCAAGAGCGTTATCTTTGATTGTAACGGTTCAACTTCGATTTGGAATAGAGTTAAAGTTCTAAAGATCTATCACCTCTTAGGGCACCCAAAGGTTGTAATAAGTATCTATAACTTATAGCTTTGAACCTTACTCTAAGACTCTAATCCCCAAGAGCGTTATCTTTGATTGTAACGGTTCAACTTCGATTTGGAATAGAGTTAAAGTTCTAAAGATCTATCAACTCTTAGGGCACCCAAAGGTTGTAATAAGTATCTATAACTTATAGCTTTGAACCTTACTCTAAGACTCTAATCCCAAAGAGCGTTATCTTTGATTGTAACGGTTCAACTTCGGTTTGAAATAGAGTTAAAGTTCTAAAGATCTATCATCTCTTAGAGCACCCAAAGGTTGTAATAAGTATCTATAACTTATAGCTTTGAACCTTACTCTAAGACTCTAATCCCCAAGAGCTTTATCTTTGATTGTAACGGTTCAACTTCGGTTTGAAATAGAGTTAACGTTCTAACGATCTATCACCACTTAGGACACCCAAAGGTTGTAACAAGTATCTATAACTTATAGCTTTGAACCTAACTCTAAGACTCTAATCCCCAAAAGCGTTATCTTTGATTGTAACGGTTCAACTTCGGTTTGAAATAGAGTTAAAGTTCTAAAGATCTATCACCTCTTAGGGCACCCAAAGGTTGTAATAAGTATCTATAACTTATAGCTTTGAACCTTACTCTAAGACTCTAATCCCCAAGAGCGTTATCTTTGATTGTAACGGTTCAACTTCGGTTTGAAATAGAGTAAAAGTTCTAAAGATCTATCACCTCTTAGGGCACCCAAAGGTGGTAATAAGTATCTATAACTTATAGCTTTGAACATTACTCTAAGACTCTAATACCCAAATGCGTTATCTTTGATTGTAACGGTTCAACTTCGATTTGGAATAGAGTTAAAGTTCTAAAGATCTATCACCTCTTAGGGCACCCAAAGGTTGTAATAAGTATCTATAACTTATAGCTTTGAACCTTACTCTAAGACTCTAATCCCCAAGAGCGTTATCTTTGATTGTAACGGTTCAACTTCGGTTTGAAATAGAGTTAAAGTTCTAAAGATCTATCACCTTTTAGGGCACCCAAAGGTTGTAATAAGTATCTATAACTTATAGCTTTGAACCTAACTCTAAGACTCTAATCCCCAAGAGCGTTATCTTTGATTGTAACGGTTGAACTTCGGTTTGAAATAGAGTTAAAGTTCTAAAGATCTATCACCTCTTAGGGCACCCAAAGGTTGTAATAAGTATCTATAACTTATAGCTTTGAACCTTACTCTAAGACTCTAATCCCCAAGAGCGTTATCTTTGATTGTATCGGTTCAACTTCGGCTTGAAATAGAGTTAAAGTTCTAAAGATCGATCACCTCTTAGGGCACCCAAAGGTGTAATAAGTATCTATAACTTATAGCTTTGAACCTTACTCTAAGACTCTAATCCCCAAGAGCGTTATCTTTGATCGTAACGGTTCAACTTCGGTTTGAAATAGAGTTAAAGTTCTAAAGATCTATCACCTCTTAGGGCACCCAAAGGTTGTAATAAGTATCTATAACTTATAGCTTTGAACCTTACTCTAAGACTCTAATCCCCAAGAGCGTTATCTTTGATTGTAACGGTTCAACTTCGGTTTGAAATAGAGTTAAAGTTCTAAATATCTATCACCTCTTAGGGCACCCAAAGGTTGTAATAAGTATCTATAACTTATAGCATTGAACCTAACTCTAAGACTCTAATCCCCAAGAGCGTTATCTTTGATTGTAACGGGTCAACTTCGGTTTGAAATAGAGTTAAAGTTCTAAAGATCTATCACCTCTTAGGGCACCCAAAGGTTGTAATAAGTATCTATAACTTATAGCTTTGAACCTTACTCTAAGACTCTAATCCCCAAGAGCGTTATCTTTGATTGTAACGGTTCAACTTCGGTTTCCAATAGAGTTAAAGTTCTGAAGATCTATCACCTCTTAGGGCACCGAAAGGTTGTAAAAAGTATCTATAACTTAAAGCTTTGAACCTTACTCTAAGACTCTAATCCCCAAGAGCGTTATCTTTGATTGTATCGGTTCAACTTCGGCTTGAAATAGAGTTAAAGTTCTAAAGATCTATCACCTCTTAGGGCACCCAAAGGTGTAATAAGTATCTATAACTTATAGCTTTGAACCTTACTCTAAGACTCTAATCCCCAAGAGCGTTATCTTTGATTGTAACGGTTCAACTTCGATTTGGAATAGAGTTAAAGTTCTAAAGATCTATCACCTCTTAGGGCACCCAAAGGTTGTAATAAGTATCTATAACTTATAGCTTTGAACCTTACTCTAAGACTCTAATCCCCAAGAGCGTTATCTTTGATTGTAACGGTTCAACTTCGATTTGGAATAGAGTTAAAGTTCTAAAGATCTATCAACTCTTAGGGCACCCAAAGGTTGTAATAAGTATCTATAACTTATAGCTTTGAACCTTACTCTAAGACTCTAATCCCAAAGAGCGTTATCTTTGATTGTAACGGTTCAACTTCGGTTTGAAATAGAGTTAAAGTTCTAAAGATCTATCATCTCTTAGAGCACCCAAAGGTTGTAATAAGTATCTATAACTTATAGCTTTGAACCTTACTCTAAGACTCTAATCCCCAAGAGCTTTATCTTTGATTGTAACGGTTCAACTTCGGTTTGAAATAGAGTTAACGTTCTAACGATCTATCACCACTTAGGACACCCAAAGGTTGTAACAAGTATCTATAACTTATAGCTTTGAACCTAACTCTAAGACTCTAATCCCCAAAAGCGTTATCTTTGATTGTAACGGTTCAACTTCGGTTTGAAATAGAGTTAAAGTTCTAAAGATCTATCACCTCTTAGGGCACCCAAAGGTTGTAATAAGTATCTATAACTTATAGCTTTGAACCTTACTCTAAGACTCTAATCCCCAAGAGCGTTATCTTTGATTGTAACGGTTCAACTTCGGTTTGAAATAGAGTAAAAGTTCTAAAGATCTATCACCTCTTAGGGCACCCAAAGGTGGTAATAAGTATCTATAACTTATAGCTTTGAACATTACTCTAAGACTCTAATACCCAAATGCGTTATCTTTGATTGTAACGGTTCAACTTCGATTTGGAATAGAGTTAAAGTTCTAAAGATCTATCACCTCTTAGGGCACCCAAAGGTTGTAATAAGTATCTATAACTTATAGCTTTGAACCTTACTCTAAGACTCTAATCCCCAAGAGCGTTATCTTTGATTGTAACGGTTCAACTTCGGTTTGAAATAGAGTTAAAGTTCTAAAGATCTATCACCTTTTAGGGCACCCAAAGGTTGTAATAAGTATCTATAACTTATAGCTTTGAACCTAACTCTAAGACTCTAATCCCCAAGAGCGTTATCTTTGATTGTAACGGTTGAACTTCGGTTTGAAATAGAGTTAAAGTTCTAAAGATCTATCACCTCTTAGGGCACCCAAAGGTTGTAATAAGTATCTATAACTTATAGCTTTGAACCTTACTCTAAGACTCTAATCCCCAAGAGCGTTATCTTTGATTGTATCGGTTCAACTTCGGCTTGAAATAGAGTTAAAGTTCTAAAGATCGATCACCTCTTAGGGCACCCAAAGGTGTAATAAGTATCTATAACTTATAGCTTCGAACCTTACTCTAAGACTCTAATCCCCAAGAGCGTTATCTTTGATCGTAACGGTTCAACTTCGGTTTGAAATAGAGTTAAAGTTCTAAAGATCTATCACCTCTTAGGGCACCCAAAGGTTGTAATAAGTATCTATAACTTATAGCTTTGAACCTTACTCTAAGACTCTAATCCCCAAGAGCGTTATCTTTGATTGTAACGGTTCAACTTCGGTTTGAAATAGAGTTAAAGTTCTAAATATCTATCACCTCTTAGGGCACCCAAAGGTTGTAATAAGTATCTATAACTTATAGCATTGAACCTAACTCTAAGACTCTAATCCCCAAGAGCGTTATCTTTGATTGTAACGGGTCAACTTCGGTTTGAAATAGAGTTAAAGTTCTAAAGATCTATCACCTCTTAGGGCACCCAAAGGTTGTAATAAGTATCTATAACTTATAGCTTTGAACCTTACTCTAAGACTCTAATCCCCAAGAGCGTTATCTTTGATTGTAACGGTTCAACTTCGGTTTCCAATAGAGTTAAAGTTCTGAAGATCTATCACCTCTTAGGGCACCCAAAGGTTGTAATAAGTATCTATAACTTATAGCTTTGAACCTAACTCTAAGACTCTAATCCCCATGAGCGTTATCTTTGATTGTAACGGTTCAACTTCGGTTTGAAATAGAGTTAAAGTTCTAAAGATCTATCACCTCTTAGGGCACCCAAAGGTTGTAACAAGTATCTATAACTTGTAGCTTTGAACCTTACTCTAAGACTCTAATCCCCAAGAGCGTTATCTTTGATTGTAACGGTTCAACTTCGATTTGAAATAGAGTTAAAGTTCTAAAGATCTATCACCTCTTAGGACACCCAAAGGTTGTAATAAGTATCTATAACTTATAGCTTTGAACCTTACTCTAAGACTCTAATCCCCAAGAGCGTTATCTTTGATTGTAACGGTTCAACTTCGGTTTGAAATAGAGTTAAAGTTCTAAAGATCTATCACCTCTTAGGACACCCAAAGGTTGTAATAAGTATCTATAACTTATAGCTTTGAACCTTACTCTAAGACTCTAATCCCCAAGAGCGTTATCTTTGATTGTAACGGTTCAACTTCGGTTTGAAATAGAGTTAAAGTTCTAAAGATCTATCACGTCTTAGGACACCCAAAGGTTGTAATAAGTATCTATATCATATAGCTTTGAACCTTACTCTAAGACTCTAATCCCCAAGAGCGTTATCTTTGATCGTAACGGTTCAACTTCGGTTTGAAATAGAGTTAAAGTTCTAAAGAGCTATCATCTCTTAGGGCACCCAAAGGTTGTAATAAGTATCTATAACTTATAGCTTTGAACCTTACTCTAAGACTCTAATCCCCAAGAGCGTTATCTTTGATTGTAACTGTTCAACTTCGGTTTGAAATAGAGTTAAAGTTCTAAAGATCTATCACATCTTAGGGCACCCAAAGGTTGTAATAAGTATCTATAACTTATAGCATTGAACCTAGCTCTAAGACTCTAATCCCCAAGAGCGTTATCTTTGATTGTAACGGTTCAACTTCGGTTTGAAATAGAGTTAAAGTTCTAAAGATCTATCACCTCTTAGGGCACCCAAAGGTTGTAATAAGTATCTATAACTTATAGCTTTGAACCTTACTCTAAGACTCTAATCCCTAAGAGCGTTATCTTTGATTGTAACGGTTCAACTTCGGTTTGAAATAGAGTTAAAGTTCTAAAGATCTATCACCTCTTAGGACACCCAAAGGTTGTAATAAGTATCTATAACTTATAGCTTTGAACCTTACTCTAAGACTCTAATCCCCAAGAGCGTTATCTTTGATTGTAACGGCTCAACTTCGATTTTAAATTGAGTTAAAGTTCTAAAGATCTATCACCTCTTAGGACACCCAAAGGTTGTAATAAGTATCTATAACTTATAGGTTTGAACCTTACTCTAAGACTCTAATCCCCAATAGCGTTATCTTTGATTGTAACGGTTCAACTTCGGTTTGAAATAGAGTTAAAGTTCTAAAGATCTATCACCTCTTAGGACACCCAAACGTTGTAATAAGTATCTATAACTTATAGCTTTGAACCTTACTCTAAGACTCTAATCCCCAAGAGCGTTATCTTTGATTGTAACGGTTCAACTTCGGTTTGAAATAGAGTTAAAGTTCTAAAGATCTATCACCTCTTAGGGCACCCAAAGGTGTAATAAGTATCTATAACTTATAGCTTTGAACCTTACTCTGAGACTCTAATCCCCAAGAGCGTTATCTTTGATCGTAATGGTTCAACTTCGGTTTGAAATAGAGTTAAAGTTCTAATGATCTATCATCTCTTAGAGCACCCAAAGGTTGTAATAAGTATCTATAACTTATAGCTTTGAACCTTACTCTAAGACCGTAATCCCCAAGAGCATTATCTTTGATTGTAACGGTTCAACTTCGATTTGGAATAGAGTTAAAGTTCTAAAGATCTATCATCTCTTAGGGCACCCAAAGGTTGTAATAAGTATCTATAACTTATAGCTTTGAACCTTACTCTAAGACTCTAATCCCCAAGAGCGTCATCTTTTATTGTAACGGTTCAACTTCGGTTTGAAATAGAGTTAAAGTTCTAAAGATCTATCACCTTTTAGGGCACCCAAAGGTTGTAATAAGTATCTATAACTTATAGCTTTGAACCTAACTCTAAGACTCTAATCCCCAAGAGCGTTATCTTTGATTGTAACGGTTGAACTTCGGTTTGAAATAGAGTTAAAGTTCTAAAGATCTATCACCTCTTAGGGCACCCAAAGGTTGTAATAAGTATCTATAACTTATAGCTTTGAACCTTACTCTAAGACTCTAATCCCCAAGAGCGTTATCTTTGATTGTATCGGTTCAACTTCGGCTCGAAATAGAGTTAAAGTTCTAAAGATCTATCACCTCTTAGGGCAACGAAAGGTTGTAAAAAGTATCTATAACTTATAGCTTTGAACCTTACTCTAAGACTCTAATCCCCAAGAGCGTTATCTTTGATTGTATCGGTTCAACTTCGGCTTGAAATAGAGTTAAAGTTCTAAAGATCTATCACCTCTTAGGGCACCTAAAGGTGTAATAAGTATCTATAACTTATAGCTTTGAACCTTACTCTAAGACTCTAATCCCCAAGAGCGTTATCTTTGATTGTAACGGTTCAACTTCGATTTGGAATAGAGTTAAAGTTCTAAAGATCTATCATCTCTTAGGGCACCCAAAGGTTGTAATAAGTATCTATAACTTATAGCTTTGAACCTTACTCTAAGACTCTAATCCCCAAGAGCGTCATCTTTGATAGTAACGGTTCAACTTCGGTTTGAAATAGAGTTAAAGTTCTAAAGATCTATCAACTTTTAGGGCACCCAAAGGTTGTAATAAGTATCTATAACTTATAGCTTTGAACCTAACTCTAAGACTCTAATCCCCAAGAGCGTTATCTTTGATTGTAACGGTTCAACTTCGGTTTGAAATAGAATTAAATTTCTAAAGATCTATCACCTCTTAGGGCACCCAAAGGTGTAATAAGTATCTATAACTTATAGCTTTGAACCTTACTCTAAGACTCTAATCCCCAAGAGCGTTATCTTTGATCGTAATGGTTCAACTTCGGTTTGAAATAGAGTTAAAGTTCTAAAGTTCTATCACCTCTTAGGGCACCCAAAGGTTGTAATAAGTATCTATAACTTATAGCTTTGAGCCTTACTCTAAGACTCTAATCCCCAAGAGCGTTATCTTTCGTTGTATCGGTTCAACTTCGGCTTGAAATAGAGTTAAAGTTCTAAAGATCTATCACCTCTTAGGGCATCCAAAGGTTGTAACAAGTATCTATAACTTATAGCTTTGAACCTTACTCTAAGACTCTAATCCCCAAGAGCGTTATCTTTCGTTGTATCGGTTCAACTTCGGCTTGAAATAGAGTTAAAGTTCTAAAGATCAGGGCACCAAAAGGTGTAATAAGTATCTATAACTTATAGCTTTGAACCTTACTCTAAGACTCTAATCCCAAAGAGCGTTATCTTTGATTGTAACGGTTCAACTTCGGTTTGAAATAGAGTTAAAGTTCTAAAGATCTATCATCTCTTAGAGCACCCAAAGGTTGTAATAAGTATCTATAACTTATAGCTTTGAACCTTACTCTAAGACTCTAATCCCAAAGAGCGTTATCTTTGATTGTAACGGTTCAACTTCGGTTTGAAATAGAGTTAAAGTTCTAAAGATCTATCACCTCTTAGGGCACCCAAAGGTTGTAATAAGTATCTATAACTTATAGCTTTGAACCTTACTCTAAGACTCTAATCCCCAAGAGCGTTATCTTTGATTGTAACGGTTCAACTTCGATTTGGAATAGAGTTAAAGTTCTAAAGATCTATCACCTCTTAGGGCACCCAAAGGTTGTAATAAGTATCTATAACTTATAGCTTTGAACCTTACTCTAAGACTCTAATCCCCAAGAGCGTTGTCTTTGATTGTAACGGTTCAACTTCGGTTTGAAATAGAGTTAAAGTTCTAAAGATCTATCACCTTTTAGGGCACCCAAAGGTTGTAATAAGTATCTATAACTTATAGCTTTGAACCTTACTCTAAGACTCTAATCCCCAATAGCGTTATCTTTGATTGTAACGGTTCAACTTCGGTTTGAAATAGAGTTAAAGTTCTAAAGATCTATCACCTTTTAGGGCACCCAAAGGTTGTAATAAGTATCTATAACTTATAGCTTTGAACCTAACTCTAAGACTCTAATCCCCAAGAGCGTTATCTTTGATTGTAACGGTTGAACTTCGGTTTGAAATAGAGTTAAAGTTCTAAAGATCTATCACCTCTTAGGGCACCCAAAGGTTGTAATAAGTATCTATAACTTATAGCTTTGAACCTTACTCTAAGACTCTAATCCCCAAGAGCGTTATCTTTGATTGTATCGGTTCAACTTCGGCTCGAAATAGAGTTAAAGTTCTAAAGATCTATCACCTCTTAGGGCACCGAAAGGTTGTAAAAAGTATCTATAACTTATAGCTTTGAACCTTACTCTAAGACTCTAATCACCAAGAGCGTTATCTTTGATTGTATCGGTTCAACTTCGGCTTGAAATAGAGTTAAAGTTCTAAAGATCTATCACCTCTTAGGGCACCCAAAGGTGTAATAAGTATCTATAACTTATAGCTTTGAACCTTACTCTAAGACTCTAATCCCCAAGAGCGTTATCTTTGATTGTAACGGTTCAACTTCGATTTGGAATAGAGTTAAAGTTCTAAAGATCTATCACCTCTTAGGGCACCCAAAGGTTGTAATAAGTATCTATAACTTATAGCTTTGAACCTTACTCTAAGACTCTAATCCCCAAGAGCGTTATCTTTGATAGTAACGGTTCAACTTCGGTTTGAAATAGAGTTAAAGTTCTAAAGATCTATCACCTTTTAGGGCACCCAAAGGTTGTAATAAGTATCTATAACTTATAGCTTTGAACCTAACTCTAAGACTCTAATCCCCAAGAGCGTTATCTTTGATTGTAACGGTTCAACTTCGGTTTGAAATAGAGTTAAAGTTCTAAAAATCTATCACCTCTTAGGGCACCCAAAGGTGTAATAAGTATCTATAACTTATAGCTTTGAGCCTTACTCTAAGACTCTAATCCCCAAGAGCGTTATCTTTCGTTGTATCGGTTCAACTTCGGCTTGAAATAGAGTTAAAGTTCTAAAGATCTATCACCTCTTAGGGCACCAAAAGGTGTAATAAGTATCTATAACTTATAGCTTTGAACCTTACTCTAAGACTCTAATCCCAAAGATCGTTATCTTTGATTGTAACGGTTCAACTTCGATTTGAAATAGTGTTAAAGTTATAAAGATCTATCATCTCTTAGAGCACCCAAAGGTTGTAATAAGTATCTATAACTTATAGCTTTGAACCTTACTCTAAGACTCTAATCCCAAAGAGCGTTGTCTTTGATTGTAACGGTTCAACTTCGGTTTGAAATAGAGTTAAAGTTCTAAAGATCTATCACCTTTTAGGGCACCCAAAGGTTGTAATAAGTATCTATAACTTATAGCTTTGAACCTTACTCTAAGACTCTAATCCCCAATAGCGTTATCTTTGATTGTAACGGTTCAACTTCGGTTTGAAATAGAGTTAAAGTTCTAAAGATCTATCACCTCTTAGGGCACCCAAAGGTTGTAATAAGTATCTATAACTTATAGCTTTGAACCTAACTCTAAGACTCTAATCCCCAAGAGCGTTATCTTTGATTGTATCGGTTCAACTTCGGCTTGAAATAGAGTTAAAGTTCTAAAGATCTATCACCTCTTAGGGCACCCAAAGGTGTAATAAGTATCTATAACTTATAGCTTTGAACCTTACTCTAAGACTCTAATCCCCAATAGCGTTATCTTTGATTGTAACGGTTCAACTTCGGTTTGAAATAGAGTTAAAGTTCTAAAGATCTATCACCTCTTAGGACACCCAAACGTTGTAATAAGTATCTATAACTTATAGCTTTGAACCTTACTCTAAGACTCTAATCCCCAAGAACGTTATCTTTGATTGTAACGGTTCAACTTCGGTTTGAAATAGAGTTAAAGTTCTAAAGATCTATCACCTCTTAGGGCACCCAAACGTGTAATAAGTATCTATAACTTATAGCTTTGAACCTTACTCTGAGACTCTAATCCCCAAGAGCGTTATCGTTGATCGTAATGGTTCAACTTCGGTTTGAAATAGAGTTAAAGTTCTAATGATCTATCATCTCTTAGAGCACCCAAAGGTTGTAATAAGTATCTATAACTTATAGCTTTGAACCTTACTCTAAGACCGTAATCCCCAAGAGCATTATCTTTGATTGTAACGGTTCAACTTCGATTTGGAATAGAGTTAAAGTTCTAAAGATCTATCATCTCTTAGGGCACCCAAAGGTTGTAATAAGTATCTATAACTTATAGCTTTGAACCTTACTCTAAGACTCTAATCCCCAAGAGCGTCATCTTTTATTGTAACGGTTCAACTTCGGTTTGAAATAGAGTTAAAGTTCTAAAGATCTATCACCTTTTAGGGCACCCAAAGGTTGTAATAAGTATCTATAACTTATAGCTTTGAACCTAACTCTAAGACTCTAATCCCCAAGAGCGTTATCTTTGATTGTAACGGTTGAACTTCGGTTTGAAATAGAGTTAAAGTTCTAAAGATCTATCACCTCTTAGGGCACCCAAAGGTTGTAATAAGTATCTATAACTTATAGCTTTGAACCTTACTCTAAGACTCTAATCCCCAAGAGCGTTATCTTTGATTGTATCGGTTCAACTTCGGCTCGAAATAGAGTTAAAGTTCTAAAGATCTATCACCTCTTAGGGCAACGAAAGGTTGTAAAAAGTATCTATAACTTATAGCTTTGAACCTTACTCTAAGACTCTAATCCCCAAGAGCGTTATCTTTGATTGTATCGGTTCAACTTCGGCTTGAAATAGAGTTAAAGTTCTAAAGATCTATCACCTCTTAGGGCACCTAAAGGTGTAATAAGTATCTATAACTTATAGCTTTGAACCTTACTCTAAGACTCTAATCCCCAAGAGCGTTATCTTTGATTGTAACGGTTCAACTTCGATTTGGAATAGAGTTAAAGTTCTAAAGATCTATCATCTCTTAGGGCACCCAAAGGTTGTAATAAGTATCTATAACTTATAGCTTTGAACCTTACTCTAAGACTCTAATCCCCAAGAGCGTCATCTTTGATAGTAACGGTTCAACTTCGGTTTGAAATAGAGTTAAAGTTCTAAAGATCTATCACCTTTTAGGGCACCCAAAGGTTGTAATAAGTATCTATAACTTATAGCTTTGAACCTAACTCTAAGACTCTAATCCCCAAGAGCGTTATCTTTGATTGTAACGGTTCAACTTCGGTTTGAAATAGAATTAAATTTCTAAAGATCTATCACCTCTTAGGGCACCCAAAGGTGTAATAAGTATCTATAACTTATAGCTTTGAACCTTACTCTAAGACTCTAATCCCCAAGAGCGTTATCTTTGATCGTAATGGTTCAACTTCGGTTTGAAATAGAGTTAAAGTTCTAAAGTTCTATCACCTCTTAGGGCACCCAAAGGTTGTAATAAGTATCTATAACTTATAGCTTTGAGCCTTACTCTAAGACTCTAATCCCCAAGAGCGTTATCTTTCGTTGTATCGGTTCAACTTCGGCTTGAAATAGAGTTAAAGTTCTAAAGATCTATCACCTCTTAGGGCATCCAAAGGTTGTAACAAGTATCTATAACTTATAGCTTTGAACCTTACTCTAAGACTCTAATCCCCAAGAGCGTTATCTTTCGTTGTATCGGTTCAACTTCGGCTTGAAATAGAGTTAAAGTTCTAAAGATCAGGGCACCAAAAGGTGTAATAAGTATCTATAACTTATAGCTTTGAACCTTACTCTAAGACTCTAATCCCAAAGAGCGTTATCTTTGATTGTAACGGTTCAACTTCGGTTTGAAATAGAGTTAAAGTTCTAAAGATCTATCATCTCTTAGAGCACCCAAAGGTTGTAATAAGTATCTATAACTTATAGCTTTGAACCTTACTCTAAGACTCTAATCCCAAAGAGCGTTATCTTTGATTGTAACGGTTCAACTTCGGTTTGAAATAGAGTTAAAGTTCTAAAGATCTATCACCTCTTAGGGCACCCAAAGGTTGTAATAAGTATCTATAACTTATAGCTTTGAACCTTACTCTAAGACTCTAATCCCCAAGAGCGTTATCTTTGATTGTAACGGTTCAACTTCGATTTGGAATAGAGTTAAAGTTCTAAAGATCTATCACCTCTTAGGGCACCCAAAGGTTGTAATAAGTATCTATAACTTATAGCTTTGAACCTTACTCTAAGACTCTAATCCCCAAGAGCGTTGTCTTTGATTGTAACGGTTCAACTTCGGTTTGAAATAGAGTTAAAGTTCTAAAGATCTATCACCTTTTAGGGCACCCAAAGGTTGTAATAAGTATCTATAACTTATAGCTTTGAACCTTACTCTAAGACTCTAATCCCCAATAGCGTTATCTTTGATTGTAACGGTTCAACTTCGGTTTGAAATAGAGTTAAAGTTCTAAAGATCTATCACCTTTTAGGGCACCCAAAGGTTGTAATAAGTATCTATAACTTATAGCTTTGAACCTAACTCTAAGACTCTAATCCCCAAGAGCGTTATCTTTGATTGTAACGGTTGAACTTCGGTTTGAAATAGAGTTAAAGTTCTAAAGATCTATCACCTCTTAGGGCACCCAAAGGTTGTAATAAGTATCTATAACTTATAGCTTTGAACCTTACTCTAAGACTCTAATCCCCAAGAGCGTTATCTTTGATTGTATCGGTTCAACTTCGGCTCGAAATAGAGTTAAAGTTCTAAAGATCTATCACCTCTTAGGGCACCGAAAGGTTGTAAAAAGTATCTATAACTTATAGCTTTGAACCTTACTCTAAGACTCTAATCACCAAGAGCGTTATCTTTGATTGTATCGGTTCAACTTCGGCTTGAAATAGAGTTAAAGTTCTAAAGATCTATCACCTCTTAGGGCACCCAAAGGTGTAATAAGTATCTATAACTTATAGCTTTGAACCTTACTCTAAGACTCTAATCCCCAAGAGCGTTATCTTTGATTGTAACGGTTCAACTTCGATTTGGAATAGAGTTAAAGTTCTAAAGATCTATCACCTCTTAGGGCACCCAAAGGTTGTAATAAGTATCTATAACTTATAGCTTTGAACCTTACTCTAAGACTCTAATCCCCAAGAGCGTTATCTTTGATAGTAACGGTTCAACTTCGGTTTGAAATAGAGTTAAAGTTCTAAAGATCTATCACCTTTTAGGGCACCCAAAGGTTGTAATAAGTATCTATAACTTATAGCTTTGAACCTAACTCTAAGACTCTAATCCCCAAGAGCGTTATCTTTGATTGTAACGGTTCAACTTCGGTTTGAAATAGAGTTAAAGTTCTAAAAATCTATCACCTCTTAGGGCACCCAAAGGTGTAATAAGTATCTATAACTTATAGCTTTGAGCCTTACTCTAAGACTCTAATCCCCAAGAGCGTTATCTTTCGTTGTATCGGTTCAACTTCGGCTTGAAATAGAGTTAAAGTTCTAAAGATCTATCACCTCTTAGGGCACCAAAAGGTGTAATAAGTATCTATAACTTATAGCTTTGAACCTTACTCTAAGACTCTAATCCGAAAGATCGTTATCTTTGATTGTAACGGTTCAACTTCGATTTGAAATAGTGTTAAAGTTATAAAGATCTATCATCTCTTAGAGCACCCAAAGGTTGTAATAAGTATCTATAACTTATAGCTTTGAACCTTACTCTAAGACTCTAATCCCAAAGAGCGTTGTCTTTGATTGTAACGGTTCAACTTCGGTTTGAAATAGAGTTAAAGTTCTAAAGATCTATCACCTTTTAGGGCACCCAAAGGTTGTAATAAGTATCTATAACTTATAGCTTTGAACCTTACTCTAAGACTCTAATCCCCAATAGCGTTATCTTTGATTGTAACGGTTCAACTTCGGTTTGAAATAGAGTTAAAGTTCTAAAGATCTATCACCTCTTAGGGCAATGAAAGGTTGTAAAAAGTATCTATAACTTATAGCTTTGAACCTTACTCTAAGACTCTAATCCCCAAGAGCGTTATCTTTGATTGTATCGGTTCAACTTCGGCTTGAAATAGAGCTAAAGTTCTAAAGATCTATCACCTCTTAGGGCACCTAAAGGTGTAATAAGTATCTATAACTTATAGCTTTGAACCTTACTCTAAGACTCTAATCCCCAAGAGCGTTATCTTTGATTGTAACGGTTCAACTTCGATTTGGAATAGAGTTAAAGTTCTAAAGATCTATCATCTCTTAGGGCACCCAAAGGTTGTAATAAGTATCTATAACTTATAGCTTTGAACCTTACTCTAAGACTCTAATCCCCAAGAGCGTCATCTTTGATAGTAACGGTTCAACTTCGGTTTGAAATAGAGTTAAAGTTCTAAAGATCTATCACCTTTTAGGGCACCCAAAGGTTGTAATAAGTATCTATAACTTATAGCTTTGAACCTAACTCTAAGACTCTAATCCCCAAGAGCGTTATCTTTGATTGTAACGGTTCAACTTCGGTTTGAAATAGAATTAAATTTCTAAAGATCTATCACCTCTTAGGGCACCCAAAGGTGTAATAAGTATCTATAACTTATAGCTTTGAACCTTACTCTAAGACTCTAATCCCCAAGAGCGTTATCTTTGATCGTAATGGTTCAACTTCGGTTTGAAATAGAGTTAAAGTTCTAAAGTTCTATCACCTCTTAGGGCACCCAAAGGTTGTAATAAGTATCTATAACTTATAGCTTTGAGCCTTACTCTAAGACTCTAATCCCCAAGAGCGTTATCTTTCGTTGTATCGGTTCAACTTCGGCTTGAAATAGAGTTAAAGTTCTAAAGATCTATCACCTCTTAGGGCATCCAAAGGTTGTAACAAGTATCTATAACTTATAGCTTTGAACCTTACTCTAAGACTCTAATCCCCAAGAGCGTTATCTTTCGTTGTATCGGTTCAACTTCGGCTTGAAATAGAGTTAAAGTTCTAAAGATCAGGGCACCAAAAGGTGTAATAAGTATCTATAACTTATAGCTTTGAACCTTACTCTAAGACTCTAATCCCAAAGAGCGTTATCTTTGATTGTAACGGTTCAACTTCGGTTTGAAATAGAGTTAAAGTTCTAAAGATCTATCATCTCTTAGAGCACCCAAAGGTTGTAATAAGTATCTATAACTTATAGCTTTGAACCTTACTCTAAGACTCTAATCCCAAAGAGCGTTATCTTTGATTGTAACGGTTCAACTTCGGTTTGAAATAGAGTTAAAGTTCTAAAGATCTATCACCTCTTAGGGCACCCAAAGGTTGTAATAAGTATCTATAACTTATAGCTTTGAACCTTACTCTAAGACTCTAATCCCCAAGAGCGTTATCTTTGATTGTAACGGTTCAACTTCGATTTGGAATAGAGTTAAAGTTCTAAAGATCTATCACCTCTTAGGGCACCCAAAGGTTGTAATAAGTATCTATAACTTATAGCTTTGAGCCTTACTCTAAGACTCTAATCCCCAAGAGCGTTATCTTTCGTTGTATCGGTTCAACTTCGGCTTGAAATAGAGTTAAAGTTCTAAAGATCTATCACCTCTTAGGGCATCCAAAGGTTGTAACAAGTATCTATAACTTATAGCTTTGAACCTTACTCTAAGACTCTAATCCCCAAGAGCGTTATCTTTCGTTGTATCGGTTCAACTTCGGCTTGAAATAGAGTTAAAGTTCTAAAGATCAGGGCACCAAAAGGTGTAATAAGTATCTATAACTTATAGCTTTGAACCTTACTCTAAGACTCTAATCCCAAAGAGCGTTATCTTTGATTGTAACGGTTCAACTTCGGTTTGAAATAGAGTTAAAGTTCTAAAGATCTATCATCTCTTAGAGCACCCAAAGGTTGTAATAAGTATCTATAACTTATAGCTTTGAACCTTACTCTAAGACTCTAATCCCAAAGAGCGTTATCTTTGATTGTAACGGTTCAACTTCGGTTTGAAATAGAGTTAAAGTTCTAAAGATCTATCACCTCTTAGGGCACCCAAAGGTTGTAATAAGTATCTATAACTTATAGCTTTGAACCTTACTCTAAGACTCTAATCCCCAAGAGCGTTATCTTTGATTGTAACGGTTCAACTTCGATTTGGAATAGAGTTAAAGTTCTAAAGATCTATCACCTCTTAGGGCACCCAAAGGTTGTAATAAGTATCTATAACTTATAGCTTTGAACCTTACTCTAAGACTCTAATCCCCAAGAGCGTTGTCTTTGATTGTAACGGTTCAACTTCGGTTTGAAATAGAGTTAAAGTTCTAAAGATCTATCACCTTTTAGGGCACCCAAAGGTTGTAATAAGTATCTATAACTTATAGCTTTGAACCTTACTCTAAGACTCTAATCCCCAATAGCGTTATCTTTGATTGTAACGGTTCAACTTCGGTTTGAAATAGAGTTAAAGTTCTAAAGATCTATCACCTTTTAGGGCACCCAAAGGTTGTAATAAGTATCTATAACTTATAGCTTTGAACCTAACTCTAAGACTCTAATCCCCAAGAGCGTTATCTTTGATTGTAACGGTTGAACTTCGGTTTGAAATAGAGTTAAAGTTCTAAAGATCTATCACCTCTTAGGGCACCCAAAGGTTGTAATAAGTATCTATAACTTATAGCTTTGAACCTTACTCTAAGACTCTAATCCCCAAGAGCGTTATCTTTGATTGTATCGGTTCAACTTCGGCTCGAAATAGAGTTAAAGTTCTAAAGATCTATCACCTCTTAGGGCACCGAAAGGTTGTAAAAAGTATCTATAACTTATAGCTTTGAACCTTACTCTAAGACTCTAATCACCAAGAGCGTTATCTTTGATTGTATCGGTTCAACTTCGGCTTGAAATAGAATTAAAGTTCTAAAGATCTATCACCTCTTAGGGCACCCAAGGGTGTAATAAGTATCTATAACTTATAGCTTTGAACCTTACTCTAAGACTCTAATCCCCAAGAGCGTTATCTTTGATTGTAACGGTTCAACTTCGATTTGGAATAGAGTTAAAGTTCTAAAGATCTATCATCTCTTAGGGCACCCAAAGGTTGTAATAAGTATCTATAACTTATAGCTTTGAACCTTACTCTAAGACTCTAATCCCCAAGAGCGTCATCTTTGATAGTAACGGTTCAACTTCGGTTTGAAATAGAGTTAAAGTTCTAAAGATCTATCACCTTTTAGGGCACCCAAAGGTTGTAATAAGTATCTATAACTTATAGCTTTGAACCTAACTCTAAGACTCTAATCCCCAAGAGCGTTATCTTTGATTGTAACGGTTCAACTTCGGTTTGAAATAGAATTAAATTTCTAAAGATCTATCACCTCTTAGGGCACCCAAAGGTGTAATAAGTATCTATAACTTATAGCTTTGAACCTTACTCTAAGACTCTAATCCCCAAGAGCGTTATCTTTGATCGTAATGGTTCAACTTCGGTTTGAAATAGAGTTAAAGTTCTAAAGTTCTATCACCTCTTAGGGCACCCAAAGGTTGTAATAAGTATCTATAACTTATAGCTTTGAGCCTTACTCTAAGACTCTAATCCCCAAGAGCGTTATCTTTCGTTGTATCGGTTCAACTTCGGCTTGAAATAGAGTTAAAGTTCTAAAGATCTATCACCTCTTAGGGCATCCAAAGGTTGTAACAAGTATCTATAACTTATAGCTTTGAACCTTACTCTAAGACTCTAATCCCCAAGAGCGTTATCTTTCGTTGTATCGGTTCAACTTCGGCTTGAAATAGAGTTAAAGTTCTAAAGATCAGGGCACCAAAAGGTGTAATAAGTATCTATAACTTATAGCTTTGAACCTTACTCTAAGACTCTAATCCCAAAGAGCGTTATCTTTGATTGTAACGGTTCAACTTCGGTTTGAAATAGAGTTAAAGTTCTAAAGATCTATCATCTCTTAGAGCACCCAAAGGTTGTAATAAGTATCTATAACTTATAGCTTTGAACCTTACTCTAAGACTCTAATCCCAAAGAGCGTTATCTTTGATTGTAACGGTTCAACTTCGGTTTGAAATAGAGTTAAAGTTCTAAAGATCTATCACCTCTTAGGGCACCCAAAGGTTGTAATAAGTATCTATAACTTATAGCTTTGAACCTTACTCTAAGACTCTAATCCCCAAGAGCGTTATCTTTGATTGTAACGGTTCAACTTCGATTTGGAATAGAGTTAAAGTTCTAAAGATCTATCACCTCTTAGGGCACCCAAAGGTTGTAATAAGTATCTATAACTTATAGCTTTGAACCTTACTCTAAGACTCTAATCCCCAAGAGCGTTGTCTTTGATTGTAACGGTTCAACTTCGGTTTGAAATAGAGTTAAAGTTCTAAAGATCTATCACCTTTTAGGGCACCCAAAGGTTGTAATAAGTATCTATAACTTATAGCTTTGAACCTTACTCTAAGACTCTAATCCCCAATAGCGTTATCTTTGATTGTAACGGTTCAACTTCGGTTTGAAATAGAGTTAAAGTTCTAAAGATCTATCACCTTTTAGGGCACCCAAAGGTTGTAATAAGTATCTATAACTTATAGCTTTGAACCTAACTCTAAGACTCTAATCCCCAAGAGCGTTATCTTTGATTGTAACGGTTGAACTTCGGTTTGAAATAGAGTTAAAGTTCTAAAGATCTATCACCTCTTAGGGCACCCAAAGGTTGTAATAAGTATCTATAACTTATAGCTTTGAACCTTACTCTAAGACTCTAATCCCCAAGAGCGTTATCTTTGATTGTATCGGTTCAACTTCGGCTCGAAATAGAGTTAAAGTTCTAAAGATCTATCACCTCTTAGGGCACCGAAAGGTTGTAAAAAGTATCTATAACTTATAGCTTTGAACCTTACTCTAAGACTCTAATCACCAAGAGCGTTATCTTTGATTGTATCGGTTCAACTTCGGCTTGAAATAGAGTTAAAGTTCTAAAGATCTATCACCTCTTAGGGCACCCAAAGGTGTAATAAGTATCTATAACTTATAGCTTTGAACCTTACTCTAAGACTCTAATCCCCAAGAGCGTTATCTTTGATTGTAACGGTTCAACTTCGATTTGGAATAGAGTTAAAGTTCTAAAGATCTATCACCTCTTAGGGCACCCAAAGGTTGTAATAAGTATCTATAACTTATAGCTTTGAACCTTACTCTAAGACTCTAATCCCCAAGAGCGTTATCTTTGATAGTAACGGTTCAACTTCGGTTTGAAATAGAGTTAAAGTTCTAAAGATCTATCACCTTTTAGGGCACCCAAAGGTTGTAATAAGTATCTATAACTTATAGCTTTGAACCTAACTCTAAGACTCTAATCCCCAAGAGCGTTATCTTTGATTGTAACGGTTCAACTTCGGTTTGAAATAGAGTTAAAGTTCTAAAAATCTATCACCTCTTAGGGCACCCAAAGGTGTAATAAGTATCTATAACTTATAGCTTTGAGCCTTACTCTAAGACTCTAATCCCCAAGAGCGTTATCTTTCGTTGTATCGGTTCAACTTCGGCTTGAAATAGAGTTAAAGTTCTAAAGATCTATCACCTCTTAGGGCACCAAAAGGTGTAATAAGTATCTATAACTTATAGCTTTGAACCTTACTCTAAGACTCTAATCCCAAAGATCGTTATCTTTGATTGTAACGGTTCAACTTCGATTTGAAATAGTGTTAAAGTTATAAAGATCTATCATCTCTTAGAGCACCCAAAGGTTGTAATAAGTATCTATAACTTATAGCTTTGAACCTTACTCTAAGACTCTAATCCCAAAGAGCGTTGTCTTTGATTGTAACGGTTCAACTTCGGTTTGAAATAGAGTTAAAGTTCTAAAGATCTATCACCTTTTAGGGCACCCAAAGGTTGTAATAAGTATCTATAACTTATAGCTTTGAACCTTACTCTAAGACTCTAATCCCCAATAGCGTTATCTTTGATTGTAACGGTTCAACTTCGGTTTGAAATAGAGTTAAAGTTCTAAAGATCTATCACCTCTTAGGGCACCCAAAGGTTGTAATAAGTATCTATAACTTATAGCTTTCAACCTAACTCTAAGACTCTAATCCCCAAGAGCGTTATCTTTGATTGTATCGGTTCAACTTCGGCTTGAAATAGAGTTAAAGTTCTAAAGATCTATCACCTCTTAGGGCACCCAAAGGTGTAATAAGTATCTATAACTTATAGCTTTGAACCTTACTCTAAGACTCTAATCCCCAAGAGCGTTATCTTTGATTGTAACGGTTCAACTTCGGTTTGAAATAGAGTTAAAGTTCTAAAGATCTATCATCTCTTAGGGCACCCAAAGGTTGTAATAAGTATCTATAACTTATAGATTTGAACCTTACTCTAAGACTCTAATCCCCAAGAGCGTTATCTTTGATTGTATCGGTTCAACTTCGGCTTGAAATAGAGTTAAAGTTCTAATCATCTATCACCTCTTAGGGCACCCAAAGGTGTAATAAGTGTCTATAACTTATAGGTTTGAACCTTACTCTAAGACTCTAATCCCAAAGTGCGTTATCTTTGATTGTATCGGTTCAACTTCGGCTTGAAATAGAGTTAAAGTTCAAAAGATCTATCACCTCTTAGGACACCCAAAGGTTGTAATAAGTATCTATAACTTATAGCTTTGAACCTTACTCTAAGACTCTAATCCCCAAGAGCGTTATCTTTGATTGTAACGGTTCAACTTCGGTTTGAAATAGAGTTAAAGTTCTAAAGATCTATCACCTCTTAGGGCACCCGAAGGTTGTAATAAGTATCTATAACTTATAGCTTTGAACCTTACTCTAAGACTCTAATCCCCAACAGCGTTATCTTTGATTGTAACGGTTCAACTTCGGTTTGAAATAGAGTTAAAGTTCTAAAGATCTATCACCTCTTAGGGCACCCAAAGGTTGTAATAAGTATCTATAACTTATACCTTTGAACCTTACTCTAAGACTCTAATCCCCAAGAGCGTTATCTTTGATTGTATCGGTTCAACTTCAGCTTGAAATAGAGTTAAAGTTCTAAAGATCTATCACCTCTTAGGGCACCCAAAGGTGTAATAAGTATCTATAACTTATAGCTTTGAACCTTACTCTAAGACTCTAATCCCCAAGAGCGTTATCTTTGATCGTAACGGTTCAACTTCGGTTTGAAATAGAGTTAAAGTTCTAAAGATCTATCACCTCTTAGGGCACCCAAAGGTTGTAATAAGTATCTATAACTTATAGCTTTGAGCCTTACTCTAAGACTCTAATCCCCATGAGCGTTATCTTTCGTTGTATCGGTTCAACTTCGGCTTGAAATAGAGTTAAAGTTCTAAAGATCTATCACCTCTTAGGGCACCAAAAGGTGTAATAAGTATCTATAACTTATAGCTTTGAACCTTACTCTAAGACTCTAATCCCAAAGAGCGTTATCTTTGATTGTAACGGTTCAACTTCGATTTGAAATAGTGTTAAAGTTATAAAGATCTATCACCTCTTAGGACACCCAAAGGTTGTAATAAGTATCTATAACTTATAGCTTTGAACCTTACTCTAAGACTCTAATCCCCAAGAGCATTATCTTTGATTGTAACGGTTCAACTTCGGTTTGAAATAGAGTTAAAGTTCTAAAGATGTATCACCTTTTAGGACACCCAAAGGTTGTAATAAGTATCTATAACTTATAGCTTTGAACCTTACTCTAAGACTCTAATCCCCAAGAGCATTATCGTTGATTGCAACGGTTCAACTTCGGTTTGAAATAGAGTTAAAGTTCTAAAGATCTATCACCTTTTAGGACACCCAAAGGTTGTAATAAGTATCTATAACTTATAGCTTTGAACCTTACTCTAAGACTGTAATCCCCAAGAGCGTTATCTTTGATTGTAACGGTTCAACTTCGGTTTGAAATAGAGTTAAAGTTCTAAAGATCTATCATCTCTTAGAGCACCCAAAGGTTGTAATAAGTATCTATAACTTATAGCTTTGAACCTTACTCTAAGACTGTAATCCCCAAGAGCGTTATCTTTGATTGTAACGGTTCAACTTCGGTTTGAAATAGAGTTAAAGTTCTAAAGATCTATCATCTCTTAGGACACCCAAAGGTTGTAATAAGTATCTATAACTTATAGCTTTGAACCTTACTCTAAGACTCTAATCCCCAAGAGCGTTGTCTTTGATTGTAACGGTCAACTTCGGTTTGAAATAGAGTTAAAGTTCTAAAGATCTATCACCTTTTAGGGCACCCAAAGGTTGTAATAAGTATCTATAACTTATAGCTTTGAACCTTACTCTAAGACTCTAATCCCCAATAGCGTTATCTTTGATTGTAACGGTTCAACTTCGGTTTGAAATAGAGTTAAAGTTCTAAAGATCTATCACCTTTTAGGGCACCCAAAGGTTGTAATAAGTATCTATAACTTATAGCTTTGAACCTAACTCTAAGACTCTAATCCCCAAGAGCGTTATCTTTGATTGTAACGGTTGAACTTCGGTTTGAAATAGAGTTAAAGTTCTAAAGATCTATCACCTCTTAGGGCACCCAAAGGTTGTAATAAGTATCTATAACTTATAGCTTTGAACCTTACTCTAAGACTCTAATCCCCAAGAGCGTTATCTTTGATTGTATCGGTTCAACTTCGGCTCGAAATAGAGTTAAAGTTCTAAAGATCTATCACCTCTTAGGGCACCGAAAGGTTGTAAAAAGTATCTATAACTTATAGCTTTGAACCTTACTCTAAGACTCTAATCCCCAAGAGCGTTATCTTTGATTGTATCGGTTCAACTTCGTCTTGAAATAGAGTTAAAGTTCTAAAGATCTATCACCTCTTAGGGCACCCAAAGGTGTAATAAGTATCTATAACTTATAGCTTTGAACCTAACTCTAAGACTCTAATCCCCAAGAGCGTTATCTTTGATTGTAACGGTTGAACTTCGGTTTGAAATAGAGTTAAAGTTCTAAAGATCTATCACCTCTTAGGGCACCCAAAGGTTGTAATAAGTATCTATAACTTATAGCTTTGAGCCTTACTCTAAGACTCTAATCCCCAAGAGCGTTATCTTTGATTGTATCGGTTCAACTTCAGCTTGAAATAGAGTTAAAGTTCTAAAGATCTATCACCTCTTAGGGCACCCAAAGGTGTAATAAGTATCTATAACTTATAGCTTTGAACCTTACTCTAAGACTCTAATCCCCAAGAGCGTTATCTTTGATCGTAACGGTTCAACTTCGGTTTGAAATAGAGTTAAAGTTCTAAAGATCTATCACCTCTTAGGGCACCCAAAGGTTGTAATAAGTATCTATAACTTATAGCTTTGAGCCTTACTCTAAGACTCTAATCCCCATGAGCGTTATCTTTCGTTGTATCGGTTCAACTTCGGCTTGAAATAGAGTTAAAGTTCTAAAGATCTATCACCTCTTAGGGCACCAAAAGGTGTAATAAGTATCTATAACTTATAGCTTTGAACCTTACTCTAAGACTCTAATCCCAAAGAGCGTTATCTTTGATTGTAACGGTTCAACTTCGATTTGAAATAGTGTTAAAGTTATAAAGATCTATCACCTCTTAGGACACCCAAAGGTTGTAATAAGTATCTATAACTTATAGCTTTGAACCTTACTCTAAGACTCTAATCCCCAAGAGCATTATCTTTGATTGTAACGGTTCAACTTCGGTTTGAAATAGAGTTAAAGTTCTAAAGATCTATCACCTTTTAGGACACCCAAAGGTTGTAATAAGTATCTATAACTTATAGCTTTGAACCTTACTCTAAGACTCTAATCCCCAAGAGCATTATCGTTGATTGCAACGGTTCAACTTCGGTTTGAAATAGAGTTAAAGTTCTAAAGATCTATCACCTTTTAGGACACCCAAAGGTTGTAATAAGTATCTATAACTTATAGCTTTGAACCTTACTCTAAGACTGTAATCCCCAAGAGCGTTATCTTTGATTGTAACGGTTCAACTTCGGTTTGAAATAGAGTTAAAGTTCTAAAGATCTATCATCTCTTAGAGCACCCAAAGGTTGTAATAAGTATCTATAACTTATAGCTTTGAACCTTACTCTAAGACTGTAATCCCCAAGAGCGTTATCTTTGATTGTAACGGTTCAACTTCGGTTTGAAATAGAGTTAAAGTTCTAAAGATCTATCATCTCTTAGGACACCCAAAGGTTGTAATAAGTATCTATAACTTATAGCTTTGAACCTTACTCTAAGACTCTAATCCCCAAGAGCGTTGTCTTTGATTGTAACGGTCAACTTCGGTTTGAAATAGAGTTAAAGTTCTAAAGATCTATCACCTCTTAGGGCACCCAAAGGTGTAATAAGTATCTATAACTTATAGCTTTGAACCTTACTCTAAGACTCTAATCCCCAAGAGCGTTATCTTTGATTGTAACGGTTCAACTTCGATTTGGAATAGAGTTAAAGTTCTAAAGATCTATCACCTCTTAGGGCACCCAAAGGTTGTAATAAGTACCTATAACTTATAGCTTTGAACCTTACTCTAAGACTCTAATCCCCAAGAGCGTTATCTTTGATAGTAACGGTTCAACTTCGGTTTCAAATAGAGTTAAAGTTCTAAAGATCTATCACCTTTTAGGGCACCCAAAGGTTGTAATAAGTATCTATAACTTATAGCTTTGAACCTAACTCTAAGACTCTAATCCCCAAGAGCGTTATCTTTGATTGTAACGGTTCAACTTCGGTTTGAAATAGAGTTAAAGTTCTAAAAATCTATCACCTCTTAGGGCACCCAAAGGTGTAATAAGTATCTATAACTTATAGCTTTGAACCTTACTCTAAGACTCTAATCCCCAAGAGCGTTATCTTTGATCGTAATGGTTCAACTTCGGTTTGAAATAGAGTTAAAGTTCTAAAGATCTATCACCTCTTAGGGCACCCAAAGGTTGTAATAAGTATCTATAACTTATAGCTTTGAGCCTTACTCTAAGACTCTAATCCCCAAGAGCGTTATCTTTCGTTGTATCGGTTCAACTTCGGCTTGAAATAGAGTTAAAGTTCTAAAGATCTATCACCTCTTAGGGCACCAAAAGGTGTAATAAGTATCTATAACTTATAGCTTTGAACCTTACTCTAAGACTCTAATCCCAAAGATCGTTATCTTTGATTGTAACGGTTCAACTTCGATTTGAAATAGTGTTAAAGTTATAAAGATCTATCACCTCTTAGAGCACCCAAAGGTTGTAATAAGTATCTATAACTTATAGTTTTGAACCTTACTCTAAGACTCTAATCCCCAAGAGCATTATCTTTGATTGTATCGGTTCAACTTCGGCTTGAAATAGAGTTAAAGTTCTAAACATCTATCACCTCTTAGGGCACCCAAAGGTGTAATAAGTATCTATAACTTATAGCTTTGAACCTTACTCTAAGACTCTAATCCCCAAGAGCCATTATCTTTGATTGTAACGGTTCAACTTCGGTTTGAAATAGAGTTAAAGTTCTAAAGATCTATCACCTTTTAGGACACCCAAAGGTTGTAATAAGTATCTATAACTTATAGCTTTGAACCTTACTCTAAGACTGTAATCCCCAAGAGCGATATCTTTGATTGTAACGGTTCAACTTCGGTTTGAAATAGAGTTAAAGTTCTAATCATCTATCACCTCTTAGGGCACCAAAAGGTGTAATAAGTATCTATAACTTATAGCTTTGAACCTTACTCTAAGACTCTAATCCCCAAGAGCATTATCTTTGATTGTAACGGTTCAACTTCGGTTTGAAATAGAGTTAAAGTTCTAAAGATCTATCACCTTTTAGGACACCCAAAGGTTGTAATAAGTATCTATAACTTATAGATTTGAACCTTACTCTAAGACTCTAATCCCCAAGAGCGTTATCTTTGATTGTAATGGTTCAACTTCGGCTTGAAATAGAGTTAAAGTTCTAAAGATCTATCACCTCTTAGGGCACCCAAAGGTTGTAATAAGTATCTATAACTTATAGCTTTGAACCTTACTCTAAGACTCTAATCCCCAAGAGCATTATCGTTGATTGCAACGGTTCAACTTCGGCTTGAAATAGAGTTAAAGTTCAAAAGATCTATCACCTCTTAGGACACCCAAAGGTTGTAATAAGTATCTATAACTTATAGCTTTGAACCTTACTCTAAGACTCTAATCCCAAGAGTGTTATCTTTGATTGTTACGGTTCAACTTCGGTTTGAAATAGAGTTAAAGTTCTAATGATCTATCATCTCTTAGAGCACCCAAAGGTTGTAATAAGTATCTATAACTTATAGCTTTGAACCTTACTCTAAGACTCTAATCCCCAAGAGCGTTATCTTTGATTGTAACGGTTCAACTTCGGTTTGAAATAGAGTTAAAGTTCTAAAGATCTATCACCTCTTAGGGCACCCAAAGGTTGTAATAAGTATCTATAACTTATAGCTTTGAACCTTACTCTAAGACTCTAATCCCCAAGAGCGTTATCTTTGATTGTATCGGTTCAACTTAAGCTTGAAATAGAGTTAAAGTTCTAAAGATCTATCACCTCTTAGGGCACCCAAAGGTGTAATAAGTATCTATAACTTATAGCTTTGAACCTTACTCTAAGACTCTAATCCCCAAGAGCGTTATCTTTGATCGTAACGGTTCAACTTCGGTTTGAAATAGAGTTAAAGTTCTAAAGATCTATCACCTCTTAGGGCACCCAAAGGTTGTAATAAGTATCTATAACTTATAGCTTTGAGCCTTACTCTAAGACTCTAATCCCCATGAGCGTTATCTTTCGTTGTATCGGTTCAACTTCGGCTTGAAATAGAGTTAAAGTTCTAAAGATCTATCACCTCTTAGGGCACCAAAAGGTGTAATAAGTATCTATAACTTATAGCTTTGAACCTTACTCTAAGACTCTAATCCCAAAGAGCGTTATCTTTGATTGTAACGGTTCAACTTCGATTTGAAATAGTGTTAAAGTTATAAAGATCTATCACCTCTTAGGACACCCAAAGGTTGTAATAAGTATCTATAACTTATAGCTTTGAACCTTACTCTAAGACTCTAATCCCCAAGAGCATTATCTTTGATTGTAACGGTTCAACTTCGGTTTGAAATAGAGTTAAAGTTCTAAAGATCTATCACCTTTTAGGACACCCAAAGGTTGTAATAAGTATCTATAACTTATAGCTTTGAACCTTACTCTAAGACTCTAATCCCCAAGAGCATTATCGTTGATTGCAACGGTTCAACTTCGGTTTGAAATAGAGTTAAAGTTCTAAAGATCTATCACCTTTTAGGACACCCAAAGGTTGTAATAAGTATCTATAACTTATAGCTTTGAACCTTACTCTAAGACTGTAATCCCCAAGAGCGTTATCTTTGATTGTAACGGTTCAACTTCGGTTTGAAATAGAGTTAAAGTTCTAAAGATCTATCATCTCTTAGAGCACCCAAAGGTTGTAATAAGTATCTATAACTTATAGCTTTGAACCTTACTCTAAGACTCTAATCCCCAAGAGCGTTATCTTTGATTGTATCGGTTCAACTTCGGCTTGAAATAGAGTTAAAGTTCTAAAGATCTATCACCTCTTAGGGCACCCAAAGGTGTAATAAGTATCTATAACTTATAGCTTTGAACCTTACTCTAAGACTCTAATCCCCAAGAGCGTTATCTTTGATTGTAACGGTTCAACTTGGGTTTGAAATAGAGTTAAAGTTCTAAAGATCTATCATCTCTTAGGGCACCCAAAGGTTGTAATAAGTATCTATAACTTATAGCTTTGAACCTTACTCTAAGACTCTAATCCCCAAGAGCGTTATCTTTGATTGTATCGGTTCAACTTCGGCTTGAAATAGAGTTAAAGTTCTAATCATCTATCACCTCTTAGGGCACCCAAAGGTGTAATAAGTGTCTATAACTTATAGCTTTGAACCTTACTCTAAGACTCTAATCCCAAAGTGCATTATCTTTGATTGTAACGGTTCAACTTCGATTTGAAATAGTGTTAAAGTTATAAAGATCTATCACCTCTTAGGACACCCAAAGGTTGTAATAAGTATCTATAACTTATAGCGTTGAACCTTACTCTAAGACTCTAATCCCCAAGAGCATTATCGTTGATTGCAACGGTTCAACTTCGGTTTGAAATAGAGTTAAAGTTCTAAAGATCTATCACCTTTTAGGACACCCAAAGGTTGTAATAAGTATCTATAACTTATAGCTTTGAACCTTACTCTAAGACTGTAATCCCCAAGAGCGTTATCTTTGATTGTAACGGTTCAACTTCGGTTTGAAATAGAGTTAAAGTTCTAAAGATCTATCATCTCTTAGAGCACCCAAAGGTTGTAATAAGTATCTATAACTTATAGCTTTGAACCTTACTCTAAGACTGTAATCCCCAAGAGCGTTATCTTTGATTGTAACGGTTCAACTTCGGTTTGAAATAGAGTTAAAGTTCTAAAGATCTATCATCTCTTAGGACACCCAAAGGTTGTAATAAGTATCTATAACTTATAGCTTTGAACCTTACTCTAAGACTCTAATCCCAAAGAGCGTTATCTTTGATTGTAACGGTTCAACTTCGGTTTGAAATAGAGTTAAAGTTCTAAAGATCTATCACCTCTTTGGGCACCCAAAGGTTGTAATAAGTATCTATAACTTATAGCTTTGAACCTTACTCTAAGACTCTAATCCCCAAGAGCGTTATCTTTGATTGTAACGGTTCAACTTCGGTTTGAAATAGAGTTAAAGTTCTAAAGATCTATCACCTCTTAGGGCACCCAAAGGTTGTAATAAGTATCTATAACTTATAGCTTTGAACCTTACTCTATTTGATTGTAACGGTTCAACTTCGGCTCGAAATAGAGTTAAAGTTCAAAAGATCTATCACCTCTTAGGACACCCAAAGGTTGTAATAAGTATCTTTAACTTATAGCTTTGAACCTTACTCTAAGACTCTAATCCCCAAGAGCATTATCTTTGATTGTAACGGTTCAACTTCGGTTTGAAATAGAGTTAAAGTTCTAAAGATCTATCATCTCTTAGGGCACCCAAAGGTGTAATAAGTATCTATAACTTATAGCTTTGGACCTTACTCTAAGACTCTAATCCCCAAGAGCATTATCTTTGATTGTAACGGTTCAACTTCGGTTTGAAATAGAGTTAAAGTTCTAAAGATCTATCACCTCTTAGGACACCCAAAGGTTGTAATAAGTATCTATAACTTATAACTTTGAACCTTACTCTAAGACTCTAATCCCCAAGAGCGTTATCTTTGATTGTAACGGTTCAACTTCGGTTTGAAATAGAGTTAAAGTTCTGAAGATCTATCACCTCTTAGGGCACCCAAAGGTTGTAATAAGTATCTATAACTTATAGCTTTGAACCTAACTCTAAGACTCTAATCCCCAAGAGCGTTATCTTTGATTGTAACGGTTCAACTTCGGTTTGGAATAGAGTTAAAGTTCTAAAGATCTATCACCTCTTAGGGCACCCAAAGGTTGTAATAAGTATCTATAACTTATAGTTTTGAACCTTACTCTAAGACTCTAATCCCCAAGAGCGTTATCTTTGATTGTATCGGTTCAACTTCGGCTTGAAATAGAGTTAAAGTTCTAAACATCTATCACCTCTTAGGGCACCCAAAGGTGTAATAAGTATCTATAACTTATAGCTTTGAACCTTACTCTAAGACTCTAATCCCCAAGAGCATTATCTTTGATTGTAACGGTTCAACTTCGATTTGAAATAGAGTTAAAGTTGTAAAGATCTATCACCTTTTAGGACACCCAAAGGTTGTAATAAGTATCTATAACTTATAGCTTTGAACCTTACTCTAAGACTGTAATCCCCAAGAGCGATATCTTTGATTGTAACGGTTCAACTTCGGTTTGAAATAGAGTTAAAGTTCTAATCATCTATCACCTCTTAGGGCACCAAAAGGTGTAATAAGTATCTATAACTTATAGCTTTGAACCTTACTCTAAGACTCTAATCCCCAAGAGCATTATCTTTGATTGTAACGGTTCAACTTCGGTTTGAAATAGAGTTAAAGTTCTAAAGATCTATCACCTTTTAGGACACCCAAAGGTTGTAATAAGTATCTATAACTTATAGATTTGAACCTTACTCTAAGACTCTAATCCCCAAGAGCGTTATCTTTGATTGTAATGGTTCAACTTCGGCTTGAAATAGAGTTAAAGTTCTAAAGATCTATCACCTCTTAGGGCACCCAAAGGTTGTAATAAGTATCTATAACTTATAGCTTTGTACCTTACCCTAAGACTCTATTCCCCAAGAGCGTTATCATTGATTGTAACGGTTCAACTTCGGTTTGAAATAGAGTTAGAGTTCTAAAGATCTATCACCTCTTAGGGCACCCTAAGGTTGTAATAAGTATCTATAACTTATAGCTTTGAACCTTACTCAAAGACTCTAATCCCCAAGAGCGTTATCATTGATTGTAACGGTTCAACTTCGGTTTGAAATAGAGTTAAAGTTCTAAAGATCTATCACCTCTTAGGGCACCCAAAGGTTGTAATAAGTATCTATAACTTATAGCTTTGAACCTTACTCTAAGACTCTAATCCCCAAGAGCGTTATCTTTGATTGTAACGGTTCAACTTCGGTTTGAAATAGAGTTAAAGTTGTAAAGATCTATCACCTCTTAGGGCACCCAAAGGTTGTAATAAGTATCTATAACTTATAGCTTTGTACCTTACTCTAAGACTCTAATCCCCAAGAGCGTTATCTTTGATTGTAACGGTTCAACTTCGGTTTGAAATAGAGTCAAAGTTGTAAAGATCTATCACCTCTTAGGGCACCCAAAGGTTGTAATAAGTATCTATAACTTATAGCTTTGAACTTTACTCTAAGACTCTAATCCCCAAGAGCGTTATCTTTGATTGTAACGGTTCAACTTCGGTTTGAAATAGAGTTAAAGTTCTAAAGATCTATCACCTCATAGGGCACCCAAAGGTTGTAATAAGTATCTATAACTTATAGCTTTGAACCTTACTCTAAGACTCTAATCCCCAAGAGCGTTATCTTTGATTGTATCGGTTCAACTTCGGCTCGAAATAGAGTTAAAGTTCTAAAGATTTATCACCTCTTAGGGCACCCAAAGGTTGTAATACGTATCTATAACTTATAGCTTTGAACCTTACTCTAAGACTCTAATCCCCAAGAGCGTTATCTTTGATTGTATCGGTTCAACTTCGGCTTGAAATAGAGTTAAAGTTCTAAAGATCTATCACCTCTTAGGGCACCCAAAGGTGTAATCAGTATCTATAACTTATAACTTTGAACCTTACTCTAAGACTCTAATCCCCAAGAGCGTTATCTTTGATTGTAACGGTTCAACTTCGGTTTGAAATAGAGTTAAAGTTCTAAAGATCTATCACCTCTTAGGACATCCAAAGGTTGTAATAAGTATCTATAACTTATAGCTTTGAACCTAACTCTAAGACTCTAATCCCCAAGAGCGTTATCTTTGATTGTATCGGTTCAACTTCGGCTTGAAATAGAGTTAAAGTTCTAAAGATCTATCACCTCTTAGGGCACCCAAAGGTGTAATAAGTATCTATAACTTATAGCTTTGAACCTTACTCTAAGACTCTAATCCCCAAGAGCGTTATCTTTGATTGTAACGGTTCAACTTGGGTTTGAAATAGAGTTAAAGTTCTAAAGATCTATCATCTCTTAGGGCACCCAAAGGTTGTAATAAGTATCTATAACTTATAGCTTTGAACCTTACTCTAAGACTCTAATCCCCAAGGGCGTTATCTTTGATTGTATCGGTTCAACTTCGGCTTGAAATAGAGTTAAAGTTCTAATCATCTATCACCTCTTAGGGCACCCAAAGGTGTAATAAGTGTCTATAACTTATAGCTTTGAACCTTACTCTAAGACTCTAATCCCCAAGAGCGTTATCTTTGATTGTAACGGTTCAACTTCGGTTTGAGATAAAGTTAAAGTTCTGAAGATCTATCACCTCTTAGGGCACCCAAAGGTTGTAATAAGTATCTATAACTTATAGCTTTGAACCTAACTCTAATACTCTAATCCCCGAGAGCATTATCTTTGATTGTAACGGTTCAACTTCGGTTTGGAATAGAGTTAAAGTTCTAAAGATCTATCACCTCTTAGGGCACCCAAAGGTTGTAATAAGTATCTATAACTTATAGCTTTGAACCTTACTCTAAGACTCTAATCCCCAAGAGCGTTATCTTTGATTGTATCGGTTCAACTTCGGCTTGAAGTAGAGTTAAAGTTCTAAACATCTATCACCTCTTAGGGCACCCAAAGGTGTAATAAGTATCTATAACTTATAGCTTTGAACCTTACTCTAAGACTCTAATCCCAAAGGGCGTTATCTTTGATTGTAACAGTTCAACTTCGATTTGAAATAGTGTTAAAGTTATAAAGATCTATCACCTCTTAGGACACCCAAAGGTTGTAATAAGTATCTATAACTTATAGCTTTGAACCTTACTCTAAGACTCTAATCCCCAAGAGCATTATCTTTGATTGCAACGGTTCAACTTCGGTTTGAAATAGAGTTAAAGTTCTAAAGATCTATCACCTCTTAGGAGACCCAAAGGTTGTAATAAGTATCTATAACTTATAACTTTGAACCTTACTCTAAGACTCTAATCCCCAAGAGCGTTATCTTTGATTGTAACGGTTCAACTTCGGTTTGAAATAGAGTTAAAGTTCTAAAGATCTATCACCTCTTAGGACATCCAAAGGTTGTAATAAGTATCTATAACTTATAGCTTTGAACCTAACTCTAAGACTCTAATCCCCAAGAGCGTTATCTTTGATTGTATCGGTTCAACTTCGGCTTGAAATAGAGTTAAAGTTCTAAAGATCTATCACCTCTTAGGGCACCCAAAGGTGTAATAAGTATCTATAACTTATAGCTTTGAACCTTACTCTAAGACTCTAATCCCCAAGAGCGTTATCTTTGATTGTAACGGTTCAACTTGGGTTTGAAATAGAGTTAAAGTTCTAAAGATCTATCATCTCTTAGGGCACCCAAAGGTTGTAATAAGTATCTATAACTTATAGCTTTGAACCTTACTCTAAGACTCTAATCCCCAAGGGCGTTATCTTTGATTGTATCGGTTCAACTTCGGCTTGAAATAGAGTTAAAGTTCTAATCATCTATCACCTCTTAGGGCACCCAAAGGTGTAATAAGTGTCTATAACTTATAGCTTTGAACCTTACTCTAAGACTCTAATCCCCAAGAGCGTTATCTTTGATTGTAACGGTTCAACTTGGGTTTGAAATAGAGTTAAAGTTCTAAAGATCTATCATCTCTTAGGGCACCCAAAGGTTGTAAAAAGTATCTATAACTTATAGCTTTGAACCTTACTCTAAGACTCTAATCCCCAAGGGCGTTATCTTTGATTGTATCGGTTCAACTTCGGCTTGAAATAGAGTTAAAGTTCTAATCATCTATCACCTCTTAGGGCACCCAAAGGTGTAATAAGTGTCTATAACTTATAGCTTTGAACCTTACTCTAAGACTCTAATCCCCAAGAGCGTTATCTTTGATTGTATCAGTTCAACTTCGGCTCGAAATAGAGTTAAAGTTCTAAAGATCTATCACCTCTTAGGGCACCCAAAGGTTGTAATAAGTATCTATAACTTATAGCTTTGAGCCTTACTCTAAGACTCTAATCCCCAAGAGCGTTATCTTTCGTTGTATCAGTTCAACTTCGGCTTGAAATAGAGTTAAAGTTCTAAAGATCTATCACCTCTTAGGGCACCAAAAGGTGTAATAAGTATCTATAACTTATAGCTTTGAACCTTACTCTAAGACTCTAATCCCAAAGAGCGTTATCTTTGATTGTAACGGTTCAACTTATATTTGAAATAGTGTTAAAGTTCTAAAGATCTATCACCTCTTAGGACACCCAAAGGTTGTAATAAGTATCTATAACTTATAGCTTTGAACCTTACTCTAAGACTCTAATCCCCAAGAGCATTATCTTTGATTGTAACGGTTCAACTTCGGTTTGAAATAGAGTTAAAGTTCTAAAGATCTATCACCTTTTAGGACACCCAAAGGTTGTAATAAGTATCTATAACTTATAGATTTGAACCTTACTCTAAGACTCTAATCCCCAAGAGCGTTATCTTTGATTGTATCAGTTCAACTTCGGCTCGAAATAGAGTTAAAGTTCTAAAGATCTATCACCTCTTAGGACACCCAAAGGTTGTAATAAGTATCTATAACTTATAGCTTTGAACCTTACTCTAAGACTCTAATCCCCAAGAGCGTTATCTTTGATTGTAACGGTTCAACTTCAGTTTGAAATAGAGTTAAAGTTCTAAAGATCTATCACCTCTTAGGGCACCCAAAGATTGTAATAAGTATCTATAACTTATAGCTTTGAACCTTACTCTAAGACTCTAATCCCCAATAACGGTTCAACTTCGGTTTCAAATAGAGTTAAAGTTCTGAAGATCTATCACCTCTTAGGGCACCCAAAGGTTGTAATAAGTATCTATAACTTATAGCTTTGAACCTAACTCTAAGACTCTAATCCCCAAGAGCGTTATCTTTGATTGTAACGATTCAACTTCGGTTTGAAATAGAGTTAAAGTTCTAAAGATCTATCACCTCTTAGGGCACCCAAAGGTTGTAATAAGTATCTATAACTTATAGCTTTGAACCTTACTCTAAGACTCTAATCCCCAAGAGCGTTATCTTTGATTGTAATGGTTCAACTTCGGCTTGAAATAGAGTTAAAGTTCTAAAGATCTATCACCTCTTAGGGCACCCAAAGGTTGTAATAAGTATCTATAACTTATAGCTTTGGACCTTACTCTAAGACTCTAATACCCAAGAGCGTTATCTTTGATTGTATCGGTTCAACTTCGGCTCGAAATAGAGTTAAAGTTCTAAAGATTTATCACCTCTTAGGGCACCCAAAGGTTGTAATAAGTATCTATAACTTATAGCTTTGAACCTTACTCTAAGACTCTAATCCCCAAGAGCGTTATCTTTGATTGTATCGGTTCAACTTCGGCTTGAAATAGAGTTAAAGTTCTAAAGATCTATCATCTCTTAGGGCACCCAAAGGTGTAATAAGTATCTATAACTTATAGCTTTGAACCTTACTCTAAGACTCTAATCCCCAAGAGCGTTATCTTTGATTGTAACGGTTCAACTTCGGTTTGAAATAGAGTTAAAGTTCTAAAGATCTATCATCTCTTAGGGCACCCAAAGGTTGTAATAAGTATCTATAACTTATAGCTTTGAACCTTACTCTAAGACTCTAATCCCCAAGAGCGTTATCTTTGATTGTATCGGTTCAACTTCGGCTTGAAATAGAGTTAAAGTTCTAATCATCTATCACCTCTTAGGGCACCCAAAGGTGTAATAAGTATCTATAACTTATAGTTTTGAACCTTACTCTAAGACTCTAATCCCAAAGTACGTTATCTTTGATTGTAACAGTTCAACTTCGATTTGAAATAGTGTTAAAGTTATAAAGATCTATCACCTCTTAGGACACCCAAAGGTTGTAATAAGTATCTATAACTTATAGCTTTGAACCTTACTCTAAGACTCTAATCCCCAAGAGCATTATCTTTGATTGCAACGGTTCAACTTCGGTTTGAAATAGAGTTAAAGTTCTAAAGATCTATCACCTTTTAGCACACCCAAAGGTTGTAATATGTATCTATAACTTATAGCTTTGAACCTTACTCTAAGACTGTAATCCCCAAGAGCGTTATCTTTGATTGTGACGGTTCAACTTCGGTTTGAAATAGAGTTAAAGTTCTAAAGATCTATCATCTCTTAGAGCACCCAAAGGTTGTAATAAGTATCTATAACTTATAGCTTTGAACCTTACTCTAAGACTCTAATCCCAAAGAGCGTTATCTTTGATTGTAACGGTTCAACTTCGGTTTGAAATAGAGTTAAAGTTCTAAAGATCTATCACCTCTTAGGGCACCCAAAGGTTGTAATAAGTATCTATAACTTATAGCTTTGAAACTTACTCTAAGACTGTAATCCCCAAGAGCATTATCTTTGATTGTAACGGTTCAACTTCGGTTTGAAATAGAGTAAAAGTTCTAAAGATCTATCACCTCTTAGGGCACCCAAAGGTTGTAACAAGTATCTATAACTTATAGCTTTGAACATTACTCTAAGACTCTAATCCCAAAGAGCGTTATCTTTGATTGTAACGGTTCAACTTCGGTTTGAAATAGAGTTAAAGTTCTAAAGATCTATCACCTCTTAGGGCACCCAAAGGTTGTAATAAGTATCTATAACTTATAGCTTTGAACCTTACTCTAAGTCTCTAATCCCCAAGAGCATTATCTTTGATTGCAACGGTTCAACTTCGGTTTGAAATAGAGTTAAAGTTCTAAAGATCTATCACCTTTTAGGACACCCAAAGGTTGTAATAAGTATCTATAACTTATAGCTTTGAACCTTACTCTAAGACTGTAATCCCCAAGAGCGTTATCTTTGATTGTAACGGTTCAACTTCGGTTTGAAATAGAGTTAAAGTTCTAAAGATCTATCATCTCTTAGAGCACCCAAAGGTTGTAATAAGTATCTATAACATATAGCTTTGAACCTTACTCTAAGACTCTAATCCCAAAGAGCGTTATCTTTGATTGTGACGGTTCAACTTCGGTTTGAAATAGAGTTAAAGTTCTAAAGATCTATCACCTCTTACGGCACCCAAAGGTTGTAATAATTATCTATAACTTATAGCTTTGAACCTTACTCTAAGACTCTAATCCCCAAGAGCGTTATCTTTGATTGTCACGGTTCAACTTCGGTTTGAAATAGAGTTAAAGTTCTAAAGATCTATCACCTCTTAGGGCACCCAAAGGTTGTAATAAGTATCTATAACTTATAGCTTTGAACCTAACTCTAAGACTCTAATTCCCAAGAGCGTTATCTTTGATTGTAACGGTTCAACTTCGGTTTGAAAAAGAGTTAAAGTTCTAAAGATCTATCACCTCTTAGGGCACCCAAAGGTGTAATAAGTATCTATAACTTATAGCTTTGAACCTTACTCTAAGACTCTAATCCCCAAGAGCGTTATCTTTGATCGTAATGGTTCAACTTCGGTTTGAAATAGAGTTAAAGTTCTAAAGATCTATCACCTCTTAGGGCACCCAAAGGTTGTAATAAGTATCTATAACTTATAGCTTTGAGCCTTACTCTAAGACTCTAATCCCCAAGAGCGTTATCTTTCGTTGTATCGGTTCAACTTCGGCTTGAAATAGAGTTAAAGTTCTAAAGATCTATCACCTCTTAGGGCACCAAAAGGTGTAATAAGTATCTATAACTTATAGCTTTGAACCTTACTCTAAGACTCTAATCCCAAAGAGCGTTATCTTTGATTGTAACGGTTCAACTTCGGTTTGAAATAGAGTTAAAGTTCTAAAGATCTATCATCTCTTAGGACACCCAAAAGTTGTAATAAGTATCTATAACTTATAGCTTTGAACCTTACTCTAAGACTCTAATCCCAAAGAGCGTTATCTTTGATTGTAACGGTTCAACTTCGGTTTGGAATAGAGTTAAAGTTCTAAAGATCTATCACCTCTTAGGGCACCCAAAGGTTGTAATAAGTATCTATAACTTATAGCTTTGAACCTTACTCTAAGACTCTAATCCCCAAGAGCGTTATCTTTGATTGTAACGGTTCAACTTCGGTTTGAAATAGAGTTAAAGTTCTAAAGATCTATCACCTCTTAGGGCACCCAAAGGTTGTAATAAGTATCTATAACTTATAACTTTGAACCTTACTCTATTTGATTGTAATGGTTCAACTTCGGCTTGAAATAGAGTTAAAGTTCTAAAGATCTATCATCTCTTAGGGGACCCAAAGGTTGTAATAAGTATCTTTAACTTATAGCTTTGAACCTTACTCTAAGACTCTAATCCCCGAGAGCGTTATCTTTGATTGTAACGGTTCAACTTCGGTTTGAAATAGAGTTAAAGTTCTAAAGATCTATCATCTCTTAGGGCACCCAAAGGTGTAATAAGTATCTATAACTTATAGCTTTGGACCTTACTCTAAGACTCTAATCCCCAAGAGCATTATCTTTGATTATAACGGTTCAACTTCGGTTTGAAATAGAGTTAAAGTACTAAAGATCTATCACCTCTTAGGACACCCAAAGGTTGTAATAAGTATCTATAACTTATAACTTTGAACCTTACTCTAAGACTCTAATCCCCAAGAGCGTTACTTTGATTGTAACGGTTCAACTTCTGTTTGAAATAGAGTTAAAGTTCTAAAGATCTATCATCTCTTAGAGCAACCAAAGGTTGTAATAAGTATCTATAACTTATAGTTTTGAACCTTACTCTAAGACTGTAATCCCCAAGAGCGTTATCTTTGATTGTAACGGTTCAACTTCGGTTTGAAATAGAGTTAAAGTTCTAAAGATCTATCATCTCTTAGGACACCCAAAGGTTGTAATAAGTATCTATAACTTATAGCTTTGAACCTTACTCTAAGACTCTAATCCCAAAGAGCGTTATCTTTGATTGTAACGGTTCAACTTCGGTTTGAAATAGAGTTAAAGTTCTAAAGATCTATCACCTCTTAGGGCACCCAAAGGTTGTAATAAGTATCTATAACTTATAGCTTTGAACCTTACTCTAAGACTCTAATCCCCAAGAGCGTTATCTTTGATTGTAACGGTTCAACTTCGGTTTGAAATAGAGTTAAAGTTCTAAAGATCTATCACCTCTTAGGGCACCCCAAGGTTGTAATAAGTATCTATAACTTATAGCTTAGAACCTTATTCTATTTGATTGTAACGGTTCAACTTCGGTTTGAAATAGAGTTAAAGTTCTAAAGATCTATCATCTCTTAGGGCACCCAAAGGTGTAATAAGTATCTATAACTTATAACTTTGGACCTTACTCTAAGACTCTAATCCCCAAGAGCATTATCTTTGATTGTAACGGTTCTACTTCGGTTTGAAATAGAGTTAAAGTTCTAAATATCTATCACCTCTTAGGACACCCAAAGGTTGTAATAAGTATCTATAACTTATAACTTTGAACCTTACTCTAAGACTCTAATCCCCAAGAGCGTTATCTTTGATTGTAACGGTTCAACTTCGGTTTGAAATAGAGTTAAAGTTCTGAAGATCTATCACCTCTTAGGGCACCCAAAGGTTGTAATAAGTATCTATAACTTATAGCTTTGAACCTAACTCTAAGACTCTAATCCCAAGAGCGTTTTATCTTTGATTGTAACGGTTCAACTTCGGTTTGGAATAGAGTTAAAGTTCTAAAGATCTATCACCTCTTAGGGCACCCAAAGGTTGTAATAAGTATCTATAACTTATAGCTTTGAACCTTACTCTAAGACTCTAATCCCCAAGAGCGTTATCTTTGATTGTATCGGTTCAACTTCGGCTTGAAATAGAGTTAAAGTTCTAAACATCTATCACCTCTTAGGGCACCCAAAGGTGTAATAAGTATCTATAACTTATAGCTTTGAACCTTACTCTAAGACTCTAATCCCAAAGTGCGTTATCTTTGATTGTAACAGTTCAACTTCGATTTGAAATAGTGTTAAAGTTATAAAGATCTATCACCTCTTAGGACACCCAAAGGTTGTAATAAGTATCTATAACTTATAGCTTTGAACCTTACTCTAAGACTCTAATCCCCAAGAGCATTATCTTTGATTGCAACGGTTCAACTTCGGTTTGAAATAGAGTTAAAGTTCTAAAGATCTATCACCTTTTAGGACACCCAAAGGTTGTAATAAGTATCTATAACTTATAGCTTTGAACCTTACTCTAAGATGTAATCCCCAAGAGCGTTATCTTTGATTGTAACGGTTCAACTTCGGTTTGAAATAGAGTTAAAGTTCTAAAGATCTATCATCTCTTAGAGCACCCAAAGGTTGTAATAAGTATCTATAACATATAGCTTTGAACCTTACTCTAAGGCTCTAATCCCAAAGAGCGTTATCTTTGATTCTAACGGTTCAACTTCGGTTTGAAATAGAGTTAAAGTTCTAAAGATCTATCACCTCTTACGGCACCCAAAGGTTGTAATAAGTATCTATAACTTATAGCTTTGAACCTTACTCTAAGACTCTAATCCCCAAGAGCGTTATCTTTGATTGTAACGGTTCAACTTCGGTTTGAAATAGAGTTAAAGTTCTAAAGATCTATCACCTCTTAGGGCACCCAAAGGTTGTAATAAGTATCTATAACTTATAGCTTTGAACCTAACTCTAAGACTCTAATCCCCAAGAGCGTTATCTTTGATTGTAACGGTTCAACTTCGGTTTGAAAAAGAGTTAAAGTTCTAAAGATCTATCACCTCTTAGGGCACCCAAAGGTGTAATAAGTATCTATAACTTATAGCTTTGAACCTTACTCTAAGACTCTAATCCCCAAGAGCGTTATCTTTGATCGTAATTGTTCAACTTCGGTTTGAAATAGAGTTAAAGTTCTAAAGATCTATCACCTCTTAGGGCACCCAAAGGTTGTAATAAGTATCTATAACTTATAGCTTTGAGCCTTACTCTAAGACTCTAATCCCCAAGAGCGTTATCTTTCGTTGTATCGGTTCAACTTCGGCTTGAAATAGAGTTAAAGTTCTAAAGATCTATCACCTCTTAGGGCACCAAAAGGTGTAATAAGTATCTATAACTTATAGCTTTGAACTTACTCTAAGACTCTAATCCCAAAGAGCGTTATCTTTGATTGTAACGGTTCAACTTCGGTTTGAAATAGAGTTAAAGTTCTAAAGATCTATCATCTCTTAGGACACCCAAAGGTTGTAATAAGTATCTATAACTTATAGCTTTGAACCTTACTCTAAGACTCTAATCCCAAAGAGCGTTATCTTTGATTGTAACGGTTCAACTTCGGTTTGAAATAGAGTTAAAGTTCTAAAGATCTATCACCTCTTAGGGCACCCAAAGGTTGTAATAAGTATCTATAACTTATAGCTTTGAACCTTACTCTAAGACTCTAATCCCCAAGAGAGTTATCTTTGATTGTAACGGTTCAACTTCGGTTTGAAATAGAGTTAAAGTTCTAAAGATCTATCACCACTTAGGGCACCCAAAGGTTGTAATAAGTATCTATAACTTATAGCTTTGAACCTTACTCTATTTGATTGTAATGGTTCAACTTCGGCTTGAAATAGAGTTAAAGTTCTAAAGATCTATCATCTCTTTGGGGACCCAAAGGTTGTAATAAGTATCTTTAACTTATAGCTTTGAACCTTACTCTAAGACTCTAATCCCCGAAAGCGTTATCTTTGATTGTAACGGTTCAACTTCGGTTTGAAATAGAGTTAAAGTTCTAAAGATCTATCATCTCTTAGGGCACCCAAAGGTGTAATAAGTGTCTATAACTTATAGCTTTGGACCTTACTCTAAGACTCTAATCCCCAAGAGCATTATCTTTGATTGTAACGGTTCAACTTCGGTTTGAAATAGAGTTAAAGTACTAAAGATCTATCACCTCTTAGGACACCCAAAGGTTGTAATAAGTATCTATAACTTATAACTTTGAACCTTACTCTAAGACTCTAATCCCCAAGAGCGTTATCTTTGATTGTAACGGTTCAACTTCGGTTTGAAATAGAGTTAAAGTTCTAAAGATCTATCATCTCTTAGAGCACCCAAAGGTTGTAATAAGTATCTATAACTTATAGCTTTGAACGTTACTCTAAGACTCTAATCCCAAAGAGCGTTATCTTTGATTGTAACGGTTCAACTTCGGTTTGAAATAGAGTTAAAGTTCTAAAGATCTATCACCTCTTAGGGCACCCAAAGGTTGTAATAAGTATCTATAACTTATAGCTTTGAACCTTACTCTAAGACTCTAATCCCAAAGAGCGTTATCTTTGATTGTAACGGTTCAACTTCGGTTTGAAATAGAGTTAAAGTTCTAAAGATCTATCACCTCTTAGGGCACCCAAAGGTTGTAATAAGTATCTATAACTTATAGCTTTGAACCTTACTCTAAGACTCTAATCCCCAAGAGCGTTATCTTTGATTGTAACGGTTCAACTTCGGTTTGAAATAGAGTTAAAGTTCTAAAGATCTATCACCTCTTAGGGCACCCCAAGGTTGTAATAAGTATCTATAACTTATAGCTTAGAACCTTATTCTATTTGATTGTAACGGTTCAACTTCGGCTTGAAATAGAGTTAAAGTTCTAAAGATCTATCATCTCTTAGGGGACCCAAAGGTTGTAATAAGTATCTTTAACTTATAGCTTTGAACCTTACTCTAAGACTCTTACTCTAAGACTCTAATCCCCAAGAGCGTTATCTTTGATTGTAACGGTTCAACTTCGGTTTGAAATAGAATTAAAGTTATAAAGATCTATCATCTCTTAGGGCACCCAAAGGTGTAATAAGTATCTATAACTTATAGCTTTGGACCTTACTCTAAGACTCTAATCCCCAAGAGCATTATCTTTGATTGTAACGGTTCAACTTCGGTTTGAAATAGAGTTAAAGTTCTAAAGATCTATCACCTCTTAGGACACCCAAAGGTTGTAATAAGTATCTATAACTTATAACTTTGAACCTTACTCTAAGACTCTAATCCCCAAGAGCGTTATCTTTGATTGTAACGGTTCAACTTCGGTTTGAAATAGAGCTAAAGTTCTGAAGATCTATCACCTCTTAGGGCACCCAAAGGTTGTAATAAGTATCTATAACTTATAGCTTTGAACCTAACTCTAAGACTCTAATCCCAAGAGCGTTATCTTTGATTGTAACGGTTCAACTTCGGTTTGGAATAGAGTTAAAGTTCTAAAGATCTATCACCTCTTAGGGCACCCAAAGGTTGTAATAAGTATCTATAACTTATAGCTTTGAACCTTACTCTAAGACTCTAATGCCCAAGAGCGTTATCTTTGATTGTATCGGTTCAACTTCGGCTTGAAATAGAGTTAAAGTTCCAAACATCTATCACCTCTTAGGGCACCCAAAGGTGTAATAAGTATCTTTGACTTATAGCTTTGAACCTTACTCTAAGACTCTAATCCCAAAGTGCGTTATCTTTGATTGTAACAGTTCAACTTCGATTTGAAATAGTGTTAAAGTTATAAAGATCTATCACCTCTTAGGACACCCAAAGGTTGTAATAAGTATCTATAACTTATAGCTTTGAACCTTACTCTAAGACTCTAATCCCCAAGAGCATTATCTTTGATTGCAACGGTTCAACTTCGGTTTGAAATAGAGTTAAAGTTCTAAAGATCTATCACCTTTTAGGACACCCAAAGGTTGTAATAAGTATCTATAACTTATAGCTTTGAACCTTACTCTAAGACTGTAATCCCCAAGAGCGTTATCTTTGATTGTAACGGTTCAACTTCGGTTTGAAATAGAGTTAAAGTTCTAAAGATCTATCATCTCTTAGAGCACCCAAAGGTTGTAATAAGTATCTATAACATATAGCTTTGAACCTTACTCTAAGACTCTAATCCCAAAGAGCGTTATCTTTGATTGTAACGGTTCAACTTCGGATTGAAATAGAGTTAAAGTTCTAAAGATCTATCACCTCTTACGGCACCCAAAGGTTGTAATAAGTATCTATAACTTATAGCTTTGAACCTTACTCTAAGACTCTAATCCCCAAGAGCGTTATCTTTGATTGTAACGGTTCAACTTCGGTTTGAAATAGAGTTAAAGTTCTAAAGATCTATCACCTCTTAGGGCACCCAAAGGTTGTAATAAGTATCTATAACTTATAGCTTTGAACCTAACTCTAAGACTCTAATCCCCAAGAGCGTTATCTTTGATTGTAACGGTTCAACTTCGGATTGAAAAAGAGTTAAAGTTCTAAAGATCTATCACCTCTTAGGGCACCCAAAGGTGTAATAAGTATCTATAACTTATAGCTTTGAACCTTACTCTAAGACTCTAATCCCCAAGAGCGTTATCTTTGATCGTAATGGTTCAACTTCGGTTTGAAATAGAGTTAAAGTTCTAAAGATCTATCACCTCTTAGGGCACCCAAAGGTTGTAATAAGTATCTATAACTTATAGCTTTGAGCCTTACTCTAAGACTCTAATCCCCAAGAGCGTTATCTTTCGTTGTATCGGTTCAACTTCGGCTTGAAATAGAGTTAAAGTTCTAAAGATCTATCACCTCTTAGGGCACCAAAAGGTGTAATAAGTATCTATAACTTATAGCTTTGAACCTTACTCTAAGACTCTAATCCCAAAGAGCGTTATCTTTGATTGTAACGGTTCAACTTCGGTTTGAAATAGAGTTAAAGTTCTAAAGATCTATCATCTCTTAGGACACCCAAAGGTTGTAATAAGTATCTATAACTTATAGCTTTGAACCTTACTCTAAGACTCTAATCCCAAAGAGCGTTATCTTTGATTGTAACGGTTCAACTTCGGTTTGAAATAGAGTTAAAGTTCTAAAGATCTATCACCTCTTACGGCACCCAAAGGTTGTAATAAGTATCTATAACTTATAGCTTTGAACCTTACTCTAAGACTCTAATCCCCAAGAGCTTTATCTCTGATTGTAACGGTTCAACTTCGGTTTGAAATAGAGTTAAAGTTCTAAAGATCTATCATCTCTTAGAGCACCCAAAGGTTGTAATAAGTATCTATAACATATAGCTTTGAACCTTACTCTAAGACTCTAATCCCAAAGAGCGTTATCTTTGATTGTAACGGTTCAACTTCGGATTGAAATAGAGTTAAAGTTCTAAAGATCTATCACCTCTTACGGCACCCAAAGGTTGTAATAAGTATCTATAACTTATAGCTTTGAACCTTACTCTAAGACTCTAATCCCCAAGAGCGTTATCTTTGATTGTAACGGTTCAACTTCGGTTTGAAATAGAGTTAAAGTTCTAAAGATCTATCACCTCTTAGGGCACCCAAAGGTTGTAATAAGTATCTATAACTTATAGCTTTGAACCTAACTCTAAGACTCTAATCCCCAAGAGCGTTATCTTTGATTGTAACGGTTCAACTTCGGATTGAAAAAGAGTTAAAGTTCTAAAGATCTATCACCTCTTAGGGCACCCAAAGGTGTAATAAGTATCTATAACTTATAGCTTTGAACCTTACTCTAAGACTCTAATCCCCAAGAGCGTTATCTTTGATCGTAATGGTTCAACTTCGGTTTGAAATAGAGTTAAAGTTCTAAAGATCTATCACCTCTTAGGGCACCGAAAGGTTGTAATAAGTATCTATAACTTATAGCTTTGAGCCTTACTCTAAGACTCTAATCCCCAAGAGCGTTATCTTTCGTTGTATCGGTTCAACTTCGGCTTGAAATAGAGTTAAAGTTCTAAAGATCTATACCTCTTAGGGCACCAAAAGGTGTAATAAGTATCTATAACTTATAGCTTTGAACCTTACTCTAAGACTCTAATCCCAAAGAGCGTTATCTTTGATTGTAACGGTTCAACTTCGGTTTGAAATAGAGTTAAAGTTCTAAAGATCTATCACCTCTTAGGGCACCCAAAGGTTGTAATAAGTATCTATAACTTAAAGCTTTGAACCTTACTCTAAGACTCTAATCCCCAAGAGCGTTATCTTTGATTGTAACGGTTCAACTTCGGTTTGAAATAGAGTTAAAGTTCTAAAGATCTATCACCTCTTACGGCACCCAAAGGTTGTAATAAGTATCTATAACTTATAGCTTTGAACCTTACTCTATTTGATTGTAATGGTTCAACTTCGGCTTGAAATAGAGTTAAAGTTCTAAAGATCTATCATCTCTTAGGGGACCCAAAGGTTGTAATAAGTATCTTTAACTTATAGCTTTGAACCTTACTCTAAGACTCTAATCCCCGAGAGCGTTATCTTTGATTGTAACGGTTCAACTTCGGTTTGAAATAGAGTTAAAGTTCTAAAGATCTATCATCTCTTAGGGCACCCAAAGGTGTAATAAGTATCTATAACTAATAGCTTTGGACCTTACTCTAAGACTCTAATCCCCAAGAGCATTATCTTTGATTGTAACGGTTCAACTTCGGTTTGAAATAGAGTTAAAGTACTAAAGATCTATCACCTCTTAGGACACCCAAAGGTTGTAATAAGTATCTATAACTTATAACTTTGAACCTTACTCTAAGACTCTAATCCCCAAGGGCGTTATCTTTGATTGTAACGGTTCAACTTCGGTTTGAAATAGAGTTAAAGTTCTAAAGATCTATCATCTCTTAGAGCACCCAAAGGTTGTAATAAGTATCTATAACTTATAGCTTTGAACGTTACTCTAAGACTCTAATCCCAAAGAGCGTTATCTTTGATTGTAACGGTTCAACTTCGGTTTGAAATAGAGTTAAAGTTCTGAAGATCTATCACCTCTTAGGGCACCCAAAGGTTGTAATAAGTATCTATAACTTATAGCTTTGAACCTTACTCTAAGACTCTAATCCCCAAGAGCGTTATCTTTGATTGTAACGGTTCAACTTCGGTTTGAAATGGAGTTAAAGTTCTAAAGATCTATCACCTCTTAGGGCACCCAAAGGTTGTAATAAGTATCTATAACTTATAGCTTTGAACCTAACTCTAAGACTCTAATCCCCAAGAGCGTTATCTTTGATTGTAACGGTTCAACTTCGGTTTGAAAAAGAGTTAAAGTTCTAAAGATCTATCACCTCTTAGGGCACCCAAAGGTGTAATAAGTATCTATAACTTATAGCTTTGAACCTTACTCTAAGACTCTAATCCCCAAGAGCGTTATCTTTGATCATAATTGTTCAACTTCGGTTTGAAATAGAGTTAAAGTTCTAAAGATCTATCACCTCTTAGGGCACCCAAAGGTTGTAATAAGTATCTATAACTTATAGCTTTGAGCCTTACTCTAAGACTCTAATCCCCAAGAGCGTTATCTTTCGTTGTATCGGTTCAACTTCGGCTTGAAATAGAGTTAAAGTTCTAAAGATCTATCACCTCTTAGGGCACCAAAAGGTGTAATAAGTATCTATAACTTATAGCTTTGAACCTTACTCTAAGACTCTAATCCCAAAGAGCGTTATCTTTGATTGTAACGGTTCAACTTCGGTTTGAAATAGAGTTAAAGTTCTAAAGATCTATCATCTCTTAGGACACCCAAAGGTTGTAATAAGTATCTATAACTTATAGCTTTGAACCTTACTCTAAGACTCTAATCCCAAAGAGCGTTATCTTTGATTGTAACGGTTCAACTTCGGTTTGAAATAGAGTTAAAGTTCTAAAGATCTATCACCTCTTAGGGCACCCAAAGGTTGTAATAAGTATCTATAACTTATAGCTTTGAACCTTACTCTATGACTTTAATCCCCAAGAGCGTTATCTTTGATTGTAACGGTTCAACTTCGGTTTGAAATAGAGTTAAAGTTCTAAAGATCTATCACCTCTTAGGGCACCCAAAGGTTGTAATAAGTATCTATAACTTATAGCTTTGAACCTAACTCTAAGACTCTAATCCCCAAGAGCGTTATCTTTGATTGTAACGGTTCAACTTCGGTTTGAAAAAGAGTTAAAGTTCTAAAGATCTATCACCTCTTAGGGCACCCAAAGGTGTAATAAGTATCTATAACTTATAGCTTTGAACCTTACTCTAAGACTCTAATCCCCAAGAGCGTTATCTTTGATCGTAATGGTTCAACTTCGGTTTGAAATAGAGTTAAAGTTCTAAAGATCTATCACCTCTTAGGGCACCCAAAGGTTGTAATAAGTATCTATAACTTATAGCTTTGAGCCTTACTCTAAGACTCTAATCCCCAAGAGCGTTATCTTTCGTTGTATCGGTTCAACTTCGGCTTGAAATAGAGTTAAAGTTCTAAAGATCTATACCTCTTAGGGCACCAAAAGGTGTAATAAGTATCTATAACTTATAGCTTTGAACCTTACTCTAAGACTCTAATCCCAAAGAGCGTTATCTTTGATTGTAACGGTTCAACTTCGGTTTGAAATAGAGTTAAAGTTCTAAAGATCTATCACCTCTTAGGGCACCCAAAGGTTGTAATAAGTATCTATAACTTATAGCTTTGAACCTTACTCTAAGACTCTAATCCCCAAGAGCGTTATCTTTGATTGTAACGGTTCAACTTCGGTTTGAAATAGAGTTAAAGTTCTAAAGATCTATCACCTCTTAGGGCACCCAAAGGTTGTAATAAGTATCTATAACTTATAGCTTTGAACCTTACTCTATTTGATTGTAATGGTTCAACTTCGGCTTGAAATAGAGTTAAAGTTCTAAAGATCTATCATCTCTTAGGGGACCCAAAGGTTGTAATAAGTATCTTTAACTTATAGCTTTGAACCTTACTCTAAGACTCTAATCCCCGAGAGCGTTATCTTTGATTGTAACGGTTCAACTTCGGTTTGAAATAGAGTTAAAGTTCTAAAGATCTATCATCTCTTAGGGCACCCAAAGGTGTAATAAGTATCTATAACTTATAGCTTTGGACCTTACTCTAAGACTCTAATCCCCAAGAGCATTATCTTTGATTGTAACGGTTCAACTTCGGTTTGAAATAGAGTTAAAGTACTAAAGATCTATCACCTCTTAGGACACCCAAAGGTTGTAATAAGTATCTATAACTTATAACTTTGAACCTTACTCTAAGACTCTAATCCCCAAGGGCGTTATCTTTGATTGTAACGGTTCAACTTCGGTTTGAAATAGAGTTAAAGTTCTAAAGATCTATCACCTCTTAGGGCACCCAAAGGTTGTAATAAGTATCTATAACTTAAAGCTTTGAACCTTACTCTAAGACTCTAATCCCCAAGAGCGTTATCTTTGATTGTAACGGTTCAACTTCGGTTTGAAATAGAGTTAAAGTTCTAAAGATCTATCACCTCTTACGGCACCCAAAGGTTGTAATAAGTATCTATAACTTATAGCTTTGAACCTTACTCTATTTGATTGTAATGGTTCAACTTCGGCTTGAAATAGAGTTAAAGTTCTAAAGATCTATCATCTCTTAGGGGACCCAAAGGTTGTAATAAGTATCTTTAACTTATAGCTTTGAACCTTACTCTAAGACTCTAATCCCCGAGAGCGTTATCTTTGATTGTAACGGTTCAACTTCGGTTTGAAATAGAGTTAAAGTTCTAAAGATCTATCATCTCTTAGGGCACCCAAAGGTGTAATAAGTATCTATAACTAATAGCTTTGGACCTTACTCTAAGACTCTAATCCCCAAGAGCATTATCTTTGATTGTAACGGTTCAACTTCGGTTTGAAATAGAGTTAAAGTACTAAAGATCTATCACCTCTTAGGACACCCAAAGGTTGTAATAAGTATCTATAACTTATAACTTTGAACCTTACTCTAAGACTCTAATCCCCAAGGGCGTTATCTTTGATTGTAACAGTTCAACTTCGGTTTGAAATAGAGTTAAAGTTCTAAAGATCTATCATCTCTTAGAGCACCCAAAGGTTGTAATAAGTATCTATAACTTATAGCTTTGAACGTTACTCTAAGACTCTAATCCCAAAGAGCGTTATCTTTGATTGTAACGGTTCAACTTCGGTTTGAAATAGAGTTAAAGTTCTGAAGATCTATCACCTCTTAGGGCACCCAAAGGTTGTAATAAGTATCTATAACTTATAGCTTTGAACCTTACTCTAAGACTCTAATCCCCAAGAGCGTTATCTTTGATTGTAACGGTTCAACTTCGGTTTGAAATGGAGTTAAAGTTCTAAAGATCTATCACCTCTTAGGGCACCCAAAGGTTGTAATAAGTATCTATAACTTATAGCTTTGAACCTAACTCTAAGACTCTAATCCCCAAGAGCGTTATCTTTGATTGTAACGGTTCAACTTCGGTTTGAAAAAGAGTTAAAGTTCTAAAGATCTATCACCTCTTAGGGCACCCAAAGGTGTAATAAGTATCTATAACTTATAGCTTTGAACCTTACTCTAAGACTCTAATCCCCAAGAGCGTTATCTTTGATCATAATGGTTCAACTTCGGTTTGAAATAGAGTTAAAGTTCTAAAGATCTATCACCTCTTAGGGCACCCAAAGGTTGTAATAAGTATCTATAACTTATAGCTTTGAGCCTTACTCTAAGACTCTAATCCCCAAGAGCGTTATCTTTCGTTGTATCGGTTCAACTTCGGCTTGAAATAGAGTTAAAGTTCTAAAGATCTATCACCTCTTAGGGCACCAAAAGGTGTAATAAGTATCTATAACTTATAGCTTTGAACCTTACTCTAAGACTCTAATCCCAAAGAGCGTTATCTTTGATTGTAACGGTTCAACTTCGGTTTGAAATAGAGTTAAAGTTCTAAAGATCTATCATCTCTTAGGACACCCAAAGGTTGTAATAAGTATCTATAACTTATAGCTTTGAACCTTACTCTAAGACTCTAATCCCAAAGAGCGTTATCTTTGATTGTAACGGTTCAACTTCGGTTTGAAATAGAGTTAAAGTTCTAAAGATCTATCACCTCTTAGGGCACCCAAAGGTTGTAATAAGTATCTATAACTTATAGCTTTGAACCTTACTCTATGACTTTAATCCCCAAGAGCGTTATCTTTGATTGTAACGGTTCAACTTCGGTTTGAAATAGAGTTAAAGTTCTAAAGATCTATCACCTCTTAGGGCACCCAAAGGTTGTAATAAGTATCTATAACTTATAGCTTTGAACCTAACTCTAAGACTCTAATCCCCAAGAGCGTTATCTTTGATTGTAACGGTTCAACTTCGGTTTGAAAAAGAGTTAAAGTTCTAAAGATCTATCACCTCTTAGGGCACCCAAAGGTGTAATAAGTATCTATAACTTATAGCTTTGAACCTTACTCTAAGACTCTAATCCCCAAGAGCGTTATCTTTGATCGTAATGGTTCAACTTCGGTTTGAAATAGAGTTAAAGTTCTAAAGATCTATCACCTCTTAGGGCACCCAAAGGTTGTAATAAGTATCTATAACTTATAGCTTTGAGCCTTACTCTATTTGATTGTAATGGTTCAACTTCGGCTTGAAATAGAGTTAAAGTTCTAAAGATCTATCATCTCTTAGGGGACCCAAAGGTTGTAATAAGTATCTTTAACTTATAGCTTTGAACCTTACTCTAAGACTCTAATCCCCGAGAGCGTTATCTTTGATTGTAACGGTTCAACTTCGGTTTGAAATAGAGTTAAAGTTCTAAAGATCTATCATCTCTTAGGGCACCCAAAGGTGTAATAAGTATCTATAACTAATAGCTTTGGACCTTACTCTAAGACTCTAATCCCCAAGAGCATTATCTTTGATTGTAACGGTTCAACTTCGGTTTGAAATAGAGTTAAAGTACTAAAGATCTATCACCTCTTAGGACACCCAAAGGTTGTAATAAGTATCTATAACTTATAACTTTGAACCTTACTCTAAGACTCTAATCCCCAAGGGCGTTATCTTTGATTGTAACGGTTCAACTTCGGTTTGAAATAGAGTTAAAGTTCTAAAGATCTATCATCTCTTAGAGCACCCAAAGGTTGTAATAAGTATCTATAACTTATAGCTTTGAACGTTACTCTAAGACTCTAATCCCAAAGAGCGTTATCTTTGATTGTAACGGTTCAACTTCGGTTTAAAATAGAGTTAAAGTTCTAAAGATCTATCACCTCTTACGGCACCCAAAGGTTGTAATAAGTATCTATAACTTATAGCTTTGAACCTTACTCTATTTGATTGTAATGGTTCAACTTCGGCTTGAAATAGAGTTAAAGTTCTAAAGATCTATCATCTCTTAGGGGACCCAAAGGTTGTAATAAGTATCTTTAACTTATAGCTTTGAACCTTACTCTAAGACTCTAATCCCCGAGAGCGTTATCTTTGATTGTAACGGTTCAACTTCGGTTTGAAATAGAGTTAAAGTTCTAAAGATCTATCATCTCTTAGGGCACCCAAAGGTGTAATAAGTATCTATAACTAATAGCTTTGGACCTTACTCTAAGACTCTAATCCCCAAGAGCATTATCTTTGATTGTAACGGTTCAACTTCGGTTTGAAATAGAGTTAAAGTACTAAAGATCTATCACCTCTTAGGACACCCAAAGGTTGTAATAAGTATCTATAACTTATAACTTTGAACCTTACTCTAAGACTCTAATCCCCAAGGGCGTTATCTTTGATTGTAACGGTTCAACTTCGGTTTGAAATAGAGTTAAAGTTCTAAAGATCTATCATCTCTTAGAGCACCCAAAGGTTGTAATAAGTATCTATAACTTATAGCTTTGAACGTTACTCTAAGACTCTAATCCCAAAGAGCGTTATCTTTGATTGTAACGGTTCAACTTCGGTTTGAAATAGAGTTAAAGTTCTGAAGATCTATCACCTCTTAGGGCACCCAAAGGTTGTAATAAGTATCTATAACTTATAGCTTTGAACCTTACTCTAAGACTCTAATCCCCAAGAGCGTTATCTTTGATTGTAACGGTTCAACTTCGGTTTGAAATGGAGTTAAAGTTCTAAAGATCTATCACCTCTTAGGGCACCCAAAGGTTGTAATAAGTATCTATAACTTATAGCTTTGAACCTAACTCTAAGACTCTAATCCCCAAGAGCGTTATCTTTGATTGTAACGGTTCAACTTCGGTTTGAAAAAGAGTTAAAGTTCTAAAGATCTATCACCTCTTAGGGCACCCAAAGGTGTAATAAGTATCTATAACTTATAGCTTTGAACCTTACTCTAAGACTCTAATCCCCAAGAGCGTTATCTTTGATCATAATGGTTCAACTTCGGTTTGAAATAGAGTTAAAGTTCTAAAGATCTATCACCTCTTAGGGCACCCAAAGGTTGTAATAAGTATCTATAACTTATAGCTTTGAGCCTTACTCTAAGACTCTAATCCCCAAGAGCGTTATCTTTCGTTGTATCGGTTCAACTTCGGCTTGAAATAGAGTTAAAGTTCTAAAGATCTATCACCTCTTAGGGAACCAAAAGGTGTAATAAGTATCTATAACTTATAGCTTTGAACCTTACTCTAAGACTCTAATCCCAAAGAGCGTTATCTTTGATTGTAACGGTTCAACTTCGGTTTGAAATAGAGTTAAAGTTCTAAAGATCTATCATCTCTTAGGACACCCAAAGGTTGTAATAAGTATCTATAACTTATAGCTTTGAACCTTACTCTAAGACTCTAATCCCAAAGAGCGTTATCTTTGATTGTAACGGTTCAACTTCGGTTTGAAATAGAGTTAAAGTTCTAAAGATCTATCACCTCTTAGGGCACCCAAAGGTTGTAATAAGTATCTATAACTTATAGCTTTGAACCTTACTCTATGACTTTAATCCCCAAGAGCGTTATCTTTGATTGTAACGGTTCAACTTCGGTTTGAAATAGAGTTAAAGTTCTAAAGATCTATCACCTCTTAGGGCACCCAAAGGTTGTAATAAGTATCTATAACTTATAGCTTTGAACCTAACTCTAAGACTCTAATCCCCAAGAGCGTTATCTTTGATTGTAACGGTTCAACTTCGGTTTGAAAAAGAGTTAAAGTTCTAAAGATCTATCACCTCTTAGGGCACCCAAAGGTGTAATAAGTATCTATAACTTATAGCTTTGAACCTTACTCTAAGACTCTAATCCCCAAGAGCGTTATCTTTGATCGTAATGGTTCAACTTCGGTTTGAAATAGAGTTAAAGTTCTAAAGATCTATCACCTCTTAGGGCACCCAAAGGTTGTAATAAGTATCTATAACTTATAGCTTTGAGCCTTACTCTAAGACTCTAATCCCCAAGAGCGTTATCTTTCGTTGTATCGGTTCAACTTCGGCTTGAAATAGAGTTAAAGTTCTAAAGATCTATACCTCTTAGGGCACCAAAAGGTGTAATAAGTATCTATAACTTATAGCTTTGAACCTTACTCTAAGACTCTAATCCCAAAGAGCGTTATCTTTGATTGTAACGGTTCAACTTCGGTTTGAAATAGAGTTAAAGTTCTAAAGATCTATCACCTCTTAGGGCACCCAAAGGTTGTAATAAGTATCTATAACTTATAGCTTTGAACCTTACTCTAAGACTCTAATCCCCAAGAGCGTTATCTTTGATTGTAACGGTTCAACTTCGGTTTGAAATAGAGTTAAAGTTCTAAAGATCTATCACCTCTTAGGGCACCCAAAGGTTGTAATAAGTATCTATAACTTATAGCTTTGAACCTTACTCTATTTGATTGTAATGGTTCAACTTCGGCTTGAAATAGAGTTAAAGTTCTAAAGATCTATCATCTCTTAGGGGACCCAAAGGTTGTAATAAGTATCTTTAACTTATAGCTTTGAACCTTACTCTAAGACTCTAATCCCCGAGAGCGTTATCTTTGATTGTAACGGTTCAACTTCGGTTTGAAATAGAGTTAAAGTTCTAAAGATCTATCATCTCTTAGGGCACCCAAAGGTGTAATAAGTATCTATAACTTATAGCTTTGGACCTTACTCTAAGACTCTAATCCCCAAGAGCATTATCTTTGATTGTAACGGTTCAACTTCGGTTTGAAATAGAGTTAAAGTACTAAAGATCTATCACCTCTTAGGACACCCAAAGGTTGTAATAAGTATCTATAACTTATAACTTTGAACCTTACTCTAAGACTCTAATCCCCAAGGGCGTTATCTTTGATTGTAACGGTTCAACTTCGGTTTGAAATAGAGTTAAAGTTCTAAAGATCTATCATCTCTTAGAGCACCCAAAGGTTGTAATAAGTATCTATAACTTATAGCTTTGAACGTTACTCTAAGACTCTAATCCCAAAGAGCGTTATCTTTGATTGTAACGGTTCAACTTCGGTTTGAAATAGAGTTAAAGTTCTAAAGATCTATCACCTCTTAGGGCACCCAAAGGTTGTAATAAGTATCTATAACTTATAGCTTTGAACCTTACTCTAAGACTCTAATCCCCAAGAGCGTTATCTTTGATTGTAACGGTTCAACTTCGGTTTGAAATAGAGTTAAAGTTCTAAAGATCTATCACCTCTTACGGCACCCAAAGGTTGTAATAAGTATCTATAACTTATAGCTTTGAACCTTACTCTATTTGATTGTAATGGTTCAACTTCGGCTTGAAATAGAGTTAAAGTTCTAAAGATCTATCATCTCTTAGGGGACCCAAAGGTTGTAATAAGTATCTTTAACTTATAGCTTTGAACCTTACTCTAAGACTCTAATCCCCGAGAGCGTTATCTTTGATTGTAACGGTTCAACTTCGGTTTGAAATAGAGTTAAAGTTCTAAAGATCTATCATCTCTTAGGGCACCCAAAGGTGTAATAAGTATCTATAACTAATAGCTTTGGACCTTACTCTAAGACTCTAATCCCCAAGAGCATTATCTTTGATTGTAACGGTTCAACTTCGGTTTGAAATAGAGTTAAAGTACTAAAGATCTATCACCTCTTAGGACACCCAAAGGTTGTAATAAGTATCTATAACTTATAACTTTGAACCTTACTCTAAGACTCTAATCCCCAAGGGCGTTATCTTTGATTGTAACGGTTCAACTTCGGTTTGAAATAGAGTTAAAGTTCTAAAGATCTATCATCTCTTAGAGCACCCAAAGGTTGTAATAAGTATCTATAACTTATAGCTTTGAACGTTACTCTAAGACTCTAATCCCAAAGAGCGTTATCTTTGATTGTAACGGTTCAACTTCGGTTTGAAATAGAGTTAAAGTTCTGAAGATCTATCACCTCTTAGGGCACCCAAAGGTTGTAATAAGTATCTATAACTTATAGCTTTGAACCTTACTCTAAGACTCTAATCCCCAAGAGCGTTATCTTTGATTGTAACGGTTCAACTTCGGTTTGAAATGGAGTTAAAGTTCTAAAGATCTATCACCTCTTAGGGCACCCAAAGGTTGTAATAAGTATCTATAACTTATAGCTTTGAACCTAACTCTAAGACTCTAATCCCCAAGAGCGTTATCTTTGATTGTAACGGTTCAACTTCGGTTTGAAAAAGAGTTAAAGTTCTAAAGATCTATCACCTCTTAGGGCACCCAAAGGTGTAATAAGTATCTATAACTTATAGCTTTGAACCTTACTCTAAGACTCTAATCCCCAAGAGCGTTATCTTTGATCATAATGGTTCAACTTCGGTTTGAAATAGAGTTAAAGTTCTAAAGATCTATCACCTCTTAGGGCACCCAAAGGTTGTAATAAGTATCTATAACTTATAGCTTTGAGCCTTACTCTAAGACTCTAATCCCCAAGAGCGTTATCTTTCGTTGTATCGGTTCAACTTCGGCTTGAAATAGAGTTAAAGTTCTAAAGATCTATCACCTCTTAGGGCACCAAAAGGTGTAATAAGTATCTATAACTTATAGCTTTGAACCTTACTCTAAGACTCTAATCCCAAAGAGCGTTATCTTTGATTGTAACGGTTCAACTTCGGTTTGAAATAGAGTTAAAGTTCTAAAGATCTATCATCTCTTAGGACACCCAAAGGTTGTAATAAGTATCTATAACTTATAGCTTTGAACCTTACTCTAAGACTCTAATCCCAAAGAGCGTTATCTTTGATTGTAACGGTTCAACTTCGGTTTGAAATAGAGTTAAAGTTCTAAAGATCTATCACCTCTTAGGGCACCCAAAGGTTGTAATAAGTATCTATAACTTATAGCTTTGAACCTTACTCTATGACTTTAATCCCCAAGAGCGTTATCTTTGATTGTAACGGTTCAACTTCGGTTTGAAATAGAGTTAAAGTTCTAAAGATCTATCACCTCTTAGGGCACCCAAAGGTTGTAATAAGTATCTATAACTTATAGCTTTGAACCTAACTCTAAGACTCTAATCCCCAAGAGCGTTATCTTTGATTGTAACGGTTCAACTTCGGTTTGAAAAAGAGTTAAAGTTCTAAAGATCTATCACCTCTTAGGGCACCCAAAGGTGTAATAAGTATCTATAACTTATAGCTTTGAACCTTACTCTAAGACTCTAATCCCCAAGAGCGTTATCTTTGATCGTAATGGTTCAACTTCGGTTTGAAATAGAGTTAAAGTTCTAAAGATCTATCACCTCTTAGGGCACCCAAAGGTTGTAATAAGTATCTATAACTTATAGCTTTGAGCCTTACTCTAAGACTCTAATCCCCAAGAGCGTTATCTTTCGTTGTATCGGTTCAACTTCGGCTTGAAATAGAGTTAAAGTTCTAAAGATCTATACCTCTTAGGGCACCAAAAGGTGTAATAAGTATCTATAACTTATAGCTTTGAACCTTACTCTAAGACTCTAATCCCAAAGAGCGTTATCTTTGATTGTAACGGTTCAACTTCGGTTTGAAATAGAGTTAAAGTTCTAAAGATCTATCACCTCTTAGGGCACCCAAAGGTTGTAATAAGTATCTATAACTTATAGCTTTGAACCTTACTCTAAGACTCTAATCCCCAAGAGCGTTATCTTTGATTGTAACGGTTCAACTTCGGTTTGAAATAGAGTTAAAGTTCTAAAGATCTATCACCTCTTAGGGCACCCAAAGGTTGTAATAAGTATCTATAACTTATAGCTTTGAACCTTACTCTATTTGATTGTAATGGTTCAACTTCGGCTTGAAATAGAGTTAAAGTTCTAAAGATCTATCATCTCTTAGGGGACCCAAAGGTTGTAATAAGTATCTTTAACTTATAGCTTTGAACCTTACTCTAAGACTCTAATCCCCGAGAGCGTTATCTTTGATTGTAACGGTTCAACTTCGGTTTGAAATAGAGTTAAAGTTCTAAAGATCTATCATCTCTTAGGGCACCCAAAGGTGTAATAAGTATCTATAACTTATAGCTTTGGACCTTACTCTAAGACTCTAATCCCCAAGAGCATTATCTTTGATTGTAACGGTTCAACTTCGGTTTGAAATAGAGTTAAAGTACTAAAGATCTATCACCTCTTAGGACACCCAAAGGTTGTAATAAGTATCTATAACTTATAACTTTGAACCTTACTCTAAGACTCTAATCCCCAAGGGCGTTATCTTTGATTGTAACGGTTCAACTTCGGTTTGAAATAGAGTTAAAGTTCTAAAGATCTATCAACTCTTAGAGCACCCAAAGGTTGTAATAAGTATCTATAACTTATAGCTTTGAACGTTACTCTAAGACTCTAATCCCAAAGAGCGTTATCTTTGATTGTAACGGTTCAACTTCGGTTTGAAATAGAGTTAAAGTTCTAAAGATCTATCACCTCTTAGGGCACCCAAAGGTTGTAATAAGTATCTATAACTTATAGCTTTGAACCTTACTCTAAGACTCTAATCCCCAAGAGCGTTATCTTTGATTGTAACGGTTCAACTTCGGTTTGAAATAGAGTTAAAGTTCTAAAGATCTATCACCCCTTAGGGCACCCAAAGGTTGTAATAAGTATCTATAACTTATAGCTTTGAACCTAACTCTAAGACTCTAATCCCAAGAGCGTTATCTTTGATTGTAACGGTTCAACTTCGGTTTGAAATAGAGTTAAATTTCTAAAGATCTATCACCTCTTAGGGCACCCAAAGGTTGTAATAAGTATCTATAACTTATAGCTTTGAACCTTACTCTAAGACTCTAATCGCCAAGAGCGTTATCTTTGATTGTAACGGTTCAACTTCGGTTTGAAATAGAGTTAAAGTTCTAAAGATCTATCACCTCTTAGGGCACCCAAAGGTTGTAATAAGTATCTATAACTTATAGCTTTGAACCTTACTCTATTTGATTGTAATGGTTCAACTTCGGCTTGAAATAGAGTTAAAGTTCTAAAGATCTATCATCTCTTAGGGGACCCAAAGGTTGTAATAAGTATCTTTAACTTATAGCTTTGAACCTTACTCTAAGACTCTAATCCCCGAGAGCGTTATCTTTGATTGTAACGGTTCAACTTCGGTTTGAAATAGAGTTAAAGTTCTAAAGATCTATCATCTCTTAGGGCACCCAAAGGTGTAATAAGTATCTATAACTTATAGCTTTGGACCTTACTCTAAGACTCTAATCCCCAAGAGCATTATCTTTGATTGTAACGGTTCAACTTCGGTTTGAAATAGAGTTAAAGTACTAAAGATCTATCACCTCTTAGGACACCCAAAGGTTGTAATAAGTATCTATAACTTATAACTTTGAACCTTACTCTAAGACTCTAATCCCCAAGAGCGTTATCTTTGATTGTAACGGTTCAACTTCGGTTTGAAATAGAGTTAAAGTTCTGAAGATCTATCACCTCTTAGGGCACCCAAAGGTTGTAATAAGTATCTATAACTTATAGCTTTGAACCTAACTCTATGACTCTAATCCCAAGAGCGTTATCTTTGATTGTAACGGTTCAACTTCGGTTTGGAATAGAGTTAAAGTTCTAAAGATCTATCACCTCTTAGGGCACCCAAAGGTTGTAATAAGTATCTATAACTTATAGCTTTGAACCTTACTCTAAGACTCTAATCCCCAAGAGCGTTATCTTTGATTGTATCGGTTCAACTTCGGCTTGAAATAGAGTTAAAGTTCTAAACATCTATCACCTCTTAGGGCACCCAAAGGTGTAATAAGTATCTATAACTTATAGCTTTGAACCTTACTCTAAGACTCTAATCCCAAAGTGCGTTATCTTTGATTGTAACAGTTCAACTTCGATTTGAAATAGTGTTAAAGTTATAAAGATCTATCACCTCTTAGGACACCCAAAGGTTGTAATAAGTATCTATAACTTATAGCTTTGAACCTTACTCTAAGACTCTAATCCCCAAGAGCATTATCTTTGATTGCAACGGTTCAACTTCGGTTTGAAATAGAGTTAAAGTTCTAAAGATCTATCACCTTTTAGGACACCCAAAGGTTGTAATAAGTATCTATAACTTATAGCTTTGAACCTTACTCTAAGACTGTAATCCCCAAGAGCGTTATCCTTTATTGTAAAGGTTCAACTTCGGTTTGAAATAGAGTTAAAATTCTAAAGATCAATCATCTCTTAGAGCACCCAAAGGTTGTAATAAGTATCTATAACTTATAGCTTTGAACCTTACTCTAAGACTCTAATCCCAAAGAGCGTTATCTTTGATTGTAACGGTTCAACTTCGGTTTGAAATAGAGTTAAAGTTCTAAAGATCTATCACCTCTTACGGCACCCAAAGGTTGTAATAAGTATCTATAACTTATAGCTTTGAACCTTACTCTTAGACTCTAATCCCCAAGAGCATTATCTTTGATTGTAACGGTTCAACTTCGGTTTGAAATAGAGTTAAAGTTCTAAAGATCTATCACCTCTTAGGGCACCCAAAGGTTGTAATAAGTATCTATAACTTATAGCTTTGAACCTAACTCTAAGACTCTAATCCCCAAGAGCGTTATCTTTGATTGTAACGGTTCAACTTCGGTTTGAAATAGAGTTAAAGTTCTAAAGATCTATCACCTCTTAGGGCACCCAAAGGTGTAATAAGTATCTATAACTTATAGCTTTGAACCTTACTCTAAGACTCTAATCCCCAAGAGCGTTATCTTTGATCGTAATGGTTCAACTTCGGTTTGAAATAGAGTTAAAGTTCTAAAGATCTATCACCTTTTAGGGCACCCAAAGGTTGTAATAAGTATCTATAACTTATAGCTTTGAGCCATACTCTAAGACTCTAATCCCAAAGAGCGTTATCTTTGATTGTAACGGTTCAACTTCGGTTTGAAATAGAGTTAATGTTCTAAAGATCTATCACCTCTTACGGCACCCAAAGGTTGTAATAAGTATCTATAACTTATAGCTTTGAGCCTTACTCTAAGACTCTAATCCCCAAGAGCGTTATCTTTGATTGTAACGGTTCAACTTCGGCTTGAAATAGAGTTAAAGTTCTAAAGATCTATCACCTCTTAGGGCACCAAAAGGTGTAATAAGTATCTATAACTTATAGCTTTGAACCTTACTCTAAGACTCTAATCCCAAAGAGCGTTATCTTTTATTGTAATGGTTCAACTTCGATTTGAAATAGTGTTAAAGTTATAAAGATCTATCACCTCTTAGGGCACCCAAAGGTTGTAATAAGTATCTATAACTTATAGCTTTGAACCTTACTCTAAGACTCTAATCCCCAAGAGCGTTATCTTTGATTGTATCGGTTCAACTTCGGCTTGAAATAGAGTTAAAGTTCTAAAGATCTATCACCTCTTAGGGCACCCAAAGGTGTAATAAGTATCTATAACTTATAGCTTTGAACCTAACTCTAAGACTCTAATCCCTAGAGCGTTATCTTTGATTGTAACGGTTCAACTTCGGTTTGGAATAGAGTTAAAGTTCTAAAGATCTATCACCTCTTAGGGCACCCAAAGGTTGTAATAAGTATCTATAACTTATAGCTTTGAACCTTATTCTAAGACTCTAATCCCCAAGAGCGTTATCTTTGATTGTATCGGTTCAACTTCGGCTTGAAATAGAGTTAAAGTTCTAAACATCTATCACCTCTTAGGGCACCCAAAGGTGTAATAAGTATCTATAACTTATAGCTTTGAACCTTACTCTAAGACTCTAATCCCAAAGAGCGTTATCTTTGATTGTAACAGTTCAACTTCGATTTGAAATAGTGTTAAAGTTATAAAGATCTATCACCTCTTAGGTCACCCAAAGGTTGTAATAAGTATCTATAACTTATAGCTTTGAACCTTACTCTAAGACTCTAATCCCCAAGAGCATTATCTTTGATTGCAACGGTTCAACTTCGGTTTGAAATAGAGTTAAAGTTCTAAAGATCTATCACCCCTTAGGGCACCCAAAGGTTGTAATAAGTATCTATAACTTATAGCTTTGAACCTAACTCTAAGACTCTAATCCCAAGAGCGTTATCTTTGATTGTAACGGTTCAACTTCGGTTTGAAACAGAGTTAAAGTTCTAAAGATCTATCACCTCTTAGGGCACCCAAAGGTTGTAATAAGTATCTATAACTTATAGCTTTGAACCTTACTCTAAGACTCTAATCCCCAAGAGCGTTATCTTTGATTGTAACGGTTCAACTTCGGTTTGAAATAGAGTTAAAGTTCTAAAGATCTATCACCTCTTAGGGCACCCAAAGGTTGTAATAAGTATTTATAACTTATAGCTTTGAACCTTACTCTATTTGATTGTAATGGTTCAACTTCGGCTTGAAATAGAGTTAAAGTTCTAAAGATCTATCATCTCTTAGGGGACCCAAAGGTTGTAATAAGTATCTTTAACTTATAGCTTTGAACCTTACTCTAAGACTCTAATCCCCGAGAGCGTTATCTTTGATTGTAACGGTTCAACTTCGGTTTGAAATAGAGTTAAAGTTCTAAAGATCTATCATCTCTTAGGGCACCCAAAGGTGTAATAAGTATCTATAACTTATAGCTTTGGACCTTACTCTAAGACTCTAATCCCCAAGAGCATTATCTTTGATTGTAACGGTTCAACTTCGGTTTGAAATAGAGTTAAAGTTCTGAAGATCTATCACCTCTTAGGGCACCCAAAGGTTGTAATAAGTATCTATAACTTATAGCTTTGAACCTAACTCTATGACTCTAATCCCAAGAGCGTTATCTTTGATTGTAACGGTTCAACTTCGGTTTGGAATAGAGTTAAAGTTCTAAAGATCTATCACCTCTTAGGGCACCCAAAGGTTGTAATAAGTATCTATAACTTATAGCTTTGAACCTTACTCTAAGACTCTAATCCCCAAGAGCGTTATCTTTGATTGTATCGGTTCAACTTCGGCTTGAAATAGAGTTAAAGTTCTAAACATCTATCACCTCTTAGGGCACCCAAAGGTGTAATAAGTATCTATAACTTATAGCTTTGAACCTTACTCTAAGACTCTAATCCCAAAGTGCGTTATCTTTGATTGTAACAGTTCAACTTCGATTTGAAATAGTGTTAAAGTTATAAAGATCTATCACCTCTTAGGACACCCAAAGGTTGTAATAAGTATCTATAACTTATAGCTTTGAACCTTACTCTAAGACTCTAATCCCCAAGAGCATTATCTTTGATTGCAACGGTTCAACTTCGGTTTGAAATAGAGTTAAAGTTCTAAAGATCTATCACCTTTTAGGACACCCAAAGGTTGTAATAAGTATCTATAACTTATAGCTTTGAACCTTACTCTAAGACTGTAATCCCCAAGAGCGTTATCCTTTATTGTAAAGGTTCAACTTCGGTTTGAAATAGAGTTAAAATTCTAAAGATCAATCATCTCTTAGAGCACCCAAAGGTTGTAATAAGTATCTATAACTTATAGCTTTGAACCTTACTCTAAGACTCTAATCCCAAAGAGCGTTATCTTTGATTGTAACGGTTCAACTTCGGTTTGAAATAGAGTTAAAGTTCTAAAGATCTATCACCTCTTACGGCACCCAAAGGTTGTAATAAGTATCTATAACTTATAGCTTTGAACCTTACTCTTAGACTCTAATCCCCAAGAGCGTTATCTTTGATTGTAACGGTTCAACTTCGGTTTGAAATAGAGTTAAAGTTCTAAAGATCTATCACCTCTTAGGGCACCCAAAGGTTGTAATAAGTATCTATAACTTATAGCTTTGAACCTAACTCTAAGACTCTAATCCCCAAGAGCGTTATCTTTGATTGTAACGGTTCAACTTCGGTTTGAAATAGAGTTAAAGTTCTAAAGATCTATCACCTCTTAGGGCACCCAAAGGTGTAATAAGTATCTATAACTTATAGCTTTGAACCTTACTCTAAGACTCTAATCCCCAAGAGCGTTATCTTTGATCGTAATGGTTCAACTTCGGTTTGAAATAGAGTTAAAGTTCTAAAGATCTATCACCTTTTAGGGCACCCAAAGGTTGTAATAAGTATCTATAACTTATAGCTTTGAGCCATACTCTAAGACTCTAATCCCAAAGAGCGTTATCTTTGATTGTAACGGTTCAACTTCGGTTTGAAATAGAGTTAATGTTCTAAAGATCTATCACCTCTTACGGCACCCAAAGGTTGTAATAAGTATCTATAACTTATAGCTTTGAGCCTTACTCTAAGACTCTAATCCCCAAGAGCGTTATCTTTGATTGTAACGGTTCAACTTCGGCTTGAAATAGAGTTAAAGTTCTAAAGATCTATCACCTCTTAGGGCACCAAAAGGTGTAATAAGTATCTATAACTTATAGCTTTGAACCTTACTCTAAGACTCTAATCCCAAAGAGCGTTATCTTTTATTGTAATGGTTCAACTTCGATTTGAAATAGTGTTAAAGTTATAAAGATCTATCACCTCTTAGGGCACCCAAAGGTTGTAATAAGTATCTATAACTTATAGCTTTGAACCTTACTCTAAGACTCTAATCCCCAAGAGCGTTATCTTTGATTGTATCGGTTCAACTTCGGCTTGAAATAGAGTTAAAGTTCTAAAGATCTATCACCTCTTAGGGCACCCAAAGGTGTAATAAGTATCTATAACTTATAGCTTTGAACCTAACTCTAAGACTCTAATCCCTAGAGCGTTATCTTTGATTGTAACGGTTCAACTTCGGTTTGGAATAGAGTTAAAGTTCTAAAGATCTATCACCTCTTAGGGCACCCAAAGGTTGTAATAAGTATCTATAACTTATAGCTTTGAACCTTATTCTAAGACTCTAATCCCCAAGAGCGTTATCTTTGATTGTATCGGTTCAACTTCGGCTTGAAATAGAGTTAAAGTTCTAAACATCTATCACCTCTTAGGGCACCCAAAGGTGTAATAAGTATCTATAACTTATAGCTTTGAACCTTACTCTAAGACTCTAATCCCAAAGAGCGTTATCTTTGATTGTAACAGTTCAACTTCGATTTGAAATAGTGTTAAAGTTATAAAGATCTATCACCTCTTAGGTCACCCAAAGGTTGTAATAAGTATCTATAACTTATAGCTTTGAACCTTACTCTAAGACTCTAATCCCCAAGAGCATTATCTTTGATTGCAACGGTTCAACTTCGGTTTGAAATAGAGTTAAAGTTCTAAAGATCTATCACCCCTTAGGGCACCCAAAGGTTGTAATAAGTATCTATAACTTATAGCTTTGAACCTAACTCTAAGACTCTAATCCCAAGAGCGTTATCTTTGATTGTAACGGTTCAACTTCGGTTTGAAACAGAGTTAAAGTTCTAAAGATCTATCACCTCTTAGGGCACCCAAAGGTTGTAATAAGTATCTATAACTTATAGCTTTGAACCTTACTCTAAGACTCTAATCCCCAAGAGCGTTATCTTTGATTGTAACGGTTCAACTTCGGTTTGAAATAGAGTTAAAGTTCTAAAGATCTATCACCTCTTAGGGCACCCAAAGGTTGTAATAAGTATTTATAACTTATAGCTTTGAACCTTACTCTATTTGATTGTAATGGTTCAACTTCGGCTTGAAATAGAGTTAAAGTTCTAAAGATCTATCATCTCTTAGGGGACCCAAAGGTTGTAATAAGTATCTTTAACTTATAGCTTTGAACCTTACTCTAAGACTCTAATCCCCGAGAGCGTTATCTTTGATTGTAACGGTTCAACTTCGGTTTGAAATAGAGTTAAAGTTCTAAAGATCTATCATCTCTTAGGGCACCCAAAGGTGTAATAAGTATCTATAACTTATAGCTTTGGACCTTACTCTAAGACTCTAATCCCCAAGAGCATTATCTTTGATTGTAACGGTTCAACTTCGGTTTGAAATAGAGTTAAAGTTCTGAAGATCTATCACCTCTTAGGGCACCCAAAGGTTGTAATAAGTATCTATAACTTATAGCTTTGAACCTAACTCTATGACTCTAATCCCAAGAGCGTTATCTTTGATTGTAACGGTTCAACTTCGGTTTGGAATAGAGTTAAAGTTCTAAAGATCTATCACCTCTTAGGGCACCCAAAGGTTGTAATAAGTATCTATAACTTATAGCTTTGAACCTTACTCTAAGACTCTAATCCCCAAGAGCGTTATCTTTGATTGTATCGGTTCAACTTCGGCTTGAAATAGAGTTAAAGTTCTAAACATCTATCACCTCTTAGGGCACCCAAAGGTGTAATAAGTATCTATAACTTATAGCTTTGAACCTTACTCTAAGACTCTAATCCCAAAGTGCGTTATCTTTGATTGTAACAGTTCAACTTCGATTTGAAATAGTGTTAAAGTTATAAAGATCTATCACCTCTTAGGACACCCAAAGGTTGTAATAAGTATCTATAACTTATAGCTTTGAACCTTACTCTAAGACTCTAATCCCCAAGAGCATTATCTTTGATTGCAACGGTTCAACTTCGGTTTGAAATAGAGTTAAAGTTCTAAAGATCTATCACCTTTTAGGACACCCAAAGGTTGTAATAAGTATCTATAACTTATAGCTTTGAACCTTACTCTAAGACTGTAATCCCCAAGAGCGTTATCCTTTATTGTAAAGGTTCAACTTCGGTTTGAAATAGAGTTAAAATTCTAAAGATCAATCATCTCTTAGAGCACCCAAAGGTTGTAATAAGTATCTATAACTTATAGCTTTGAACCTTACTCTAAGACTCTAATCCCAAAGAGCGTTATCTTTGATTGTAACGGTTCAACTTCGGTTTGAAATAGAGTTAAAGTTCTAAAGATCTATCACCTCTTACGGCACCCAAAGGTTGTAATAAGTATCTATAACTTATAGCTTTGAACCTTACTCTTAGACTCTAATCCCCAAGAGCGTTATCTTTGATTGTAACGGTTCAACTTCGGTTTGAAATAGAGTTAAAGTTCTAAAGATCTATCACCTCTTAGGGCACCCAAAGGTTGTAATAAGTATCTATAACTTATAGCTTTGAACCTAACTCTAAGACTCTAATCCCCAAGAGCGTTATCTTTGATTGTAACGGTTCAACTTCGGTTTGAAATAGAGTTAAAGTTCTAAAGATCTATCACCTCTTAGGGCACCCAAAGGTGTAATAAGTATCTATAACTTATAGCTTTGAACCTTACTCTAAGACTCTAATCCCCAAGAGCGTTATCTTTGATCGTAATGGTTCAACTTCGGTTTGAAATAGAGTTAAAGTTCTAAAGATCTATCACCTTTTAGGGCACCCAAAGGTTGTAATAAGTATCTATAACTTATAGCTTTGAGCCATACTCTAAGACTCTAATCCCAAAGAGCGTTATCTTTGATTGTAACGGTTCAACTTCGGTTTGAAATAGAGTTAATGTTCTAAAGATCTATCACCTCTTACGGCACCCAAAGGTTGTAATAAGTATCTATAACTTATAGCTTTGAGCCTTACTCTAAGACTCTAATCCCCAAGAGCGTTATCTTTGATTGTAACGGTTCAACTTCGGCTTGAAATAGAGTTAAAGTTCTAAAGATCTATCACCTCTTAGGGCACCAAAAGGTGTAATAAGTATCTATAACTTATAGCTTTGAACCTTACTCTAAGACTCTAATCCCAAAGAGCGTTATCTTTTATTGTAATGGTTCAACTTCGATTTGAAATAGTGTTAAAGTTATAAAGATCTATCACCTCTTAGGGCACCCAAAGGTTGTAATAAGTATCTATAACTTATAGCTTTGAACCTTACTCTAAGACTCTAATCCCCAAGAGCGTTATCTTTGATTGTATCGGTTCAACTTCGGCTTGAAATAGAGTTAAAGTTCTAAAGATCTATCACCTCTTAGGGCACCCAAAGGTGTAATAAGTATCTATAACTTATAGCTTTGAACCTAACTCTAAGACTCTAATCCCTAGAGCGTTATCTTTGATTGTAACGGTTCAACTTCGGTTTGGAATAGAGTTAAAGTTCTAAAGATCTATCACCTCTTAGGGCACCCAAAGGTTGTAATAAGTATCTATAACTTATAGCTTTGAACCTTATTCTAAGACTCTAATCCCCAAGAGCATTATCTTTGATTGTATCGGTTCAACTTCGGCTTGAAATAGAGTTAAAGTTCTAAACATCTATCACCTCTTAGGGCACCCAAAGGTGTAATAAGTATCTATAACTTATAGCTTTGAAACTTACTCTAAGACTCTAATCCCAAAGAGCGTTATCTTTGATTGTAACAGTTCAACTTCGATTTGAAATAGTGTTAAAGTTATAAAGATCTATCACCTCTTAGGTCACCCAAAGGTTGTAATAAGTATCTATAACTTATAGCTTTGAACCTTACTCTAAGACTCTAATCCCCAAGAGCATTATCTTTGATTGCAACGGTTCAACTTCGGTTTGAAATAGAGTTAAAGTTCTAAAGATCTATCACCCCTTAGGGCACCCAAAGGTTGTAATAAGTATCTATAACTTATAGCTTTGAACCTAACTCTAAGACTCTAATCCCAAGAGCGTTATCTTTGATTGTAACGGTTCAACTTCGGTTTGAAACAGAGTTAAAGTTCTAAAGATCTATCACCTCTTAGGGCACCCAAAGGTTGTAATAAGTATCTATAACTTATAGCTTTGAACCTTACTCTAAGACTCTAATCCCCAAGAGCGTTATCTTTGATTGTAACGGTTCAACTTCGGTTTGAAATAGAGTTAAAGTTCTAAAGATCTATCACCTCTTAGGGCACCCAAAGGTTGTAATAAGTATTTATAACTTATAGCTTTGAACCTTACTCTATTTGATTGTAATGGTTCAACTTCGGCTTGAAATAGAGTTAAAGTTCTAAAGATCTATCATCTCTTAGGGGACCCAAAGGTTGTAATAAGTATCTTTAACTTATAGCTTTGAACCTTACTCTAAGACTCTAATCCCCGAGAGCGTTATCTTTGATTGTAACGGTTCAACTTCGGTTTGAAATAGAGTTAAAGTTCTAAAGATCTATCATCTCTTAGGGCACCCAAAGGTGTAATAAGTATCTATAACTTATAGCTTTGGACCTTACTCTAAGACTCTAATCCCCAAGAGCATTATCTTTGATTGTAACGGTTCAACTTCGGTTTGAAATAGAGTTAAAGTACTAAAGATCTATCACCTCTTAGGGCACCCAAAGGTGTAATAAGTATCTATAACTTATAGCTTTGAACCTTACTCTAAGACTCTAATCCCCAAGAGCGTTATCTTTGATCATAATGGTTCAACTTCGGTTTGAAATAGAGTTAAAGTTCTAAAGATCTATCACCTCTTAGGGCACCCAAAGGTTGTAATAAGTATCTTTAACTTATAGCTTTGAACCTTACTCTAAGACTCTAATCCCCAAGAGCGTTATCTTTGATAGTAACGGTTCAACTTCGGTTTGGAATAGAGTTAAAGTTCAAAAGATCTATCACCTCTTAGGGCACCCAAAGGTTGTAATAAGTATCTATAACTTATAGCTTTGAACCTTACTCTAAGACTCTAATCCCCAAGAGCGTTATCTTTGATTGTATCGGTTCAACTTCGGCTTGAAATAGAGTTAAAGTTCTAAACATCTATCAACTCTTAGGGCACCCAAAGGTGTAATAAGTATCTATAACTTATAGCTTTGAACCTTACTCTAAGACTCTAATCCCAAAGTGCGTTATCTTTGATTGTAACAGTTCAACTTCGATTTGAAATAGTGTTAAAGTTATAAAGATCTATCACCTCTTAGGACACCCAAAGGTTGTAATAAGTATCTATAACTTATAGCTTTGAACCTTACTCTAAGACTCTAATCCCCAAGAGCATTATCTTTGATTGCAACGGTTCAACTTCGGTTTGAAATAGAGTTAAAGTTCTAAAGATCTATCACCTTTTAGGACACCCAAAGGTTGTAATAAGTATCTATAACTTATAGCTTTCAACCTTACTCTATGACTGTAATCCCCAAGAGCGTTATCCTTGATTGTAAAGGTTCAACTTCGGTTTGAAATAGAGTTAAAGTTCTAAAGATCTATCATCTCTTAGGGCACCCAAAGGTGTAATAAGTATCTATAACTTATAGCTTTGGACCTTACTCTAAGACTCTAATCCCCAAGAGCATTATCTTTGATTGTAACGGTTCAACTTCGGTTTGAAATAGAGTTAAAGTACTAAAGATCTATCACCTCTTAGGACACCCAAAGGTTGTAATAAGTATCTATAACTTATAACTTTGAACCTTACTCTAAGACTCTAATCCCCAAGAGCGTTATCTTTGATTGTAACGGTTCAACTTCGGTTTGAAATAGAGTTAAAGTTCTGAAGATCTATCACCTCTTAGGGCACCCAAAGGTTGTAATAAGTATCTATAACTTATAGCTTTGAACCTAACTCTAAGACTCTAATCCCAAGAGCGTTATCTTTGATTGTAACGGTTCAACTTTGGTTTGGAATAGAGTTAAAGTTCTAAAGATCTATCACCTCTTAGGGCACCCAAAGGTTGTAATAAGTATCTATAACTTATAGCTTTGAACCTTACTCTAAGACTCTAATCCCCAAGAGCGTTATCTTTGATTGTATCGGTTCAACTTCGATTTGAAATAGTGTTAAAGTTATAAACATCTATCACCTCTTAGGGCACCCAAAGGTGTAATAAGTATCTATAACTTAAAGCTTTGAACCTTACTCTAAGACTCTAATCCCAAAGTGCGTTATCTTTGATTGTAACAGTTCAACTTCGATTTGAAATAGTGTTAAAGTTATAAAGATCTATCACCTCTTAGGACACCCAAAGATTGAAATAGAGTTAAAGTACTAAAGATCTATCACCTCTTAGGGCACCCAAAGGTGTAATAAGTATCTATAACTTATAGCTTTGAACCTTACTCTAAGACTCTAATCCCCAAGAGCGTTATCTTTGATTGTAACGGTTCAACTTCGATTTGGAATAGAGTTAAAGTTCTAAAGATCTATCACCTCTTAGGGCACCCAAAGGTTGTAATAAGTATCTATAACTTATAGCTTTGAACCTTACTCTAAGACTCTAATCCCCAAGAGCGTTATCTTTGATAGTAACGGTTCAACTTCGGTTTGGAATAGAGTTAAAGTTCAAAAGATCTATCACCTCTTAGGGCACCCAAAGGTTGTAATAAGTATCTATAACTTATAGCTTTGAACCTTACTCTAAGACTCTAATCCCCAAGAGCGTTATCTTTGATTGTATCGGTTCAACTTCGGCTTGAAATAGAGTTAAAGTTCTAAACATCTATCACCTCTTAGGGCACCCAAGAGTGTAATAAGTATCTATAACTTATAGCTTTGAACCTTACTCTAAGACTCTAATCCCAAAGTGCGTTATCTTTGATTGTAACAGTTCAACTTCGATTTGAAATAGTCTTAAAGTTATAAAGATCTATCACCTCTTAGGACACCCAAAGGTTGTAATAAGTATCTATAACTTATAGCTTTGAACCTTACTCTAAGACTCTAATCCCCAAGAGCATCATCTTTGATTGCAATGGTTCAACTTCGGTTTGAAATAGAGTTAAAGTTCTAAAGATCTATCACCTTTTAGGACACCCAAAGGTTGTAATAAGTATCTATAACTTATAGCTTTGAACCTTACTCTATGACTGTAATCCCCAAGAGCGTTATCCTTGATTGTAAAGGTTCAACTTTGGTTTGAAATAGAGTTAAAGTTCTAAAGATCTATCATCTCTTAGGGCACCCAAAGGTGTAATAAGTATCTATAACTTATAGCTTTGGACCTTACTCTAAGACTCTAATCCCCAAGAGCATTATCTTTGATTGTAACGGTTCAACTTCGGTTTGAAATAGAGTTAAAGTACTAAAGATCTATCACCTCTTAGGACACCCAAAGGTTGTAATAAGTATCTATAACTTATAACTTTGAACCTTACTCTAAGACTCTAATCCCCAAGAGCGTTATCTTTGATTGTAACGGTTCAACTTCGGTTTGAAATAGAGTTAAAGTTTTGAAGATCTATCACCTCTTAGGGCACCCAAAGGTTGTAATAAGTATCTATAACTTATAGCTTTGAACCTAACTCTAAGACTCTAATCCCAAGAGCGTTATCTTTGATTGTAACGGTTCAACTTCGTTTGGAATAGAGTTAAAGTTCTAAAGATCTATCACCTCTTAGGGCACCCAAAGGTGTAATAAGTATCTATAACTTATAGCTTTGAACCTTACTCTAAGACTCTAATCCCAAAGAGCGTTATCTTTGATTGTAACGGTTCAACTTCGATTTGAAATAGTGTTAAACTTATAAAGATCTATCACCTCTTAGGACACCCAAAGGTTGTAATAAGTATCTATAAGTTATAGCTTTGAACCTTACTCTAAGACTCTAATCCCCAAGAGCATTATCTTTGATTGTAACGGTTCAACTTCGGTTTGAAATAGAGTTAAAGTTCTAAAGATCTATCACCTTTTAGGACACCCAAATGTTGTAATAAGTATCTATAACTTATAGCTTTGAATCTTACTCTAAGACTCTAATCCCCAAGAGCGTTGTCTTTGATTGTAATGGTTCAACTTCGGCTTGAAATAGAGTTAAAGTTCTAAAGATCTATCACCTCTTAGGGCACCCAAAGGTTGTAATAAGTATCTATAACTTATAGCTTTGAACCTTACTCTAAGACTCTAATCCCCAAGAGCGTTATCTTTGATTGTAACGGTTCAACTTCGGTTTGAAATAGAGTTAAAGTTCTAAAGATCTATCACCTCTTATGGCACCCAAAGGTGTAATAAGTATCTATAACTTATAGCTTTGAACCTTACTCTAAGACTCTAATCCCAAAGAGCGTTATCTTTGATTGTAACGGTTCAACTTCGGTTTGAAATAGAGTTAAAGTTCTAAAGATCTATCACCTCTTACGGCACCCAAAGGTTGTAATAAGTATCTATAACTTATAGCTTTGAACCTTACTCTAAGACTCTAATCCCCAAGAGCGTTATCTTTGATTGTAACGGTTCAACTTCGGTTTGAAATAGAGTTAAAGTTCTAAAGATCTATCACCTCTTAGGGCACCCAAAGGTTGTAATAAGTATCTATAACTTATAGCTTTGAACCTAACTCTAAGACTCTAATCCCCAAGAGCGTTATCTTTGATTGTAACGGTTCAACTTCGGTTTGAAATAGAGTTAAAGTTCTAAAGATCTATCACCTCTTAGGGCACCCAAAGGTGTAATAAGTATCTATAACTTATAGCTTTGAACCTTACTCTAAGACTCTAATCCCCAAGAGCGTTATCTTTGATCGTAATGGTTCAACTTCGGTTTGAAATAGAGTTAAAGTTCTAAAGATCTATCACCTCTTAGGGCACCCAAAGGTTGTAATAAGTATCTATAACTTATAGCTTTGAGCCATACTCTAAGACTCTAATCCCAAAGAGCGTTATCTTTGATTGTAACGGTTCAACTTCGGTTTGAAATAGAGTTAAAGTTCTAAAGATCTATCACCTCTTACGGCACCCAAAGGTTGTAATAAGTATCTATAACTTATAGCTTTGAACCTTACTCTAAGACTCTAATCCCCAAGAGCGTTATCTTTGATTGTAACGGTTCAACTTCGGCTTGAAATAGAGTTAAAGTTCTAAAGATCTATCACCTCTTAGGGCACCAAAAGGTGTAATAAGTATCTATAACTTATAGCTTTGAACCTTACTCTAAGACTCTAATCCCAAAGAGCGTTATCTTTTATTGTAATGGTTCAACTTCGATTTGAAATAGTGTTAAAGTTATAAAGATCTATCACCTCTTAGGGCACCCAAAGGTTGTAATAAGTATCTATAACTTATAGCTTTGAACCTTACTCTAAGACTCTAATCCCCAAGAGCGTTATCTTTGATTGTATCGGTTCAACTTCGGCTTGAAATAGAGTTAAAGTTCTAAAGATCTATCACCTCTTAGGGCACCCAAAGGTGTAATAAGTATCTATAACTTATAGCTTTGAACCTAACTCTAAGACTCTAATCCCCTAGAGCGTTATCTTTGATTGTAACGGTTCAACTTCGGTTTGAAATAGAGTTAAAGTTCTAAAGATCTATCACCTCTTAGGGCACCCAAAGGTTGTAATAAGTATCTATAACTTATAGCTTTGAACCTTACTCTAAGACTCTAATCCCCAAGAGCGTTATCTTTGATTGTAACGGTTCAACTTCGGTTTAAAATAGAGTTAAAGTTCTGAAGATCTATCACCTCTTAGGGCACCCAAAGGTTGTAATAAGTATCTATAACTTATAGCTTTGAACCTAACTCTAAGACTCTAATCCCAAGAGCGTTATCTTTGATTGTAACGGTTCAACTTCGGTTTGGAATAGAGTTAAAGTTCTAAAGATCTATCACCTCTTAGGGCACCCAAAGGTTGTAATAAGTATCTATAACTTATAGCTTTGAACCTTACTCTAAGACTCTAATCCCCAAGAGCGTTATCTTTGATTGTATCGGTTCAACTTCGGCTTGAAATAGAGTTAAAGTTCTAAACATCTATCACCTCTTAGGGCACCCAAAGGTGTAATAAGTATCTATAACTTATAGCTTTGAACCTTACTCTAAGACTCTAATCCCAAAGTGCGTTATCTTTGATTGTAACAGTTCAACTTCGATTTGAAATAGTGTTAAAGTTATAAAGATCTATCACCTCTTAGGACACCCAAAGGTTGTAATAAGTATCTATAACTTATAGCTTTGAACCTTACTCTAAGACTCTAATCCCCAAGAGCATTATCTTTGATTGCAACGGTTCAACTTTGGTTTGAAATAGAGTTAAAGTTCTAAAGATCTATCACCTTTTAGGACACCCAAAGGTTGTAATAAGTATCTATAACTTATAGCTTTGAACCTTACTCTAAGACTGTAATCCCCAAGAGCGTTATCCTTGATTGTAAAGGTTCAACTTCGGTTTGAAATAGAGTTAAAGTTCTAAAGATCTATCATCTCTTAGAGCACCCAAAGGTTGTAATAACTATCTATAACTTATAGCTTTGAACCTTACTCTAAGACTCTAATCCCAAAGAGCGTTATCTTTGATTGTAACGGTTCAACTTCGGTTTGAAATAGAGTTAAAGTTCTAAAGATCTATCACCTCTTACGGCACCCAAAGGTTGTAATAAGTATCTATAACTTATAGCTTTGAACCTTACTCTAAGACTCTAATCCCCAAGAGCGTTATCTTTGATTGTAACGGTTCAACTTCGGTTTGAAATAGAGTTAAAGTTCTAAAGATCTATCACCTCTTAGGGCACCCAAAGGTTGTAATAAGTATCTATAACTTATAGCTTTGAACCTAACTCTAAGACTCTAATCCCCAAGAGCGTTATCTTTGATTGTAACGGTTCAACTTCGGTTTGAAATAGAGTTAAAGTTCTAAAGATCTATCACCTCTTAGGGCACCCAAAGGTGTAATATGTATCTATAACTTATAGCTTTGAACCTTACTCTAAGACTCTAATCCCCAAGAGCGTTATCTTTGATCGTAATGGTTCAACTTCGGTTTGAAATAGAGTTAAAGTTCTAAAGATCTATCACCTCTTAGGGCACCCAAAGGTTGTAATAAGTATCTATAACTTATAGCTTTGAGCCATACTCTAAGACTCTAATCCCAAAGAGCGTTATCTTTGATTGTAACGGTTCAACTTCGGTTTGAAATAGAGTTAAAGTTCTAAAGATCTATCACCTCTTACGGCACCCAAAGGTTGTAATAAGTATCTATAACTTATAGCTTTGAACCTTACTCTAAGACTCTAATCCCCAAGAGCGTTATCTTTGATTGTAACGGTTCAACTTCGGCTTGAAATAGAGTTAAAGTTCTAAAGATCTATCACCTCTTAGGGCACCAACAGGTGTAATAAGTATCTATAACTTATAGCTTTGAACCTTACTCTAAGACTCTAATCCCAAAGAGCGTTATCTTTTATTGTAATGGTTCAACTTCGATTTGAAATAGTGTTAAAGTTATAAAGATCTATCACCTCTTAGGACACCCAAAGGTTGTAATAAGTATCTATAACTTATAACTTTGAACCTTACTCTAAGACTCTAATCCCCAAGAGCGTTATCTTTGATTGTAACGGTTCAACTTCGGTTTGAAATAGAGTTAAAGTTCTAAAGATCTATCACCTTTTAGGACACCCAAAGGTTGTAATAAGTATCTATAACTTATAGCTTTGAACCTTACTCTAAGACTGTAATCCCCAAGAGCGTTATCTTTGATTGTAACGGTTCAACTTCGGTTTGAAATAGAGTTAAAGTTCTTAAGATCTATCACCTCTTAGGGCACCCAAAGGTTGTAATAAGTATCTATAACTTATAGCTTTGAACCTAACTCTAAGACTCTAATCCCGAAGTGCGTTATCTTTGATTGTAACGGTTCAACTTCGGTTTGAAATAGAGTTAAAGTTCTAAAGATCTATCACCTTTTAGGGCACCCAAAGGTTGTAATAAGTATCTATAACTTATAGCTTTGAACCTAACTCTAAGACTCTAATCCCCAAGAGCGTTATCTTTGATTGTAACGGTTCAACTTCGGTTTGAAATAGAGTTAAGTTCTAAAGATCTATCACCTCTTAGGGCACCCAAAGGTTGTAATAATTATCTATAACTTATAGCTTTGAACCTTACTCTAAGACTCTAATCCCCAAGAGCGTTATCTTTGATTGTATCGGTTCAACTTCGGCTTGAAATAGAGTTAAAGTTCTAAAGATCTATCTCCTCTTAGGGCACCCAAAGGTGTAATAAGTATCTATAACTTATAGCTTTGAACCTAACTCTAAGACTCTAATCCCCAAGAGCGTTATCTTTGATTGTAACGGTTCAACTTCGGCTTGAAATAGAGTTGAAGTTCTAAAGATCTATCATCTCTTAGGGGACCCATAGGTTGTAATAAGTATCTTTAACTTATAGCTTTGAACCTTACTTTAAGACTCTAATCCCCAAGAGCGTTATCTTTGATTGTAACGGTTCAACTTCGGTTTGAAATAGAGTTAAAGTTCTAAAGATCTATCATCTCTTAGGGCACCCAAAGGTGTAATAAGTATCTATAACTTATAGCTTTGGACCTTACTCTAAGACTCTAATCCCCAAGAGTATTATCTTTGATTGTAACGGTTCAACTTCGGTTTGAAATAGAGTTAAAGTTCTAAAGATCTATCACCTCTTAGGACACCCAAAGGTTGTAATAAGTATCTATAACTTATAACTTTGAACCTTACTCTAAGACTCTAATCCCCAAGAGCGTTATCTTTGATTGTAACGGTTCAACTTCGGTTTGAAATAGAGTTAAAGTTCTGAAGATCTATCACCTCTTAGGGCACCCAAAGGTTGTAATAAGTATCTATAACTTATAGCTTTGAACCTTACTCTAAGACTCTAATCCCCAAGAGCGTTATCTTTGATTGTATCGGTTCAACTTCGGCTTGAAATAGAGTTAAAGTTCTAAAGATCTATCTCCTCTTAGGGCACCCAAAGGTGTAATAAGTATCTATAACTTATAGCTTTGAACCTAACTCTAAGACTCTAATCCCCAAGAGCATTATCTTTGATTGTAACGGTTCAACTTCGGTTTGAAATAGAGTTAAAGTTCTAAAGATCTATCACCTCTTAGGACACCCAATGGTTGTAATAAGTATCTATAGCTTATAACTTTGAACCTTACTCTAAGACTCTAATCCCCAAGAGCGTTATCTTTGATTGTAACGGTTCAACTTCGGTTTGAAATAGAGTTAAAGTTCTGAAGATCTATCACCTCTTAGGGCACCCAAAGGTTGTAATAAGTATCTATAACTTATAGCTTTGAACCTTACTCTAAGACTCTAATCCCCAAGAGCGTTATCTTTGATTGTAATGGTCAACTTCGGCTTGAAATAGAGTTAAAGTTCTAAAGATCTATCACCTCTTAGGGCACCCAAAGGTTGTAATAAGTATCTATAACTTATAGCTTTGAACCTTACTCTAAGACTCTAATCCCCAAGAGCGTTATCTTTGATTGCATCGGTTCAACTTCGGCTCGAAATAGAGTTAAAGTTCTAAAGATCTATCACCTCTTAGGACACCCAAAGGTTATAATAAGTATCTATAACTTATAGCTTTGAACCTTACTCTAAGACTCTAATCCCCAACAGCGTTATCTTTGATTGTAACGGTTCAACTTCGATTTGAAATAGAGTTAAAGTTCTAAAGATCTATCACCTCTTAGGACACCCAAAGGTTGTAATAAGTATCTATAACTTATAGCTTTGAACCTAACTCTAAGACTCTAATCCCCAAGAGCGTTATCTTTGATTGTAACGGTTCAACTTCGGTTTGAAATAGAGTTAAAGTTCTAAAGATCTATCATCTCTTAGGGCACCCAAAGGTTGTAATAAGTATCTATAACTTATAGCTTTGAACCTTACTCTAAGACTCTAATCCCCAAGAGCGTTATCTTTGATTGTATCGGTTCAACTTCGGCTTGAAATAGAGTTAAAGTTCTAAAGATCTATCACCTCTTAGGGCACCCAAAGGTTGTAATAAGTATCTATAACTTATAGCTTTGAACCTTACTCTAAGACTCTAATCTCCAAGAGCGTTATCTTTGATTGTAACGGTTCAACTTCGGTTTGAAATAGAGTTAAAGTTCTAAATATCTATCACCTCTTAGGACACCCAAAGGTTGTAATAAGTATCTATAACTTATAGCTTTGAACCTTACTCTAAGACTCTAATCCCCAAGAGCGTTATCTTTGATTGTAACGGTTCAACTTCGGTTTGAAATAGAGTTAAAGTTCTAAAGATCTATCATCTCTTAGGGCACCCAAAGGTTGTAATAAGTATCTATAACTTATAGCTTTGAACCTTACTCTAAGACTCTAATCCCCAAGAGCGTTATCTTTGATTGTATCGGTTCAACTTCGGCTTGAAATAGAGTTAAAGTTCTAAAGATCTATAACCTCTTAGGGCACCCAAAGGTGCAATAAGTATCTATAACTTATAGCTTTGAACCTTACTCTAAGACTCTAATCCCCAAGAGCGTTATCTTTGATTGTAATGGTTCAACTTCGATTTGAAATAGTGTTAAAGTTCTAAAGATCTATCACCTCTTAGGACACCCAAAAGTTGTAATAAGTATCTATAACTTATAGCTTTGAACCTTACTCTAAGACTCTAATCCCAAAGAGCGTTATCTTTGATTGTAACGGTTCAACTTCGGTTTGAAATAGAGTTAAAGTTCTAAAGATCTATCACCTCTTAGGACACCCAAAGGTTGTAATAAGTATCTATAACTTATAGCTTTGAACCTAACTCTAAGACTCTAATCCCCAAGAGCGTTATCTTTGATTGTAACGGTTCAACTTCGGTTTGAAATAGAGTTAAGTTCTAAAGATCTATCACCTCTTAGGGCACCCAAAGGTTGTAATAAGTATCTATAACTTATAGCTTTGAACCTTACTCTAAGACTCTAATCCCCAAGAGTGTTATCTTTGATTGTATCGGTTCAACTTCGGCTTGAAATAGAGTTAAAGTTCTAAAGATCTATCACCTCTTAGGGCACCCAAAGGTTGTAATAAGTATCTATAACTTATTGCTTTGAACCTTACTCTAAGACTCTAATCCCCAAGAGCGTTATCTTTGATTGTAACGGTTCAACTTCGGTTTGAAATAGAGTTAAAGTTCTAAAGATCTATCACCTCTTAGGGCACCCAGAGGTTGTAATAAGTATCTATAACTTATAGCTTTGAACCTTACTCTAAGACTCTAATCCCCAAGAGCGTTATCTTTGATCGTAACGGTTCAACTTCGGTTTGAAATAGAGTTAAAGTTCTAAAGATCTATCACCTCTTAGGGCACCAAAAGGTTGTAATATGTATCTATAACTTATAGCTTTGAACCTTACTCTAAGACTCTAATCCCCAAGAGCGTTATCTTTGATTGTATCGGTTCAACTTCGGCTTGAAATAGAGTTAAAGTTCTAAAGATCTATCACCTCTTAGGGCACCCAAAGGTGTAATAAGTATCTATAACTTATAGCTTTGAACCTAACTCTAAGACTCCAATCCCCAAGAGCGTTATCTTTGATTGTAACGGTTCAACTTCGGTTTGAAATAGAGTTAAAGTTCTAAAGATCTATCATCTCTTAGAGCACCCAAAGGTTGTAATAAGTATCTATAACTTATAGCTTTGAACCTTACTCTAAGACTCTAACCCCAAAGAGCGTTATCTTTGATTGTAACGGTTCAACTTCGGTTTGAAATAGAGTTAAAGTTCTAAAGATCTATCATCTCTTAGAGCACCCAAAGGTTGTAATAAGTATCTATAACTTATAGCTTTGAACCTTACTCTAAGACTCTAACCCCAAAGAGCGTTATCTTTGATTGTAACGGTTCAACTTCGGTTTGAAATAGAGTTAAAGTTCTAAAGATCTATCACCTCTTAGGACACCCAAAGGTTGTAATAAGTATCTATAACTTATAGCTTTGAACCTTACTCTAAGACTCTAATCCCCAAGAGCGTTATCTTTGATTGTAACGGTTCAACTTCGGTTTGAAATAGAGTTAAAGTTCTAAAGATCTATCATCTCTTAGGGCACCCAAAGGTTGTAATAAGTATCTATAACTTATAGCTTTGAACCTTACTCTAAGACTCTAATCCCCAAGAGCGTTATCTTTGATTGTATCGGTTCAACTTCGGCTTGAAATAGAGTTAAAGTTCTAAAGATCTATCACCTCTTAGGACACCCAAAGGTTGTAATAAGTATCTATAACTTATAGCTTTGAACCTTACTCTAAGACTCTAATCCCCAAGAGCGTTATCTTTGATTGTATCGGTTCAACTTCGGCTCGAAATAGAGTTAAAGTTCTAAAGATCTATCACCTCTTAGGACTTACTCTAAGACTCTAATCCCAAAGAGCATTATCTTTGATTGTAACGGTTGAACTTCGGCTTGAAATAGAGTTAATGTTCTAAAGATCTATCACCTCTTAGGACACCCAAAGGTTGTAATAAGTATCTATAACTTATAGCTTTGAACCTTACTATAAGACTCTAATCCCCAAGAGCGTTATCTTTGATTGTAACGGTTCAACTTCGGTTTGAAATAGAGTTAAAGTTCTAAAGATCTATCATCTCTTAGGGCACCCAAAGGTTGTAGTAAGTATCTATAGGTTATAGCTTTGAACCTTACTCTAAGACTGTAATCCCCAAGAGCGTTATCTTTGATTGCATCGGTTCAACTTCGGCTCGAAATAGAGTTAAAGTTCTAAAGATCTATCACCTCTTAGGACACCCAAAGGTTGTAATAAGTATCTATAACTTATAGCTTTAAACCTTACTCTAAGACTCTAATCCCCAACAGCGTTATCTTTGATTGTAACGGTTCAACTTCGATTTGAAATAGAGTTAAAGTTCTAAAGATCTATCACCTCGTAGGACACCCAAAGGTTGTAATAAGTATCTATAACTTATAGGTTTGATCCTTACTCTAAGACTAATCCCCAAGAGCATTATCTTTGATTGTAACGGTTCAACTTCGGTTTGAAATAGAGTTAAAGTTCTAAAGATCTATCATCTCTTAGGGCACCCAAAGGTTGTAATAAGTACCTATAACTTATAGCTTTGAACCTAACTCTAAGACTCTAATCCCCAAGAGCGTTATCTTTGATTGTAACGGTTCAACTTCGGTTTGAAATAGAGTTAAAGTTCTAAAGATCTATCACCTTTTAGGGCACCCAAAGGTTGTAATAAGTATCTATAACTTATAGCTTTGAACCTAACTCTAAGACTCTAATCCCCAAGAGCGTTATCTTTGATTGTAACGGTTCAACTTCGGTTTGAAATAGAGTTGAAGTTCTAAAGATCTATCACCTCTTAGGGCACCCAAAGGTTGTAATAAGTATCTATAACTTATAGCTTTGAACCTTACTCTAAGACTCTAATCCCCAAGAGCGTTATCTTTGATTGTATCGGTTCAACTTCGGCTTGAAATAGAGTTAAAGTTCTAAAGATCTATCACCTCTTAGGGCACCCAAAGGTGTAATAAGTATCTATAGCTTATAGCTTTGAACCTTACTCTAAGACTCTAATCCCCAAGAGCATTATCTTTGATTGTAACGGTTCAACTTCGGTTTGAAATAGAGTTAAAGTTCTAAAGATCTATCACCTCTTAGGACACCCAAAGGTTGTAATAAGTATCTATAACTTATAGCTTTGAACCTTACTCTAAGACTCTAATCCCCAAGAGCATTATCTTTGATTGTAACGGTTCAACTTCGGTTTGAAATAGAGTTAAAGTTCTAAAGATCTATCACCTCTTAGGACACCCAAAGGTTGTAATAAGTATCTATAACTTATAGCTTTGAACCTTACTCTAAGACTCTAATCCCCAAGAGCGTTATCTTTGATTGTATCGGTTCAACTTCGGCTCGAAATAGAGTTAAAGTTCTAAAGATCTATCACCTCTTAGGACTTACTCTAAGACTCTAATCCCAAAGAGCGTTATCTTTGATTGTAACGGTTCAACTTCGGCTTGAAATAGAGTTAATGTTCTAAAGATCTATCACCTCTTAGGACACCCAAAGGTTGTAATAAGTATCTATAACTTATAGCTTTGAACCTTACTCTAAGTCTCTAATCCCCAAGAGCGTTATCTTTGATTGTAACGGTTCAACTTCGGTTTGAAATAGAGTTGAAGTTCTAAAGATCTATCATCTCTTAGGGCACCCAAAGATTGTAATAAGTATCTATAACTTATAGCTTTGAACCTTACTCTAAGACTCTAATCCCCAAGAGCGTTATCTTTGATTGTAACGGTTCAACTTCGGCTTGAAATAGAGTTAAAGTTCTAAAGATCTATCACCTCTTAGGGCACCCAAAGGTTGTAATAAGTATCTATAACTTATAGCTTTGAACCTTACTCTAAGACTCTAATCCCCAAGAGCGTTATCTTTGATTGTATCGGTTCAACTTCGGCTCGAAATAGAGTTAAAGTTCTAAAGATCTATCATCTCTTAGGGCACCCAAAGATTGTAATAAGTATCTATAACTTATAGCTTTGAACCTTACTCTAAGACTCTAATCCCCAAGAGCGTTATCTTTGATTGTATCGGTTCAACTTCGGCTTGAAATAGAGTTAAAGTTCTAAAGATCTATCACCTCTTAGGGCACCCAAAGGTGTAATAAGTATCTATAACTTATAGCTTTGAACCTAACTCTAAGACTCCAATCCCCAAGAGCGTTATCTTTGATTGTAACGGTTCAACTTCGGTTTGAAATAGAGTTAAAGTTCTAAAGATCTATCATCTCTTAGGGCACCCAAAGGTTGTAATAAGTACCTATAACTTATAGCTTTGAACCTAACTCTAAGACTCTAATCCCCAAGAGCGTTATCTTTGATTGTAACGGTTCAACTTCGGTTTGAAATAGAGTTAAAGTTCTAAAGATCTATCACCTTTTAGGGCACCCAAAGGTTGTAATAAGTATCTATAACTTATAGCTTTGAACCTAACTCTAAGACTCTAATCCCCAAGAGCGTTATCTTTGATTGTAACGGTTCAACTTCGGTTTGAAATAGAGTTGAAGTTCTAAAGATCTATCACCTCTTAGGGCACCCAAAGGTTGTAATAAGTATCTATAACTTATAGCTTTGAACCTTACTCTAAGACTCTAATCCCCAAGAGCGTTATCTTTGATTGTATCGGTTCAACTTCGGCTTGAAATAGAGTTAAAGTTCTAAAGATCTATCACCTCTTAGGGCACCCAAAGGTGTAATAAGTATCTATAGCTTATAGCTTTGAACCTTACTCTAAGACTCTAATCCCCAAGAGCATTATCTTTGATTGTAACGGTTCAACTTCGGTTTGAAATAGAGTTAAAGTTCTAAAGATCTATCACCTCTTAGGACACCCAAAGGTTGTAATAAGTATCTATAACTTATAGCTTTGAACCTTACTCTAAGACTCTAATCCCCAAGAGCATTATCTTTGATTGTAACGGTTCAACTTCGGTTTGAAATAGAGTTAAAGTTCTAAAGATCTATCACCTCTTAGGACACCCAAAGGTTGTAATAAGTATCTATAACTTATAGCTTTGAACCTTACTCTAAGACTCTAATCCCCAAGAGCGTTATCTTTGATTGTATCGGTTCAACTTCGGCTCGAAATAGAGTTAAAGTTCTAAAGATCTATCACCTCTTAGGACTTACTCTAAGACTCTAATCCCAAAGAGCGTTATCTTTGATTGTAACGGTTCAACTTCGGCTTGAAATAGAGTTAATGTTCTAAAGATCTATCACCTCTTAGGACACCCAAAGGTTGTAATAAGTATCTATAACTTATAGCTTTGAACCTTACTCTAAGTCTCTAATCCCCAAGAGCGTTATCTTTGATTGTAACGGTTCAACTTCGGTTTGAAATAGAGTTAAAGTTCTAAAGATCTATCATCTCTTAGGGCACCCAAAGATTGTAATAAGTATCTATAACTTATAGCTTTGAACCTTACTCTAAGACTCTAATCCCCAAGAGCGTTTTCTTTGATTGTAACGGTTCAACTTCGGCTTGAAATAGAGTTAAAGTTCTAAAGATCTATCACCTCTTAGGGCACCCAAAGGTTGTAATAAGTATCTATAACTTATAGCTTTGAACCTTACTCTAAGACTCTAATCCCCAAGAGCGTTATCTTTGATTGTATCGGTTCAACTTCGGCTCGAAATAGAGTTAAAGTTCTAAAGATCTATCATCTCTTAGGGCACCCAAAGATTGTAATAAGTATCTATAACTTATAGCTTTGAACCTTACTCTAAGACTCTAATCCCCAAGAGCGTTATCTTTGATTGTATCGGTTCAACTTCGGCTTGAAATAGAGTTAAAGCTCTAAAGATCTATCACCTCTTAGGGCACCCAAAGGTGTAATAAGTATCTATAACTTATAGCTTTGAACCTAACTCTAAGACTCCAATCCCCAAGAGCGTTATCTTTGATTGTAACGGTTCAACTTCGGTTTGAAATAGAGTTAAAGTTCTAAAGATCTATCATCTCTTAGAGCACCCAAAGGTTGTAATAAGTATCTATAACTTATAGCTTTGAACCTTACTCTAAGACTCTAACCCCAAAGAGCGTTATCTTTGATTGTAACGGTTCAACTTCGGTTTGAAATAGAGTTAAAGTTCTAAAGATCTATCACCTCTTAGGACACCCAAAGGTTGTAATAAGTATCTATAACTTATAGCTTTGAACCTTACTCTAAGACTCTAATCCCCAAGAGCGTTATCTTTGATTGTAACGGTTCAACTTCGGTTTGAAATAGAGTTAAAGTTCTAAAGATCTATCATCTCTTAGGGCACCCAAAGGTTGTAATAAGTATCTATAACTTATAGCTTTGAACCTTACTCTAAGACTCTAATCCCCAAGAGCGTTATCTTTGATTGTATCGGTTCAACTTCGGCTTGAAATAGAGTTAAAGTTCTAAAGATCTATCACCTCTTAGGACACCCAAAGGTTGTAATAAGTATCTATAACTTATAGCTTTGAACCTTACTCTAAGACTCTAATCCCCAAGAGCGTTATCTTTGATTGTATCGGTTCAACTTCGGCTCGAAATAGAGTTAAATTTCTAAAGATCTATCACCTCTTAGGACTTACTCTAAGACTCTAATCCCCAAGAGCGTTATCTTTGATTGTAACGGTTCAACTTCGGCTTGAAATAGAGTTAAAGTTCTAAAGATCTATCACCTCTTAGGGCACCCAAAGGTTGTAATAAGTATCTATAACTTATAGCTTTGAACCTTACTCTAAGACTCTAATCCCCAAGAGCGTTATCTTTGATTGTATCGGTTCAACTTCGGCTCGAAATAGAGTTAAAGTTCTAAAGATCTATCATCTCTTAGGGCACCCAAAGATTGTAATAAGTATCTATAACTTATAGCTTTGAACCTTACTCTAAGACTCTAATCCCCAAGAGCGTTATCTTTGATTGTATCGGTTCAACTTCGGCTTGAAATAGAGTTAAAGCTCTAAAGATCTATCACCTCTTAGGGCACCCAAAGGTGTAATAAGTATCTATAACTTATAGCTTTGAACCTAACTCTAAGACTCCAATCCCCAAGAGCGTTATCTTTGATTGTAACGGTTCAACTTCGGTTTGAAATAGAGTTAAAGTTCTAAAGATCTATCATCTCTTAGAGCACCCAAAGGTTGTAATAAGTATCTATAACTTATAGCTTTGAACCTTACTCTAAGACTCTAACCCCAAAGAGCGTTATCTTTGATTGTAACGGTTCAACTTCGGTTTGAAATAGAGTTAAAGTTCTAAAGATCTATCACCTCTTAGGACACCCAAAGGTTGTAATAAGTATCTATAACTTATAGCTTTGAACCTTACTCTAAGACTCTAATCCCCAAGAGCGTTATCTTTGATTGTAACGGTTCAACTTCGGTTTGAAATAGAGTTAAAGTTCTAGAGATCTATCATCTCTTAGGGCACCCAAAGGTTGTAATAAGTATCTATAACTTATAGCTTTGAACCTTACTCTAAGACTCTAATCCCCAAGAGCGTTATCTTTGATTGTATCGGTTCAACTTCGGCTTGAAATAGAGTTAAAGTTCTAAAGATCTATCACCTCTTAGGACACCCAAAGGTTGTAATAAGTATCTATAACTTATAGCTTTGAACCTTACTCTAAGACTCTAATCCCCAAGAGCGTTATCTTTGATTGTATCGGTTCAACTTCGGCTCGAAATAGAGTTAAAGTTCTAAAGATCTATCACCTCTTAGGACTTACTCTAAGACTCTAATCCCAAAGAGCATTATCTTTGATTGTAACGGTTGAACTTCGGCTTGAAATAGAGTTAATGTTCTAAAGATCTATCACCTCTTAGGACACCCAAAGGTTGTAATAAGTATCTATAACTTATAGCTTTGAACCTTACTCTAAGACTCTAATCCCCAAGAGCGTTATCTTTGATTGTAACGGTTCAACTTCGGTTTGAAATATAGTTAAAGTTCTAAAGATCTATCATCTCTTAGGGCACCCAAAGGTTGTAGTAAGTATCTATAGGTTATAGCTTTGAACCTTACTCTAAGACTCTAATCCCCAAGAGCGTTATCTTTGATTGCATCGGTTCAACTTCGGCTCGAAATAGAGTTAAAGTTCTAAAGATCTATCACCTCTTAGGACACCCAAAGGTTGTAATAAGTATCTATAACTTATGGCTTTGAACCTTACTCTAAGACTCTAATCCCCAACAGCGTTATCTTTGATTGTAACGGTTCAACTTCGATTTGAAATAGAGTTAAAGTTCTAAAGATCTATCACCTCTTAGGACACCCAAAGGTTGTAATAAGTATCTATAACTTATAGGTTTGAACCTTACTCTAAGACTCTAATCCCCAAGAGCATTATCTTTGATTGTAACGGTTCAACTTCGGTTTGAAATAGAGTTAAAGTTCTAAAGATCTATCATCTCTTAGGGCACCCAAAGGTTGTAATAAGTACCTATAACTTATAGCTTTGAACCTAACTCTAAGACTCTAATCCCCAAGAGCGTTATCTTTGATTGTAACGGTTCAACTTCGGTTTGAAATAGAGTTAAAGTTCTAAAGATCTATCACCTTTTAGGGCACCCAAAGGTTGTAATAAGTATCTATAACTTATAGCTTTGAACCTAACTCTAAGACTCTAATCCCCAAGAGCGTTATCTTTGATTGTAACGGTTCAACTTCGGTTTGAAATAGAGTTGAAGTTCTAAAGATCTATCACCTCTTAGGGCACCCAAAGGTTGTAATAAGTATCTATAACTTATAGCTTTGAACCTTACTCTAAGACTCTAATCCCCAAGAGCGTTATCTTTGATTGTATCGGTTCAACTTCGGCTTGAAATAGAGTTAAAGTTCTAAAGATCTATCACCTCTTAGGGCACCCAAAGGTTGTAATAAGTATCTATAACTTATTGCTTTGAACCTTACTCTAAGACTCTAATCCCCAATAGCGTTATCTTTGATTGTAACGGTTCAACTTCGGTTTGAAATAGAGTTAAAGTTCTAAAGATCTATCACCTCTTAGGGCACCCAGAGGTTGTAATAAGTATCTATAACTTATAGCTTTGAACCTTACTCTAAGACTCTAATCCCCAAGAGCGTTATCTTTGATCGTAACGGTTCAACTTCGGTTTGAAATAGAGTTAAAGTTCTAAAGATCTATCACCTCTTAGGGCACCAAAAGGTTGTAATATGTATCTATAACTTATAGCTTTGAACCTTACTCTAAGACTCTAATCCCCAAGAGCGTTATCTTTGATTGTATCGGTTCAACTTCGGCTTGAAATAGAGTTAAAGTTCTAAAGATCTATCACCTCTTAGGGCACCCAAAGGTGTAATAAGTATCTATAACTTATAGCTTTGAACCTAACTCTAAGACTCCAATCCCCAAGAGCGTTATCTTTGATTGTAACGGTTCAACTTCGGTTTGAAATAGAGTTAAAGTTCTAAAGATCTATCATCTCTTAGAGCACCCAAAGGTTGTAATAAGTATCTATAACTTATAGCTTTGAACCTTACTCTAAGACTCTAACCCCAAAGAGCGTTATCTTTGATTGTAACGGTTCAACTTCGGTTTGAAATAGAGTTAAAGTTCTAAAGATCTATCATCTCTTAGAGCACCCAAAGGTTGTAATAAGTATCTATAACTTATAGCTTTGAACCTTACTCTAAGACTCTAACCCCAAAGAGCGTTATCTTTGATTGTAACGGTTCAACTTCGGTTTGAAATAGAGTTAAAGTTCTAAAGATCTATCACCTCTTAGGACACCCAAAGGTTGTAATAAGTATCTATAACTTATAGCTTTGAACCTTACTCTAAGACTCTAATCCCCAAGAGCGTTATCTTTGATTGTAACGGTTCAACTTCGGTTTGAAATAGAGTTAAAGTTCTAAAGATCTATCATCTCTTAGGGCACCCAAAGGTTGTAATAAGTATCTATAACTTATAGCTTTGAACCTTACTCTAAGACTCTAATCCCCAAGAGCGTTATCTTTGATTGTATCGGTTCAACTTCGGCTTGAAATAGAGTTAAAGTTCTAAAGATCTATCACCTCTTAGGACACCCAAAGGTTGTAATAAGTATCTATAACTTATAGCTTTGAACCTTACTCTAAGACTCTAATCCCCAAGAGCGTTATCTTTGATTGTATCGGTTCAACTTCGGCTCGAAATAGAGTTAAAGTTCTAAAGATCTATCACCTCTTAGGACTTACTCTAAGACTCTAATCCCAAAGAGCATTATCTTTGATTGTAACGGTTGAACTTCGGCTTGAAATAGAGTTAATGTTCTAAAGATCTATCACCTCTTAGGACACCCAAAGGTTGTAATAAGTATCTATAACTTATAGCTTTGAACCTTACTCTAAGACTCTAATCCCCAAGAGCGTTATCTTTGATTGTAACGGTTGAACTTCGGTTTGAAATAGAGTTAAAGTTCTAAAGATCTATCATCTCTTAGGGCACCCAAAGGTTGTAGTAAGTATCTATAGGTTATAGCTTTGAACCTTACTCTAAGACTGTAATCCCCAAGAGCGTTATCTTTGATTGCATCGGTTCAACTTCGGCTCGAAATAGAGTTAAAGTTCTAAAGATCTATCACCTCTTAGGACACCCAAAGGTTGTAATAAGTATCTATAACTTATAGCTTTAAACCTTACTCTAAGACTCTAATCCCCAACAGCGTTATCTTTGATTGTAACGGTTCAACTTCGATTTGAAATAGAGTTAAAGTTCTAAAGATCTATCACCTCTTAGGACACCCAAAGGTTGTAATAAGTATCTATAACTTATAGGTTTGAACCTTACTCTAAGACTAATCCCCAAGAGCATTATCTTTGATTGTAACGGTTCAACTTCGGTTTGAAATAGAGTTAAAGTTCTAAAGATCTATCATCTCTTAGGGCACCCAAAGGTTGTAATAAGTACCTATAACTTATAGCTTTGAACCTAACTCTAAGACTCTAATCCCCAAGAGCGTTATCTTTGATTGTAACGGTTCAACTTCGGTTTGAAATAGAGTTAAAGTTCTAAAGATCTATCACCTTTTAGGGCACCCAAAGGTTGTAATAAGTATCTATAACTTATAGCTTTGAACCTAATTCTAAGACTCTAATCCCCAAGAGCGTTATCTTTGATTGTAACGGTTCAACTTCGGTTTGAAATAGAGTTGAAGTTCTAAAGATCTATCACCTCTTAGGGCACCCAAAGGTTGTAATAAGTATCTATAACTTATAGCTTTGAACCTTACTCTAAGACTCTAATCCCCAAGAGCGTTATCTTTGATTGTATCGGTTCAACTTCGGCTTGAAATAGAGTTAAAGTTCTAAAGATCTATCACCTCTTAGGGCACCCAAAGGTGTAATAAGTATCTATAGCTTATAGCTTTGAACCTTACTCTAAGACTCTAATCCCCAAGAGCATTATCTTTGATTGTAACGGTTCAACTTCGGTTTGAAATAGAGTTAAAGTTCTAAAGATCTATCACCTCTTAGGACACCCAAAGGTTGTAATAAGTATCTATAACTTATAGCTTTGAACCTTACTCTAAGACTCTAATCCCCAAGAGCATTATCTTTGATTGTAACGGTTCAACTTCGGTTTGAAATAGAGTTAAAGTTCTAAAGATCTATCACCTCTTAGGACACCCAAAGGTTGTAATAAGTATCTATAACTTATAGCTTTGAACCTTACTCTAAGACTCTAATCCCCAAGAGCGTTATCTTTGATTGTATCGGTTCAACTTCGGCTCGAAATAGAGTTAAAGTTCTAAAGATCTATCACCTCTTAGGACTTACTCTAAGACTCTAATCCCAAAGAGCGTTATCTTTGATTGTAACGGTTCAACTTCGGCTTGAAATAGAGTTAATGTTCTAAAGATCTATCACCTCTTAGGACACCCAAAGGTTGTAATAAGTATCTATAACTTATAGCTTTGAACCTTACTCTAAGTCTCTAATCCCCAAGAGCGTTATCTTTGATTGTAACGGTTCAACTTCGGTTTGAAATAGAGTTAAAGTTCTAAAGATCTATCATCTCTTAGGGCACCCAAAGATTGTAATAAGTATCTATAACTTATAGCTTTGAACCTTACTCTAAGACTCTAATCCCCAAGAGCGTTATCTTTGATTGTAACGGTTCAACTTCGGCTTGAAATAGAGTTAAAGTTCTAAAGATCTATCACCTCTTAGGGCACCCAAAGGTTGTAATAAGTATCTATAACTTATAGCTTTGAACCTTACTCTAAGACTCTAATCCCCAAAAGCGTTATCTTTGATTGTATCGGTTCAACTTCGGCTCGAAATAGAGTTAAAGTTCTAAAGATCTATCATCTCTTAGGGCACCCAAAGATTGTAATAAGTATCTATAACTTATAGCTTTGAACCTTACTCTAAGACTCTAATCCCCAAGAGCGTTATCTTTGATTGTATCGGTTCAACTTCGGCTTGAAATAGAGTTAAAGTTCTAAAGATCTATCACCTCTTAGGGCACCCAAAGGTGTAATAAGTATCTATAACTTATAGCTTTGAACCTAACTCTAAGACTCCAATCCCCAAGAGCGTTATCTTTGATTGTAACGGTTCAACTTCGGTTTGAAATAGAGTTAAAGTTCTAAAGATCTATCATCTCTTAGGGCACCCAAAGGTTGTAATAAGTACCTATAACTTATAGCTTTGAACCTAACTCTAAGACTCTAATCCCCAAGAGCGTTATCTTTGATTGTAACGGTTCAACTTCGGTTTGAAATAGAGTTAAAGTTCTAAAGATCTATCACCTTTTAGGGCACCCAAAGGTTGTAATAAGTATCTATAACTTATAGCTTTGAACCTAACTCTAAGACTCTAATCCCCAAGAGCGTTATCTTTGATTGTAACGGTTCAACTTCGGTTTGAAATAGAGTTGAAGTTCTAAAGATCTATCACCTCTTAGGGCACCCAAAGGTTGTAATAAGTATCTATAACTTATAGCTTTGAACCTTACTCTAAGACTCTAATCCCCAAGAGCGTTATCTTTGATTGTATCGGTTCAACTTCGGCTTGAAATAGAGTTAAAGTTCTAAAGATCTATCACCTCTTAGGGCACCCAAAGGTGTAATAAGTATCTATAGCTTATAGCTTTGAACCTTACTCTAAGACTCTAATCCCCAAGAGCATTATCTTTGATTGTAACGGTTCAACTTCGGTTTGAAATAGAGTTAAAGTTCTAAAGATCTATCACCTCTTAGGACACCCAAAGGTTGTAATAAGTATCTATAACTTATAGCTTTGAACCTTACTCTAAGACTCTAATCCCCAAGAGCATTATCTTTGATTGTAACGGTTCAACTTCGGTTTGAAATAGAGTTAAAGTTCTAAAGATCTATCACCTCTTAGGACACCCAAAGGTTGTAATAAGTATCTATAACTTATAGCTTTGAACCTTACTCTAAGACTCTAATCCCCAAGAGCGTTATCTTTGATTGTATCGGTTCAACTTCGGCTCGAAATAGAGTTAAAGTTCTAAAGATCTATCACCTCTTAGGACTTACTCTAAGACTCTAATCCCAAAGAGCGTTATCTTTGATTGTAACGGTTCAACTTCGGCTTGAAATAGAGTTAATGTTCTAAAGATCTATCACCTCTTAGGACACCCAAAGGTTGTAATAAGTATCTATAACTTATAGCTTTGAACCTTACTCTAAGTCTCTAATCCCCAAGAGCGTTATCTTTGATTGTAACGGTTCAACTTCGGTTTGAAATAGAGTTAAAGTTCTAAAGATCTATCATCTCTTAGGGCACCCAAAGATTGTAATAAGTATCTATAACTTATAGCTTTGAACCTTACTCTAAGACTCTAATCCCCAAGAGCGTTATCTTTGATTGTAACGGTTCAACTTCGGCTTGAAATAGAGTTAAAGTTCTAAAGATCTATCACCTCTTAGGGCACCCAAAGGTTGTAATAAGTATCTATAACTTATAGCTTTGAACCTTACTCTAAGACTCTAATCCCCAAGAGCGTTATCTTTGATTGTATCGGTTCAACTTCGGCTTGAAATAGAGTTAAAGCTCTAAAGATCTATCACCTCTTAGGGCACCCAAAGGTGTAATAAGTATCTATAACTTATAGCTTTGAACCTAACTCTAAGACTCCAATCCCCAAGAGCGTTATCTTTGATTGTAACGGTTCAACTTCGGTTTGAAATAGAGTTAAAGTTCTAAAGATCTATCATCTCTTAGAGCACCCAAAGGTTGTAATAAGTATCTATAACTTATAGCTTTGAACCTTACTCTAAGACTCTAACCCCAAAGAGCGTTATCTTTGATTGTAACGGTTCAACTTCGGTTTGAAATAGAGTTAAAGTTCTAAAGATCTATCACCTCTTAGGACACCCAAAGGTTGTAATAAGTATCTATAACTTATAGCTTTGAACCTTACTCTAAGACTCTAATCCCCAAGAGCGTTATCTTTGATTGTAACGGTTCAACTTCGGTTTGAAATAGAGTTAAAGTTCTAAAGATCTATCATCTCTTAGGGCACCCAAAGGTTGTAATAAGTATCTATAACTTATAGCTTTGAACCTTACTCTAAGACTCTAATCCCCAAGAGCGTTATCTTTGATTGTATCGGTTCAACTTCGGCTTGAAATAGAGTTAAAGTTCTAAAGATCTATCACCTCTTAGGACACCCAAAGGTTGTAATAAGTATCTATAACTTATAGCTTTGAACCTTACTCTAAGACTCTAATCCCCAAGAGCGTTATCTTTGATTGTATCGGTTCAACTTCGGCTCGAAATACAGTTAAAGTTCTAAAGATCTATCACCTCTTAGGACTTACTCTAAGACTCTAATCCCAAAGAGCATTATCTTTGATTGTAACGGTTGAACTTCGGCTTGAAATAGAGTTAATGTTCTAAAGATCTATCACCTCTTAGGACACCCAAAGGTTGTAATAAGTATCTATAACTTATAGCTTTGAACCTTACTCTAAGACTCTAATCCCCAAGAGCGTTATCTTTGATTGTAACGGTTCAACTTCGGTTTGAAATAGAGTTAAAGTTCTAAAGATCTATCATCTCTTAGGGCACCCAAAGGTTGTAGTAAGTATCCATAGGTTATAGCTTTGAACCTTACTCTAAGACTCTAATCCCCAAGAGCGTTATCTTTGATTGCATCGGTTCAACTTCGGCTCGAAATAGAGTTAAAGTTCTAAAGATCTATCACCTCTTAGGACACCCAAAGGTTGTAATAAGTATCTATAACTTATAGCTTTGAACCTTACTCTAAGACTCTAATCCCCAACAGCGTTATCTTTGATTGTAACGGTTCAACTTCGATTTGAAATAGAGTTAAAGTTCTAAAGATCTATCACCTCTTAGGACACCCAAAGGTTGTAATAAGTATCTATAACTTATAGGTTTGAACCTTACTCTAAGACTCTAATCCCCAAGAGCATTATCTTTGATTGTAACGGTTCAACTTCGGTTTGAAATAGAGTTAAAGTTCTAAAGATCTATCACCTCTTAGGACACCCAAAGGTTGTAATAAGTATCTATAACTTATAGCTTTGAACCTTACTCTAAGACTCTAATCCCCAAGAGCGTTATCTTTGATTGTATCGGTTCAACTTCGGCTCGAAATAGAGTTAAAGTTCTAAAGATCTATCACCTCTTAGGACTTACTCTAAGACTCTAATCCCAAAGAGCGTTATCTTTGATTGTAACGGTTCAACTTCGGCTTGAAATAGAGTTAATGTTCTAAAGATCTATCACCTCTTAGGACACCCAAAGGTTGTAATAAGTATCTATAACTTATAGCTTTGAACCTTACTCTAAGTCTCTAATCCCCAAGAGCGTTATCTTTGATTGTAACGGTTCAACTTCGGTTTGAAATAGAGTTAAAGTTCTAAAGATCTATCATCTCTTAGGGCACCCAAAGATTGTAATAAGTATCTATAACTTATAGCTTTGAACCTTACTCTAAGACTCTAATCCCCAAGAGCGTTATCTTTGATTGTAACGGTTCAACTTCGGCTTGAAATAGAGTTAAAGTTCTAAAGATCTATCACCTCTTAGGGCACCCAAAGGTTGTAATAAGTATCTATAACTTATAGCTTTGAACCTTACTCTAAGACTCTAATCCCCAAGAGCGTTATCTTTGATTGTATCGGTTCAACTTCGGCTCGAAATAGAGTTAAAGTTCTAAAGATCTATCATCTCTTAGGGCACCCAAAGATTGTAATAAGTATCTATAACTTATAGCTTTGAACCTTACTCTAAGACTCTAATCCCCAAGAGCGTTATCTTTGATTGTATCGGTTCAACTTCGGCTTGAAATAGAGTTAAAGTTCTAAAGATCTATCACCTCTTAGGGCACCCAAAGGTGTAATAAGTATCTATAACTTATAGCTTTGAACCTAACTCTAAGACTCCAATCCCCAAGAGCGTTATCTTTGATTGTAACGGTTCAACTTCGGTTTGAAATAGAGTTAAAGTTCTAAAGATCTATCATCTCTTAGGGCACCCAAAGGTTGTAATAAGTACCTATAACTTATAGCTTTGAACCTAACTCTAAGACTCTAATCCCCAAGAGCGTTATCTTTGATTGTAACGGTTCAACTTCGGTTTGAAATAGAGTTAAAGTTCTAAAGATCTATCACCTTTTAGGGCACCCAAAGGTTGTAATAAGTATCTATAACTTATAGCTTTGAACCTAACTCTAAGACTCTAATCCCCAAGAGCGTTATCTTTGATTGTAACGGTTCAACTTCGGTTTGAAATAGAGTTGAAGTTCTAAAGATCTATCACCTCTTAGGGCACCCAAAGGTTGTAATAAGTATCTATAACTTATAGCTTTGAACCTTACTCTAAGACTCTAATCCCCAAGAGCGTTATCTTTGATTGTATCGGTTCAACTTCGGCTTGAAATAGAGTTAAAGTTCTAAAGATCTATCACCTCTTAGGGCACCCAAAGGTGTAATAAGTATCTATAGCTTATAGCTTTGAACCTTACTCTAAGACTCTAATCCCCAAGAGCATTATCTTTGATTGTAACGGTTCAACTTCGGTTTGAAATAGAGTTAAAGTTCTAAAGATCTATCACCTCTTAGGACACCCAAAGGTTGTAATAAGTATCTATAACTTATAGCTTTGAACCTTACTCTAAGACTCTAATCCCCAAGAGCATTATCTTTGATTGTAACGGTTCAACTTCGGTTTGAAATAGAGTTAAAGTTCTAAAGATCTATCACCTCTTAGGACACCCAAAGGTTGTAATAAGTATCTATAACTTATAGCTTTGAACCTTACTCTAAGACTCTAATCCCCAAGAGCGTTATCTTTGATTGTATCGGTTCAACTTCGGCTTGAAATAGAGTTAAAGTTCTAAAGATCTATCACCTCTTAGGACTTACTCTAAGACTCTAATCCCAAAGAGCGTTATCTTTGATTGTAACGGTTCAACTTCGGCTTGAAATAGAGTTAATGTTCTAAAGATCTATCACCTCTTAGGACACCCGAAGGTTGTAATAAGTATCTATAACTTATAGCTTTGAACCTTACTCTAAGTCTCTAATCCCCAAGAGCGTTATCTTTGATTGTAACGGTTCAACTTCGGTTTGAAATAGAGTTAAAGTTCTAAAGATCTATCATCTCTTAGGGCACCCAAAGATTGTAATAAGTATCTATAACTTATAGCTTTGAACCTTACTCTAAGACTCTAATCCCCAAGAGCGTTATCTTTGATTGTAACGGTCAACTTCGGTTTGAAATAGAGTTAAAGTTCTAAAGATCTATCACCTCTTAGGAAACCCAAAGGTTGTAATAAGTATCTATAACTTATAGCTTTGAACCTTACTCTAAGACTCTAATCCCCAAGAGCATTATCTTTGATTGTAACGGTTCAACTTCGGTTTGAAATAGAGTTAAAGTTCTAAAGATCTATCACCTCTTAGGACACCCAAAGGTTGTAATAAGTATCTATAACTTATAGCTTTGAACCTTACTCTAAGACTCTAATCCCCAAGAGCGTTATCTTTGATTGTATCGGTTCAACTTCGGCTCGAAATAGAGTTAAAGTTCTAAAGATCTATCACCTCTTAGGACTTACTCTAAGACTCTAATCCCAAAGAGCGTTATCTTTGATTGTAACGGTTCAACTTCGGCTTGAAATAGAGTTAATGTTCTAAAGATCTATCACCTCTTAGGACACCCAAAGGTTGTAATAAGTATCTATAACTTATAGCTTTGAACCTTACTCTAAGTCTCTAATCCCCAAGAGCGTTATCTTTGATTGTAACGGTTCAACTTCGGTTTGAAATAGAGTTAAAGTTCTAAAGATCTATCATCTCTTAGGGCACCCAAAGATTGTAATAAGTATCTATAACTTATAGCTTTGAACCTTACTCTAAGACTCTAATCCCCAAGAGCGTTATCTTTGATTGTAACGGTTCAACTTCGGTTTGAAATAGAGTTAAAGTTCTAAAGATCTATCACCTCTTAGGAAACCCAAAGGTTGTAATAAGTATCTATAACTTATAGCTTTGAACCTTACTCTAAGACTCTAATCCCCAAGAGCATTATCTTTGATTGTAACGGTTCAACTTCGGTTTGAAATAGAGTTAAAGTTCTAAAGATCTATCACTTCTTAGGACACCCAAAGGTTGTAATAAGTATCTATAACTTATAGCTTTGAACCTTACTCTAAGACTCTAATCCCCAAGAGCGTTATCTTTGATTGTATCGGTTCAACTTCGGCTCGAAATAGAGTTAAAGTTCTAAAGATCTATCACCTCTTAGGACTTACTCTAAGACTCTAATCCCAAAGAGCGTTATCTTTGATTGTAACGGTTCAACTTCGGCTTGAAATAGAGTTAAGGTTCTAAAGATCTATCACCTCTTAGGACACCCAAAGGTTGTAATAAGTATCTATAACTTATAGCTTTGAACCTTACTCTAAGTCTCTAATCCCCAAGAGCGTTATCTTTGATTGTAACGGTTCAACTTCGGTTTGAAATAGAGTTAAAGTTCTAAAGATCTATCATCTCTTAGGGCACCCAATGATTGTAATAAGTATCTATAACTTATAGCTTTGAACCTTACTCTAAGACTCTAATCCCCAAGAGCGTTATCTTTGATTGTAACGGTTCAACTTCGGCTTGAAATAGAGTTAAAGTTCTAAAGATCTATCACCTCTTAGGGCACCCAAAGGTTGTAATAAGTATCTATAACTTATAGCTTTGAACCTTACTCTAAGACTCTAATCCCCAAGAGCGTTATCTTTGATTGTATCGGTTCAACTTCGGCTCGAAATAGAGTTAAAGTTCTAAAGATCTATCATCTCTTAGGGCACCCAAAGATTGTAATAAGTATCTATAACTTATAGCTTTGAACCTTACTCTAAGACTCTAATCCCCAAGAGCGTTATCTTTGATTGTATCGGTTCAACTTCGGCTTGAAATAGAGTTAAAGTTCTAAAGATCTATCACCTCTTAGGGCACCCAAAGGTGTAATAAGTATCTATAACTTATAGCTTTGAACCTAACTCTAATACTCCAATCCCCAAGAGCGTTATCTTTGATTGTAACGGTTCAACTTCGGTTTGAAATAGAGTTAAAGTTCTAAAGATCTATCATCTCTTAGAGCACCCAAAGGTTGTAATAAGTATCTATAACTTATAGCTTTGAACCTTACTCTAAGACTCTAACCCCAAAGAGCGTTATCTTTGATTGTAACAGTTCAACTTCGGTTTGAAATAGAGTTAAAGTTCTAAAGATCTATCACCTCTTAGGACACCCAAAGGTTGTAATAAGTATCTATAACTTATAGCTTTGAACCTTACTCTAAGACTCTAATCCCCAAGAGCGTTATCTTTGATTGTAACGGTTCAACTTCGGTTTGAAATAGAGTTAAAGTTCTAAAGATCTATCATCTCTTAGGGCACCCAAAGGTTGTAATAAGTATCTATAACTTATAGCTTTGAACCTTACTCTAAGACTCTAATCCCCAAGAGCGTTATCTTTGAATGTATCGGTTCAACTTCGGCTTGAAATAGAGCTAAAGTTCTAAAGATCTATCACCTCTTAGGACACCCAAAGGTTGTAATAAGTATCTATAACTTATAGCTTTGAACCTTACTCTAAGACTCTAATCCCCAAGAGCGTTATCTTTGATTGTATCGGTTCAACTTCGGCTCGAAATAGAGTTAAAGTTCTAAAGATCTATCACCTCTTAGGACTTACTCTAAGACTCTAATCCCAAAGAGCATTATCTTTGATTGTAACGGTTGAACTTCGGCTTGAAATAGAGTTAATGTTCTAAAGATCTATCACCTCTTAGGACACCCAAAGGTTGTAATAAGTATCTATAACTTATAGCTTTAACCTTACTCTAAGACTATAATCCCCAAGAGCGTTATCTTTGATTGTAACGGTTCAACTTCGGTTTGAAATAGAGTTAAAGTTCTAAAGATCTATCATCTCTTAGGGCACCCAAAGGTTGTAGTAAGTATCTATAGGTTATAGCTTTGAACCTTACTCTAAGACTCTAATCCCCAAGAGCGTTATCTTTGATTGCATCGGTTCAACTTCGGCTCGAAATAGAGTTAAAGTTCTAAAGATCTATCACCTCTTAGGACACCCAAAGGTTGTAATAAGTATCTATAACTTATAGCTTTGAACCTTACTCTAAGACTCTAATCCCCAACAGCGTTATCTTTGATCGTAACGGTTCAACTTCGATTTGAAATAGAGTTAAAGTTCTAAAGATCTATCACCTCTTAGGACACCCAAAGGTTGTAATAAGTATCTATAACTTATAGGTTTGAACCTTACTCTAAGACTCTAATCCCCAAGAGCATTATCTTTGATTGTAACGGTTCAACTTCGGTTTGAAATAGAGTTAAAGTTCTAAAGATCTATCATCTCTTAGGGCACCCAAAGGTTGTAATAAGTACCTATAACTTATAGCTTTGAACCTAACTCTAAGACTCTAATCCCCAAGAGCGTTATCTTTGATTGTAACGGTTCAACTTCGGTTTGAAATAGAGTTAAAGTTCTAAAGATCTATCACCTTTTAGGGCACCCAAAGGTTGTAATAAGTATCTATAACTTATAGCTTTGAACCTAACTCTAAGACTCTAATACCCAAGAGCGTTATCTTTGATTGTAACGGTTCAACTTCGGTTTGAAATAGAGTTGAAGTTCTAAAGATCTATCACCTCTTAGGGCACCCAAAGGTTGTAATAAGTATCTATAACTTATAGCTTTGAACCTTACTCTAAGACTCTAATCCCCAAGAGCGTTATCTTTGATTGTATCGGTTCAACTTCGGCTTGAAATAGAGTTAAAGTTCTAAAGATCTATCACCTCTTAGGGCACCCAAAGGTGTAATAAGTATCTATAGCTTATAGCTTTGAACCTTACTCTAAGACTCTAATCCCCAAGATCATTATCATTGATTGTAACGGTTCAACTTCGGTTTGAAATAGAGTTAAAGTTCTAAAGATCTATCACCTCTTAGGACACCCAAAGGTTGTAATAAGTATCTATAACATATAGCTTTGAACCTTACTCTAAGACTCTAAGCCCCAACAGCATTATCTTTGATTGTAACGGTTCAACTTCGGTTTGAAATAGAGTTAAAGTTCTAAAGATCTATCACCTCTTAGGACACCCAAAGGTTGTAATAAGTATCTATAACTTATAGCTTTGAACCTTACTCTAAGACTCTAATCCCCAAGAGCATTATCTTTGATTGTATCGGTTCAACTTCGGCTCGAAATAGAGTTAAAGTTCTAAAGATCTATCACCTCTTAGGACTTACTCTAAGACTCTAATCCCAAAGAGCGTTATCTTTGATTGTAACGGTTCAACTTCGGCTTGAAATAGAGTTAATGTTCTAAAGATCTATCACCTCTTAGGACACCCAAAGGTTGTAATAAGTATCTATAACTTATAGCTTTGAACCTTACTCTAAGTCTCTAATCCCCAAGAGCGTTATCTTTGATTGTAACGGTTCAACTTCGGTTTGAAATAGAGTTAAAGTTCTAAAGATCTATCATCTCTTAGGGCACCCAAAGATTGTAATAAGTATCTATAACTTATAGCTTTGAACCTTACTCTAAGACTCTAATCCCCAAGAGCGTTATCTTTGATTGTATCGGTTCAACTTCGGCTCGAAATAGAGTTAAAGTTCTAAAGATCTATCATCTCTTAGAGCACCCAAAGGTTGTAATAAGTATCTATAACTTATACCTTTGAACCTTACTCTAAGACTCTAATCCCAAAGAGCGTTATCTTTGATTGTAACGGTTCAACTTCGGTTTGAAATAGAGTTAAAGTTCTAAAGATCTATCACCCCTTAGGGCACCCAAAGGTTGTAATAAGTATCTATAACTTATAGCTTTGAACCTTACTCTAAGACTCTAATCCCCAAGAGCGTTATCTTTGATTGTAACGGTTCAACTTCGATTTGAAATAGTGTTAAAGTTCTAAAGATCTATCACCTCTTAGGACACACAAAAGTTGTAATAAGTATCTATAACTTATAGCTTTGAACCTTACTCTAAGACTCTAATCCCAAAGAGCGTTATCTTTGATTGTAACGGTTCAACTTCGGTTTGAAATAGAGTTGAAGTTCTAAAGATCTATCACCTCTTAGGGCACCCAAAGGTTGTAATAAGTATCTATAACTTATAGCTTTGAACCTTACTCTAAGACTCTAATCCCCAAGAGCGTTATCTTTGATTGTATCGGTTCAACTTCGGCTTGAAATAGAGTTAAAGTTCTAAAGATCTATCACCTCTTAGGGCACCCAAAGGTGTAATAAGTATCTATAGCTTATAGCTTTGAACCTTACTCTAAGACTCTAATCCCCAAGATCATTATCTTTGATTGTAACGGTTCAACTTCGGTTTGAAATAGAGTTAAAGTTCTAAAGATCTATCACCTCTTAGGACACCCAAAGGTTGTAATAAGTATCTATAACATATAGCTTTGAACCTTACTCTAAGACTCTAAGCCCCAACAACATTATCTTTGATTGTAACGGTTCAACTTCGGTTTGAAATAGAGTTAAAGTTCTAAAGATCTATCACCTCTTAGGACACCCAAAGGTTGTAATAAGTATCTATAACTTATAGCTTTGAACCTTACTCTAAGACTCTAATCCCCAAGAGCGTTATCTTTGATTGTATCGGTTCAACTTCGGCTCGAAATAGAGTTAAAGTTCTAAAGATCTATCACCTCTTAGGACTTACTCTAAGACTCTAATCCCAAAGAGCGTTATCTTTGATTGTAACGGTTCAACTTCGGCTTGAAATAGAGTTAATGTTCTAAAGATCTATCACCTCTTAGGACACCCAAAGGTTGTAATAAGTATCTTTAACTTATAGCTTTGAACCTTACTCTAAGTCTCTAATCCCCAAGAGCGTTATCTTTGATTGTAACGGTTCAACTTCGGTTTGAAATAGAGTTAAAGTTCTAAAGATCTATCACCTCTTAGGGCACCCAAAGGTTGTAATAAGTATCTATAACTTATAGCTTTGAACCTTACTCTAAGACTCTAATCCCCAAGAGCGTTATCTTTGATTGTATCGGTTCAACTTCGGCTCGAAATAGAGTTAAAGTTCTAAAGATCTATCATCTCTTAGAGCACCCAAAGGTTGTAATAAGTATCTATAACTTATACCTTTGAACCTTACTCTAAGACTCTAATCCCAAAGAGCGTTATCTTTGATTGTAACGGTTCAACTTCGGTTTGAAATAGAGTTAAAGTTCTAAAGATCTATCACCTCTTAGGGCACCCAAAGGTTGTAATAAGTATCTATAACTTATAGCTTTGAACCTTACTCTAAGACTCTAATCCCCAAGAGCGTTATCTTTGATTGTAACGGTTCAACTTCGATTTGAAATAGTGTTAAAGTTCTAAAGATCTATCACCTCTTAGGACACACAAAAGTTGTAATAAGTATCTATAACTTATAGCTTTGAACCTTACTCTAAGACTCTAATCCCAAAGAGCGTTATCTTTGATTGTAACGGTTCAACTTCGATTTGAAATAGTGTTAAAGTTATAAAGATCTATCACCTCTTAGGACATCCAAAGATTGTAATAAGTATCTATAACTTATAGCTTTGAACCTTACTCTAAGACTCTAATCCCCAAGAGCATTATCTTTGATTGTAACGGTTCAACTTCGGTTTGAAATAGAGTTAAAGTTCTAAAGATCTATCACCTCTTAGGGCACCCAAAGGTTGTAATAAGTATCTATAACTTATAGCTTTGAACCTTACTCTAAGACTCTAATCCCCAAGAGCGTTATTTTTTTATTATAACGGTTCAACTTCGGTTTGAAATAGAGTTAAAGTTCTAAAGATCTATCACCTCTTAGGACACCCAAAGGTTGTAATAAGTATCTATAACTTATAGCTTTGAACCTAACTCTAAGACTCTAATCCCCAAGAGCGTTATCTTTGATTGTAACGGTTCAACTTCGGTTTGAAATAGAGTTAAAGTTCTAAAGATCTATCACCTCTTAGGGCACCCAAAGGTTGTAATAAGTATCTATAACTTATAGCTTTGAACCTTACTCTAAGACTCTAATCCCCAAGAGCGTTATTTTTTTATTATAACGGTTCAACTTCGGTTTGAAATAGAGTTAAAGTTCTAAAGATCTATCACCTCTTAGGACACCCAAAGGTTGTAATAAGTATCTATAACTTATAGCTTTGAACCTAACTCTAAGACTCTAATCCCCAAGAGCGTTATCTTTGATTGTAACGGTTCAACTTCGGTTTGAAATAGAGTTAAAGTTCTAAAGATCTATCACCTCTTAGGGCACCCAAAGGTTGTAATAAGTATCTATAACTTATAGCTTTGAACCTTACTCTAAGACTCTAATCCCCAAGAGCGTTATTTTTTTATTATAACGGTTCAACTTCGGTTTGAAATAGAGTTAAAGTTCTAAAGATCTATCACCTCTTAGGACACCCAAAGGTTGTAATAAGTATCTATAACTTATAGCTTTGAACCTTCCTCTAAGACTCTAATCCCCAAGAGCGTTATCTTTGATTGTAACGGTTCAACTTCGGTTTGAAATAGAGTTAAAGTTCTAAAGATCTATCATCTCTTAGGGCACCCAAAGGTTGTAATAAGTATCTATAACTTATAGCTTTGATCCCAACTCTAAGACTCTAATCCCCACGAGCGTTATCTTTGATTGTATCGGTTCAACTTCGGCTTGAAATAGAGTTAAAGTTCTAAAGATCTATCATCTCTTAGGGCACCCAAAGGTGTAATAAGTATCTATAACTTATAGCTTTGAACCTAACTCTAAGACTCTAATCCCCTAGAGCGTTATCTTTGATTGTAACGGTTCAACTTCGGTTTGAAATAGAGTAAAAGTTCTAAAGATCTATCATCTCTTAGAGCACCCAAAGGTTGTAATAAGTATCTATAACTTATAGCTTTGAACCTTACTCTAAGACTCTAATCCCAAAGAGCGTTATCTTTGATTGTAACGGTTCAACTTCGGTTTGAAATAGAGTTAAAGTTCTAAAGATCTATCACCTCTTAGGGCACCCAAAGGTTGTAATAAGTATCTATAACTTATAGCTTTGAACCTTACTCTACGACTCTAATCCCCAAGAGCGTTATCTTTGATTGGAACGGTTCAACTTCGGTTTGAAATAGAGTTAAAGTTCTAAAGATCTATCACCTCTTAGGGCACCCAAAGGTTGTAATAAGTATCTATAACTTATAGCTTTGAACCTTACTCTAAGACTCTAATCCCCAAGAGCGTTATCTTTGATTGTAATGGTTCAACTTCGGCTTGAAATACAGTTAACGTTCTAAAGATCTATCACCTCATAGGGCACCCAAAGGTTGTAATAAGTATCTATAACTTATAGCTTTGAACCTTACTCTAAGACTCTAATCCCCAAGAGCGTTATCTTTGATTGTATCGGTTCAACTTCGGCTCGAAATAGAGTTAAAGTTCTAAAGATCTATCACCTCTTAGGGCACCCAAAGGTTGTAATAAGTATCTATAACTTATAGCTTTTAACCTAACTCTAAGACTCTAATCCCCAAGAGCGTTATCTTTGATTGAAACGGTTCAACTTCGGTTTGAAATAGAGTTAAAGTTCTAAAGATCTATCACCTCTTAGGGCACCCAAAGGTTGTAATAAGTATCTATAACTTATAGCTTTGAACCTAACTCTAAGACTCTAATACCCAAGAGCGTTATCTTTGATTGTAATGGTTCAACTTCGGTTTGAAATAGAGTTAAAGTTCTAAAGATCTATCACCTCTTAGGGCACCCAAAGGTGTAATAAGTATCTATAACTTATATCTTTGAACCTTACTCTAAGACTCTAATCCCCAAGAGCGTAATCTTTGATCGTAATGGTTCAACTTCGGTTTGAAATAGAGTTAAAGTTCTAAAGATCTATCACCTCTTAGGGCACCCAAAGGTTGTAATAAGTATCTATAACTTATAACTTTGAGCCTTACTCTAAGACTCTAATCCCCAAGAGCGTTATCTTTCGTTGTATCGGTTCAACTTCGGCTTGAAATAGAGTTAAAGTTCTGAAGATCTATCACCTCTTAGGGCACCAAAAGGTGTAATAAGTATCTATAACTTATAGCTTTGAACTTACTCTATGACTCTAATCCCCAAGAGCGTTATCTTTGATTGTAACGGTTCAACTTCGGTTTCAAATAGAGTTAAAGTTCTGAAGATCTATCACCTCTTAGGGCACCCAAAGGTTGTAATAAGTATCTATAACTTATAGCTTTGAACCTAACTCTAAGACTCTAATCCCCAAGAGCGTTATCTTTGATTGTAACGGTTCAACTTCGGTTTGAAATAGAGTTAAAGTTCTAAAGATCTATCACCTCTTAGGGCACCCAAAGGTTGTAATAAGTATCTATAACTTATAGCTTTGAACCTTACTCTAAGACTCTAATCCCCAAGAGCGTTATCTTTGATTGTAATGGTTCAACTTCGGCTTGAAATAGAGTTAAAGTTCTAAAGATCTATCACCTCTAAGGGCACCCAAAGGTGTAATAAGTATCTATAACTTATAGCTTTGATCCTAACTCTAAGACTCTAATCCCCAAGAGCGTTATCTTTGATTGTAACGGTTCAACTTCGGTTTGAAATAGAGTTAAAGTTCTAAAGATCTATCACCTCTTAGGGCACCCAAAGGTGTAATAAGTATCTATAACTTATAGCTTTGAACCTAACTCTAAGACTCTAATCCCCTTGAGCGTTATCTTTGATTGTAACGGTTCAACTTCGGTTTGATATAGAGTTAAAGTTCTAAAGATCTATCACCTCTTAGGGCACCCAAAGGTTGTAATAAGTATCTATAACTTATAGCTTTGAACCTTACTCTAAGACTCTAATCCCCAAGAGCGTTATCTTTGATTGTAACGGTTCAACTTCGGTTTCAAATAGAGTTAAATTTCTGAAGATCTATCACCTCTTAGGGCACCCAAAGGTTGTAATAAGTATCTATAACTTATAGCTTTGAACCTAACTCTAAGACTCTAATCCCCAAGAGCGTTATCTTTGATTGTAACGGTTCAACTTCGGTTTGAAATAGAGTTAAAGTTCTAAAGATCTATCACCTCTTAGGGCACCCAAAGGTTGTAATAAGTATCTATAACTTATAGCTTTGAACCTTACTCTAAGACTCTAATCCCCAAGAGCGTTATTTTTTATTATAACGGTTCAACTTCGGTTTGAAATAGAGTTAAAGTTCTAAAGATCTATCACCTCTTAGGACACCCAAAGGTTGTAATAAGTATCTATAACTTATAGCTTTGAACCTTCCTCTAAGACTCTAATCCCCAAGAGCGTTATCTTTGATTGTAACGGTTCAACTTCGGTTTGAAATAGAGTTAAAGTTCTAAAGATCTATCATCTCTTAGGGCACCCAAAGGTTGTAATAAGTATCTATAACTTATAGCTTTGATCCCAACTCTAAGACTCTAATCCCCACGAGCGTTATCTTTGATTGTATCGGTTCAACTTCGGCTTGAAATAGAGTTAAAGTTCTAAAGATCTATCATCTCTTAGGGCACCCAAAGGTGTAATAAGTATCTATAACTTATAGCTTTGAACCTAACTCTAAGACTCTAATCCCCTAGAGCGTTATCTTTGATTGTAACGGTTCAACTTCGGTTTGAAATAGAGTAAAAGTTCTAAAGATCTATCATCTCTTAGAGCACCCAAAGGTTGTAATAAGTATCTATAACTTATAGCTTTGAACCTTACTCTAAGACTCTAATCCCAAAGAGCGTTATCTTTGATTGTAACGGTTCAACTTCGGCTTGAAATAGAGTTAATGTTCTAAAGATCTATCACCTCTTAGGACACCCAAAGGTTGTAATAAGTATCTATAACTTATAGCTTTGAACCTTACTCTAAGTCTCTAATCCCCAAGAGCGTTATCTTTGATTGTAACGGTTCAACTTCGGTTTGAAATAGAGTTAAAGTTCTAAAGATCTATCATCTCTTAGGGCACCCAAAGATTGTAATAAGTATCTATAACTTATAGCTTTGAACCTTACTCTAAGACTCTAATCCCCAAGAGCGTTATCTTTGATTGTATCGGTTCAACTTCGGCTCGAAATAGAGTTAAAGTTCTAAAGATCTATCATCTCTTAGAGCACCCAAAGGTTGTAATAAGTATCTATAACTTATACCTTTGAACCTTACTCTAAGACTCTAATCCCAAAGAGCGTTATCTTTGATTGTAACGGTTCAACTTCGGTTTGAAATAGAGTTAAAGTTCTAAAGATCTATCACCTCTTAGGGCACCCAAAGGTTGTAATAAGTATCTATAACTTATAGCTTTGAACCTTACTCTAAGACTCTAATCCCCAAGAGCGTTATCTTTGATTGTAACGGTTCAACTTCGATTTGAAATAGTGTTAAAGTTCTAAAGATCTATCACCTCTTAGGACACACAAAAGTTGTAATAAGTATCTATAACTTATAGCTTTGAACCTTACTCTAAGACTCTAATCCCAAAGAGCGTTATCTTTGATTGTAACGGTTCAACTTCGGTTTGAAATAGAGTTGAAGTTCTAAAGATCTATCACCTCTTAGGGCACCCAAAGGTTGTAATAAGTATCTATAACTTATAGCTTTGAACCTTACTCTAAGACTCTAATCCCCAAGAGCGTTATCTTTGATTGTATCGGTTCAACTTCGGCTTGAAATAGAGTTAAAGTTCTAAAGATCTATCACCTCTTAGGGCACCCAAAGGTGTAATAAGTATCTATAGCTTATAGCTTTGAACCTTACTCTAAGACTCTAATCCCCAAGATCATTATCTTTGATTGTAACGGTTCAACTTCGGTTTGAAATAGAGTTAAAGTTCTAAAGATCTATCACCTCTTAGGACACCCAAAGGTTGTAATAAGTATCTATAACATATAGCTTTGAACCTTACTCTAAGACTCTAAGCCCCAACAACATTATCTTTGATTGTAACGGTTCAACTTCGGTTTGAAATAGAGTTAAAGTTCTAAAGATCTATCACCTCTTAGGACACCCAAAGGTTGTAATAAGTATCTATAACTTATAGCTTTGAACCTTACTCTAAGACTCTAATCCCCAAGAGCGTTATCTTTGATTGTATCGGTTCAACTTCGGCTCGAAATAGAGTTAAAGTTCTAAAGATCTATCACCTCTTAGGACTTACTCTAAGACTCTAATCCCAAAGAGCGTTATCTTTGATTGTAACGGTTCAACTTCGGCTTGAAATAGAGTTAATGTTCTAAAGATCTATCACCTCTTAGGACACCCAAAGGTTGTAATAAGTATCTTTAACTTATAGCTTTGAACCTTACTCTAAGTCTCTAATCCCCAAGAGCGTTATCTTTGATTGTAACGGTTCAACTTCGGTTTGAAATAGAGTTAAAGTTCTAAAGATCTATCACCTCTTAGGGCACCCAAAGGTTGTAATAAGTATCTATAACTTATAGCTTTGAACCTTACTCTAAGACTCTAATCCCCAAGAGCGTTATCTTTGATTGTATCGGTTCAACTTCGGCTCGAAATAGAGTTAAAGTTCTAAAGATCTATCATCTCTTAGAGCACCCAAAGGTTGTAATAAGTATCTATAACTTATACCTTTGAACCTTACTCTAAGACTCTAATCCCAAAGAGCGTTATCTTTGATTGTAACGGTTCAACTTCGGTTTGAAATAGAGTTAAAGTTCTAAAGATCTATCACCTCTTAGGGCACCCAAAGGTTGTAATAAGTATCTATAACTTATAGCTTTGAACCTTACTCTAAGACTCTAATCCCCAAGAGCGTTATCTTTGATTGTAACGGTTCAACTTCGATTTGAAATAGTGTTAAAGTTCTAAAGATCTATCACCTCTTAGGACACACAAAAGTTGTAATAAGTATCTATAACTTATAGCTTTGAACCTTACTCTAAGACTCTAATCCCAAAGAGCGTTATCTTTGATTGTAACGGTTCAACTTCGATTTGAAATAGTGTTAAAGTTATAAAGATCTATCACCTCTTAGGACATCCAAAGATTGTAATAAGTATCTATAACTTATAGCTTTGAACCTTACTCTAAGACTCTAATCCCCAAGAGCATTATCTTTGATTGTAACGGTTCAACTTCGGTTTGAAATAGAGTTAAAGTTCTAAAGATCTATCACCTCTTAGGGCACCCAAAGGTTGTAATAAGTATCTATAACTTATAGCTTTGAACCTTACTCTAAGACTCTAATCCCCAAGAGCGTTATTTTTTTATTATAACGGTTCAACTTCGGTTTGAAATAGAGTTAAAGTTCTAAAGATCTATCACCTCTTAGGACACCCAAAGGTTGTAATAAGTATCTATAACTTATAGCTTTGAACCTAACTCTAAGACTCTAATCCCCAAGAGCGTTATCTTTGATTGTAACGGTTCAACTTCGGTTTGAAATAGAGTTAAAGTTCTAAAGATCTATCACCTCTTAGGGCACCCAAAGGTTGTAATAAGTATCTATAACTTATAGCTTTGAACCTTACTCTAAGACTCTAATCCCCAAGAGCGTTATTTTTTTATTATAACGGTTCAACTTCGGTTTGAAATAGAGTTAAAGTTCTAAAGATCTATCACCTCTTAGGACACCCAAAGGTTGTAATAAGTATCTATAACTTATAGCTTTGAACCTAACTCTAAGACTCTAATCCCCAAGAGCGTTATCTTTGATTGTAACGGTTCAACTTCGGTTTGAAATAGAGTTAAAGTTCTAAAGATCTATCACCTCTTAGGGCACCCAAAGGTTGTAATAAGTATCTATAACTTATAGCTTTGAACCTTACTCTAAGACTCTAATCCCCAAGAGCGTTATTTTTTTATTATAACGGTTCAACTTCGGTTTGAAATAGAGTTAAAGTTCTAAAGATCTATCACCTCTTAGGACACCCAAAGGTTGTAATAAGTATCTATAACTTATAGCTTTGAACCTTCCTCTAAGACTCTAATCCCCAAGAGCGTTATCTTTGATTGTAACGGTTCAACTTCGGTTTGAAATAGAGTTAAAGTTCTAAAGATCTATCATCTCTTAGGGCACCCAAAGGTTGTAATAAGTATCTATAACTTATAGCTTTGATCCCAACTCTAAGACTCTAATCCCCACGAGCGTTATCTTTGATTGTATCGGTTCAACTTCGGCTTGAAATAGAGTTAAAGTTCTAAAGATCTATCATCTCTTAGGGCACCCAAAGGTGTAATAAGTATCTATAACTTATAGCTTTGAACCTAACTCTAAGACTCTAATCCCCTAGAGCGTTATCTTTGATTGTAACGGTTCAACTTCGGTTTGAAATAGAGTAAAAGTTCTAAAGATCTATCATCTCTTAGAGCACCCAAAGGTTGTAATAAGTATCTATAACTTATAGCTTTGAACCTTACTCTAAGACTCTAATCCCAAAGAGCGTTATCTTTGATTGTAACGGTTCAACTTCGGTTTGAAATAGAGTTAAAGTTCTAAAGATCTATCACCTCTTAGGGCACCCAAAGGTTGTAATAAGTATCTATAACTTATAGCTTTGAACCTTACTCTACGACTCTAATCCCCAAGAGCGTTATCTTTGATTGGAACGGTTCAACTTCGGTTTGAAATAGAGTTAAAGTTCTAAAGATCTATCACCTCTTAGGGCACCCAAAGGTTGTAATAAGTATCTATAACTTATAGCTTTGAACCTTACTCTAAGACTCTAATCCCCAAGAGCGTTATCTTTGATTGTAATGGTTCAACTTCGGCTTGAAATACAGTTAACGTTCTAAAGATCTATCACCTCATAGGGCACCCAAAGGTTGTAATAAGTATCTATAACTTATAGCTTTGAACCTTACTCTAAGACTCTAATCCCCAAGAGCGTTATCTTTGATTGTATCGGTTCAACTTCGGCTCGAAATAGAGTTAAAGTTCTAAAGATCTATCACCTCTTAGGGCACCCAAAGGTTGTAATAAGTATCTATAACTTATAGCTTTTAACCTAACTCTAAGACTCTAATCCCCAAGAGCGTTATCTTTGATTGTAACGGTTCAACTTCGGTTTGAAATAGAGTTAAAGTTCTAAAGATCTATCACCTCTTAGGGCACCCAAAGGTTGTAATAAGTATCTATAACTTATAGCTTTGAACCTAACTCTAAGACTCTAATACCCAAGAGCGTTATCTTTGATTGTAATGGTTCAACTTCGGTTTGAAATAGAGTTAAAGTTCTAAAGATCTATCACCTCTTAGGGCACCCAAAGGTGTAATAAGTATCTATAACTTATATCTTTGAACCTTACTCTAAGACTCTAATCCCCAAGAGCGTAATCTTTGATCGTAATGGTTCAACTTCGGTTTGAAATAGAGTTAAAGTTCTAAAGATCTATCACCTCTTAGGGCACCCAAAGGTTGTAATAAGTATCTATAACTTATAACTTTGAGCCTTACTCTAAGACTCTAATCCCCAAGAGCGTTATCTTTCGTTGTATCGGTTCAACTTCGGCTTGAAATAGAGTTAAAGTTCTGAAGATCTATCACCTCTTAGGGCACCAAAAGGTGTAATAAGTATCTATAACTTATAGCTTTGAACTTACTCTATGACTCTAATCCCCAAGAGCGTTATCTTTGATTGTAACGGTTCAACTTCGGTTTCAAATAGAGTTAAAGTTCTGAAGATCTATCACCTCTTAGGGCACCCAAAGGTTGTAATAAGTATCTATAACTTATAGCTTTGAACCTAACTCTAAGACTCTAATCCCCAAGAGCGTTATCTTTGATTGTAACGGTTCAACTTCGGTTTGAAATAGAGTTAAAGTTCTAAAGATCTATCACCTCTTAGGGCACCCAAAGGTTGTAATAAGTATCTATAACTTATAGCTTTGAACCTTACTCTAAGACTCTAATCCCCAAGAGCGTTATCTTTGATTGTAATGGTTCAACTTCGGCTTGAAATAGAGTTAAAGTTCTAAAGATCTATCACCTCTAAGGGCACCCAAAGGTGTAATAAGTATCTATAACTTATAGCTTTGATCCTAACTCTAAGACTCTAATCCCCAAGAGCGTTATCTTTGATTGTAACGGTTCAACTTCGGTTTGAAATAGAGTTAAAGTTCTAAAGATCTATCACCTCTTAGGGCACCCAAAGGTGTAATAAGTATCTATAACTTATAGCTTTGAACCTAACTCTAAGACTCTAATCCCCTTGAGCGTTATCTTTGATTGTAACGGTTCAACTTCGGTTTGATATAGAGTTAAAGTTCTAAAGATCTATCACCTCTTAGGGCACCCAAAGGTTGTAATAAGTATCTATAACTTATAGCTTTGAACCTTACTCTAAGACTCTAATCCCCAAGAGCGTTATCTTTGATTGTAACGGTTCAACTTCGGTTTCAAATAGAGTTAAATTTCTGAAGATCTATCACCTCTTAGGGCACCCAAAGGTTGTAATAAGTATCTATAACTTATAGCTTTGAACCTAACTCTAAGACTCTAATCCCCAAGAGCGTTATCTTTGATTGTAACGGTTCAACTTCGGTTTGAAATAGAGTTAAAGTTCTAAAGATCTATCACCTCTTAGGGCACCCAAAGGTTGTAATAAGTATCTATAACTTATAGCTTTGAACCTTACTCTAAGACTCTAATCCCCAAGAGCGTTATTTTTTATTATAACGGTTCAACTTCGGTTTGAAATAGAGTTAAAGTTCTAAAGATCTATCACCTCTTAGGACACCCAAAGGTTGTAATAAGTATCTATAACTTATAGCTTTGAACCTTCCTCTAAGACTCTAATCCCCAAGAGCGTTATCTTTGATTGTAACGGTTCAACTTCGGTTTGAAATAGAGTTAAAGTTCTAAAGATCTATCATCTCTTAGGGCACCCAAAGGTTGTAATAAGTATCTATAACTTATAGCTTTGATCCCAACTCTAAGACTCTAATCCCCACGAGCGTTATCTTTGATTGTATCGGTTCAACTTCGGCTTGAAATAGAGTTAAAGTTCTAAAGATCTATCATCTCTTAGGGCACCCAAAGGTGTAATAAGTATCTATAACTTATAGCTTTGAACCTAACTCTAAGACTCTAATCCCCTAGAGCGTTATCTTTGATTGTAACGGTTCAACTTCGGTTTGAAATAGAGTAAAAGTTCTAAAGATCTATCATCTCTTAGAGCACCCAAAGGTTGTAATAAGTATCTATAACTTATAGCTTTGAACCTTACTCTAAGACTCTAATCCCAAAGAGCGTTATCTTTGATTGTAACGGTTCAACTTCGGTTTGAAATAGAGTTAAAGTTCTAAAGATCTATCACCTCTTAGGGCACCCAAAGGTTGTAATAAGTATCTATAACTTATAGCTTTGAACCTTACTCTACGACTCTAATCCCCAAGAGCGTTATCTTTGATTGGAACGGTTCAACTTCGGTTTGAAATAGAGTTAAAGTTCTAAAGATCTATCACCTCTTAGGGCACCCAAAGGTTGTAATAAGTATCTATAACTTATAGCTTTGAACCTTACTCTAAGACTCTAATCCCCAAGAGCGTTATCTTTGATTGTAATGGTTCAACTTCGGCTTGAAATACAGTTAACGTTCTAAAGATCTATCACCTCTTAGGGCACCCAAAGGTTGTAATAAGTATCTATAACTTATAGCTTTGAACCTTACTCTAAGACTCTAATCCCCAAGAGCGTTATCTTTGATTGTATCGGTTCAACTTCGGCTCGAAATAGAGTTAAAGTTCTAAAGATCTATCACCTCTTAGGGCACCCAAAGGTTGTAATAAGTATCTATAACTTATAGCTTTGAACCTAACTCTAAGACTCTAATCCCCAAGAGCGTTATCTTTGATTGTAACGGTTCAACTTCGGTTTGAAATAGAGTTAAAGTTCTAAAGATCTATCACCTCTTAGGGCACCCAAAGGTTGTAATAAGTATCTATAACTTATAGCTTTGAACCTTACTCTAAGACTCTAATCCCCAAGAGCGTTATCTTTGATTGTATCGGTTCAACTTCGGCTCGAAATAGAGTTAAAGTTCTAAAGATCTATCACCTCTTAGGGCACCCAAAGGTTGTAATAAGTATCTATAACTTATAGCTTTGAACCTAACTCTAAGACTCTAATCCCCAAGAGCGTTATCTTTGATTGTAACGGTTCAACTTCGGTTTGAAATAGAGTTAAAGTTCTAAAGATCTATCACCTCTTAGGGCACCCAAAGGTTGTAATAAGTATCTATAACTTATAGCTTTGAACCTAACTCTATGACTCTAATCCCCAAGAGCGTTATCTTTGATTGTAACGGTTCAACTTCGCTTTGAAATAGAGTTAAAGTTCTAAAGATCTATCACCTCTTAGGGCACCCAAAGGTTGTAATAAGTATCTATAACTTATAGCTTTGAACCTAACTCTAAGACTCTAATCCCAAAGAGCGTTATCTTTGATTGTAACGGTTCAACTTCGGTTTGAAATAGAGTTAAAGTTCTAAAGATCTATCACCTCTTAGGGCACCCAAAGGTGTAATAAGTATCTATAACTTATATCTTTGAACCTTACTCTAAGACTCTAATCCCCAAGAGCGTAATCTTTGATCGTAATGGTTCAACTTCGGTTTGAAATAGAGTTAAAGTTCTAAAGATCTATCACCTCTTAGGGCACCCAAAGGTTGTAATAAGTATCTATAACTTATAACTTTGAGCCTTACTCTAAGACTCTAATCCCCAAGAGCGTTATCTTTCGTTGTATCGGTTCAACTTCGGTTTGAAATAGAGTTAAAGTTCTGAAGATCTATCACCTCTTAGGGCACCAAAAGGTGTAATAAGTATCTATAACTTATAGCTTTGAACTTACTCTATGACTCTAATCCCCAAGAGCGTTATCTTTGATTGTAACGGTTCAACTTCGGTTTCAAATAGAGTTAAAGTTCTGAAGATCTATCACCTCTTAGGGCACCCAAAGGTTGTAATAAGTATCTATAACTTATAGCTTTGAACCTAACTCTAAGACTCTAATCCCCAAGAGCGTTATCTTTGATTGTAACGGTTCAACTTCGGTTTGAAATAGAGTTAAAGTTCTAAAGATCTATCACCTCTTAGGGCACCCAAAGGTTGTAATAAGTATCTATAACTTATAGCTTTGAACCTTACTCTAAGACTCTAATCCCCAAGAGCGTTATCTTTGATTGTAATTGTTCAACTTCGGCTTGAAATAGAGTTAAAGTTCTAAAGATCTATCACCTCGGGCACCCAAAGGTGTAATAAGTATCTATAACTTATAGCTTTGATCCTAACTCTAAGACTCTAATCCCCAAGAGCGTTATCTTTGATTGTAACGGTTCAACTTCGGTTTGAAATAGAGTTAAAGTTCTAAAGATCTATCACCTCTTAGGGCACCCAAAGGTGTAATAAGTATCTATAACTTATAGCTTTGAACCTAACTCTAAGTCTCTAATCCCCTTGAGCGTTATCTTTGATTGTAACGGTTCAACTTCGGTTTGATATAGAGTTAAAGTTCTAAAGATCTATCACCTCTTAGGGCACCCAAAGGTTGTAATAAGTATCTATAACTTATAGCTTTGAACCTTACTCTAAGACTCTAATCCCCAAGAGCGTTATCTTTGATTGTAACGGTTCAACTTCGGTTTCAAATGGAGTTAAAGTTCTGAAGATCTATCACCTCTTAGGGCACCCAAAGGTTGTAATAAGTATCTATAACTTATAGCTTTGAACCTAACTCTAAGACTCTAATCCCCAAGAGCGTTATCTTTGATTGTAACGGTTCAACTTCGGTTTGAAATAGAGTTAAAGTTCTAAAGATCTATCACCTCTTAGGGCACCCAAAGGTTGTAATAAGTATCTATAACTTATAGCTTTGAACCTTACTCTAAGACTCTAATCCCCAAGAGCGTTATTTTTTATTATAACGGTTCAACTTCGGTTTGAAATAAAGTTAAAGTTCTAAAGATCTATCACCTCTTAGGACACCCAAAGGTTGTAATAAGTATCTATAACTTATAGCTTTGAACCTTCCTCTAAGACTCTAATCCCCAAGAGCGTTATCTTTGATTGTAACGGTTCAACTTCGGTTTGAAATAGAGTTAAAGTTCTAAAGATCTATCATCTCTTAGGGCACCCAAAGGTTGTAATAAGTATCTATAACTTATAGCTTTGATCCCAACTCTAAGACTCTAATCCCCACGAGCGTTATCTTTGATTGTATCGGTTCAACTTCGGCTTGAAATAGAGTTAAAGTTCTAAAGATCCATCATCTCTTAGGGCACCCAAAGGTGTAATAAGTATCTATAACTTATAGCTTTGAACCTAACTCTAAGACTCTAATCCCCTAGAGCGTTATCTTTGATTGTAACGGTTCAACTTCGGTTTGAAATAGAGTAAAAGTTCTAAAGATCTATCATCTCTTAGAGCACCCAAAGGTTGTAATAAGTATCTATAACTTATAGCTTTGAACCTTACTCTAAGACTCTAATCCCAAAGAGCGTTATCTTTGATTGTAACGGTTCAACTTCGGTTTGAAATAGAGTTAAAGTTCTAAAGATCTATCACCTCTTAGGGCACCCAAAGGTTGTAATAAGTATCTATAACTTATAGCTTTGAACCTTACTCTACGACTCTAATCCCCAAGAGCGTTATCTTTGATTGGAACGGTTCAACTTCGGTTTGAAATAGAGTTAAAGTTCTAAAGATCTATCACCTCTTAGGGCACCCAAAGGTTGTAATAAGTATCTATAACTTATAGCTTTGAACCTTACTCTAAGACTCTAATCCCCAAGAGCGTTATCTTTGATTGTAACGGTTCAACTTCAGTTTCAAATAGAGTTAAAGTTCTGAAGATCTATCACCTCTTAGGGCACCCAAAGGTTGTAATAAGTATCTATAACTTATAGCTTTGAACCTAACTCTAAGACTCTAATCCCCAAGAGCGTTATCTTTGATTGTAATGGTTCAACTTCGGCTTGAAATAGAGTTAACGTTCTAAAGATCTATCACCTCTTAGGGCACCCAAAGGTTGTAATAAGTATCTATAACTTATAGCTTTGAACCTTACTCTAAGACTCTAATCCCCAAGAGCGTTATCTTTGATTGTATCGGTTCAACTTCGGCTCGAAATAGAGTTAAAGTTCTAAAGATCTATCACCTCTTAGGGCACCCAAAGGTTGTAATAAGTATCTATAACTTATAGCTTTGAACCTAACTCTAAGACTCTAATCCCCAAGAGCGTTATCTTTGATTGTAACGGTTCAACTTCGGTTTGAAATAGAGTTAAAGTTCTAAAGATCTATCACCTCTTAAGGCACCCAAAGGTTGTAATAAGTATCTATAACTTATAGCTTTGAACCTAACTCTAAGACTCTAATCCCCAAGAGCGTTATCTTTGATTGTAACGGTTCAACTTCGGTTTGAAATAGAGTTAAAGTTCTAAAGATCTATCACCTCTTAGGGCACCCAAAGGTGTAATAAGTATCTATAACTTATAGCTTTGAACCTTACTCTAAGACTCTAATCCCCAAGAGCGTAATCTTTGATCGTAATGGTTCAACTTCGGTTTGAAATAGAGTTAAAGTTCTAAAGATCTATCACCTCTTAGGGCACCCAAAGGTTGTAATAAGTATCTATAACTTATAACTTTGAGCCTTACTCTAAGACTCTAATCCCCAAGAGCGTTATCTTTCGTTGTATCGGTTCAACTTCGGCTTGAAATAGAGTTAAAGTTCTGAAGATCTATCACCTCTTAGGGCACCAAAAGGTGTAATAAGTATCTATAACTTATAGCTTTGAACCTTACTCTATGACTCTAATCCCCAAGAGCGTTATCTTTGATTGTAACGGTTCAACTTCGGTTTCAAATAGAGTTAAAGTTCTGAAGATCTATCACCTCTTAGGGCACCCAAAGGTTGTAATAAGTATCTATAACTTATAGCTTTGAACCTAACTCTAAGACTCTAATCCCCAAGAGCGTTATCTTTGATTGTAACGGTTCAACTTCGGTTTGAAATAGAGTTAAAGTTCTAAAGATCTATCACCTCTTAGGGCACCCAAAGGTTGTAATAAGTATCTATAACTTATAGCTTTGAACCTTACTCTAAGACTCTAATCCCCAAGAGCGTTATCTTTGATTGTAATGGTTCAACTTCGGCTTGAAATAGAGTTAAAGTTCTAAAGATCTATCACCTCTTAGGGCACCCAAAGGTGTAATAAGTATCTATAACTTATAGCTTTGATCCTAACTCTAAGACTCTAATCCCCAAGAGCGTTATCTTTGATTGTAACGGTTCAACTTCGGTTTGAAATAGAGTTATAGTTCTAAAGATCTATCACCTCTTAGGGCACCCAAAGGTGTAATAAGTATCTATAACTTATAGCTTTGAACCTAACTCTAAGACTCTAATCCCCTAGAGCGTTATCTTTGATTGTAACGGTTCAACTTCGGTTTGATATATAGTTAAAGTTCTAAAGATCTATCACCTCTTAGGGCACCCAAATGTTGTAATAAGTATCTATAACTTATAGCTTTGAACCTTACTCTAAGACTCTAATCCCCAAGAGCGTTATCTTTGATTGTAACGGTTCAACTTCGGTTTGAAATAGAGTTAAAGTTCTAAAGATCTATCACCTCTTAGGGCACCCAAAGGTTGTAATAAGTATCTATAACTTATAGCTTTGAACCTTACTCTAAGAGTCTAATCCCCAAGAGCGTTATCTTTGATTGTAACGGTTCAACTTCGGTTTGAAATAGAGTAAAAGTTCTAAAGATCTATCACCTCTTAGGACACCCAAAGGTTGTAATAAGTATCTATAACTTATAGCTTTGAACCTTACTCTAAGACTCTAATCCCCAAGAGCGTTATCTTTGATTGTAACGGTTCAACTTCGGTTTGAAATAGAGTTAAAGTTCTAAAGATCTATCACCTCTTAGGGCACCCAAAGGTTGTAATAAGTATCTATAACTTATAGCTTTGAACCTTACTCTAAGACTCTAATCCCAAGAGCGTTATCTTTGATTGTATCGGTTCAACTTCGGCTTGAAATAGAGTTAAAGTTCTAAAGATCTATCACCTCTTAGGACACCCAAAGGTTGTAATAAGTATCTATAACTTATAGCTTTGAACCTTACTCTAAGACTCTAATCCCCAAGAGCGTTATCTTTGATTGTAACGGTTCAACTTCGGTTTGAAATAGAGTTAAAGTTCTAAAGATCTATCACCTCTTAGGGCACCCAAAGGTTGTAATAAGTATCTATAACTTATAGCTTTGAACCTTACTCTAAGACTCTAATCCCAAGAGCGTTATCTTTGATTGTATCGGTTCAACTTCGGCTTGAAATAGAGTTAAAGTTCTAAAGATCTATCACCTCTTAGGGCACCCAAAGGTGTAATAAGTATCTATAACTTATAGCTTTGAACCTAACTCTAAGACTCTAATCCCCTAGAGCGTTATCTTTGATTGTAACGGTTCAACTTCGGTTTGAAATAGAGTTAAAGTTCTAAAGATCTATCACCTCTTAGGGCACCCAAAGGTTGTAATAAGTATCTATAACTTATAGCTTTGAACCTTACTCTAAGACTCTAATCCCCAAGAGCGTTATCTTTGATTGTAACGGTTCAACTTCGGTTAGAAATAGAGTTAAAGTTCTAAAGATCTATCTCCTCTTAGGACACGCAAAGGTTGTAATAAGTATCTATAACTTATAGCTTTGAACCTTACTCTAAGACTCTAATCCCCAAGAGCGTTATCTTTGATTGTAATGGTTCAACTTCGGCTTGAAATACAGTTAACGTTCTAAAGATCTATCACCTCTTAGGGCACCCAAAGGTTGTAATAAGTATCTATAACTTATAGCTTTGAACCTTACTCTAAGACTCTAATCCCCAAGAGCGTTATCTTTGATTGTATCGGTTCAACTTCGGCTCGAAATAGAGTTAAAGTTCTAAAGATCTATCACCTCTTTGGGCACCCAAAGGTTGTAATAAGTATCTATAACTTATAGCTTTGAACCTAACTCTAAGACTCTAATCCCCAAGAGCGTTATCTTTGATTGTAACGGTTCAACTTCGGTTTGAAATAGAGTTAAAGTTCTAAAGATCTATCACCTCTTAGGGCACCCAAAGGTTGTAATAAGTATCTATAAATTATAGCTTTGAACCTAACTCTAAGACTCTAATCCCCAAGAGCGTTATCTTTGATTGTAACGGTTCAACTTCGGTTTGAAATAGAGTTAAAGTTCTAAAGATCTATCACCTCTTAGGGCACCCAAAGGTGTAATAAGTATCTATAACTTATAGCTTTGAACCTTACTCTAAGACTCTAATCCCCAAGAGCGTAATCTTTGATCGTAATGGTTCAACTTCGGTTTGAAGTAGAGTTAAAGTTCTAAAGATCTATCACCTCTTAGGGCACCCAAAGGTTGTAATAAGTATCTATAACTTATAACTTTGAGCCTTACTCTAAGACTCTAATCCCCAAGAGCGTTATCTTTCGTTGTATCGGTTCAACTTCGGCTTGAAATAAAGTTAAAGTTCTGAAGATCTATCACCTCTTAGGGCACCAAAAGGTGTAATAAGTATCTATAACTTATAGCTTTGAACCTTACTCTATGACTCTAATCCCCAAGAGCGTTATCTTTGATTGTAACGGTTCAACTTCGGTTTCAAATAGAGTTAAAGTTCTGAAGATCTATCACCTCTTAGAGCACCCAAAGGTTGTAATAAGTATCTATAACTTATAGCTTTGAACCTAACTCTAAGACTCTAATCCCCAAGAGCGTTATCTTTGATTGTAACGGTTCAACTTCGGTTTGAAATAGAGTTAAAGTTCTAAAGATCTATCACCTCTTAGGGCACCCAAAGGTTGTAATAAGTATCTATAACTTATAGCTTTGAACCTAACTCTAAGACTCTAATCCCCAAGAGCGTTATCTTTGATTGTAACGGTTCAACTTCGGTTTGAAATAGAGTTAAAGTTCTAAAGATCTATCACCTCTTAGGGCACCCAAAGGTGTAATAAGTATCTATAACTTATAGCTTTGAACCTTACTCTAAGACTCTAATCCCCAAGAGCGTAATCTTTGATCGTAATGGTTCAACTTCGGTTTGAAATAGAGTTAAAGTTCTAAAGATCTATCACCTCTTAGGGCACCCAAAGGTTGTAATAAGTATCTATAACTTATAACTTTGAGCCTTACTCTAAGACTCTAATCCCCAAGAGCGTTATCTTTCGTTGTATCGGTTCAACTTCGGCTTGAAATAGAGTTAAAGTTCTGAAGATCTATCACCTCTTAGGGCACCAAAAGGTGTAATAAGTATCTATAACTTATAGCTTTGAACCTTACTCTATGACTCTAATCCCCAAGAGCGTTATCTTTGATTGTAACGGTTCAACTTCGGTTTCAAATAGAGTTAAAGTTCTGAAGATCTATCACCTCTTAGGGCACCCAAAGGTTGTAATAAGTATCTATAACTTATAGCTTTGAACCTAACTCTAAGACTCTAATCCCCAAGAGCGTTATCTTTGATTGTAACGGTTCAACTTCGGTTTGAAATAGAGTTAAAGTTCTAAAGATCTATCACCTCTTAGGGCACCCAAAGGTTGTAATAAGTATCTATAACTTATAGCTTTGAACCTTACTCTAAGACTCTAATCCCCAAGAGCGTTATCTTTGATTGTAATGGTTCAACTTCGGCTTGAAATAGAGTTAAAGTTCTAAAGATCTATCACCTCTTAGGGCACCCAAAGGTGTAATAAGTATCTATAACTTATAGCTTTGATCCTAACTCTAAGACTCTAATCCCCAAGAGCGTTATCTTTGATTGTAACGGTTCAACTTCGGTTTGAAATAGAGTTATAGTTCTAAAGATCTATCACCTCTTAGGGCACCCAAAGGTGTAATAAGTATCTATAACTTATAGCTTTGAACCTAACTCTAAGACTCTAATCCCCTAGAGCGTTATCTTTGATTGTAACGGTTCAACTTCGGTTTGATATAGAGTTAAAGTTCTAAAGATCTATCACCTCTTAGGGCACCCAAATGTTGTAATAAGTATCTATAACTTATAGCTTTGAACCTTACTCTAAGACTCTAATCCCCAAGAGCGTTATCTTTGATTGTAACGGTTCAACTTCGGTTTGAAATAGAGTTAAAGTTCTAAAGATCTATCACCTCTTAGGGCACCCAAAGGTTGTAATAAGTATCTATAACTTATAGCTTTGAACCTTACTCTAAGAGTCTAATCCCCAAGAGCGTTATCTTTGATTGTAACGGTTCAACTTCGGTTTGAAATAGAGTAAAAGTTCTAAAGATCTATCACCTCTTAGGACACCCAAAGGTTGTAATAAGTATCTATAACTTATAGCTTTGAACCTTACTCTAAGACTCTAATCCCCAAGAGCGTTATCTTTGATTGTAACGGTTCAACTTCGGTTTGAAATAGAGTTAAAGTTCTAAAGATCTATCACCTCTTAGGGCACCCAAAGGTTGTAATAAGTATCTATAACTTATAGCTTTGAACCTTACTCTAAGACTCTAATCCCAAGAGCGTTATCTTTGATTGTATCGGTTCAACTTCGGCTTGAAATAGAGTTAAAGTTCTAAAGATCTATCACCTCTTAGGACACCCAAAGGTTGTAATAAGTATCTATAACTTATAGCTTTGAACCTTACTCTAAGACTCTAATCCCCAAGAGCGTTATCTTTGATTGTAACGGTTCAACTTCGGTTTGAAATAGAGTTAAAGTTCTAAAGATCTATCACCTCTTAGGGCACCCAAAGGTTGTAATAAGTATCTATAACTTATAGCTTTGAACCTTACTCTAAGACTCTAATCCCAAGAGCGTTATCTTTGATTGTATCGGTTCAACTTCGGCTTGAAATAGAGTTAAAGTTCTAAAGATCTATCACCTCTTAGGGCACCCAAAGGTGTAATAAGTATCTATAACTTATAGCTTTGAACCTAACTCTAAGACTCTAATCCCCTAGAGCGTTATCTTTGATTGTAACGGTTCAACTTCGGTTTGAAATAGAGTTAAAGTTCTAAAGATCTATCACCTCTTAGGGCACCCAAAGGTTGTAATAAGTATCTATAACTTATAGCTTTGAACCTTACTCTAAGACTCTAATCCCCAAGAGCGTTATCTTTGATTGTAACGGTTCAACTTCGGTTAGAAATAGAGTTAAAGTTCTAAAGATCTATCTCCTCTTAGGACACGCAAAGGTTGTAATAAGTATCTATAACTTATAGCTTTGAACCTTACTCTAAGACTCTAATCCCCAAGAGCGTTATCTTTGATTGTAATGGTTCAACTTCGGCTTGAAATACAGTTAACGTTCTAAAGATCTATCACCTCTTAGGGCACCCAAAGGTTGTAATAAGTATCTATAACTTATAGCTTTGAACCTTACTCTAAGACTCTAATCCCCAAGAGCGTTATCTTTGATTGTATCGGTTCAACTTCGGCTCGAAATAGAGTTAAAGTTCTAAAGATCTATCACCTCTTTGGGCACCCAAAGGTTGTAATAAGTATCTATAACTTATAGCTTTGAACCTAACTCTAAGACTCTAATCCCCAAGAGCGTTATCTTTGATTGTAACGGTTCAACTTCGGTTTGAAATAGAGTTAAAGTTCTAAAGATCTATCACCTCTTAGGGCACCCAAAGGTTGTAATAAGTATCTATAAATTATAGCTTTGAACCTAACTCTAAGACTCTAATCCCCAAGAGCGTTATCTTTGATTGTAACGGTTCAACTTCGGTTTGAAATAGAGTTAAAGTTCTAAAGATCTATCACCTCTTAGGGCACCCAAAGGTGTAATAAGTATCTATAACTTATAGCTTTGAACCTTACTCTAAGACTCTAATCCCCAAGAGCGTAATCTTTGATCGTAATGGTTCAACTTCGGTTTGAAGTAGAGTTAAAGTTCTAAAGATCTATCACCTCTTAGGGCACCCAAAGGTTGTAATAAGTATCTATAACTTATAACTTTGAGCCTTACTCTAAGACTCTAATCCCCAAGAGCGTTATCTTTCGTTGTATCGGTTCAACTTCGGCTTGAAATAAAGTTAAAGTTCTGAAGATCTATCACCTCTTAGGGCACCAAAAGGTGTAATAAGTATCTATAACTTATAGCTTTGAACCTTACTCTATGACTCTAATCCCCAAGAGCGTTATCTTTGATTGTAACGGTTCAACTTCGGTTTCAAATAGAGTTAAAGTTCTGAAGATCTATCACCTCTTAGAGCACCCAAAGGTTGTAATAAGTATCTATAACTTATAGCTTTGAACCTAACTCTAAGACTCTAATCCCCAAGGGCGTTATCTTTGATTGTAACGGTTCAACTTCGGTTTGAAATAGAGTTAAAGTTCTAAAGATCTATCACCTCTTAGGGCACCCAAAGGTTGTAATAAGTATCTATAACTTATAGCTTTGAACCTTACTCTAAGACTCTAATCCCCAAGAGCGTTATCTTTGATTGTAATGGTTCAACTTCGGCTTGAAATAGAGTTAAAGTTCTAAAGATCTATCACCTCTTAGGGCACCCAAAGGTGTAATAAGTATCTATAACTTATAGCTTTGATCCTAACTCTAAGACTCTAATCCCCAAGAGCGTTATCTTTGATTGTAACGGTTCAACTTCGGTTTGAAATAGAGTTAAAGTTCTAAAGATCTATCACCTCTTAGGGCACCCAAAGGTGTAATAAGTATCTATAACTTATAGCTTTGAACCTAACTCTAAGACTCTAATCCCCTAGAGCGTTATCTTTGATTGTAACGGTTCAACTTCGGTTTGATATAGAGTTAAAGTTCTAAAGATCTATCACCTCTTAGGGCACCCAAATGTTGTAATAAGTATCTATAACTTATAGCTTTGAACCTTACTCTAAGACTCTAATTCCCAAGAGCGTTATCTTTGATTGTAACGGTTCAACTTCGGTTTGAAATAGAGTTAAAGTTCTAAAGATCTATCACCTCTTAGGGCACCCAAAGGTTGTAATAAGTATCTATAACTTATAGCTTTGAACCTTACTCTAAGAGTCTAATCCCCAAGAGCGTTATCTTTGATTGTAACGGTTCAACTTCGGTTTGAAATAGAGTTAAAGTTCTAAAGATCTATCATCTCTTAGGGCACCCAAAGGTTGTAATAAGTATCTATAACTTATAGCTTTGATCCCAACTCTAAGACTCTAATCCCCACGAGCGTTATCTTTGATTGTATCCGTTCAACTTCGGCTTGAAATAGAGTTAAAGTTCTAAGGATCTATCATCGCTTAGGGCACCCAAAGGTGTAATAAGTATCTATAACTTATAGCTTTGAACCTAACTCTAAGACTCTAATCCCCTAGAGCGTTATCTTTGATTGTAACGGTTCAACTTCGGTTTGAAATAGAGTTAAAGTTCTAAAGATCTATCATCTCTTAGAGCACCCAAAGGTTGTAATAAGTATCTATAACTTATAGCTTTGAACCTTACTCTAAGACTCTAATCCCAAAGAGCGTTATCTTTGATTGTAACGGTTCAACTTCGGTTTGAAATAGAGTTAAAGTTCTAAAGATCTATCACCTCTTAGGGCACCCAAAGGTTGTAATAAGTATCTATAACTTATAGCTTTGAACCTTACTCTACGACTCTAATCCCCAAGAGCGTTATCTTTGATTGTAACGGTTCAACTTCGGTTTGAAATAGAGTTAAAGTTCTAAAGATCTATCACCTCTTAGGGCACCCAAATGTTGTAATAAGTATCTATAACTTATAGCTTTGAACCTAACTCTAAGACTCTAATCCCCAAGGGCGTTATCTTTGATTGTAACGGTTCAACTTCGGTTTGAAATAGAGTTAAAGTTCTAAAGATCTATCACCTCTTAGGGCACCCAAAGGTTGTAATAAGTATCTATAACTTATAGCTTTGAACCTTACTCTAAGACTCTAATCCCCAAGAGCGTTATCTTTGATTGTAATGGTTCAACTTCGGCTTGAAATAGAGTTAAAGTTCTAAAGATCTATCACCTCTTAGGGCACCCAAAGGTGTAATAAGTATCTATAACTTATAGCTTTGATCCTAACTCTAAGACTCTAATCCCCAAGAGCGTTATCTTTGATTGTAACGGTTCAACTTCGGTTTGAAATAGAGTTAAAGTTCTAAAGATCTATCACCTCTTAGGGCACCCAAAGGTGTAATAAGTATCTATAACTTATAGCTTTGAACCTAACTCTAAGACTCTAATCCCCTAGAGCGTTATCTTTGATTGTAACGGTTCAACTTCGGTTTGAAATAGAGTTAAAGTTCTAAAGATCTATCACCTCTTAGGGCACCCAAAGGTGTAATAAGTATCTATAACTTATAGCTTTGAACCTAACTCTAAGACTCTAATCCCCTAGAGCGTTATCTTTGATTGTAACGGTTCAACTTCGGTTTGATATAGAGTTAAAGTTCTAAAGATCTATCACCTCTTAGGGCACCCAAATGTTGTAATAAGTATCTATAACTTATAGCTTTGAACCTTACTCTAAGACTCTAATTCCCAAGAGCGTTATCTTTGATTGTAACGGTTCAACTTCGGTTTGAAATAGAGTTAAAGTTCTAAAGATCTATCACCTCTTAGGGCACCCAAAGGTTGTAATAAGTATCTATAACTTATAGCTTTGAACCTTACTCTAAGAGTCTAATCCCCAAGAGCGTTATCTTTGATTGTAACGGTTCAACTTCGGTTTGAAATAGAGTTAAAGTTCTAAAGATCTATCATCTCTTAGGGCACCCAAAGGTTGTAATAAGTATCTATAACTTATAGCTTTGATCCCAACTCTAAGACTCTAATCCCCACGAGCGTTATCTTTGATTGTATCCGTTCAACTTCGGCTTGAAATAGAGTTAAAGTTCTAAGGATCTATCATCGCTTAGGGCACCCAAAGGTGTAATAAGTATCTATAACTTATAGCTTTGAACCTAACTCTAAGACTCTAATCCCCTAGAGCGTTATCTTTGATTGTAACGGTTCAACTTCGGTTTGAAATAGAGTTAAAGTTCTAAAGATCTATCATCTCTTAGAGCACCCAAAGGTTGTAATAAGTATCTATAACTTATAGCTTTGAACCTTACTCTAAGACTCTAATCCCAAAGAGCGTTATCTTTGATTGTAACGGTTCAACTTCGGTTTGAAATAGAGTTAAAGTTCTAAAGATCTATCACCTCTTAGGGCACCCAAAGGTTGTAATAAGTATCTATAACTTATAGCTTTGAACCTTACTCTACGACTCTAATCCCCAAGAGCGTTATCTTTGATTGTAACGGTTCAACTTCGGTTTGAAATAGAGTTAAAGTTCTAAAGATCTATCACCTCTTAGGGCACCCAAATGTTGTAATAAGTATCTATAACTTATAGCTTTGAACCTAACTCTAAGACTCTAATCCCCAAGGGCGTTATCTTTGATTGTAACGGTTCAACTTCGGTTTGAAATAGAGTTAAAGTTCTAAAGATCTATCACCTCTTAGGGCACCCAAAGGTTGTAATAAGTATCTATAACTTATAGCTTTGAACCTTACTCTAAGACTCTAATCCCCAAGAGCGTTATCTTTGATTGTAATGGTTCAACTTCGGCTTGAAATAGAGTTAAAGTTCTAAAGATCTATCACCTCTTAGGGCACCCAAAGGTGTAATAAGTATCTATAACTTATAGCTTTGATCCTAACTCTAAGACTCTAATCCCCAAGAGCGTTATCTTTGATTGTAACGGTTCAACTTCGGTTTGAAATAGAGTTAAAGTTCTAAAGATCTATCACCTCTTAGGGCACCCAAAGGTGTAATAAGTATCTATAACTTATAGCTTTGAACCTAACTCTAAGACTCTAATCCCCTAGAGCGTTATCTTTGATTGTAACGGTTCAACTTCGGTTTGAAATAGAGTTAAAGTTCTAAAGATCTATCACCTCTTAGGGCACCCAAAGGTTGTAATAAGTATCTATAACTTATAGCTTTGAACCTTACTCTAAGACTCTAATCCCCAAGAGCGTTATCTTTGATTGTAACGGTTCAACTTCGGTTAGAAATAGAGTTAAAGTTCTAAAGATCTATCTCCTCTTAGGACACGCAAAGGTTGTAATAAGTATCTATAACTTATAGCTTTGAACCTTACTCTAAGACTCTAATCCCCAAGAGCGTTATCTTTGATTGTAATGGTTCAACTTCGGCTTGAAATACAGTTTACGTTCTAAAGATCTATCACCTCTTAGGGCACCCAAAGGTTGTAATAAGTATCTATAACTTATAGCTTTGAACCTTACTCTAAGACTCTAATCCCCAAGAGCGTTATCTTTGATTGTATCGGTTCAACTTCGGCTCGAAATAGAGTTAAAGTTCTAAAGATCTATCACCTCTTTGGGCACCCAAAGGTTGTAATAAGTATCTATAACTTATAGCTTTGAACCTAACTCTAAGACTCTAATCCCCAAGAGCGTTATCTTTGATTGTAACGGTTCAACTTCGGTTTGAAATAGAGTTAAAGTTCTAAAGATCTATCACCTCTTAGGGCACCCAAAGGTTGTAATAAGTATCTATAAATTATAGCTTTGAACCTAACTCTAAGACTCTAATCCCCAAGAGCGTTATCTTTGATTGTAACGGTTCAACTTCGGTTTGAAATAGAGTTAAAGTTCTAAAGATCTATCACCTCTTAGGGCACCCAAAGGTGTAATAAGTATCTATAACTTATAGCTTTGAACCTTACTCTAAGACTCTAATCCCCAAGAGCGTAATCTTTGATCGTAATGGTTCAACTTCGGTTTGAAGTAGAGTTAAAGTTCTAAAGATCTATCACCTCTTAGGGCACCCAAAGGTTGTAATAAGTATCTATAACTTATAACTTTGAGCCTTACTCTAAGACTCTAATCCCCAAGAGCGTTATCTTTCGTTGTATCGGTTCAACTTCGGCTTGAAATAAAGTTAAAGTTCTGAAGATCTATCACCTCTTAGGGCACCAAAAGGTGTAATAAGTATCTATAACTTATAGCTTTGAACCTTACTCTATGACTCTAATCCCCAAGAGCGTTATCTTTGATTGTAACGGTTCAACTTCGGTTTCAAATAGAGTTAAAGTTCTGAAGATCTATCACCTCTTAGAGCACCCAAAGGTTGTAATAAGTATCTATAACTTATAGCTTTGAACCTAACTCTAAGACTCTAATCCCCAAGGGCGTTATCTTTGATTGTAACGGTTCAACTTCGGTTTGAAATAGAGTTAAAGTTCTAAAGATCTATCACCTCTTAGGGCACCCAAAGGTTGTAATAAGTATCTATAACTTATAGCTTTGAACCTTACTCTAAGACTCTAATCCCCAAGAGCGTTATCTTTGATTGTAATGGTTCAACTTCGGCTTGAAATAGAGTTAAAGTTCTAAAGATCTATCACCTCTTAGGGCACCCAAAGGTGTAATAAGTATCTATAACTTATAGCTTTGATCCTAACTCTAAGACTCTAATCCCCAAGAGCGTTATCTTTGATTGTAACGGTTCAACTTCGGTTTGAAATAGAGTTAAAGTTCTAAAGATCTATCACCTCTTAGGGCACCCAAAGGTGTAATAAGTATCTATAACTTATAGCTTTGAACCTAACTCTAAGACTCTAATCCCCTAGAGCGTTATCTTTGATTGTAACGGTTCAACTTCGGTTTGATATAGAGTTAAAGTTCTAAAGATCTATCACCTCTTAGGGCACCCAAATGTTGTAATAAGTATCTATAACTTATAGCTTTGAACCTTACTCTAAGACTCTAATTCCCAAGAGCGTTATCTTTGATTGTAACGGTTCAACTTCGGTTTGAAATAGAGTTAAAGTTCTAAAGATCTATCACCTCTTAGGGCACCCAAAGGTTGTAATAAGTATCTATAACTTATAGCTTTGAACCTTACTCTAAGAGTCTAATCCCCAAGAGCGTTATCTTTGATTGTAACGGTTCAACTTCGGTTTGAAATAGAGTTAAAGTTCTAAAGATCTATCATCTCTTAGGGCACCCAAAGGTTGTAATAAGTATCTATAACTTATAGCTTTGATCCCAACTCTAAGACTCTAATCCCCACGAGCGTTATCTTTGATTGTATCCGTTCAACTTCGGCTTGAAATAGAGTTAAAGTTCTAAGGATCTATCATCGCTTAGGGCACCCAAAGGTGTAATAAGTATCTATAACTTATAGCTTTGAACCTAACTCTAAGACTCTAATCCCCTAGAGCGTTATCTTTGATTGTAACGGTTCAACTTCGGTTTGAAATAGAGTTAAAGTTCTAAAGATCTATCATCTCTTAGAGCACCCAAAGGTTGTAATAAGTATCTATAACTTATAGCTTTGAACCTTACTCTAAGACTCTAATCCCAAAGAGCGTTATCTTTGATTGTAACGGTTCAACTTCGGTTTGAAATAGAGTTAAAGTTCTAAAGATCTATCACCTCTTAGGGCACCCAAAGGTTGTAATAAGTATCTATAACTTATAGCTTTGAACCTTACTCTACGACTCTAATCCCCAAGAGCGTTATCTTTGATTGTAACGGTTCAACTTCGGTTTGAAATAGAGTTAAAGTTCTAAAGATCTATCACCTCTTAGGGCACCCAAATGTTGTAATAAGTCTCTATAACTTATAGCTTTGAACCTTACTCTAAGACTCTAATCCCCAAGGGCGTTATCTTTGATTGTAATGGTTCAACTTCGGTTTGAAATAGAGTTAAAGTTCTAAAGATCTATCACCTCTTATGGCACCCAAAGGTTGTAATAAGTATCTATAACTTATAGCTTTGAACCTTACTCTAAGACTCTAATCCCCAAGAGCGTTATCTTTGATTGTAATGGTTCAACTTCGGCTTGAAATAGAGTTAAAGTTCTAAAGATCTATCACCTCTTAGGGCACCCAAAGGTTGTAATAAGTATCTATAACTTATAGCTTTGAACCTTACTCTAAGACTCTAATCCCCAAGAGCGTTATCTTTGATTGTATCGGTTCAACTTCGGCTCGAAATAGAGTTAAAGTTCTAAAGATCTATCACCTCTTAGGACACCCAAAGGTTGTAATAAGTATCTATAACTTATAGCTTTGAACCTTACTCTAAGACTCTAATCCCCAAGAGCGTTATTTTTTATTGTAACGGTTCAACTTCGGTTTGAAATAGAGTTAAAGTTCTAAAGATCTATCACCTCTTAGGACACCCAAAGGTTGTAATAAGTATCTATAACTTATAGCTTTGAACCTTACTCTAAGACTCTAATCCCCAAGAGCGTTATCTTTGATTGTATCGGTTCAACTTCGGCTCGAAATAGAGTTAAAGTTCTAAAGATCTATCACCTCTAAGGGCACCCAAAGGTTGTAATAAGTATCTATAACTTATAGCTTTGAACCTAACTCCAAGACTCTAATCCCCAAGAGCGTTATCTTTGATTGTAACGGTTCAACTTCGGTTTGAAATAGAGTTAAAGTTCTAAAGATCTATCACCTCTTAGGGCACCCAAAGGTTGTAATAAGTATCTATAACTTATAGCTTTGAACCTAACTCTAAGACTCTAATCCCCAAGAGCGTTATCTTTGATTGTAACGGTTCAACTTCGGTTTGAAATAGAGTTAAAGTTCTAAAGATCTATCACCTCTTAGGGCACCCAAAGGTGTAATAAGTATCTATAACTTATAGCTTTGAACCTTACTCTAAGACTCTAATCCCCAAGAGCGTTATCTTTGATCGTAATGGTTCAACTTCGGTTTGAAATAGAGTTAAAGTTCTAAAGATCTATCACCTCTTAGGGCACCCAAAGGTTGTAATAAGTATCTATAACTTATAGCTTTGAGCCTTACTCTAAGACTCTAATCCCCAAGAGCGTTATCTTTCGTTGTATCGGTTCAACTTCGGCTTGAAATAGAGTTAAATTCTAAAGATCTATCACCTCTTAGGGCACCAAAAGGTGTAATAAGTATCTATAACTTATAGCTTTGAACCTTACTCTAAGACTCTAATCCCCAAGAGCGTTATCTTTGATTGTAACGGTTCAACTTCGGTTTCAAATAGAGTTAAAGTTCTGAAGATCTATCACCTCTTAGGGCACCCAAAGGTTGTAATAAGTATCTATAACTTATAGCTTTGAACCTAACTCTAAGACTCTAATCCCCAAGAGCGTTATCTTTGATTGTAACGGTTCAACTTCGGTTTCAAATAGAGTTAAAGTTCTAAAGATCTATCACCTCTTAGGGCACCCAAAGGTTGTAATAAGTATCTATAACTTATAGCTTTGAACTTACTCTAAGGCTCTAATCCCCAAGAGCGTTATCTTTGATTGTAACGGTTCAACTTTGGTTTGAAATAGAGTTAAAGTTCTGAAGATCTATCACCTCTTAGGACACCCAAAGGTTGTAATAAGTATCTATAACTTATAGCTTTGAACCTTACTCTAAGACTCTAATCCCCAAGAGCGTTATCTTTGATTGTAATGGTTCAACTTCGGCTTGAAATAGAGTTAAAGTTCTAAAGATCTATCACCTCTTAGGGCACCCAAAGTTGTAATAAGTATCTATAACTTATAGCTTTGATCCTAACTCTAAGACTCTAATCCCGAAGAGCGTTATCTTTGATTGTAACGGTTCAACTTCGGTTTGAAATAGAGTTAAAGTTCTAAAGATCTATCAGCTCTTAAGACACCCAAAGGTTGTAATAAGTATCTATAACTTATAGCTTTGAGCCTTACTCTAAGACTCTAATCCCCAAGAGCGTTATCTTTCGTTGTATCGGTTCAACTTCGGCTTGAAATAGAGTTAAATTCTAAAGATCTATCACCTCTTAGGGCACCAAAAGGTGTAATAAGTATCTATAACTTATAGCTTTGAACCTTACTCTAAGACTCTAATCCCCAAGAGCGTTATCTTTGATTGTAACGGTTCAACTTCGGTTTCAAATAGAGTTAAAGTTCTGAAGATCTATCACCTCTTAGGGCACCCAAAGGTTGTAATAAGTATCTATAACTTATAGCTTTGAACCTAACTCTAAGACTCTAATCCCCAAGAGCGTTATCTTTGATTGTAACGGTTCAACTTCGGTTTGAAATAGAGTTAAAGTTCTAAAGATCTATCATCTCTTAGGGCACCCAAAGGTTGTAATAAGTATCTATAACTTATAGCTTTGAACCTTACTCTAAGACTCTAATCCCCAAGAGCGTTATCTTTGATTGTATCGGTTCAACTTCAGCTTGAAATAGAGTTAAAGTTCTAAAGATCTATCACCTCTTAGGGCACCCAAAGGTGTAATAAGTATCTATAACTTATAGCTTTGAACCTAACTCTAAGACTCTAATCCCCTAGAGCGTTATCTTTGATTGTAACGGTTCAACTTCGGTTTGAAATAGAGTTAAAGTTCTAAAGATCTATCACCTCTTAGGGCACCCAAAGGTTGTAATAAGTATCTATAACTTATAGCTTTGAACCTTACTGTAAGACTCTAATCCCCAAGAGCGTTATCTTTGATTGTAATGGTTCAACTTCGGTTTGAAATAGAGTTAAAGTTCTAAAGATCTATCACCTCTTAGGGCACCCAAAGGTTGTAATAAGTATCTATAACTTATAGCTTTGAACCTTACTCTAAGACTCTAATCCCCAAGAGCGTTATCTTTGATTGTAACGGTTCAACTTCGGTTTGAAATAGAGTTAAAGTTCTAAAGATCTATCATCTCTTAGGGCACCCAAAGGTTGTAATAAGTATCTATAACTTATAGCTTTGATCCCAACTCTAAGACTCTAATCCCCTAGAGCGTTATCTTTGATTGTAACGGTTCAACTTCGGTTTGAAATAGAGTTAAAGTTCTAAAGATCTATCATCTCTAAGAGCACCCAAAGGTTGTAATAAGTATCTATAACTTATAGCTTTGAACCTTACTCTACGACTCTAATCCCCAAGAGCGTTATCTTTGATTGTAACGGTTCAACTTCGGTTTGAAATAGAGTTAAAGTTCTAAAGATCTATCACCTCTTAGGGCATCCAAAGGTTGTAATAAGTATCTATAACTTATAGCTTTGAACCTTACTCTACGACTCTAATCCCCAAGAGCGTTATCTTTGATTGTAACGGTTCAACTTCGGTTTGAAATAGAATTAAAGTTCTAAAGATCTATCACCTCTTAGGGCACCCAAAGGTTGTAATAAGTATCTATAACTTATAGCTTTGAACCTAACTCTAAGACTCTAATCCCCAAGAGCGTTATCTTTGATTGTAACGGTTCAACTTCGGTTTGAAATAGAGTTAAAGTTCTAAAGATCTATCACCTCTTAGGGCACCCAAAGGTTGTAATAAGTATCTATAACTTATAGCTTTGAACCTAACTCTAAGACTCTAATCCCCAAGAGCGTTATCTTTGATTGTAACGGTTCAACTTCGGTTTGAAATAGAGTTAAAGTTCTAAAGATCTATCACCTCTTAGGGCACCCAAAGGTTGTAATAAGTATCTATAACTTATAGCTTTGAACCTTACTCTAAGACTCTAATCCCCAAGAGCGTTATCTTTGATTGTAACGGTTCAACTTCGGTTTGAAATAGAGTTAAAGTTCTAAAGATCTATCATCTCTTAGGGCACCCAAAGGTTGTAATAAGTATCTATAACTTATAGCTTTGATCCCAACTCTAAGACTCTAATCCCCTAGAGCGTTATCTTTGATTGTAACGGTTCAACTTCGGTTTGAAATAGAGTTAAAGTTCTAAAGATCTATCATCTCTTAGAGCACCCAAAGGTTGTAATAAGTATCTATAACTTACTTATAGCTTTGAAACTTACTCTAAGACTCTAATCCCAAAGAGCGTTATCTTTGATTGTAACGGTTCAACTTCGGTTTGAAATAGAGTTAAAGTTCTAAAGATCTATCACCTCTTAGGGCACCCAAAGGTTGTAATAAGTATCTATAACTTATAGCTTTGAACCTTACTCTACGACTCTAATCCCCAAGAGCGTTATCTTTGATTGTAACGGTTCAACTTCGGTTTGAAATAGAATTAAAGTTCTAAAGATCTATCACCTCTTAGGGCACCCAAAGGTTGTAATAAGTATCTATAACTTATAGCTTTGAACCTAACTCTAAGACTCTAATCCCCAAGAGCGTTATCTTTGATTGTAACGGTTCAACTTCGGTTTGAAATAGAGTTAAAGTTCTAAAGATCTATCACCTCTTAGGGCACCCAAAGGTTGTAATAAGTATCTATAACTTATAGCTTTGAACCTAACTCTAAGACTCTAATCCCCAAGAGCGTTATCTTTGATTGTAACGGTTCAACTTCGGTTTGAAATAGAGTTAAAGTTCTAAAGATCTATCACCTCTTAGGGCACCCAAAGGTGTAATAAGTATCTATAACTTATAGCTTTGAACCTTACTCTAAGACTCTAATCCCCAAGAGCGTTATCTTTGATCGTAATGGTTCAACTTCGGTTTGAAATAGAGTTAAAGTTCTAAAGATCTATCACCTCTTAGGGCACCCAAAGGTTGTAATAAGTATCTATAACTTATAGCTTTGAGCCTTGCTCTAAGACTCTAATCCCCAAGAGCGTTATCTTTCGTTGTATCAGTTCAACTTCAGCTTGAAATAGAGTTAAATTCTAAAGATCTATCACCTCTTAGGGCACCAAAAGGTGTAATAAGTATCTATAACTTATAGCTTTGAACCTTACTCTAAGACTCTAATCCCCAAGAGCGTTATCTTTGATTGTAACGATTCAACTTCGGTTTCAAATAGAGTTAAAGTTCTGAAGATCTATCACCTCTTAGGGCACCCAAAGGTTGTAATAAGTATCTATAACTTATAGCTTTGAACCTAACTCTAAGACTCTAATCCCCAAGAGCGTTATCTTTGATTGTAACGGTTCAACTTCGGTTTGAAATAGAGTTAAAGTTCTAAAGATCTATCATCTCTTAGGGCACCCAAAGGTTGTAATAAGTATCTATAACTTATAGCTTTGAACCTTACTCTAAGACTCTAATCCCCAAGAGCGTTATCTTTGATTGTATCGGTTCAACTTCGGCTTGAAATAGAGTTAAAGTTCTAAAGATCTATCACCTCTTAGGGCACCCAAAGGTGTAATAAGTATCTATAACTTATAGCTTTGAACCTTACTCTAAGACTCTAATCCCCTAGAGCGTTATCTTTGATTGTAACGGTTCAACTTCGGTTTGATATAGAGTTAAAGTTCTAAAGATCTATCACCTCTTAGGGCACCCAAATGTTGTAATAAGTATCTATAACTTATAGCTTTGAACCTTACTCTAAGACTCTAATCCCCAAGAGCGTTATCTTTGATAGTAACGGTTCAACTTCGGTTTGAAATAGAGTTAAAGTTCTAAAGATCTATCACCTCTTAGGGCACCCAAAGGTTGTAATAAGTATCTATAACTTATAGCTTTGAACCTTACTCTAAGACTCTAATCCCCAATAGTGTTATCTTTGATTGTAACGGTTCAACTTCGGTTTGAAATAGAGTTAAAGTTCTAAAGATCTATCATCTCTTAGGGCACCCAAAGGTTGTAATAAGTATCTATAACTTATAGCTTTGATCCCTACTCTAAGACTCTAATCCCCACGAGCGTTATCTTTGATTGTATCCGTTCAACTTCGGCTTGAAATAGAGTTAAAGTTCTAAAGATCTATCATCTCTTAGGGCACCCAAAGGTTGTAATAAGTATCTATAACTTATAGCTTTGATCCCAACTCTAAGACTCTAATCCCCTAGAGCGTTATCTTTGATTGTAACGGTTCAACTTCGGTTTGAAATAGAGTTAAAGTTCTAAAGATCTATCATCTCTTAGAGCACCCAAAGGTTGTAATAAGTATCTATAACTTATAGCTTTGAACCTTACTCTAAGACTCTAATCCCCAAGAGCGTTATCTTTGATTGTAACGGTTCAACTTCGGTTTCAAATAGAGTTAAAGTTCTGAAGATCTATCACCTCTTAGGGCACCCAAAGGTTGTAATAAGTATCTATAACTTATAGCTTTGAACCTAACTCTAAGACTCTAATCCCCAAGAGCGTTATCTTTGATTGTAACGGTTCAACTTCGGTTTGAAATAGAGTTAAAGTTCTAAAGATCTATCATCTCTTAGGGCACCCAAAGGTTGTAATAAGTATCTATAACTTATAGCTTTGAACCTTACTCTAAGACTCTAATCCCCAAGAGCGTTATCTTTGATTGTATCGGTTCAACTTCAGCTTGAAATAGAGTTAAAGTTCTAAAGATCTATCACCTCTTAGGGCACCCAAAGGTGTAATAAGTATCTATAACTTATAGCTTTGAACCTAACTCTAAGACTCTAATCCCCTAGAGCGTTATCTTTGATTGTAACGGTTCAACTTCGGTTTGAAATAGAGTTAAAGTTCTAAAGATCTATCACCTCTTAGGGCACCCAAAGGTTGTAATAAGTATCTATAACTTATAGCTTTGAACCTTACTCTAAGACTCTAATCCCCAAGAGCGTTATCTTTGATTGTAATGGTTCAACTTCGGTTTGAAATAGAGTTAAAGTTCTAAAGATCTATCACCTCTTAGGGCACCCAAAGGTTGTAATAAGTATCTATAACTTATAGCTTTGAACCTTACTCTAAGACTCTAATCCCCAAGAGCGTTATCTTTGATTGTAACGGTTCAACTTCGGTTTGAAATAGAGTTAAAGTTCTAAAGATCTATCATCTCTTAGGGCACCCAAAGGTTGTAATAAGTATCTATAACTTATAGCTTTGATCCCAACTCTAAGACTCTAATCCCCTAGAGCGTTATCTTTGATTGTAACGGTTCAACTTCGGTTTGAAATAGAGTTAAAGTTCTAAAGATCTATCATCTCTAAGAGCACCCAAAGGTTGTAATAAGTATCTATAACTTATAGCTTTGAACCTTACTCTACGACTCTAATCCCCAAGAGCGTTATCTTTGATTGTAACGGTTCAACTTCGGTTTGAAATAGAGTTAAAGTTCTAAAGATCTATCACCTCTTAGGGCATCCAAAGGTTGTAATAAGTATCTATAACTTATAGCTTTGAACCTTACTCTACGACTCTAATCCCCAAGAGCGTTATCTTTGATTGTAACGGTTCAACTTCGGTTTGAAATAGAATTAAAGTTCTAAAGATCTATCACCTCTTAGGGCACCCAAAGGTTGTAATAAGTATCTATAACTTATAGCTTTGAACCTAACTCTAAGACTCTAATCCCCAAGAGCGTTATCTTTGATTGTAACGGTTCAACTTCGGTTTGAAATAGAGTTAAAGTTCTAAAGATCTATCACCTCTTAGGGCACCCAAAGGTTGTAATAAGTATCTATAACTTATAGCTTTGAACCTAACTCTAAGACTCTAATCCCCAAGAGCGTTATCTTTGATTGTAACGGTTCAACTTCGGTTTGAAATAGAGTTAAAGTTCTAAAGATCTATCACCTCTTAGGGCACCCAAAGGTTGTAATAAGTATCTATAACTTATAGCTTTGAACCTTACTCTAAGACTCTAATCCCCAAGAGCGTTATCTTTGATTGTAACGGTTCAACTTCGGTTTGAAATAGAGTTAAAGTTCTAAAGATCTATCATCTCTTAGGGCACCCAAAGGTTGTAATAAGTATCTATAACTTATAGCTTTGATCCCAACTCTAAGACTCTAATCCCCTAGAGCGTTATCTTTGATTGTAACGGTTCAACTTCGGTTTGAAATAGAGTTAAAGTTCTAAAGATCTATCATCTCTTAGAGCACCCAAAGGTTGTAATAAGTATCTATAACTTACTTATAGCTTTGAAACTTACTCTAAGACTCTAATCCCAAAGAGCGTTATCTTTGATTGTAACGGTTCAACTTCGGTTTGAAATAGAGTTAAAGTTCTAAAGATCTATCACCTCTTAGGGCACCCAAAGGTTGTAATAAGTATCTATAACTTATAGCTTTGAACCTTACTCTACGACTCTAATCCCCAAGAGCGTTATCTTTGATTGTAACGGTTCAACTTCGGTTTGAAATAGAATTAAAGTTCTAAAGATCTATCACCTCTTAGGGCACCCAAAGGTTGTAATAAGTATCTATAACTTATAGCTTTGAACCTAACTCTAAGACTCTAATCCCCAAGAGCGTTATCTTTGATTGTAACGGTTCAACTTCGGTTTGAAATAGAGTTAAAGTTCTAAAGATCTATCACCTCTTAGGGCACCCAAAGGTTGTAATAAGTATCTATAACTTATAGCTTTGAACCTAACTCTAAGACTCTAATCCCCAAGAGCGTTATCTTTGATTGTAACGGTTCAACTTCGGTTTGAAATAGAGTTAAAGTTCTAAAGATCTATCACCTCTTAGGGCACCCAAAGGTGTAATAAGTATCTATAACTTATAGCTTTGAACCTTACTCTAAGACTCTAATCCCCAAGAGCGTTATCTTTGATCGTAATGGTTCAACTTCGGTTTGAAATAGAGTTAAAGTTCTAAAGATCTATCACCTCTTAGGGCACCCAAAGGTTGTAATAAGTATCTATAACTTATAGCTTTGAGCCTTGCTCTAAGACTCTAATCCCCAAGAGCGTTATCTTTCGTTGTATCAGTTCAACTTCAGCTTGAAATAGAGTTAAATTCTAAAGATCTATCACCTCTTAGGGCACCAAAAGGTGTAATAAGTATCTATAACTTATAGCTTTGAACCTTACTCTAAGACTCTAATCCCCAAGAGCGTTATCTTTGATTGTAACGATTCAACTTCGGTTTCAAATACAGTTAAAGTTCTGAAGATCTATCACCTCTTAGGGCACCCAAAGGTTGTAATAAGTATCTATAACTTATAGCTTTGAACCTAACTCTAAGACTCTAATCCCCAAGAGCGTTATCTTTGATTGTAACGGTTCAACTTCGGTTTGAAATAGAGTTAAAGTTCTAAAGATCTATCATCTCTTAGGGCACCCAAAGGTTGTAATAAGTATCTATAACTTATAGCTTTGAACCTTACTCTAAGACTCTAATCCCCAAGAGCGTTATCTTTGATTGTATCGGTTCAACTTCGGCTTGAAATAGAGTTAAAGTTCTAAAGATCTATCACCTCTTAGGGCACCCAAAGGTGTAATAAGTATCTATAACTTATAGCTTTGAACCTTACTCTAAGACTCTAATCCCCTAGAGCGTTATCTTTGATTGTAACGGTTCAACTTCGGTTTGATATAGAGTTAAAGTTCTAAAGATCTATCACCTCTTAGGGCACCCAAATGTTGTAATAAGTATCTATAACTTATAGCTTTGAACCTTACTCTAAGACTCTAATCCCCAAGAGCGTTATCTTTGATAGTAACGGTTCAACTTCGGTTTGAAATAGAGTTAAAGTTCTAAAGATCTATCACCTCTTAGGACACCCAAAGGTTGTAATAAGTATCTATAACTTATAGCTTTGAACCTTACTCTAAGACTCTAATCCCCAATAGTGTTATCTTTGATTGTATCGGTTCAACTTCGGCTTGAAATAGAGTTAAAGTTCTAAAGATCTATCACCTCTTAGGGCACCCAAAGGTTGTAATAAGTATCTATAACTTATAGCTTTGAACCTTACTCTAAGACTCTAATCCCCAAGAGCGTTATCTTTGATTGTAACGGTTCAACTTCGGTTTGAAATAGAGTTAAAGTTCTAAAGATCTATCATCTCTTAGGGCACCCAAAGGTTGTAATAAGTATCTATAACTTATAGCTTTGATCCCAACTCTAAGACTCTAATCCCCTAGAGCGTTATCTTTGATTGTAACGGTTCAACTTCGGTTTGAAATAGAGTTAAAGTTCTAAAGATCTATCATCTCTTAGAGCACCCAAAGGTTGTAATAAGTATCTATAACTTATAGCTTTGAACCTTACTCTACGACTCTAATCCCCAAGAGCGTTATCTTTGATTGTAACGATTCAACTTCGGTTTGAAATAGAGTTCAAGTTCTAAAGATCTATCACCTCTTAGGGCATCCAAAGGTTGTAATAAGTATCTATAACTTATAGCTTTGAACCTTACTCTACGACTCTAATCCCCAAGAGCGTTATCTTTGATTGTAACGGTTCAACTTCGGTTTGAAATAGAATTAAAGTTCTAAAGATCTATCACCTCTTAGGGCACCCAAAGGTTGTAATAAGTATCTATAACTTATAGCTTTGAACCTAACTCTAAGACTCTAATCCCCAAGAGCGTTATCTTTGATTGTAACGGTTCAACTTCGGTTTGAAATAGAGTTAAAGTTCTAAAGATCTATCACCTCTTAGGGCACCCAAAGGTTGTAATAAGTATCTATAACTTATAGCTTTGAACCTAACTCTAAGACTCTAATCCCCAAGAGCGTTATCTTTGATTGTAACGGTTCAACTTCGGTTTGAAATAGAGTTAAAGTTCTAAAGATCTATCACCTCTTAGGGCACCCAAAGGTGTAATAAGTATCTATAACTTATAGCTTTGAACCTTACTCTAAGACTCTAATCCCCAAGAGCGTTATCTTTGATCGTAATGGTTCAACTTCGGTTTGAAATAGAGTTAAAGTTCTAAAGATCTATCACCTCTTAGGGCACTCAAAGGTTGTAATCAGTATCTATAACTTATAGCTTTGAGCCTTACTCTAAGACTCTAATCCCCAAGAGCGTTATCTTTCGTTGTATCGGTTCAACTTCGGCTTGAAATAGAGTTAAATTCTAAAGATCTATCACCTCTTAGGGCACCAAAAGGTGTAATAAGTATCTATAACTTATAGCTTTGAACCTTACTCTAAGACTCTAATCCCCAAGAGCGTTATCTTTGATTGTAACGGTTCAACTTCGGTTTCAAATAGAGTTAAAGTTCTGAAGATCTATCACCTCTTAGGGCACCCAAAGGTTGTAATAAGTATCTATAACTTATAGCTTTGAACCTAACTCTAAGACTCTAATCCCCAAGAGCGTTATCTTTGATTGTAACGGTTCAACTTCGGTTTGAAATAGAGTTAAAGTTCTAAAGATCTATCACCTCTTAGGGCACCCAAAGGTTGTAATAAGTATCTATAACTTATAGCTTTGAACTTACTCTAAGGCTCTAATCCCCAAGAGCGTTATCTTTGATTGTAACGGTTCAACTTCGGTTTGAAATAGAGTTAAAGTTCTGAAGATCTATCACCTCTTAGGACACCCAAAGGTTGTAATAAGTATCTATAACTTATAGCTTTGAACCTTACTCTAAGACTCTAATCCCCAAGTGCGTTATCTTTGATTGTAACGGTTCAACTTCGGTTTGAAATAGAGTTAAAGTTCTAAAGATCTATCATCTCTTAGGGCACCCAAAGGTTGTAACAAGTATCTATAACTTATAGCTTTGAACCTTACTCTAAGACTCTAATCCCCAAGAGCGTTATCTTTGATTGTAATGGTTCAACTTCGGCTTGAAATACAGTTAACGTTCTAAAGATCTATCACCTCTTAGGGCACCCAAAGGTTGTAATAAGTATCTATAACTTATAGCTTTGAACCTTACTCTAAGACTCTAATCCCCAAGAGCGTTATCTTTGATTGTATCGGTTCAACTTCGGCTCGAAATAGAGTTAAAGTTCTAAAGATCTATCACCTCTTAGGGCACCCAAAGGTTGTAATAAGTATCTATAACTTATAGCTTTGAACCTAACTCTAAGACTCTAATCCCCAAGAGCGTTATCTTTGATTGTAACGGTTCAACTTCGGTTTGAAATAGAGTTAAAGTTCTAAAGATCTATCACCTCTTAGGGCACCCAAAGGTTGGAATAAGTATCTATAACTTATAGCTTTGAACCTAACTCTAAGACTCTAATCCCCAAGAGCGTTATCTTTGATTGTAACGGTTCAACTTCGGTTTGAAATAGAGTTAAAGTTCTAAAGATCTATCACCTCTTAGGGCACCCAAAGGTGTAATAAGTATCTATAACTTATAGCTTTGAACCTTACTCTAAGACTCTAATCCCCAAGAGCGTAATCTTTGATCGTAATGGTTCAACTTCGGTTTGAAATAGAGTTAAAGTTCTAAAGATCTATCACCTCTTAGGGCACCCAAAGGTTGTAATAAGTATCTATAACTTATAACTTTGAGCCTTACTCTAAGACTCTAATCCCCAAGAGCGTTATCTTTCGTTGTATCGGTTCAACTTCGGCTTGAAATAGAGTTAAAGTTCTGAAGATCTATCACCTCTTAGGGCACCAAAAGGTGTAATAAGTATCTATAACTTAGAGCTTTGAACCTTACTCTATGACTCTAATCCCCAAGAGCGTTATCTTTGATTGTAACGGTTCAACTTCGGTTTCAAATAGAGTTAAAGTTCTGAAGATCTATCACCTCTTAGGGCACCCAAAGGTTGTAATAAGTATCTATAACTTATAGCTTTGAACCTAACTCTAAGACTCTAATCCCCAAGAGCGTTATCTTTGATTGTAACGGTTCAACTTCGGTTTGAAATAGAGTTAAAGTTCTAAAGATCTATCACCTCTTAGGGCACCCAAAGGTTGTAATAAGTATCTATAACTTATAGCTTTGAACCTTACTCTAAGACTCTAATCCCCAAGAGCGTTATCTTTGATTGTAACGGTTCAACTTCGGTTTGAAATAGAGTTAAAGTTCTAAAGATCTATCACCTCTTAGGGCACCCAAAGGTGTAATAAGTATCTATAACTTATAGCTTTGAACCTAACTCTAAGACTCTAATCCCCTAGAGCGTTATCTTTGATTGTAACGGTTCAACTTCGGTTTGATATAGAGTTAAAGTTCTAAAGATCTATCACCTCTTAGGGCACCCAAATGTTGTAATAAGTATCTATAACTTATAGCTTTGAACCTTACTCTAAGACTCTAATCCCCAAGAGCGTTATCTTTGATTGTAACGGTTCAACTTCGGTTTGAAATAGAGTTAAAGTTCTAAAGATCTATCACCTCTTAGGGCACCCAAAGGTTGTAATAAGTATCTATAACTTATAGCTTTGAACCTTACTCTAAGAGTCTAATCCCCAAGAGCGTTATCTTTGATTGTAACGGTTCAACTTCGGTTTGAAATAGAGTTAAAGTTCTAAAGATCTATCATCTCTTAGGGCACCCAAAGGTTGTAATAAGTATCTATAACTTATAGCTTTGATCCCTACTCTAAGACTCTAATCCCCACGAGCGTTATCTTTGATTGTATCCGTTCAACTTCGGCTTGAAATAGAGTTAAAGTTCTAAGGATCTATCATCGCTTAGGGCACCCAAAGGTGTAATAAGTATCTATAACTTATAGCTTTGAACCTAACTCTAAGACTCTAATCCCCTAGAGCGTTATCTTTGATTGTAACGGTTCAACTTCGGTTTGAAATAGAGTTAAAGTTCTAAAGATCTATCATCTCTTAGAGCACCCAAAGGTTGTAATAAGTATCTATAACTTATAGCTTTGAACCTTACTCTAAGACTCTAATCCCAAAGAGCGTTATCTTTGATTGTAACGGTTCAACTTCGGTTTGAAATAGAGTTAAAGTTCTAAAGATCTATCACCTCTTAGGGCACCCAAAGGTTGTAATAAGTATCTATAACTTATAGCTTTGAACCTTACTCTACGACTCTAATCCCCAAGAGCGTTATCTTTGATTGTAACGGTTCAACTTCGGTTTGAAATAGAGTTAAAGTTCTAAAGATCTATCACCTCTTAGGGCACCCAAATGTTGTAATAAGTCTCTATAACTTATAGCTTTGAACCTTACTCTAAGACTCTAATCCCCAAGGGCGTTATCTTTGATTGTAATGGTTCAACTTCGGTTTGAAATAGAGTTAAAGTTCTAAAGATCTATCACCTCTTATGGCACCCAAAGGTTGTAATAAGTATCTATAACTTATAGCTTTGAACCTTACTCTAAGACTCTAATCCCCAAGAGCGTTATCTTTGATTGTAATGGTTCAACTTCGGCTTGAAATAGAGTTAAAGTTCTAAAGATCTATCACCTCTTAGGGCACCCAAAGGTTGTAATAAGTATCTATAACTTATAGCTTTGAACCTTACTCTAAGACTCTAATCCCCAAGAGCGTTATCTTTGATTGTATCGGTTCAACTTCGGCTCGAAATAGAGTTAAAGTTCTAAAGATCTATCACCTCTTAGGACACCCAAAGGTTGTAATAAGTATCTATAACTTATAGCTTTGAACCTTACTCTAAGACTCTAATCCCCAAGAGCGTTATTTTTTATTGTAACGGTTCAACTTCGGTTTGAAATAGAGTTAAAGTTCTAAAGATCTATCACCTCTTAGGACACCCAAAGGTTGTAATAAGTATCTATAACTTATAGCTTTGAACCTTACTCTAAGACTCTAATCCCCAAGAGCGTTATCTTTGATTGTATCGGTTCAACTTCGGCTCGAAATAGAGTTAAAGTTCTAAAGATCTATCACCTCTAAGGGCACCCAAAGGTTGTAATAAGTATCTATAACTTATAGCTTTGAACCTAACTCCAAGACTCTAATCCCCAAGAGCGTTATCTTTGATTGTAACGGTTCAACTTCGGTTTGAAATAGAGTTAAAGTTCTAAAGATCTATCATCTCTTAGGGCACCCAAAGGTTGTAATAAGTATCTATAACTTATAGCTTTGATCCCAACTCTAAGACTCTAATCCCCTAGAGCGTTATCTTTGATTGTAACGGTTCAACTTCGGTTTGAAATAGAGTTAAAGTTCTAAAGATCTATCATCTCTTAGAGCACCCAAAGGTTGTAATAAGTATCTATAACTTACTTATAGCTTTGAAACTTACTCTAAGACTCTAATCCCAAAGAGCGTTATCTTTGATTGTAACGGTTCAACTTCGGTTTGAAATAGAGTTAAAGTTCTAAAGATCTATCACCTCTTAGGGCACCCAAAGGTTGTAATAAGTATCTATAACTTATAGCTTTGAACCTTACTCTACGACTCTAATCCCCAAGAGCGTTATCTTTGATTGTAACGGTTCAACTTCGGTTTGAAATAGAATTAAAGTTCTAAAGATCTATCACCTCTTAGGGCACCCAAAGGTTGTAATAAGTATCTATAACTTATAGCTTTGAACCTAACTCTAAGACTCTAATCCCCAAGAGCGTTATCTTTGATTGTAACGGTTCAACTTCGGTTTGAAATAGAGTTAAAGTTCTAAAGATCTATCACCTCTTAGGGCACCCAAAGGTGTAATAAGTATCTATAACTTATAGCTTTGAACCTTACTCTAAGACTCTAATCCCCAAGAGCGTTATCTTTGATCGTAATGGTTCAACTTCGGTTTGAAATAGAGTTAAAGTTCTAAAGATCTATCACCTCTTAGGGCACCCAAAGGTTGTAATAAGTATCTATAACTTATAGCTTTGAGCCTTACTCTAAGACTCTAATCCCCAAGAGCGTTATCTTTCGTTGTATCGGTTCAACTTCGGCTTGAAATAGAGTTAAATTCTAAAGATCTATCACCTCTTAGGGCACCAAAAGGTGTAATAAGTATCTATAACTTATAGCTTTGAACCTTACTCTAAGACTCTAATCCCCAAGAGCGTTATCTTTGATTGTAACGGTTCAACTTCGGTTTCAAATAGAGTTAAAGTTCTGAAGATCTATCACCTCTTAGGGCACCCAAAGGTTGTAATAAGTATCTATAACTTATAGCTTTGAACCTAACTCTAAGACTCTAATCCCCAAGAGCGTTATCTTTGATTGTAACGGTTCAACTTCGGTTTCAAATAGAGTTAAAGTTCTAAAGATCTATCACCTCTTAGGGCACCCAAAGGTTGTAATAAGTATCTATAACTTATAGCTTTGAACTTACTCTAAGGCTCTAATCCCCAAGAGCGTTATCTTTGATTGTAACGGTTCAACTTTGGTTTGAAATAGAGTTAAAGTTCTAAAGATCTATCACCTCTTAGGACACCCAAAGGTTGTAATAAGTATCTATAACTTATAGCTTTGAACCTTACTCTAAGACTCTAATCCCCAAGAGCGTTATCTTTGATTGTAATGGTTCAACTTCGGCTTGAAATAGAGTTAAAGTTCTAAAGATCTATCACCTCTTAGGGCACCCAAAGTTGTAATAAGTATCTATAACTTATAGCTTTGATCCTAACTCTAAGACTCTAATCCCCAAGAGCGTTATCTTTGATTGTAACGGTTCAACTTCGGTTTGAAATAGAGTTAAAGTTCTAAAGATCTATCAGCTCTTAAGACACCCAAAGGTTGTAATAAGTATCTATAACTTATAGCTTTGAACCTTACTCTAAGACTCTAATCCCCAAGAGCGTTATCTTTAATTGTAACGGTTCAACTTCGGTTTGAAATAGAGTTAAAGTTCTAAAGATCTATCATCTCTTAGGGCACCCAAAGGTTGTAATAAGTATCTATAACTTATAGCTTTGAACCTTACTCTAAGACTCTAATCCCCAAGAGCGTTATCTTTGATTGTAACGGTTCAACTTCGGTTTCAAATAGAGTTAAAGTTCTGAAGATCTATCACCTCTTAGGGCACCCAAAGGTTGTAATAAGTATCTATAACTTATAGCTTTGAACCTAACTCTAAGACTCTAATCCCAAAGAGCGTTATCTTTGATTGTAACGGTTCAACTTCGGTTTGAAATAGAGTTAAAGTTCTAAAGATCTATCACCTCTTAGGGCACCCAAAGGTTGTAATAAGTATCTATAACTTATAGCTTTGAACCTTACTCTACGACTCTAATCCCCAAGAGCGTTATCTTTGATTGTAACGGTTCAACTTCGGTTTGAAATAGAGTTAAAGTTCTAAAGATCTATCACCTCTTAGGGCACCCAAATGTTGTAATAAGTCTCTATAACTTATAGCTTTGAACCTTACTCTAAGACTCTAATCCCCAAGGGCGTTATCTTTGATTGTAATGGTTCAACTTCGGTTTGAAATAGAGTTAAAGTTCTAAAGATCTATCACCTCTTATGGCACCCAAAGGTTGTAATAAGTATCTATAACTTATAGCTTTGAACCTTACTCTAAGACTCTAATCCCCAAGAGCGTTATCTTTGATTGTAATGGTTCAACTTCGGCTTGAAATAGAGTTAAAGTTCTAAAGATCTATCACCTCTTAGGGCACCCAAAGGTTGTAATAAGTATCTATAACTTATAGCTTTGAACCTTACTCTAAGACTCTAATCCCCAAGAGCGTTATCTTTGATTGTATCGGTTCAACTTCGGCTCGAAATAGAGTTAAAGTTCTAAAGATCTATCACCTCTTAGGACACCCAAAGGTTGTAATAAGTATCTATAACTTATAGCTTTGAACCTTACTCTAAGACTCTAATCCCCAAGAGCGTTATTTTTTATTGTAACGGTTCAACTTCGGTTTGAAATAGAGTTAAAGTTCTAAAGATCTATCACCTCTTAGGACACCCAAAGGTTGTAATAAGTATCTATAACTTATAGCTTTGAACCTTACTCTAAGACTCTAATTCCCAAGAGCGTTATCTTTGATTGTATCGGTTCAACTTCGGCTCGAAATAGAGTTAAAGTTCTAAAGATCTATCACCTCTAAGGGCACCCAAAGGTTGTAATAAGTATCTATAACTTATAGCTTTGAACCTAACTCCAAGACTCTAATCCCCAAGAGCGTTATCTTTGATTGTAACGGTTCAACTTCGGTTTGAAATAGAGTTAAAGTTCTAAAGATCTATCATCTCTTAGGGCACCCAAAGGTTGTAATAAGTATCTATAACTTATAGCTTTGAACCTTACTCTAAGACTCTAATCCCCAAGAGCGTTATCTTTGATTGTAACGGTTCAACTTCGGCTTGAAATAGAGTTAAAGTTCTAAAGATCTATCACCTCTTAGGACACCCAAAGGTTGTAATAAGTATCTATAACTTATAGCTTTGAACCTAACTCTAAGACTCTAATCCCCAAGAGCGTTATCTTTTATTGTAACGGTTCAACTTCGGTTTGAAATAGAGTTAAAGTTCTAAAGATCTATCACCTCTTAGGGCACCCAAAGGTTGTAATAAGTATCTATAACTTATAGCTTTGAACCTAACTCTAAGACTCTAATCCCCAAGAGCGTTATCTTTGATTGTAACGGTTCAACTTCGGTTTGAAATAGAGTTAAAGTTCTAAAGATCTATCATCTCTTAGGGCACCCAAAGGTTGTAATAAGTATCTATAACTTATAGCTTTGAACCTTACTCTAAGACTCTAATCCCCAAGAGCGTTATCTTTGATTGTATCGGTTCAACTTCGGCTTGAAATAGAGTTAAAGTTCTAAAGATCTATCACCTCTTAGGGCACCCAAAGGTGTAATAAGTATCTATAACTTATAGCTTTGAACCTTACTCTAAGACTCTAATCCCCAAGAGCGTTATCTTTGATCGTAATGGTTCAACTTCGGTTTGAAATAGAGTTAAAGTTCTAAAGATCTATCACCTCTTAGGGCACCCAAAGGTTGTAATAAGTATCTATAACTTATAGCTTTGAGCCTTACTCTAAGACTCTAATCCCCAAGAGCGTTATCTTTCGTTGTATCGGTTCAACTTCGGCTTGAAATAGAGTTAAATTCTAAAGATCTATCACCTCTTAGGGCACCAAAAGGTGTAATAAGTATCTATAACTTATAGCTTTGAACCTTACTCTAAGACTCTAATCCCCAAGAGCGTTATCTTTGATTGTAACGGTTCAACTTCGGTTTCAAATAGAGTTAAAGTTCTGAAGATCTATCACCTCTTAGGGCACCCAAAGGTTGTAATAAGTATCTATTACTTATAGCTTTGAACCTAACTCTAAGACTCTAATCCCCAAGAGCGTTATCTTTGATTGTAACGGTTCAACTTCGGTTTCAAATAGAGTTAAAGTTCTAAAGATCTATCACCTCTTAGGGCACCCAAAGGTTGTAATAAGTATCTATAACTTATAGCTTTGAACTTACTCTAAGGCTCTAATCCCCAAGAGCGTTATCTTTGATTGTAACGGTTCAACTTTGGTTTGAAATAGAGTTAAAGTTCTAAAGATCTATCACCTCTTAGGACACCCAAAGGTTGTAATAAGTATCTATAACTTATAGCTTTGAACCTTACTCTAAGACTCTAATCCCCAAGAGCGTTATCTTTGATTGTAACGGTTCAACTTCGGTTTCAAATAGAGTTAAAGTTCTAAAGATCTATCACCTCTTAGGGCACCCAAAGTTGTAATAAGTATCTATAACTTATAGCTTTGATCCTAACTCTAAGACTCTAATCCCCAAGAGCGTTATCTTTGATTGTAACGGTTCAACTTCGGTTTGAAATAGAGTTAAAGTTCTAAAGATCTATCAGCTCTTAAGACACCCAAAGGTTGTAATAAGTATCTATAACTTATAGCTTTGAACCTTACTCTAAGACTCTAATCCCCAAGAGCGTTATCTTTGATTGTAACGGTTCAACTTCGGTTTGAAATAGAGTTAAAGTTCTAAAGATCTATCATCTCTTAGGGCACCCAAAGGTTGTAATAAGTATCTATAACTTATAGCTTTGAACCTTACTCTAAGACTCTAATCCCCAAGAGCGTTATCTTTGATTGTATCGGTTCAACTTCGGCTTGAAATAGAGTTAAAGTTCTAAAGATCTATCACCTCTTAGGGCAACCAAAGGTGTAATAAGTATCTATAACTTATAGCTTTGAACCTAACTCTAAGACTCTAATCCCCTAGAGCGTTATCTTTGATTGTAACGGTTCAACTTCGGTTTGAAATAGAGTTAAAGTTCTAAAGATCTATCACCTCTTAGGGCACCCAAAGGTTGTAATAAGTATCTATAACTTATAGCTTTGAACCTTACTCTAAGACTCTAATCCCCAAGAGCGTTATCTTTGATTGTAACGGTTCAACTTCGGTTTGAAATAGAGTTAAAGTTCTAAAGATCTATCATCTCTTAGGGCACCCAAAGGTTGTAATAAGTATCTATAACTTATAGCTTTGAACCTTACTCTAAGACTCTAATCCCCAAGAGCGTTATCTTTGATTGTATCGGTTCAACTTCGGCTTGAAATAGAGTTAAAGTTCTAAAGATCTATCACCTCTTAGGGCAACCAAAGGTGTAATAAGTATCTATAACTTATAGCTTTGAACCTAACTCTAAGACTCTAATCCCCTAGAGCGTTATCTTTGATTGTAACGGTTCAACTTCGGTTTGAAATAGAGTTAAAGTTCTAAAGATCTATCACCTCTTAGGGCACCCAAAGGTTGTAATAAGTATCTATAACTTATAGCTTTGAACCTTACTCTAAGACTCTAATCCCCAAGAGCGTTATCTTTGATTGTAACGGTTCAACTTCGGTTTGAAATAGAGTTAAAGTTCTAAAGATCTATCACCTCTTAGGGCACCCAAAGGTTGTAATAAGTATCTATAACTTATAGCTTTGAACCTTACTCTAAGACTCTAATCCCCAAGAGCGTTATCTTTGATTGTAACGGTTCAACTTCGGTTTGAAATAGAGTTAAAGTTCTAAAGATCTATCATCTCTTAGGGCACCCAAAGGTTGTAATAAGTATCTATAACTTATAGCTTTGATCCCAACTCTAAGACTCTAATCCCCTAGAGCGTTATCTTTGATTGTAACGGTTCAACTTCGGTTTGAAATAGAGTTAAAGTTCTAAAGATCTATCATCTCTTAGAGCACCCAAAGGTTGTAATAAGTATCTATAACTTATAGCTTTGAAACTTACTCTAAGACTCTAATCCCAAAGAGCGTTATCTTTGATTGTAACGGTTCAACTTCGGTTTGAAATAGAGTTAAAGTTCTAAAGATCTATCACCTCTTAGGGCACCCAAAGGTTGTAATAAGTATCTATAACTTATAGCTTTGAACCTTACTCTACGACTCTAATCCCCAAGAGCGTTATCTTTGATTGTAACGGTTCAACTTCGGTTTGAAATAGAATTAAAGTTCTAAAGATCTATCACCTCTTAGGGCACCCAAAGGTTGTAATAAGTATCTATAACTTATAGCTTTGAACCTAACTCTAAGACTCTAATCCCCAAGAGCGTTATCTTTGATTGTAACGGTTCAACTTCGGTTTGAAATAGAGTTAAAGTTCTAAAGATCTATCACCTCTTAGGGCACCCAAAGGTTGTAATAAGTATCTATAACTTATAGCTTTGAACCTAACTCTAAGACTCTAATCCCCAAGAGCGTTATCTTTGATTGTAACGGTTCAACTTCGGTTTGAAATAGAGTTAAAGTTCTAAAGATCTATCACCTCTTAGGGCACCCAAAGGTGTAATAAGTATCTATAACTTATAGCTTTGAACCTTACTCTAAGACTCTAATCCCCAAGAGCGTTATCTTTGATCGTAATGGTTCAACTTCGGTTTGAAATAGAGTTAAAGTTCTAAAGATCTATCACCTCTTAGGGCACCCAAAGGTTGTAATAAGTATCTATAACTTATAGCTTTGAGCCTTACTCTAAGACTCTAATCCCCAAGAGCGTTATCTTTCGTTGTATCGGTTCAACTTCGGCTTGAAATAGAGTTAAATTCTAAAGATCTATCACCTCTTAGGGCACCAAAAGGTGTAATAAGTATCTATAACTTATAGCTTTGAACCTTACTCTAAGACTCTAATCCCCAAGAGCGTTATCTTTGATTGTAACGGTTCAACTTCGGTTTCAAATAGAGTTAAAGTTCTGAAGATCTATCACCTCTTAGGGCACCCAAAGGTTGTAATAAGTATCTATAACTTATAGCTTTGAACCTAACTCTAAGACTCTAATCCCCAAGAGCGTTATCTTTGATTGTAACGGTTCAACTTCGGTTTGAAATAGAGTTAAAGTTCTAAAGATCTATCATCTCTTAGGGCACCCAAAGGTTGTAATAAGTATCTATAACTTATAGCTTTGAACCTTACTCTAAGACTCTAATCCCCAAGAGCGTTATCTTTGATTGTATCGGTTCAACTTCGGCTTGAAATAGAGTTAAAGTTCTAAAGATCTATCACCTCTTAGGGCACCCAAAGGTGTAATAAGTATCTATAACTTATAGCTTTGAACCTAACTCTAAGACTCTAATCCCCTAGAGCGTTATCTTTGATTGTAACGGTTCAACTTCGGTTTGAAATAGAGTTAAAGTTCTAAAGATCTATCACCTCTTAGGGCACCCAAAGGTTGTAATAAGTATCTATAACTTATAGCTTTGAACCTAACTCTAAGACTCTAATCCCCAAGAGCGTTATCTTTGATTGTAACGGTTCAACTTCGGTTTCAAATAGAGTTAAAGTTCTAAAGATCTATCACCTCTTAGGGCACCCAAAGGTTGTAATAAGTATCTATAACTTATAGCTTTGAACTTACTCTAAGGCTCTAATCCCCAAGAGCGTTATCTTTGATTGTAACGGTTCAACTTTGGTTTGAAATAGAGTTAAAGTTCTAAAGATCTATCACCTCTTAGGACACCCAAAGGTTGTAATAAGTATCTATAACTTATAGCTTTGAACCTTACTCTAAGACTCTAATCCCCAAGAGCGTTATCTTTGATTGTAATGGTTCAACTTCGGCTTGAAATAGAGTTAAAGTTCTAAAGATCTATCACCTCTTAGGGCACCCAAAGTTGTAATAAGTATCTATAACTTATAGCTTTGATCCTAACTCTAAGACTCTAATCCCCAAGAGCGTTATCTTTGATTGTAACGGTTCAACTTCGGTTTGAAATAGAGTTAAAGTTCTAAAGATCTATCAGCTCTTAAGACACCCAAAGGTTGTAATAAGTATCTATAACTTATAGCTTTGAACCTTACTCTAAGACTCTAATCCCCAAGAGCGTTATCTTTGATTGTAACGGTTCAACTTCGGTTTGAAATAGAGTTAAAGTTCTAAAGATCTATCATCTCTTAGGGCACCCAAAGGTTGTAATAAGTATCTATAACTTATAGCTTTGAACCTTACTCTAAGACTCTAATCCCCAAGAGCGTTATCTTTGATTGTATCGGTTCAACTTCGGCTTGAAATAGAGTTAAAGTTCTAAAGATCTATCACCTCTTAGGGCAACCAAAGGTGTAATAAGTATCTATAACTTATAGCTTTGAACCTAACTCTAAGACTCTAATCCCCTAGAGCGTTATCTTTGATTGTAACGGTTCAACTTCGGTTTGAAATAGAGTTAAAGTTCTAAAGATCTATCACCTCTTAGGGCACCCAAAGGTTGTAATAAGTATCTATAACTTATAGCTTTGAACCTTACTCTAAGACTCTAATCCCCAAGAGCGTTATCTTTGATTGTAACGGTTCAACTTCGGTTTGAAATAGAGTTAAAGTTCTAAAGATCTATCACCTCTTAGGGCACCCAAAGGTTGTAATAAGTATCTATAACTTATAGCTTTGAACCTTACTCTAAGACTCTAATCCCCAAGAGCGTTATCTTTGATTGTAACGGTTCAACTTCGGTTTGAAATAGAGTTAAAGTTCTAAAGATCTATCATCTCTTAGGGCACCCAAAGGTTGTAATAAGTATCTATAACTTATAGCTTTGATCCCAACTCTAAGACTCTAATCCCCTAGAGCGTTATCTTTGATTGTAACGGTTCAACTTCGGTTTGAAATAGAGTTAAAGTTCTAAAGATCTATCATCTCTTAGAGCACCCAAAGGTTGTAATAAGTATCTATAACTTATAGCTTTGAAACTTACTCTAAGACTCTAATCCCAAAGAGCGTTATCTTTGATTGTAACGGTTCAACTTCGGTTTGAAATAGAGTTAAAGTTCTAAAGATCTATCACCTCTTAGGGCACCCAAAGGTTGTAATAAGTATCTATAACTTATAGCTTTGAACCTTACTCTACGACTCTAATCCCCAAGAGCGTTATCTTTGATTGTAACGGTTCAACTTCGGTTTGAAATAGAATTAAAGTTCTAAAGATCTATCACCTCTTAGGGCACCCAAAGGTTGTAATAAGTATCTATAACTTATAGCTTTGAACCTAACTCTAAGACTCTAATCCCCAAGAGCGTTATCTTTGATTGTAACGGTTCAACTTCGGTTTGAAATAGAGTTAAAGTTCTAAAGATGTATCACCTCTTAGGGCACCCAAAGGTTGTAATAAGTATCTATAACTTATAGCTTTGAACCTAACTCTAAGACTCTAATCCCCAAGAGCGTTATCTTTGATTGTAACGGTTCAACTTCGGTTTGAAATAGAGTTAAAGTTCTAAAGATATATCACCTCTTAGGGCACCCAAAGGTGTAATAAGTATCTATAACTTATAGCTTTGAACCTTACTCTAAGACTCTAATCCCCAAGAGCGTTATCTTTGATCGTAATGGTTCAACTTCGGTTTGAAATAGAGTTAAAGTTCTAAAGATCTATCACCTGTTAGGGCACCCAAAGGTTGTAATAAGTATCTATAACTTATAGCTTTGAGCCTTACTCTAAGACTCTAATCCCCAAGAGCGTTATCTTTCGTTGTATCGGTTCAACTTCGGCTTGAAATAGAGTTAAATTCTAAAGATCTATCACCTCTTAGGGCACCAAAAGGTGTAATAAGTATCTATAACTTATAGCTTTGAACCTTACTCTAAGACTCTAATCCCCAAGAGCGTTATCTTTGATTGTAACGGTTCAACTTCGGTTTCAAATAGAGTTAAAGTTCTGAAGATCTATCACCTCTTAGGGCACCCAAAGGTTGTAATAAGTATCTATAACTTATAGCTTTGAACCTAACTCTAAGACTCTAATCCCCAAGAGCGTTATCTTTGATTGTAACGGTTCAACTTCGGTTTGAAATAGAGTTAAAGTTCTAAAGATCTATCACCTCTTAGGGCACCCAAAGGTTGTAATAAGTATCTATAACTTATAGCTTTGAACCTAACTCTAAGACTCTAATCCCCAAGAGCGTTATCTTTGATTGTAACGGTTCAACTTCGGTTTGAAATAGAGTTAAAGTTCTAAAGATCTATCACCTCTTAGGGCACCCAAAGGTGTAATAAGTATCTATAACTTATAGCTTTGAACCTTACTCTAAGACTCTAATCCCCAAGAGCGTTATCTTTGATCGTAATGGTTCAACTTCGGTTTGAAATAGAGTTAAAGTTCTAAAGATCTATCACCTGTTAGGGCACCCAAAGGTTGTAATAAGTATCTATAACTTATAGCTTTGAGCCTTACTCTAAGACTCTAATCCCCAAGAGCGTTATCTTTCGTTGTATCGGTTCAACTTCGGCTTGAAATAGAGTTAAATTCTAAAGATCTATCACCTCTTAGGGCACCAAAAGGTGTAATAAGTATCTATAACTTATAGCTTTGAACCTTACTCTAAGACTCTAATCCCCAAGAGCGTTATCTTTGATTGTAACGGTTCAACTTCGGTTTCAAATAGAGTTAAAGTTCTGAAGATCTATCACCTCTTAGGGCACCCAAAGGTTGTAATAAGTATCTATAACTTATAGCTTTGAACCTAACTCTAAGACTCTAATCCCCAAGAGCGTTATCTTTGATTGTAACGGTTCAACTTCGGTTTGAAATAGAGTTAAAGTTCTAAAGATCTATCATCTCTTAGGGCACCCAAAGGTTGTAATAAGTATCTATAACTTATAGCTTTGAACCTTACTCTAAGACTCTAATCCCCAAGAGCGTTATCTTTGATTGTATCGGTTCAACTTCGGCTTGAAATAGAGTTAAAGTTCTAAAGATCTATCACCTCTTAGGGCACCCAAAGGTGTAATAAGTATCTATAACTTATAGCTTTGAACCTAACTCTAAGACTCTAATCCCCAAGAGCGTTATCTTTGATTGTAACGGTTCAACTTCGGTTTGAAATAGAGTTAAAGTTCTAAAGATCTATCATCTCTTAGGGCACCCAAAGGTTGTAATAAGTATCTATAACTTATAGCTTTGAACCTAACTCTAAGACTCTAATCCCCAAGAGCGTTATCTTTGATTGTAACGGTTCAACTTCGGTTTGAAATAGAGTTAAAGTTCTAAAGATCTATCACCTCTTAGGGCACCCAAAGGTTGTAATAAGTATCTATAACTTATAGCTTTGAACCTAACTCTAAGACTCTAATCCCCAAGAGCGTTATCTTTGATTGTAACGGTTCAACTTCGGTTTGAAATAGAGTTAAAGTTCTAAAGATCTATCACCTCTTAGGGCACCCAAAGGTGTAATAAGTATCTATAACTTATAGCTTTGAACCTTACTCTAAGACTCTAATCCCCAAGAGCGTTATCTTTGATCGTAATGGTTCAACTTCGGTTTGAAATAGAGTTAAAGTTCTAAAGATCTATCACCTCTTAGGGCACCCAAAGGTTGTAATAAGTATCTATAACTTATAGCTTTGAGCCTTACTCTAAGACTCTAATCCCCAAGAGCGTTATCTTTCGTTGTATCGGTTCAACTTCGGCTTGAAATAGAGTTAAATTCTAAAGATCTATCACCTCTTAGGGCACCAAAAGGTGTAATAAGTATCTATAACTTATAGCTTTGAACCTTACTCTAAGACTCTAATCCCCAAGAGCGTTATCTTTGATTGTAACGGTTCAACTTCGGTTTCAAATAGAGTTAAAGTTCTGAAGATCTATCACCTCTTAGGGCACCCAAAGGTTGTAATAAGTATCTATAACTTATAGCTTTGAACCTAACTCTAAGACTCTAATCCCCAAGAGCGTTATCTTTGATTGTAACGGTTCAACTTCGGTTTGAAATAGAGTTAAAGTTCTAAAGATCTATCATCTCTTAGGGCACCCAAAGGTTGTAATAAGTATCTATAACTTATAGCTTTGAACCTTACTCTAAGACTCTAATCCCCAAGAGCGTTATCTTTGATTGTATCGGTTCAACTTCGGCTTGAAATAGAGTTAAAGTTCTAAAGATCTATCACCTCTTAGGGCACCCAAAGGTGTAATAAGTATCTATAACTTATAGCTTTGAACCTAACTCTAAGACTCTAATCCCCTAGAGCGTTATCTTTGATTGTAACGGTTCAACTTCGGTTTGAAATAGAGTTAAAGTTCTAAAGATCTATCACCTCTTAGGGCACCCAAAGGTTGTAATAAGTATCTATAACTTATAGCTTTGAACCTAACTCTAAGACTCTAATCCCCAAGAGCGTTATCTTTGATTGTAACGGTTCAACTTCGGTTTCAAATAGAGTTAAAGTTCTAAAGATCTATCACCTCTTAGGGCACCCAAAGGTTGTAATAAGTATCTATAACTTATAGCTTTGAACTTACTCTAAGGCTCTAATCCCCAAGAGCGTTATCTTTGATTGTAACGGTTCAACTTTGGTTTGAAATAGAGTTAAAGTTCTAAAGATCTATCACCTCTTAGGACACCCAAAGGTTGTAATAAGTATCTATAACTTATAGCTTTGAACCTTACTCTAAGACTCTAATCCCCAAGAGCGTTATCTTTGATTGTAATGGTTCAACTTCGGCTTGAAATAGAGTTAAAGTTCTAAAGATCTATCACCTCTTAGGGCACCCAAAGTTGTAATAAGTATCTATAACTTATAGCTTTGATCCTAACTCTAAGACTCTAATCCCCAAGAGCGTTATCTTTGATTGTAACGGTTCAACTTCGGTTTGAAATAGAGTTAAAGTTCTAAAGATCTATCAGCTCTTAAGACACCCAAAGGTTGTAATAAGTATCTATAACTTATAGCTTTGAACCTTACTCTAAGACTCTAATCCCCAAGAGCGTTATCTTTGATTGTAACGGTTCAACTTCGGTTTGAAATAGAGTTAAAGTTCTAAAGATCTATCATCTCTTAGGGCACCCAAAGGTTGTAATAAGTATCTATAACTTATAGCTTTGAACCTTACTCTAAGACTCTAATCCCCAAGAGCGTTATCTTTGATTGTATCGGTTCAACTTCGGCTTGAAATAGAGTTAAAGTTCTAAAGATCTATCACCTCTTAGGGCAACCAAAGGTGTAATAAGTATCTATAACTTATAGCTTTGAACCTAACTCTAAGACTCTAATCCCCTAGAGCGTTATCTTTGATTGTAACGGTTCAACTTCGGTTTGAAATAGAGTTAAAGTTCTAAAGATCTATCACCTCTTAGGGCACCCAAAGGTTGTAATAAGTATCTATAACTTATAGCTTTGAACCTTACTCTAAGACTCTAATCCCCAAGAGCGTTATCTTTGATTGTAACGGTTCAACTTCGGTTTGAAATAGAGTTAAAGTTCTAAAGATCTATCACCTCTTAGGGCACCCAAAGGTTGTAATAAGTATCTATAACTTATAGCTTTGAACCTTACTCTAAGACTCTAATCCCCAAGAGCGTTATCTTTGATTGTAACGGTTCAACTTCGGTTTGAAATAGAGTTAAAGTTCTAAAGATCTATCATCTCTTAGGGCACCCAAAGGTTGTAATAAGTATCTATAACTTATAGCTTTGATCCCAACTCTAAGACTCTAATCCCCTAGAGCGTTATCTTTGATTGTAACGGTTCAACTTCGGTTTGAAATAGAGTTAAAGTTCTAAAGATCTATCATCTCTTAGAGCACCCAAAGGTTGTAATAAGTATCTATAACTTATAGCTTTGAAACTTACTCTAAGACTCTAATCCCAAAGAGCGTTATCTTTGATTGTAACGGTTCAACTTCGGTTTGAAATAGAGTTAAAGTTCTAAAGATCTATCACCTCTTAGGGCACCCAAAGGTTGTAATAAGTATCTATAACTTATAGCTTTGAACCTTACTCTACGACTCTAATCCCCAAGAGCGTTATCTTTGATTGTAACGGTTCAACTTCGGTTTGAAATAGAATTAAAGTTCTAAAGATCTATCACCTCTTAGGGCACCCAAAGGTTGTAATAAGTATCTATAACTTATAGCTTTGAACCTAACTCTAAGACTCTAATCCCCAAGAGCGTTATCTTTGATTGTAACGGTTCAACTTCGGTTTGAAATAGAGTTAAAGTTCTAAAGATCTATCACCTCTTAGGGCACCCAAAGGTTGTAATAAGTATCTATAACTTATAGCTTTGAACCTAACTCTAAGACTCTAATCCCCAAGAGCGTTATCTTTGATTGTAACGGTTCAACTTCGGTTTGAAATAGAGTTAAAGTTCTAAAGATATATCACCTCTTAGGGCACCCAAAGGTGTAATAAGTATCTATAACTTATAGCTTTGAACCTTACTCTAAGACTCTAATCCCCAAGAGCGTTATCTTTGATCGTAATGGTTCAACTTCGGTTTGAAATAGAGTTAAAGTTCTAAAGATCTATCACCTGTTAGGGCACCCAAAGGTTGTAATAAGTATCTATAACTTATAGCTTTGAGCCTTACTCTAAGACTCTAATCCCCAAGAGCGTTATCTTTCGTTGTATCGGTTCAACTTCGGCTTGAAATAGAGTTAAATTCTAAAGATCTATCACCTCTTAGGGCACCAAAAGGTGTAATAAGTATCTATAACTTATAGCTTTGAACCTTACTCTAAGACTCTAATCCCCAAGAGCGTTATCTTTGATTGTAACGGTTCAACTTCGGTTTCAAATAGAGTTAAAGTTCTGAAGATCTATCACCTCTTAGGGCACCCAAAGGTTGTAATAAGTATCTATAACTTATAGCTTTGAACCTAACTCTAAGACTCTAATCCCCAAGAGCGTTATCTTTGATTGTAACGGTTCAACTTCGGTTTGAAATAGAGTTAAAGTTCTAAAGATCTATCACCTCTTAGGGCACCCAAAGGTTGTAATAAGTATCTATAACTTATAGCTTTGAACCTAACTCTAAGACTCTAATCCCCAAGAGCGTTATCTTTGATTGTAACGGTTCAACTTCGGTTTGAAATAGAGTTAAAGTTCTAAAGATCTATCACCTCTTAGGGCACCCAAAGGTGTAATAAGTATCTATAACTTATAGCTTTGAACCTTACTCTAAGACTCTAATCCCCAAGAGCGTTATCTTTGATCGTAATGGTTCAACTTCGGTTTGAAATAGAGTTAAAGTTCTAAAGATCTATCACCTGTTAGGGCACCCAAAGGTTGTAATAAGTATCTATAACTTATAGCTTTGAGCCTTACTCTAAGACTCTAATCCCCAAGAGCGTTATCTTTCGTTGTATCGGTTCAACTTCGGCTTGAAATAGAGTTAAATTCTAAAGATCTATCACCTCTTAGGGCACCAAAAGGTGTAATAAGTATCTATAACTTATAGCTTTGAACCTTACTCTAAGACTCTAATCCCCAAGAGCGTTATCTTTGATTGTAACGGTTCAACTTCGGTTTCAAATAGAGTTAAAGTTCTGAAGATCTATCACCTCTTAGGGCACCCAAAGGTTGTAATAAGTATCTATAACTTATAGCTTTGAACCTAACTCTAAGACTCTAATCCCCAAGAGCGTTATCTTTGATTGTAACGGTTCAACTTCGGTTTGAAATAGAGTTAAAGTTCTAAAGATCTATCATCTCTTAGGGCACCCAAAGGTTGTAATAAGTATCTATAACTTATAGCTTTGAACCTTACTCTAAGACTCTAATCCCCAAGAGCGTTATCTTTGATTGTATCGGTTCAACTTCGGCTTGAAATAGAGTTAAAGTTCTAAAGATCTATCACCTCTTAGGGCACCCAAAGGTGTAATAAGTATCTATAACTTATAGCTTTGAACCTAACTCTAAGACTCTAATCCCCAAGAGCGTTATCTTTGATTGTAACGGTTCAACTTCGGTTTGAAATAGAGTTAAAGTTCTAAAGATCTATCATCTCTTAGGGCACCCAAAGGTTGTAATAAGTATCTATAACTTATAGCTTTGATCCCAACTCTAAGACTCTAATCCCCTAGAGCGTTATCTTTGATTGTAACGGTTCAACTTCGGTTTGAAATAGAGTTAAAGTTCTAAAGATCTATCACCTCTTAGGGCACCCAAAGGTTGTAATAAGTATCTATAACTTATAGCTTTGAACCTTACTCTACGACTCTAATCCCCAAGAGCGTTATCTTTGATTGTAACGGTTCAACTTCGGTTTGAAATAGAGTTAAAGTTCTAAAGATCTATCACCTCTTAGGGCATCCAAAGGTTGTAATAAGTATCTATAACTTATAGCTTTGAACCTTACTCTACGACTCTAATCCCCAAGAGCGTTATCTTTGATTGTAACGGTTCAACTTCGGTTTGAAATAGAATTAAAGTTCTAAAGATCTATCACCTCTTAGGGCACCCAAAGGTTGTAATAAGTATCTATAACTTATAGCTTTGAACCTAACTCTAAGACTCTAATCCCCAAGAGCGTTATCTTTGATTGTAACGGTTCAACTTCGGTTTGAAATAGAGTTAAAGTTCTAAAGATCTATCACCTCTTAGGGCACCCAAAGGTTGTAATAAGTATCTATAACTTATAGCTTTGAACCTTACTCTAAGACTCTAATCCCCTAGAGCGTTATCTTTGATTGTAACGGTTCAACTTCGGTTTGAAATAGAGTTAAAGTTCTAAAGATCTATCATCTCTTAGAGCACCCAAAGGTTGTAATAAGTATCTATAACTTATAGCTTTGAACCTTACTCTAAGACTCTAATCCCAAAGAGCGTTATCTTTGATTGTAACGGTTCAACTTCGGTTTGAAATAGAGTTAAAGTTCTAAAGATCTATCACCTCTTAGGGCACCCAAAGGTTGTAATAAGTATCTATAACTTATAGCTTTGAACCTTACTCTACGACTCTAATCCCCAAGAGCGTTATCTTTGATTGTAACGGTTCAACTTCGGTTTGAAATAGAATTAAAGTTCTAAAGATCTATCACCTCTTAGGGCACCCAAAGGTTGTAATAAGTATCTATAACTTATAGCTTTGAACCTTACTCTAAGACTCTAATCCCCAAGAGCGTTATCTTTGATTGTAATGGTTCAACTTCGGCTTGAAATAGAGTTAAAGTTCTAAAGATCTATCACCTCTTAGGGCACCCAAAGGTTGTAATAAGTATCTATAACTTATAGCTTTGAACCTTACTCTAAGACTCTAATCCCCAAGAGCGTTATCTTTGATTGTAATGGTTCAACTTTGGCTTGAAATAGAGTTAAAGTTCTAAAGATCTATCACCTCTTAGTGCACCCAAAGGTTGTAATAAGTATTTATAACTTATAGCTTTGAACCTTACTCTAAGACTCTAATCCCCAAGAGCGTTATCTTTGATTGTATCGGTTCAACTTCGGCTTGAAATAGAGTTAAAGTTCTAAAGATCTATCACCTCTTAGGGCACCCAAAGGTGTAATAAGTATCTATAACTTACAGCTTTGAACCTAACTCTAAGACTCTAATCCCCTAGAGCGTTATCTTTGATTGTAACGGTTCAACTTCGGTTTGAAATAGAGTTAAAGTTCTAAAGATCTATCACCTCTTAGGGCACCCAAAGGTTGTAATAAGTATCTATAACTTATAGCTTTGAACCTTACTCTAAGACTCTAATCCCCAAGAGCGTTATCTTTGATTGTAACGGTTCAACTTCGGTTTGAAATAGAGTTAAAGTTCTGAAGATCTATCACCTCTTAGGACACCCAAAGGTTGTAATAAGTATCTAAAACTTATAGCTTTGAACCTTACTCTAAGACTCTAATCCCCAAGAGCGTTATCTTTGATTGTATCGGTTCAACTTCGGCTCGAAATAGAGTTAAAGTTCTAAAGATCTATCACCTCTAAGGGCACCCAAAGGTTGTAATAAGTATCTATAACTTATAGCTTTGAACCTAACTCTAAGACTCTAATCCCCAAGAGCGTTATCTTTGATTGTAACGGTTCAACTTCGGTTTGAAATAGAGTTAAAGTTCTAAAGATCTATCACCTCTTAGGACACCCAAAGGTTGTAATAAGTATCTATAACTTATAGCTTTGAACCTTACTCTAAGACTCTAATCCCCAAGAGCGTTATCTTTGATTGTAACGGTTCAACTTCGGTTTGAAATAGAGTTAAAGTTCTAAAGATCTATCATCTCTTAGGGCACCCAAAGGTTGTAATAAGTATCTATAACTTATAGCTTTGAACCTTACTCTAAGACTCTAATCCCCAAGAGCGTTATCTTTGATTGTATCGGTTCAACTTCGGTTTGAAATAGAGTTAAAGTTCTAAAGATCTATCACCTCTTAGGGCACCCAAAGGTTGTAATAAGTATCTATAACTTATAGCTTTGAACCTTACTCTAAGACTCTAATCCCCAAGAGCGTTATCTTTGATTGTAACGGTTCAACTTCGGTTTGAAATAGAGTTAAAGTTCTGAAGATCTATCATCTCTTAGGACACCCAAGGGTTGTAATAAGTATCTATAACTTATAGCTTTGAACCTTACTCTAAGACTCTAATCCCCAAGAGCGTTATCTTTGATTGTAATGGTTCAACTTCGGCTTGAAATAGAGTTAAAGTTCTAAAGATCTATCACCTCTTAGGGCGCCCAAAGGTGTAATAAGTATCTATAACTTATAGCTTTGATCCTAACTCTAAGACTCTAATCCCCAAGAGCGTTATCTTTGATTGTAACGGTTCAACTTCGGTTTGAAATAGAGTAAAAGTTCTAAAGATCTATCACCTCTTAGGACACCCAAAGGTTGTAATAAGTATCTATAACTTATAGCTTTGAACCTTACTCTAAGACTCTAATCCCCAAGAGCGTTATCTTTGATTGTAACGGTTCAACTTCGGTTTGAAATAGAGTTAAAGTTCTAAAGATCTATCACCTCTTAGGGCACCCAAAGGTTGTAATAAGTATCTATAACTTATAGCTTTGAACCTTACTCTAAGACTCTAATCCCCAAGAGCGTTATCTTTGATTGTATCGGTTCAACTTCGGCTTGAAATAGAGTTAAAGTTCTAAAGATCTATCACCTCTTAGGGCACCCAAAGGTGTAATAAGTATCTATAACTTATAGCTTTGAACCTAACTCTAAGACTCTAATCCCCTAGAGCGTTATCTTTGATTGTAACGGTTCAACTTCGGTTTGAAATAGAGTTAAAGTTCTAAAGATCTATCACCTCTTAGGGCACCCAAAGGTTGTAATAAGTATCTATAACTTATAGCTTTGAACCTTACTCTAAGACTCTAATCCCCAAGAGCGTTATCTTTGATTGTAATGGTTCAACTTCGGTTTGAAATAGAGTTAAAGTTCTAAAGATCTATCATCTCTTAGGGCACCCAAAGGTTGTAATAAGTATCTATAACTTATAGCTTTGATCCCAACTCTAAGACTCTAATCCCCTAGAGCGTTATCTTTGATTGTAACGGATAAACTTCGGTTTGAAATAGAGTTAAAGTTCTAAAGATCTATCATCTCTTAGAGCACCCAAAGGTTGTAATAAGTATCTATAACTTATAGCTTTGAACCTTACTCTAAGACTCTAATCCCCAAGAGCGTTATCTTTGATTGTAACGGTTCAACTTCGGTTTGAAATAGAGTTAAAGTTCTAAAGATCTATCACCTCTTAAGACACCCAAAGGTTGTAATAAGTATCTATAACTTATAGCTTTGAACCTTACTCTAAGACTCTAATCCCCAAGAGCGTTATCTTTGATTGTAACGGTTCAACTTCGGTTTGAAATAGAGTTAAAGTTCTAAAGATCTATCACCTCTTAGGGCACCCAAAGGTTGTAATAAGTATCTATAACTTATAGCTTTGAACCTTACTCTAAGACTCTAATCCCCAAGAGCGTTATCTTTGATTGTATCGGTTCAACTTCGGCTTGAAATAGAGTTAAAGTTCTAAAAATCTATCACCTCTTAGGGCACCCAAAGGTGTAATAAGTATCTATAACTTATAGCTTTGAACCTAACTCTAAGACTCTAATCCCCTAGAGCGTTATCTTTGATTGTAACGGTTCAACTTCGGTTTGAAATAGAGTTAAAGTTCTAAAGATCTATCACCTCTTAGGGCACCCAAAGGTTGTAATAAGTATCTATAACTTATAGCTTTGAACCTTACTCTAAGACTCTAATCCCCAAGAGCGTTATCTTTGAATGTAATGGTTCAACTTCGGTTTGAAATAGAGTTAAAGTTCTAAAGATCTATCACCTCTTAGGGCACCCAAAGGTTGTAATAAGTATCTATAACTTATAGCTTTGAACCTTACTCTAAGACTCTAATCCCCAAGAGCGTTATCTTTGATTGTAACGGTTCAACTTCGGTTTGATATAGAGTTAAAGTTCTAAAGATCTATCATCTCTTAGGGCACCCAAAGGTTGTAATAAGTATCTATAACTTATAGCTTTGATCCCAACTCTAAGACTCTAATCCCCTAGAGCGTTATCTTTGATTGTAACGGTTCAACTTCGGTTTGAAATAGAGTTAAAGTTCTAAAGATCTATCATCTCTTAGAGCACCCAAAGGTTGTAATAAGTATCTATAACTTATAGCTTTGAACCTTACTCTAAGACTCTAATCCCCAAGAGCGTAATCTTTGATTGTAACGGTTCAACTTCGGTTTGAAATAGAGTTAAAGTTCTAAAGATCTATCATCTCTTAGGGCACCCAAAGGTTGTAATAAGTATCTATAACTTATAGCTTTGAACCTAACTCTAAGACTCTAATCCCCAAGAGCGTTATCTTTGATTGTAACGGTTCAACTTCGGTTTGAAATAGAGTTAAAGTTCTAAAGATCTATCACCACTTAGGGCACCCAAAGGTTGTAATAAGTATCTATAACTTATAGCTTTGAACCTAACTCTAAGACTCTAATCCCCAAGAGCGTTATCTTTGATTGTTACGGTTCAACTTCGGTTTGAAATAGAGTTATAGTTCTGAAGATCTATCACCTCTTAGGGCACCCAAAGGTGTAATAAGTATCTATAACTTATAGCTTTGAACCTTACTCTAAGACTCTAATCCCCAAGAGCGTTATCTTTGATCGTAATGGTTCAACTTCGGTTTGAAATAGAGTTAAAGTTCTAAAGATCTATCACCTCTTAGGGCACCGAAAGGTTGTAATAAGTATCTATAACTTATAGCTTTGAACCTTACTCTAAGACTCTAATCCCCAAGAGCGTTATCTTTGATTGTAACGGTTCAACTTCGGTTTGAAATAGAGTTAAAGTTCTAAAGATCTATCATCTCTTAGGGCACCCAAAGGTTGTAATAAGTATCTATAACTTATAGCTTTGATCCCAACTCTAAGACTCTAATCCCCTAGAGCGTTATCTTTGATTGTAACGGATCAACTTCGGTTTGAAATAGAGTTAAAGTTCTAAAGATCTATCATCTCTTAGAGCACCCAAAGGTTGTAATAAGTATTTATAACTTATAGCTTTGAACCTTACTCTAAGACTCTAATCCCAAAGAGCGTTATCTTTGATTGTAACGGTTCAACTTCGGTTTGAAATAGAGTTAAAGTTCTAAAGATCTATCACCTCTTAGGGCACCCAAAGGTTGTAATAAGTATCTATAACTTATAGCTTTGAACCTTACTCTACGACTCTAATCCCCAAGAGCGTTATCTTTGATTGTAACGGTTCAACTTCGGTTTGAAATAGAATTAAAGTTCTAAAGATCTATCACCTCTTAGGGCACCTAAAGGTTGTAATAAGTATCTATAACTTATAGCTTTGAGCCTTACTCTAAGACTCTAATCCCCAAGAGCGTTATCTTTGATTGTAACGGTTCAACTTCGGTTTGAAATAGAGTTAAAGTTCTAAAGATCTATCACCTCTTAGGGCACCCAAAGGTTGTAATAAGTATCTATAACTTATAGCTTTGAACCTAACTCTAAGACTCTAATCCCCAAGAGCGTTATCTTTGATTGTAACGGTTCAACTTCGGTTTGAAATAGAGTTAAAGTTCTGAAGATCTATCACCTCTTAGGGCACCCAAAGGTGTAATAAGTATCTATAACTTATAGCTTTGAACCTTACTCTAAGACTCTAATCCCCAAGAGCGTTATCTTTGATCGTAATGGTTCAACTTCGGTTTGAAATAGAGTTAAAGTTCTAAAGATCTATCACCTCTTAGGGCACCCAAAGGTTGTAATAAGTATCTATAACTTATAGCTTTGAGCCTTACCCTAAGACTCTAATCCCCAAGAGCGTTATCTTTCGTTGTATCGGTTCAACTTCGGCTTGAAATAGAGTTAAATTCTAAAGATCTATCACCTCTTAGGGCACCAAAAGGTGTAATAAGTATCTATAACTTATAGCTTTGAACCTTACTCTAAGACTCTAATCCCCAAGAGCGTTATCTTTGATTGTAACGGTTCAACTTCGGTTTCAAATAGAGTTAAAGTTCTGAAGATCTATCACCTCTTAGGGCACCCAAAGGTTGTAATAAGTATCTATAACTTATAGCTTTGAACCTAACTCTAAGACTCTAATCCCCAAGAGCGTTATCTTTGATTGTAACGGTTCAACTTCGGTTTGAAATAGAGTTAAAGTTCTAAAGATCTATCACCTCTTAGGGCACCCAAAGGTTGTAATAAGTATCTATAACTTATAGCTTTGAACTTACTCTAAGGCTCTAATCCCCAAGAGCGTTATCTTTGATTGTAACGGTTCAACTTCGGTTTGAAATAGAGTTAAAGTTCTGAAGATCTATCACCTCTTAGGACACCCAAAGGTTGTAATAAGTATCTATAACTTATAGCTTTGAACCTTACTCTAAGACTCTAATCCCCAAGAGCGTTATCTTTGATTGTAATGGTTCAACTTCGGCTTGAAATAGAGTTAAAGTTCTAAAGATCTATCACCTCTTAGGGCACCCAAAGGTGTAATAAGTATCTATAACTTATAGCTTTGATCCTAACTCTAAGACTCTAATCCCCAAGAGCGTTATCTTTGATTGTAACGGTTCAACTTCGGTTTGAAATAGAGTTAAAGTTCTAAAGATCTATCACCTCTTAGGACACCCAAAGGTTGTAATAAGTATCTATAACTTATAGCTTTGAACCTTACTCTAAGACTCTAATCCCCAAGAGCGTTATCTTTGATTGTAACGGTTCAACTTCGGTTTGAAATAGAGTTAAAGTTCTAAAGATCTATCATCTCTTAGGGCACCCAAAGGTTGTAATAAGTATCTATAACTTATAGCTTTGATCCCAACTCTAAGACTCTAATCCCCTAGAGCGTTATCTTTGATTGTAACGGTTCAACTTCGGTTTGAAATAGAGTTAAAGTTCTAAAGATCTATCATCTCTTAGGGCACCCAAAGGTTGTAATAAGTATCTATAACTTATAGCTTTGATCCCAACTCTAAGACTCTAATCCCCTAGAGCGTTATCTTTGATTGTAACGGTTCAACTTCGGTTTGAAATAGAGTTAAAGTTCTAAAGATCTATCATCTCTTAGAGCACCCAAAGGTTGTAATAAGTATCTATAACTTATAGCTTTGAACCTTACTCTAAGACTCTAATCCCCAAGAGCGTTATCTTTGATTGTAACGGTTCAACTTCGGTTTGAAATAGAGTTAAAGTTCTAAAGATCTATCACCTCTTAAGACACCCAAAGGTTGTAATAAGTATCTATGACTTATAGCTTTGAACCTTACTCTAAGACTCTAATCTCCAAGAGCGTTATCTTTGATTGTAACGGTTCAACTTCGGTTTGAAATAGAGTTAAAGTTCTAAAGATCTATCACCTCTTAGGACACCCAAAGGTTGTAATAAGTATCTATAACTTATAGCTTTGAACCTTCTCTAAGACTCTAATCCCCAAGAGCGTTATCTTTGATTGTATCGGTTCAACTTCGGCTTGAAATAGAGTTAAAGTTCGAAAGATCTATCACCTCTTAGGGCACCCAAAGGTGTAATAAGTATCTATAACTTATAGCTTTGAACCTAACTCTAAGACTCTAATCCCCTAGAGCGTTATCTTTGATTATAACGGTTCAACTTCGGTTTGAAATAGAGTTAAAGTTCTAAAGATCTATCACCTCTTAGGGCTCCCAAAGGTGTAATAAGTATCTATAACTTACAGCTTTGAACCTAACTCTAAGACTCTAATCCCCAAGAGCGTTATCTTTGATTGTAACGGTTCAACTTCGGTTTGAAATAGAGTTAAAGTTCTGAAGATCTATCACCTCTTAGGACACCCAAAGGTTGTAATAAGTATCTATAACTTATAGCTTTGAACCTTACTCTAAGACTCTAATCCCCAAGAGCGTTATCTTTGATTGTAACGGTTCAACTTCGGTTTGAAATAGAGTTAAAGTTCTAAATATCTATCATCTCTTAGGGCACCCAAAGGTTGTAATAAGTATCTATAACTTATAGCTTTGATCCCAACTCTAAGACTCTAATCCCCTAGAGCGTTATCTTTGATTGTAACGGTTCAACTTCGGTTTGAAATAGAGTTAAAGTTCTAAAGATCTATCATCTCTTAGAGCACCCAAAGGTTGTAATAAGTATCTATAACTTATAGCTTTGAACCTTACTCTAAGACTCTAATCCCCAAGAGCGTTATCTTTGATTGTAACGGTTCAACTTCGGCTTGCAATAGAGTTAAAGTTCTAAAGATCTATCACCTCTTAGGACACCCAAAGGTTGTAATAAGTATCTATAACTTATAGCTTTGAACCTAACTCTAAGACTCTAATCCCCAAGAGCGTTATCTTTGATTGTAACGGTTCAACTTCGGTTTGAAATAGAGTTAAAGTTCTAAAGATCTATCACCTCTTAGGGCACCCAAAGGTTGTAATAAGTATCTATAACTTATAGCTTTGAACCTAACTCTAAGACTCTAATCCCCAAGAGCGTTATCTTTGATTGTAACGGTTCAACTTCGGTTTGAAATAGAGTTAAAGTTCTAAAGATCTATCACCTCTTAGGGCACCCAAAGGTTGTAATAAGTATCTATAACTTATAGCTTTGAACCTAACTCTAAGACTCTAATCCCCAAGAGCGTTATCTTTGATTGTAACGGTTCAACTTCGGTTTGAAATAGAGTTAAAGTTCTGAAGATCTATCACCTCTTAGGGCACCCAAAGGTGTAATAAGTATCTATAACTTATAGCTTTGAACCTTACTCTAAGACTCTAATCCCCAAGAGCGTTATCTTTGATCGTAATGGTTCAACTTCGGTTTGAAATAGAGTTAAAGTTCTAAAGATCTATCACCTCTTAGGGCACCCAAAGGTTGTAATAAGTATCTATAACTTATAGCTTTGAGCCTTACTCTAAGACTCTAATCCCCAAGAGCGTTATCTTTCGTTGTATCGGTTCAACTTCGGCTTGAAATAGAGTTAAATTCTAAAGATCTATCACCTCTTAGGGCACCAAAAGGTGTAATAAGTATCTATAACTTATAGCTTTGAACCTTACTCTAAGACTCTAATCCCCAAGAGCGTTATCTTTGATTGTAACGGTTCAACTTCGGTTTCAAATAGAGTTAAAGTTCTGAAGATCTATCACCTCTTAGGGCACCCAAAGGTTGTAATAAGTATCTATAACTTATAGCTTTGAACCTAACTCTAAGACTCTAATCCCCAAGAGCGTTATCTTTGATTGTAACGGTTCAACTTCGGTTTGAAATAGAGTTAAAGTTCTAAAGATCTATCACCTCTTAGGGCACCCAAAGGTTGTAATAAGTATCTATAACTTATAGCTTTGAACTTACTCTAAGGCTCTAATCCCCAAGAGCGTTATCTTTGATTGTAACGGTTCAACTTCGGTTTGAAATAGAGTTAAAGTTCTGAAGATCTATCACCTCTTAGGACACCCAAAGGTTGTAATAAGTATCTATAACTTATAGCTTTGAACCTTACTCTAAGACTCTAATCCCCAAGAGCGTTATCTTTGATTGTAACGGTTCAACTTCGGTTTGAAATAGAGTTAAAGTTCTAAAGATCTATCATCTCTTAGGGCACCCAAAGGTTGTAATAAGTATCTATAACTTATAGCTTTGAACCTTACTCTAAGACTCTAATCCCCAAGAGCGTTATCTTTGATTGTATCGGTTCAACTTCGGCTTGAAATAGAGTTAAAGTTCTAAAGATCTATCACCTCTTAGGGCACCCAAAGGTGTAATAAGTATCTATAACTTATAGCTTTGAACCTAACTCTAAGACTCTAATCCCCTAGAGCGTTATCTTTGATTGTAACGGTTCAACTTCGGTTTGAAATAGAGTTAAAGTTCTAAAGATCTATCACCTCTTAGGGCACCCAAAGGTTGTAATAAGTATCTATAACTTATAGCTTTGAACCTTACTCTAAGACTCTAATCCCCAAGTGCGTTATCTTTGATTGTAACGGTTCAACTTCGGTTTGAAATAGAGTTAAAGTTCTAAAGATCTATCACCTCTTAGGGCACCCAAAGGTTGTAATAAGTATCTATAACTTATAGCTTTGAACCTTACTCTAAGACTCTAATCCCCAAGAGCGTTATCTTTGATTGTAACGGTTCAACTTCGGCTTGAAATAGAGTTAAAGTTCTAAAGATCTATCACCTCTTAGGGCACCCAAAGGTTGTAATAAGTATCTATAACTTATAGCTTTGAACCTTACTCTAAGACTCTAATCCCCAAGAGCGTTATCTTTGATTGTAATGGTTCAACTTTGGCTTGAAATAGAGTTAAAGTTCTAAAGATCTATCACCTCTTAGGGCACCCAAAGGTTGTAATAAGTATCTATAACTTATAGCTTTGAACCTTACTCTAAGACTCTAATCCCCAAGAGCGTTATCTTTGATTGTATCGGTTCAACTTCGGCTTGAAATAGAGTTAAAGTTCTAAAGATCTATCACCTCTTAGGGCACCCAAAGGTGTAATAAGTATCTATAACTTACAGCTTTGAACCTAACTCTAAGACTCTAATCCCCAAGAGCGTTATCTTTGATTGTAACGGTTCAACTTCGGTTTGAAATAGAGTTAAAGTTCTGAAGATCTATCACCTCTTAGGACACCCAAAGGTTGTAATAAGTATCTATAACTTATAGCTTTGAACCTTACTTTAAGACTCTAATCCCCAAGAGCGTTATCTTTGATTGTATCGGTTCAACTTCGGCTCGAAATAGAGTTAAAGTTCTAAAGATCTATCACCTCTAAGGGCACCCAAAGGTTGTAATAAGTATCTATAACTTATAGCTTTGATCCCAACTCTAAGACTCTAATCCCCTAGAGCGTTATCTTTGATTGTAACGGTTCAACTTCGGTTTGAAATAGAGTTAAAGTTCTAAAGATCTATCATCTCTTAGAGCACCCAAAGGTTGTAATAAGTATCTATAACTTATAGCTTTGAACCTTACTCTAAGACTCTAATCCCAAAGAGCGTTATCTTTGATTGTAACGGTTCAACTTCGGTTTGAAATAGAGTTAAAGTTCTAAAGATCTATCACCTCTTAGGGCACCCAAAGGTTGTAATAAGTATCTATAACTTATAGCTTTGAACCTTACTCTACGACTCTAATCCCCAAGAGCGTTATCTTTGATTGTAACGGTTCAACTTCGGTTTGAAATAGAATTAAAGTTCTAAAGATCTATCACCTCTTAGGGCACCCAAAGGTTGTAATAAGTATCTATAACTTATAGCTTTGAACCTTACTCTAAGACTCTAATCCCCAAGAGCGTTATCTTTGATTGTAATGGTTCAACTTCGGCTTGAAATAGAGTTAAAGCTCTAAAGATCTATCATCTCTTAGGGCACCCAAAGGTTGTAATAAGTATCTATAACTTATAGCTTTGAACCTTACTGTAAGACTCTAATCCCAAAGAGCGTTATCTTTGATTGTAACGGTTTAACTTCGGCTTGAAATAGAGTTAAAGTTCTAAAGATCTATCACCTCTTAGGACACCCAAAGATTCTAATCAGTATCTATAACTTATAGCTTTGAACCTTACTCTAAGACTCTAATCCCCAAGAGCGTTATCTTTGATTGTAATGGTTCAACTTCGGTTTGAAATAGAGTTAAAGTTCTAAAGATCTATCACCACTTAGGGCACCCAAAGGTTGTAATAAGTATCTATAACTTATAGCTTTGAACCTTACTCTAAAACTCTAATCCCCAAGAGCGTTATCTTTGATTGTATCGGTTCAACTTCGGTTTGAAATAGAGTTAAAGTTCTAAAGATCTATCACCTTTTAGGGCACCCAAAGGTTGTAATAAGTATCTATAACTTATAGCTTTGAACCTAACTCTAAGACTCTAATCCCCAAGAGCGTTATCTTTGATTGTAACGGTTCAACTTCGGTTTGAAATAGAGTTAAAGTTCTAAAGATCTATCACCTCTTAGGGCACCCAAAGGTTGTAATAAGTATCTATAACTTATAGCTTTGAACCTTACTCTAAGACTCTAATCCCCAAGAGCGTTATCTTTGATTGTAACGGTTCAACTTCGGTTTGAAATAGAGTTAAAGTTCTGAAGATCTATCACCTCTTAGGACACCCAAAGGTTGTAATAAGTATCTATAACTTATAGCTTTGAACCTTACTCTAAGACTCTAATCCCCAAGAGCGTTATCTTTGATTGTATCGGTTCAACTTCGGCTCGAAATAGAGTTAAAGTTCTAAAGAACTATCACCTCTAAGGGCACCCAAAGGTTGTAATAAGTATCTATAACTTATAGCTTTGATCCCAACTCTAAGACTCTAATCCCCTAGAGCGTTATCTTTGATTGTAACGGTTCAACTTCGGTTTGAAATAGAGTTAAAGTTCTAAAGATCTATCATCTCTTAGAGCACCCAAAGGTTGTAATAAGTATCTATAACTTATAGCTTTGAACCTTACTCTAAGACTCTAATCCCAAAGAGCGTTATCTTTGATTGTAACGGTTCAACTTCGGTTTGAAATAGAGTTAAAGTTCTAAAGATCTATCACCTCTTAGGGCACCCAAAGGTTGTAATAAGTATCTATAACTTATAGCTTTGAACCTTACTCTACGACTCTAATCCCCAAGAGCGTTATCTTTGATTGTAACGGTTCAACTTCGGTTTGAAATAGAATTAAAGTTCTAAAGATCTATCACCTCTTAGGGCACCCAAAGGTTGTAATAAGTATCTATAACTTATAGCTTTGAACCTTACTCTAAGACTCTAATCCCCAAGAGCGTTATCTTTGATTGTAATGGTTCAACTTCGGCTCGAAATAGAGTTAAAGTTCTAAAGATCTATCACCTCTTAGGGCTCCCAAAGGTTGTAATAAGTATCTATAACTTATAGCTTTGAACCTTACTCTAAGACTCTAATCCCCAAGAGCGTTATCTTTGATTGTAATGGTTCAACTTTGGCTTGAAATAGAGTTAAAGTTCTAAAGATCTATCACCTCTTAGGGCACCCAAAGGTTGTAATAAGTATCTATAACTTATAGCTTTGAACCTTACTCTAAGACTCTAATCCCCAAGAGCGTTATCTTTGATTGTATCGGTTCAACTTCGGCTTGAAATAGAGTTAAAGTTCTAAAGATCTATCACCTCTTAGGGCACCCAAAGGTGTAATAAGTATCTATAACTTACAGCTTTGAACCTAACTCTAAGACTCTAATCCCCTAGAGCGTTATCTTTGATTGTAACGGTTCAACTTCGGTTTGAAATAGAGTTAAAATTCTAAAGATCTATCACCTCTTAGGGCACCCAAAGGTTGTAATAAGTATCTATAACTTATAGCTTTGAACCTTACTCTAAGACTCTACTCCCCAAGAGCGTTATCTTTGATTGTAACGGTTCAACTTCGGTTTGAAATAGAGTTAAAGTTCTGAAGATCTATCACCTCTTAGGACACCCAAAGGTTGTAATAAGTATCTATAACTTATAGCTTTGAACCTTACTCTAAGACTCTAATCCCCAAGAGCGTTATCTTTGATTGTATCGGTTCAACTTCGGCTCGAAATAGAGTTAAAGTTCTAAAGATCTATCACCTCTAAGGGCACCCAAAGGTTGTAATAAGTATCTATAACTTATAGCTTTGAACCTAACTCTAAGACTCTAATCCCCAAGAGCGTTATCTTTGATTGTAACGGTTCAACTTCGGTTTGAAATAGAGTTAAAGTTCTAAAGATCTATCACCTCTTAGGACACCCAAAGGTTGTAATAAGTATCTATAACTTATAGCTTTGAACCTTACTCCAAGACTCTAATCCCCAAGAGCGTTATCTTTGATTGTAACGGTTCAACTTCGGTTTGAAATAGAGTTAAAGTTCTAAAGATCTATCATCTCTTAGGGCACCCAAAGGTTGTAATAAGTATCTATAACTTATAGCTTTGAACCTTACTCTAAGACTCTAATCCCCAAGAGCGTAATCTTTGATTGTATCGGTTCAACTTCGATTTGAAATAGAGTTAAAGTTCTAAAGATCTATCACCTCTTAGGGCACCCAAAGGTTGTAATAAGTATCTATAACTTATAGCTTTGAACCTTACTCTAAGACTCTAATCCCCAAGAGCGTTATCTTTGATTGTAACGGTTCAACTTCGGTTTGAAATAGAGTTAAAGTTCTGAAGATCTATCACCTCTTAGGACACCCAAGGGTTGTAATAAGTATCTATAACTTATAGCTTTGAACCTTACTCTAAGACTCTAATCCCCAAGAGCGTTATCTTTGATTGTAACGGTTCAACTTCGGTTTCAAATAGAGTTAAAGTTCTGAAGATCTATCACCTCTTAGGGCACCCAAAGGTGTAATAAGTATCTATAACTTATAGCTTTGATCCTAACTCTAAGACTCTAATCCCCAAGAACGTTATCTTTGATTGTAACGGTTCAACTTCGGTTTGAAATAGAGTTAAAGTTCTGAAGATCTATCACCTCTTAGGACACCCAAAGGTTGTAATAAGTATCTATAACTTATAGCTTTGAACCTTACTCTAAGACTCTAATCCCCAAGAGCGTTATCTTTGATTGTATCGGTTCAACTTCGGCTCGAAATAGAGTTAAAGTTCTAAAGAACTATCACCTCTAAGGGCACCCAAAGGTTGTAATAAGTATCTATAACTTATAGCTTTGATCCCAACTCTAAGACTCTAATCCCCTAGAGCGTTATCTTTGATTGTAACGGTTCAACTTCGGTTTGAAATAGAGTTAAAGTTCTAAAGATCTATCATCTCTTAGAGCACCCAAAGGTTGTAATAAGTATCTATAACTTATAGCTTTGAACCTTACTCTAAGACTCTAATCCCAAAGAGCGTTATCTTTGATTGTAACGGTTCAACTTCGGTTTGAAATAGAGTTAAAGTTCTAAAGATCTATCACCTCTTAGGGCACCCAAAGGTTGTAATAAGTATCTATAACTTATAGCTTTGAACCTTACTCTACGACTCTAATCCCCAAGAGCGTTATCTTTGATTGTAACGGTTCAACTTCGGTTTGAAATAGAATTAAAGTTCTAAAGATCTATCACCTCTTAGGGCACCCAAAGGTTGTAATAAGTATCTATAACTTATAGCTTTGAACCTTACTCTAAGACTCTAATCCCCAAGAGCGTTATCTTTGATTGTAATGGTTCAACTTCGGCTCGAAATAGAGTTAAAGTTCTAAAGATCTATCACCTCTTAGGGCTCCCAAAGGTTGTAATAAGTATCTATAACTTATAGCTTTGAACCTTACTCTAAGACTCTAATCCCCAAGAGCGTTATCTTTGATTGTAATGGTTCAACTTTGGCTTGAAATAGAGTTAAAGTTCTAAAGATCTATCACCTCTTAGGGCACCCAAAGGTTGTAATAAGTATCTATAACTTATAGCTTTGAACCTTACTCTAAGACTCTAATCCCCAAGAGCGTTATCTTTGATTGTATCGGTTCAACTTCGGCTTGAAATAGAGTTAAAGTTCTAAAGATCTATCACCTCTTAGGGCACCCAAAGGTGTAATAAGTATCTATAACTTACAGCTTTGAACCTAACTCTAAGACTCTAATCCCCTAGAGCGTTATCTTTGATTGTAACGGTTCAACTTCGGTTTGAAATAGAGTTAAAATTCTAAAGATCTATCACCTCTTAGGGCACCCAAAGGTTGTAATAAGTATCTATAACTTATAGCTTTGAACCTTACTCTAAGACTCTACTCCCCAAGAGCGTTATCTTTGATTGTAACGGTTCAACTTCGGTTTGAAATAGAGTTAAAGTTCTGAAGATCTATCACCTCTTAGGACACCCAAAGGTTGTAATAAGTATCTATAACTTATAGCTTTGAACCTTACTCTAAGACTCTAATCCCCAAGAGCGTTATCTTTGATTGTATCGGTTCAACTTCGGCTCGAAATAGAGTTAAAGTTCTAAAGATCTATCACCTCTAAGGGCACCCAAAGGTTGTAATAAGTATCTATAACTTATAGCTTTGAACCTAACTCTAAGACTCTAATCCCCAAGAGCGTTATCTTTGATTGTAACGGTTCAACTTCGGTTTGAAATAGAGTTAAAGTTCTAAAGATCTATCACCTCTTAGGACACCCAAAGGTTGTAATAAGTATCTATAACTTATAGCTTTGAACCTTACTCCAAGACTCTAATCCCCAAGAGCGTTATCTTTGATTGTAACGGTTCAACTTCGGTTTGAAATAGAGTTAAAGTTCTAAAGATCTATCATCTCTTAGGGCACCCAAAGGTTGTAATAAGTATCTATAACTTATAGCTTTGAACCTTACTCTAAGACTCTAATCCCCAAGAGCGTAATCTTTGATTGTATCGGTTCAACTTCGATTTGAAATAGAGTTAAAGTTCTAAAGATCTATCACCTCTTAGGGCACCCAAAGGTTGTAATAAGTATCTATAACTTATAGCTTTGAACCTTACTCTAAGACTCTAATCCCCAAGAGCGTTATCTTTGATTGTAACGGTTCAACTTCGGTTTGAAATAGAGTTAAAGTTCTGAAGATCTATCACCTCTTAGGACACCCAAGGGTTGTAATAAGTATCTATAACTTATAGCTTTGAACCTTACTCTAAGACTCTAATCCCCAAGAGCGTTATCTTTGATTGTAACGGTTCAACTTCGGTTTCAAATAGAGTTAAAGTTCTGAAGATCTATCACCTCTTAGGGCACCCAAAGGTGTAATAAGTATCTATAACTTATAGCTTTGATCCTAACTCTAAGACTCTAATCCCCAAGAACGTTATCTTTGATTGTAACGGTTCAACTTCGGTTTGAAATAGAGTTAAAGTTCTAAAGATCTATCACCTCTTAGGACACCCAAAGGTTGTAATAAGTATCTATAACTTATAGCTTTGAACCTTACTCTAAGACTCTAATCCCCAAGAGCGTTATCTTTGATTGTAACGGTTCAACTTCGGTTTGAAATAGAGTTAAAGTTCTAAAGATCTATCATCTCTTAGGGCACCCAAAGGTTGTAATAAGTATCTATAACTTATAGCTTTGAACCTTACTCTAAGTCTCTAATCCCCAAGAGCGTTATCTTTGATTGTAACGGTTCAACTTCGGTTTGAAATAGAGTTAAAGTTCTAAAGATCTATCATCTCTTAGAGCACCCAAAGGTTGTAATAAGTATCTATAACTTATAGCTTTGAACCTTACTCTAAGACTCTAATCCCAAAGAGCGTTATCTTTGATTGTAACGGTTCAACTTCGGTTTGAAATAGAGTTAAAGTTCTAAAGATCTATCATCTCTTAGGGCACCCAAAGGTTGTAATAAGTATCTATAACTTATAGCTTTGAACCTTACTCTACGACTCTAATCCCCAAGAGCGTTATCTTTGATTGTAACGGTTCAACTTCGGTTTGAAATAGAGTTAAAGTTCTGAAGATCTATCACCTCTTAGGACACCCAAAGGTTGTAATAAGTATCTATAACTTATAGCTTTGAACCTTACTCTAAGACTCTAATCCCCAAGAGCGTTATCTTTGATTGTAATGGTTCAACTTCGGCTTGAAATAGAGTTAAAGTTCTAAAGATCTATCACCTCTTAGGGCACCCAAAGGTGTAATAAGTATTTATAACTTATAGCTTTGATCCTAACTCTAAGACTCTAATCCCCAAGAGCGTTATCTTTGATTGTAACGGTTCAACTTCGGTTTGAAATAGAGTTAAAGTTCTAAAGATCTATCACCTCTTAGGACACCCAAAGGTTGTAATAAGTATCTATAACTTATAGCTTTGAACCTTACTCTAAGACTCTAATCCCCAAGAGCGTTATCTTTGATTGTAACGGTTCAACTTCGGTTTGAAATAGAGTTAAAGTTCTAAAGATCTATCATCTCTTAGAACACCCAAAGGTTGTAATAAGTATCTATAACTTATAGCTTTGAACCTTACTCTAAGACTCTAATCCCCAAGAGCGTTATATTTGATTGTAACTGTTCAACTTCGATTTGAAATAGTGTTAAAGTTCTAAAGATCTATCACCTCTTAGGACACCCAAAAGTTGTAATAAGTATCTATAACTTATAGCTTTGAACCTTACTCTACGACTCTAATCCCCAAGAGCGTTATCTTTGATTGTAACGGTTCAACTTCGGTTTGAAATAGAGTTAAAGTTCTAAAGATCTATCACCTCTTAGGGCACCCAAAGGTTGTAATAAGTATCTATAACTTATAGCTTTGAACCTTACTCTAAGACTCTAATCCCCAAGAGCGTTATCTTTGATTGTAACGGTTCAACTTCGGTTTGAAATAGAGTTAAAGTTCTAAAGATCTATCACCTCTTAGGGCACCCAAAGGTTGTAATAAGTATCTATAACTTATAGCTTTGAACCTTACTCTAAGACTCTAATCCCCAAGAGCGTTATCTTTGATTGTAACGGTTCAACTTCGGGTTGAAATAGAGTTAAAGTTCTAAAGATCTATCATCTCTTAGAGCACCCAAAGGTTGTAATAAGTATCTATAACTTATAGCTTTGAACCTTACTCTAAGACTCTAATCCCAAAGAGCGTTATCTTTGATTGTAACGGTTCAACTTCGGTTTGAAATAGAGTTAAAGTTCTAAAGATCTATCAGCTCTTAGGGCACCCAAAGGTTGTAATAAGTATCTATAACTTATAGCCTTGAACCTTACTCTAAGACTCTAATCCCCAAGAGCGTTATATTTGATTGTAATGGTTCAACTTCGGCTTGAAATAGAGTTAAAGTTCTAAAGATCTATCACCTCTTAGGGCACCCAAAGGTTGTAATAAGTATCTATAACTTATAGCTTTGAACCTTACTCTAAGTCTCTAATCCCCAAGAGCGTTATCTCTGATTGTATCGGTTCAACTTCGGCTCGAAATAGAGTTAAAGTTCTAAAGATCTATCACCTCTAAGGGCACCCAAAGGTTGTAATAAGTATCTATAACTTATAGCTTTGAACCTAACTCTAAGACTCTAATCCCCAAGAGCGTTATCTTTGATTGTAACGGTTCAACTTCGGTTTGAAATAGAGTTAAAGTTCTAAAGATCTATCATCTCTTAGGGCACCCAAAGGTTGTAATAAGTATCTATAACTTATAGCTTTGAACCTTACTCTAAGACTCTAATCCCCAAGAGCGTTATCTTTGATTGTAACGGTTCAACTTCGGTTTGAAATAGAGTTAAAGTTCTAAAGATCTATCACCTCTTAGGGCACCCAAAGGTTGTAATAAGTATCTATAACTTATAGCTTTGAACTTACTCTAAGACTCTAATCCTCAAGAGCCTTATCTTTGATTGTAACGGTTCAACTTCGGTTTGAAATAGAGTTAAAGTTCTGAAGATCTATCACCTCTTAGGGCACCCAAAGGTTGTAATAAGTATCTATAACTTATAGCTTTGAACCTAACTCTAAGACTCTAATCCCCAAGAGTGTTATCTTTGATTGTAACGGTTCAACTTCGGTTTGAAATAGAGTTAAAGTTCTAAAGATCTATCACCACTTAGGGCACCCAAAGGTTGTAATAAGTATCTATAACTTATAGCTTTGAACCTTACTCTAAAACTCTAATCCCCAAGAGCGTTATCTTTGATTGTATCGGTTCAACTTCGGCTTGAAATAGAGTTAAAGTTCTAAAGATCTATCACCTATTAGGGCACCCAAAGGTGTAATAAGTATCTATAACTTATAGCTTTGAACCTTACTCTAAGACTCTAATCCCCAAGAGCGTTATATTTGATTGTAACTGTTCAACTTCGATTTGAAATAGTGTTAAAGTTCTAAAGATCTATCACCTCTTAGGACACCCAAAAGTTGTAATAAGTATCTATAACTTATAGCTTTGAACCTTACTCTACGACTCTAATCCCCAAGAGCGTTATCTTTGATTGTAACGGTTCAACTTCGGTTTGAAATAGAGTTAAAGTTCTGAAGATCTATCACCTCTTAGGGCACCCAAAGGTTGTAATAAGTATCTATAACTTATAGCTTTGAACCTTACTCTACGACTCTAATCCCCAAGAGCGTTATCTTTGATTGTAACGGTTCAACTTCGGTTTGAAATAGAGTTAAAGTTCTAAAGATCTATCACCTCTTAGGGCACCCAAAGGTTGTAATAAGTATCTATAACTTATAGCTTTGAACCTTACTCTAAGACTCTAATCCCCAAGAGCGTTATCTTTTATTGTAATGGTTCAACTTCGGCTTGAAATAGAGTTAAAGTTCTAAAGATCTATCACCTCTTAGGGCACCCCAAAGGTTGCAATAAGTATCTATAACTTATAGCTTTGAACCTTACTCTAAGACTCTAATCCCCAAGAGCGTTATCTTTGATTGTATCGGTTCGACTTCGGCTCGAAATAGAGTTAAAGTTCTAAAGATCTATCACCTCTTAGGACACCCAAAGGTTGTAATAAGTATCTATAACTTATAGCTTTGAACCTTACTCTAAGACTCTAATCCCCAATAGCGTTATTTTTTATTGTAACGGTTAAACTTCGGTTTGAAATAGAGTTAAAGTTCTAAAGATCTATCACCTCTTAGGACACCCAAAGGTTGTAATAAGTATCTATAACTTATAGCTTTGAACCTTACTCTAAGACTCTAATCCCCAAGAGCGTTATCTTTGATTGTATCGGTTCAACTTCGGCTCGAAATAGAGTTAAAGTTCTAAAGATCTATCACCTCTAAGGGCACCCAAAGGTTGTAATAAGTATCTATAACTTATAGCTTTGAACCTAACTCTAAGACTCTAATCCCCAAGAGCGTTATCTTTGATTGTAACGGTTCAACTTCGGTTTGAAATAGAGTTAAAGTTCTAAAGATCTATCATCTCTTAGGGCACCCAAAGGTTGTAATAAGTATCTATAACTTATAGCTTTGAACCTTACTCTAAGACTCTAATCCCCAAGAGCGTTATCTTTGATTGTAACGGTTCAACTTCGGTTTGAAATAGAGTTAAAGTTCTGAAGATCTATCACCTCTTAGGGCAACCAAAGGTTGTAATAAGTATCTATAACTTATAGCTTTGAACCTAACTCTAAGACTCTAATCCCCAAGAGTGTTATCTTTGATTGTAACGGTTCAACTTCGGTTTGAAATAGAGTTAAAGTTCTAAAGATCTATCACCACTTAGGGCACCCAAAGGTTGTAATAAGTATCTATAACTTATAGCTTTGAACCTTACTCTAAAACTCTAATCCCCAAGAGCGTTATCTTTGATTGTATCGGTTCAACTTCGGCTTGAAATAGAGTTAAAGTTCTAAAGATCTATCACCTATTAGGGCACCCAAAGGTGTAATAAGTATCTATAACTTATAGCTTTGAACCTTACTCTAAGACTCTAATCCCCAAGAGCGTTATATTTGATTGTAACTGTTCAACTTCGATTTGAAATAGTGTTAAAGTTCTAAAGATCTATCACCTCTTAGGACACCCAAAAGTTGTAATAAGTATCTATAACTTATAGCTTTGAACCTTACTCTACGACTCTAATCCCCAAGAGCGTTATCTTTGATTGTAACGGTACAACTTCGGTTTGAAATAGAGTTAAAGTTCTAAAGATCTATCATATCTTAGGGCACCCAAAGGTTGTAATAAGTATCTATAACTTATAGCTTTGAACCTTACTCTAAGACTCTAATCCCCAAGAGCGTTATCTTTGATTGTAACGGTTCAACTTCGGTTTGAAATAGAGTTAAAGTTCTAAAGATCTATCACCTCTTAGGGCACCCAAAGGTTGTAATAAGTATCTATAACTTATAGCTTTGAACCTTACTCTAAGACTCTAATCCCCAAGAGCGTTATCTTTGATTGTAACGGTTCAACTTCGGGTTGAAATAGAGTTAAAGTTCTAAAGATCTATCATCTCTTAGAGCACCCAAAGGTTGTAATAAGTATCTATAACTTATAGCTTTGAACCTTACTCTAAGACTCTAATCCCAAAGAGCGTTATCTTTGATTGTAACGGTTCAACTTCGGTTTGAAATAGAGTTAAAGTTCTAAAGATCTATCACCTCTTAGGGCACCCAAAGGTTGTAATAAGTATCTATAACTTATAGCCTTGAACCTTACTCTAAGACTCTAATCCCCAAGAGCGTTATATTTGATTGTAATGGTTCAACTTCGGCTTGAAATAGAGTTAAAGTTCTAAAGATCTATCACCTCTTAGGGCACCCAAAGGTTGTAATAAGTATCTATAACTTATAGCTTTGAACCTTACTCTAAGTCTCTAATCCCCAAGAGCGTTATCTCTGATTGTATCGGTTCAACTTCGGCTCGAAATAGAGTTAAAGTTCAAAAGATCTATCACCTCTAAGGGCACCCAAAGGTTGTAATAAGTATCTATAACTTATAGCTTTGAACCTAACTCTAAGACTCTAATCCCCAAGAGCGTTATCTTTGATTGTAACGGTTCAACTTCGGTTTGAAATAGAGTTAAAGTTCTAAAGATCTATCATCTCTTAGGGCACCCAAAGGTTGTAATAAGTATCTATAACTTATAGCTTTGAACCTTACTCTAAGACTCTAATCCCCAAGAGCGTTATCTTTGATTGTAACGGTTCAACTTCGGTTTGAAATAGAGTTAAAGTTCTAAAGATCTATCACCTCTTAGGGCACCCAAAGGTTGTAATAAGTATCTATAACTTATAGCTTTGAACCTAACTCTAAGACTCTAATCCCCAAGAGCGTTATCTTTGATTGTAACGGTTCAACTTCGGTTTGAAATAGAGTTAAAGTTCTAAAGATCTATCATCTCTTAGGGCACGCAAAGGTTGTAATAAGTATCTATAACTTATAGCTTTGAACCTTACTCTAAGACTCTAATCCCCAAGAGCGTTATCTTTGATTGTAACGGTTCAACTTCGGTTTGAAATAGAGTTAAAGTTCTAAAGATCTATCACCTCTTAGGGCACCCAAAGGTTGTAATAAGTATCTATAACTTATAGCTTTGAACTTACTCTAAGACTCTAATCCTCAAGAGCGTTATCTTTGATTGTAACGGTTCAACTTCGATTTGAAATAGAGTTAAAGTTCTGAAGATCTATCACCTCTTAGGGCACCCAAAGGTTGTAATAAGTATCTATAACTTATAGCTTTGAACTTACTCTAAGGCTCTAATCCCCAAGAGCGTTATCTTTGATTGTAACGGTTCAACTTCGGTTTGAAATAGAGTTAAAGTTCTGAAGATCTATCACCTCTTAGGGCAACCAAAGGTTGTAATAAGTATCTATAACTTATAGCTTTGAACCTTACTCTAAGACTCTAATCCCCAAGAGCGTTATCTTTAATTGTAACGGTTCAACTTCTGTTTGAAATAGAGTTAAAGTTCTGAAGATCTATCACCTCTTAGGGCAACCAAAGGTTGTAATAAGTATCTATAACTTATAGCTTTGAACCTAACTCTAAGACTCTAATCCCCAAGAGCGTTATCTTTGATTGTAACGGTTCAACTTCGGTTTGAAATAGAGTTAAAGTTCTAAAGATCTATCACCACTTAGGGCACCCAAAGGTTGTAATAAGTATCTATAACTTATAGCTTTGAACCTTACTCTAAAACTCTAATCCCCAAGAGCGTTATCTTTGATTGTATCGGTTCAACTTCGGCTTGAAATAGAGTTAAAGTTCTGAAGATCTATCACCTCTTAGGGCACCCAAAGGTTGTAATAAGTATCTATAACTTATAGCTTTGAACCTAACTCTAAGACTCTAATCCCCAAGAGCGTTATCTTTAATTGTAACGGTTCAACTTCGGTTTGAAATAGAGTTAAAGTTCTAAAGATCTATCATCTCTTAGAACACCCAAAGGTTGTAATAAGTATCTATAACTTATAGCTTTGAACCTTACTCTAAGACTCTAATCCCCAAGAGCGTTATATTTGATTGTAACTGTTCAACTTCGATTTGAAATAGTGTTAAAGTTCTAAAGATCTATCACCTCTTAGGACACCCAAAAGTTGTAATAAGTATCTATAACTTATAGCTTTGAACCTTACTCTACGACTCTAATCCCCAAGAGCGTTATCTTTGATTGTAACGGTTCAACTTCGGTTTGAAATAGAGTTAAAGTTCTAAAGATCTATCACCTCTTAGGGCACCCAAAGGTTGTAATAAGTATCTATAACTTATAGCTTTGAACCTTACTCTAAGACTCTAATCCCCAAGAGCGTTATCTTTGATTGTAACGGTTCAACTTCGGTTTGAAATAGAGTTAAAGTTCTAAAGATCTATCACCTCTTAGGGCACCCAAAGGTTGTAATAAGTATCTATAACTTATAGCCTTGAACCTTACTCTAAGACTCTAATCCCCAAGAGCGTTATATTTGATTGTAATGGTTCAACTTCGGCTTGAAATAGAGTTAAAGTTCTAAAGATCTATCACCTCTTAGGGCACCCAAAGGTTGTAATAAGTATCTATAACTTATAGCTTTGAACCTTACTCTAAGTCTCTAATCCCCAAGAGCGTTATCTCTGATTGTATCGGTTCAACTTCGGCTCGAAATAGAGTTAAAGTTCTAAAGATCTATCACCTCTAAGGGCACCCAAAGGTTGTAATAAGTATCTATAACTTATAGCTTTGAACCTAACTCTAAGACTCTAATCCCCAAGAGCGTTATCTTTGATTGTAACGGTTCAACTTCGGTTTGAAATAGAGTTAAAGTTCTAAAGATCTATCATCTCTTAGGGCACCCAAAGGTTGTAATAAGTATCTATAACTTATAGCTTTGAACCTTACTCTAAGACTCTAATCCCCAAGAGCGTTATCTTTGATTGTAACGGTTCAACTTCGGTTTGAAATAGAGTTAAAGTTCTAAAGATCTATCACCTCTTAGGGCACCCAAAGGTTGTAATAAGTATCTATAACTTATAGCTTTGAACTTACTCTAAGACTCTAATCCTCAAGAGCGTTATCTTTGATTGTAACGGTTCAACTTCGGTTTGAAATAGAGTTAAAGTTCTGAAGATCTATCACCTCTTAGGGCACCCAAAGGTTGTAATAAGTATCTATAACTTATAGCTTTGAACTTACTCTAAGGCTCTAATCCCCAAGAGCGTTATCTTTGATTGTAACGGTTCAACTTCGGTTTGAAATAGAGTTAAAGTTCTGAAGATCTATCACCTCTTAGGGCACCCAAAGGTTGTAATAAGTATCTATAACTTATAGCTTTGAACCTAACTCTAAGACTCTAATCCCCAAGAGCGTTATCTTTAATTGTAACGGTTCAACTTCGGTTTGAAATAGAGTTAAAGTTCTAAAGATCTATCACCTCTTAGGGCACCCAAAGGTTGTAATAAGTATCTATAACTTATAGCTTTGAACCTTACTCTAAGACTCTAATCCCCAAGAGTGTTATCTTTGATTGTAACGGTTCAACTTCGGTTTGAAATAGAGTTAAAGTTCTAAAGATCTATCACCTCTTAGGGCACCCAAAGGTTGTAATAAGTATCTATAACTTATAGTTTTGAACCTTACTCTAAGACTCTAATCCCCAAGAGCGTTATATTTGATTGTAATGGTTCAACTTCGGCTTGAAATAGAGTTAAAGTTCTAAAGATCTATCACCTCTTAGGGCACCCAAAGGTTGTAATAAGTATCTATAACTTATAGCTTTGAACCTTACTCTAAGTCTCTAATCCCCAAGAGCGTTATCTTTGATTGTATCGGTTCAACTTCGGCTCGAAATAGAGTTAAAGTTCTAAAGATCTATCACCTCTAAGGGCACCCAAAGGTTGTAATAAGTATCTATAACTTATAGCTTTGATCCTAACTCTAAGACTCTAATCCCCAAGAGCGTTATCTTTGATTGTAACGGTTCAACTTCGGTTTGAAATAGAGTTAAAGTTCTAAAGATCTATCACCTCTTAGGACACCCAAAGGTTGTAATAAGTATCTATAACTTATAGCTTTGAACCTTACTCTAAGACTCTAATCCCCAAGAGCGTTATCTTTGATTGTAACGGTTCAACTTCGGTTTGAAATAGAGTTAAAGTTCTAAAGATCTATCACCTCTTAGGGCACCCAAAGGTTGTAATAAGTATCTATAACTTATAGCTTTGAACTTACTCTAAGACTCTAATCCTCAAGAGCGTTATCTTTGATTGTAACGGTTCAACTTCGGTTTGAAATAGAGTTAAAGTTCTGAAGATCTATCACCTCTTAGGGCACCCAAAGGTTGTAATAAGTATCTATAACTTATAGCTTTGAACTTACTCTAAGGCTCTAATCCCCAAGAGCGTTATCTTTGATTGTAACGGTTCAACTTCGGTTTGAAATAGAGTTAAAGTTCTGAAGATCAATCACCTCTTAGGGCACCCAAAGGTTGTAATAAGTATCTATAACCTATAGCTTTGAACTTACTCTAAGGCTCTAATCCCCAAGAGCGTTATCTTTGATTGTAACGGTTCAACTTCGGTTTGAAATAGAGTTAAAGTTCTGAAGATCTATCACCTCTTAGGGCACCCAAAGATTGTAATAAGTATCTATAACTTATAGCTTTGAACCTAACTCTAAGACTCTAATCCCCAAGAGCGTTATCTTTAATTGTAACGGTTCAACTTCGGTTTGAAATAGAGTTAAAGTTCTAAAGATCTATCACCTCTTAGGGCACCCAAAGGTTGTAATAAGTATCTATAACTTATAGCTTTGAACCTTACTCTAAGACTCTAATCCCCAAGAGCGTTATCTTTGATTGTAACGGTTCAACTTCGGTTTGAAATAGAGTTAAAGTTCTAAAGATCTATCACCACTTAGGGCACCCAAAGGTTGTAATAAGTATCTATAACTTATAGCTTTGAACCTTACTCTAAAACTCTAATCCCCAAGAGCGTTATCTTTGATTGTATCGGTTCAACTTCGGCTTGAAATAGAGTTAAAGTTCTAAAGATCTATCACCTATTAGGGCACCCAAAGGTGTAATAAGTATCTATAACTTATAGCTTTGAACCTTACTCTAAGACTCTAATCCCCAAGAGCGTTATATTTGATTGTAACTGTTCAACTTCGATTTGAAATAGTGTTAAAGTTCTAAAGATCTATCACCTCTTAGGACACCCAAAAGTTGTAATAAGTATCTATAACTTATAGCTTTGCACCTTACTCTAAGACTCTAATCCCCAAGAGCGTTATCTTTGATTGTAACGGTTCAACTTCGGTTTGAAATAGAGTTAAAGTTCTAAAGATCTATCATATCTTAGGGCACCCAAAGGTTGTAATAAGTATCTATAACTTATAGCTTTGAACCTTACTCTAAGACTCTAATACCAAAGAGCGTTATCTTTGATTGTAACGGTTCAACTTCGGTTTGAAATAGAGTTAAAATTCTGAAGATCTATCACCTCTTAGGGCACCCAAAGGTTGTAATAAGTATCTATAACTTATAGCTTTGAACCTTACTCTACGACTCTAATCCCCAAGAGCGTTATCTTTGATTGTAACGGTTCAACTTCGGTTTGAAATAGAGTTAAAGTTCTAAAGATCTATCACCTCTTAGGGCACCCAAAGGTTGTAATAAGTATCTATAACTTATAGCTTTGAACCTTACTCTAAGACTCTAATCCCCAAGAGCGTTATCTTTTATTGTAATGGTTCAACTTCGGCTTGAAATAGAGTTAAAGTTCTAAAGATCTATCACCTCTTAGGGCACCCCAAAGGTTGTAATAAGTATCTATAACTTATAGCTTTGAACCTTACTCTAAGACTCTAATCCCCAAGAGCGTTATCTTTGATTGTATCGGTTCGACTTCGGCTCGAAATAGAGTTAAAGTTCTAAAGATCTATCACCTCTTAGGACACCCAAAGGTTGTAATAAGTATCTATAACTTATAGCTTTGAACCTTACTCTAAGACTCTAATCCCCAAGAGCGTTATTTTTTTATTGTAACGGTTCAACTTCGGTTTGAAATAGAGTTAAAGTTCTAAAGATCTATCACCTCTTAGGACACCCAAAGGTTGTAATAAGTATCTATAACTTATAGCTTTGAACCTTACTCTAAGACTCTAATCCCCAAGAGCGTTATCTTTGATTGTATCGGTTCAACTTCGGCTCGAAATAGAGTTAAAGTTCTAAAGATCTATCACCTCTAAGGGCACCCAAAGGTTGTAATAAGTATCTATAACTTATAGCTTTGAACCTAACTCTAAGACTCTAATCCCCAAGAGCGTTATCTTTGATTGTAACGGTTCAACTTCGGCTTGAAATAGAGTTAAAGTTCTAAAGATCTATCACCTCTTAGGGCACCCCAAAGGTTGTAATAAGTATCTATAACTTATAGCTTTGAACCTTACTCTAAGACTCTAATCCCCAAGAGCGTTATCTTTGATTGTATCGGTTCGACTTCGGCTCGAAATAGAGTTAAAGTTCTAAAGATCTATCACCTCTTAGGACACCCAAAGGTTGTAATAAGTATCTATAACTTATAGCTTTGAACCTTACTCTAAGACTCTAATCCCCAAGAGCGTTATTTTTTATTGTAACGGTTCAACTTCGGTTTGAAATAGAGTTAAAGTTCTAAAGATCTATCACCTCTTAGGACACCCAAAGGTTGTAATAAGTAAATATAACTTATAGCTTTGAACCTTACTCTAAGACTCTAATCCCCAAGAGCGTTATCTTTGATTGTATCGGTTCAACTTCGGCTCGAAATAGAGTTAAAGTTCTAAAGATCTATCACCTCTAAGGGCACCCAAAGGTTGTAATAAGTATCTATAACTTATAGCTTTGAACCTTACTCTAAGTCTCTAATCCCCAAGAGCGTTATCTCTGATTGTATCGGTTCAACTTCGGCTCGAAATAGAGTTAAAGTTCTAAAGATCTATCACCTCTAAGGGCACCCAAAGGTTGTAATAAGTATCTATAACTTATAGCTTTGAACCTAACTCTAAGACTCTAATCCCCAAGAGCGTTATCTTTGATTGTAACGGTTCAACTTCGGTTTGAAATAGAGTTAAAGTTCTAAAGATCTATCATCTCTTAGGGCACCCAAAGGTTGTAATAATTATCTATAACTTATAGCTTTGAACCTTACTCTAAGACTCTAATCCCCAAGAGCGTTATCTTTGATTGTAACGGTTCAACTTCGGTTTGAAATAGAGTTAAAGTTCTAAAGATCTATCACCTCTTAGGGCACCCAAAGGTTGTAATAAGTATCTATAACTTATAGCTTTGAACCTAACTCTAAGACTCTAATCCCCAAGAGCGTTATCTTTGATTGTAACGGTTCAACTTCGGTTTGAAATAGAGTTAAAGTTCTAAAGATCTATCATCTCTTAGGGCACCCAAAGGTTGTAATAAGTATCTATAACTTATAGCTTTGAACCTTACTCTAAGACTCTAATCCCCAAGAGCGTTATCTTTGATTGTAACGGTTCAACTTCGGTTTGAAATAGAGTTAAAGTTCTAAAGATCTATCACCTCTTAGGGCACCCAAAGGTTGTAATAAGTATCTATAACTTATAGCTTTGAACTTACTCTAAGACTCTAATCCTCAAGAGCGTTATCTTTGATTGTAACGGTTCAACTTCGATTTGAAATAGAGTTAAAGTTCTGAAGATCTATCACCTCTTAGGGCACCCAAAGGTTGTAATAAGTATCTATAACTTATAGCTTTGAACCTTACTCTAAGTCTCTAATCCCCAAGAGCGTTATCTCTGATTGTATCGGTTCAACTTCGGCTCGAAATAGAGTTAAAGTTCTAAAGATCTATCATCTCTTAGAACACCCAAAGGTTGTAATAAGTATCTATAACTTATAGCTTTGAACCTTACTCTAAGACTCTAATCCCCAAGAGCGTTATATTTGATTGTAACTGTTCAACTTCGATTTGAAATAGTGTTAAAGTTCTAAAGATCTATCACCTCTTAGGACACCTAAAAGTTGTAATAAGTATCTATAACTTATAGCTTTGAACCTTACTCTACGACTCTAATTCCCAAGAGCGTTATCTTTGATTGTAACGGTTCAACTTCGGTTTGAAATAGAGTTAAAGTTCTAAAGATCTATCACCTCTTAGGGCACCCAAAGGTTGTAATAAGTATCTATAACTTATAGCTTTGAACCTTACTCTAAGACTCTAATCCCCAAGAGCGTTATCTTTGATTGTAACGGTTCAACTTCGGGTTGAAATAGAGTTAAAGTTCTAAAGATCTATCATCTCTTAGAGCACCCAAAGGTTGTAATAAGTATCTATAACTTATAGCTTTGAACCTTACTCTAAGACTCTAATCCCAAAGAGCGTTATCTTTGATTGTAACGGTTCAACTTCGGTTTGAAATAGAGTTAAAGTTCTAAAGATCTATCACCTCTTAGGGCACCCAAAGGTTGTAATAAGTATCTATAACTTATAGCCTTGAACCTTACTCTAAGACTCTAATCCCCAAGAGCGTTATATTTGATTGTAATGGTTCAACTTCGGCTTGAAATAGAGTTAAAGTTCTAAAGATCTATCACCTCTTAGGGCACCCAAAGGTTGTAATAAGTATCTATAACTTATAGCTTTGAACCTTACTCTAAGTCTCTAATCCCCAAGAGCGTTATCTCTGATTGTATCGGTTCAACTTCGGCTCGAAATAGAGTTAAAGTTCTAAAGATCTATCACCTCTAAGGGCACCCAAAGGTTGTAATAAGTATCTATAACTTATAGCTTTGAACCTAACTCTAAGACTCTAATCCCCAAGAGCGTTATCTTTGATTGTAACGGTTCAACTTCGGTTTGAAATAGAGTTAAAGTTCTAAAGATCTATCATCTCTTAGGGCACCCAAAGGTTGTAATAAGTATCTATAACTTATAGCTTTGAACCTTACTCTAAGACTCTAATCCCCAAGAGCGTTATCTTTGATTGTAACGGTTCAACTTCGGTTTGAAATAGAGTTAAAGTTCTAAAGATCTATCACCTCTTAGGGCACCCAAAGGTTGTAATAAGTATCTATAACTTATAGCTTTGAACTTACTCTAAGACTCTAATCCTCAAGAGCGTTATCTTTGATTGTAACGGTTCAACTTCGGTTTGAAATAGAGTTAAAGTTCTGAAGATCTATCACCTCTTAGGGCACCCAAAGGTTGTAATAAGTATCTATAACTTATAGCTTTGAACTTACTCTAAGGCTCTAATCCCCAAGAGCGTTATCTTTGATTGTAACGGTTCAACTTCGGTTTGAAATAGAGTTAAAGTTCTGAAGATCTATCACCTCTTAGGGCACCCAAAGGTTGTAATAAGTATCTATAACTTATAGCTTTGAACCTAACTCTAAGACTCTAATCCCCAAGAGCGTTATCTTTAATTGTAACGGTTCAACTTCGGTTTGAAATAGAGTTAAAGTTCTAAAGATCTATCACCTCTTAGGGCACCCAAAGGTTGTAATAAGTATCTATAACTTATAGCTTTGAACTTACTCTAAGGCTCTAATCCCCAAGAGCGTTATCTTTGATTGTAACGGTTCAACTTCGGTTTGAAATAGAGTTAAAGTTCTGAAGATCTATCACCTCTTAGGGCACCCAAAGGTTGTAATAAGTATCTATAACTTATAGCTTTGAACCTAACTCTAAGACTCTAATCCCCAAGAGCGTTATCTTTAATTGTAACGGTTCAACTTCGGTTTGAAATAGAGTTAAAGTTCTAAAGATCTATCACCTCTTAGGGCACCCAAAGGTTGTAATAAGTATCTATAACTTATAGCTTTGAACCTTACTCTAAGACTCTAATCCCCAAGAGTGTTATCTTTGATTGTAACGGTTCAACTTCGGTTTGAAATAGAGTTAAAGTTCTAAAGATCTATCACCTCTTAGGGCACCCAAAGGTTGTAATAAGTATCTATAACTTATAGCTTTGAACCTTACTCTAAGACTCTAATCCCCAAGAGCGTTATATTTGATTGTAATGGTTCAACTTCGGCTTGAAATAGAGTTAAAGTTCTAAAGATCTATCACCTCTTAGGGCACCCAAAGGTTGTAATAAGTATCTATAACTTATAGCTTTGAACCTTACTCTAAGTCTCTAATCCCCAAGAGCGTTATCTTTGATTGTATCGGTTCAACTTCGGCTCGAAATAGAGTTAAAGTTCTAAAGATCTATCACCTCTAAGGGCACCCAAAGGTTGTAATAAGTATCTATAACTTATAGCTTTGAACCTAACTCTAAGACTCTAATCCCCAAGAGCGTTATCTTTGATTGTAACGGTTCAACTTCGGTTTGAAATAGAGTTAAAGTTCTAAAGATCTATCATCTCTTAGGGCACCCAAAGGTTGTAATAAGTATCTATAACTTATAGCTTTGAACCTTACTCTAAGACTCTAATCCCCAAGAGCGTTATCTTTGATTGTAACGGTTCAACTTCGGTTTGAAATAGAGTTAAAGTTCTAAAGATCTATCACCTCTTAGGGCACCCAAAGGTTGTAATAAGTATCTATAACTTATAGCTTTGAACTTACTCTAAGACTCTAATCCTCAAGAGCGTTATCTTTGATTGTAACGGTTCAACTTCGGTTTGAAATAGAGTTAAAGTTCTGAAGATCTATCACCTCTTAGGGCACCCAAAGGTTGTAATAAGTATCTATAACTTATAGCTTTGAACTTACTCTAAGGCTCTAATCCCCAAGAGCGTTATCTTTGATTGTAACGGTTCAACTTCGGTTTGAAATAGAGTTAAAGTTCTGAAGATCTATCACCTCTTAGGGCACCCAAAGGTTGTAATAAGTATCTATAACTTATAGCTTTGAACTTACTCTAAGGCTCTAATCCCCAAGAGCGTTATCTTTGATTGTAACGGTTCAACTTCGGTTTGAAATAGAGTTAAAGTTCTGAAGATCTATCACCTCTTAGGGCACCCAAAGGTTGTAATAAGTATCTATAACTTATAGCTTTGAACCTAACTCTAAGACTCTAATCCCCAAGAGCGTTATCTTTAATTGTAACGGTTCAACTTCGGTTTGAAATAGAGTTAAAGTTCTAAAGATCTATCACCTCTTAGGGCACCCAAAGGTTGTAATAAGTATCTATAACTTATAGCTTTGAACCTTACTCTAAGACTCTAATCCCCAAGAGCGTTATCTTTGATTGTAACGGTTCAACTTCGGTTTGAAATGGAGTTAAAGTTCTAAAGATCTATCACCTCTTAGGGCACCCAAAGGTTGTAATAAGTATCTATAACTTATATATTTGAACTTACTCTAAGACTCTAATCCCCAAGAGCGTTATCTTTGATTGTATCGGTTCAACTTCGGCTTGAAATAGAGTTAAAGTTCTAAAGATCTATCACCTATTAGGGCACCCAAAGGTGTAATAAGTATCTATAACTTATAGCTTTGAACCTTACTCTAAGACTCTAATCCCCAAGAGCGTTATATTTGATTGTAACTGTTCAACTTCGATTTGAAATAGTGTTAAAGTTCTAAAGATCTATCACCTCTTAGGACACCCAAAAGTTGTAATAAGTATCTATAACTTATAGCTTTGAACCTTACTCTAAGACTCTAATCCCCAAGAGCGTTATCTTTGATTGTAACGGTTCAACTTCGGTTTGAAATAGAGTTAAAGTTCTAAAGATCTATCATATCTTAGGGCACCCAAAGGTTGTAATAAGTATCTATAACTTATAGCTTTGAACCTTACTCTAAGACTCTAATACCAAAGAGCGTTATCTTTGATTGTAACGGTTCAACTTCGGTTTGAAATAGAGTTAAAGTTCTAAAGATCTATCACCTCTTAGGACACCCAAAGGTTGTAATAAGTATCTATAACTTATAGCTTTGAACCTTACTCTAAGACTCTAATCCCCAAGAGCGTTATTTTTTATTGTAACGGTTCAACTTCGGTTTGAAATAGAGTTAAAGTTCTAAAGATCTATCACCTCTTAGGACACCCAAAGGTTGTAATAAGTATCTATAACTTATAGCTTTGAACCTTACTCTAAGACTCTAATCCCCAAGAGCGTTATCTTTGATTGTATCGGTTCAACTTCGGCTCGAAATAGAGTTAAAGTTCTAAAGATCTATCACCTCTAAGGGCACCCAAAGGTTGTAATAAGTATCTATAACTTATAGCTTTGAACCTAACTCTAAGACTCTAATCCCCAAGAGCGTTATCTTTGATTGTAACGGTTCAACTTCGGTTTGAAATAGAGTTAAAGTTCTAAAGATCTATCATCTCTTAGGGCACCCAAAGGTTGTAATAAGTATCTATAACTTATAGCTTTGAACTTACTCTAAGACTCTAATCCCCAAGAGCGTTATCTTTGATTGTAACGGTTCAACTTCGGTTTGAAATAGAGTTAAAGTTCTAAAGATCTATCACCTCTTAGGGCACCCAAAGGTTGTAATAAGTATCTATAACTTATAGCTTTGAACTTACTCTAAGACTCTAATCCCCAAGAGCGTTATCTTTGATTGTAACGGTTCAACTTCGGTTTGAAATAGAGTTAAAGTTCTGAAGATCTATCACCTCTTAGGGCAACCAAAGGTTGTAATAAGTATCTATAACTTATAGCTTTGAACCTTACTCTAAGACTCTAATCCCCAAGAGCGTTATCTTTGATTGTATCGGTTCAACTTCGGCTTGAAATAGAGTTAAAGTTCTAAAGATCTATCACCTCTTAGGGCACCCAAAGGTGTAATAAGTATCTATAACTTATAGCTTTGAACCTTACTCTAAGACTCTAATCCCCTAGAGCGTTATCTTTGATTGTAACGGTTCAACTTCGGTTTGAAATAGAGTTAAAGTTCTAAAGATCTATCACCACTTAGGGCACCCAAAGGTTGTAATAAGTATCTATAACTTATAGCTTTGAACCTTACTCTAAAACTCTAATCCCCAAGAGCATTATCTTTGATTGTATCGGTTCAACTTCGGCTTGAAATAGAGTTAAAGTTCTAAAGATCTATCACCTCTTAGGGCACCCAAAGGTGTAATAAGTATCTATAACTTATAGCTTTGAACCTTACTCTAAGACTCTAATCCCCAAGAGCGTTATATTTGATTGTAACGGTTCAACTTCGATTTGAAATAGTGTTAAAGTTCTAAAGATCTATCACCTCTTAGGACACCCAAAGGTTTTAATAAGTATCTATAACTTATAGCTTTGAACCTAACTCTAAGACTCTAATCCCCAAGAGCGTTATCTTTAATTGTAACGGTTCAACTTCGGTTTGAAATAGAGTTAAAGTTCTAAAGATCTATCACTTCTTAGGGCACCCAAAGGTTGTAATAAGTATCTATAACTTATAGCTTTGAACCTTACTCTAAGACTCTAATCCCCAAGAGCGTTATCTTTGATTGTAACGGTTCAACTTCGGTTTGAAATAGAGTTAAAGTTCTGAAGATCTATCACCTCTTAGGGCAACCAAAGGTTGTAATAAGTATCTATAACTTATAGCTTTGAACCTAACTCTAAGACTCTAATCCCCAAGAGCGTTATCTTTGATTGTAACGGTTCAACTTCGGTTTGAAATAGAGTTAAAGTTCTAAAGATCTATCACCACTTAGGGCACCCAAAGGTTGTAATAAGTATCTATAACTTATAGCTTTGAACCTTACTCTAAAACTCTAATCCCCAAGAGCGTTATCTTTGATTGTATCGGTTCAACTTCGGCTTGAAATAGAGTTAAAGTTCTAAACATCTATCACCTCTTAGGGCACCCAAAGGTGTAATAAGTATCTATAACTTATAGCTTTGAACCTTACTCTAAGACTCTAATCCCCAAGAGCGTTATATTTGATTTTAACGGTTCAACTTCGATTTGAAATAGTGTTAAAGTTCTAAAGATCTATCACCTCTTAGGACACCCAAAAGTTGTAATAAGTATCTATAACTTATAGCTTTGAACCTTACTCTACGACTCTAATCCTAAAGAGCGTTATCTTTGATTGTAACGGTTCAACTTCGGTTTGAAATAGAGTTAAAGTTCTAAAGATCTATCACCTCTTAGGGCACCCAAAGGTGTAATTAGTATCTATAACTTATAGCTTTGAACCTAACTCTAAGACTCTAATCCCCTAGAGCGTTATCTTTGATTGTAACGGTTCAACTTCGGTTTGAAATAGAGTTAAAGTTCTAAAGATCTATCATCTCTTAGAGCACCCAAAGGTTGTAATAAGTATCTATAACTTATAGCTTTGAACCTTACTCTAAGACTCTAATCCCAAAGAGCGTTATCTTTGATTGTAACGGTTCAACTTCGGTTTGAAATAGAGTTAAAGTTCTAAAGATCTATCATCTCTTAGAGCACCCAAAGGTTGTAATAAGTATCTAAGACTCTAATCCCAAAGAGCGTTATCTTTGATTGTAACGGTTCAACTTCGGTTTGAAATAGAGTTAAAGTTCTAAAGATCTATCACCTCTTAGGGCACCCAAAGGTTGTAATAAGTATCTATAACTTATAGCCCTGAACTTTACTCTAAGACTCTAATCCCCAAGAGTGTTATCTTTGATTGTATCGGTTCAACTTCGGCTTGAAATAGAGTTAAAGTTCTAAAGATCTATCACCTCTTAGGACACCCAAAGGTTGTAATAAGTATCTATAACTTATAGCTTTGAACCTTACTTTAAGACTCTAATCCCAAAGAGCGTTATCTTTGATTGTAACGGTTTAACTTCGGCGTAAAATAGAGTTAAAGTTCTAAAAATCTATCACCTCTTAGGACACCCAAAGGTTCTAATCAGTATCTATAACTTATAGCTTTGAACCTTACTCTAAGACTCTAATCCCCAAGAGCGTTATCTTTGATTGTAACGGTTCAACTTCGGTTTGAAATGGAGTTAAAGTTCTAAAGATCTATCACCTCTTAGGGCACCCAAAGGTTGTAATAAGTATCTATAACTTATATATTTGAACTTACTCTAAGACTCTAATCCCCAAGAGCGTTATCTTTGATTGTAACAGTTCAACTTCGGTTTGAAATAGAGTTAAAGTTCTAAAGATCTATCACCTCTTAGGGCAACCAAAGGTTGTAATAAGTATCTATAACTTATAGCTTTGAACCTAACTCTAAGACTCTAATCCCCAAGAGTGTTATCCTTGATTGTATCGGTTCAACTTCGGCTTGAAATAGAGTTAAAGTTCTAAAGATCTATCACCTCTTAGGACACCCAAAGGTTGTAATAAGTATCTATAACTTATAGCTTTGAACCTTACTTTAAGACTCTAATCCCAAAGAGCGTTATCTTTGATTGTAACGGTTTAACTTCGGCTTAAAATAGAGTTAAAGTTCTAAAGATCTATCACCTCTTAGGACACCCAAAGGTTCTAATCAGTATCTATAACTTATAGCTTTGAACCTTACTCTAAGACTCTAATCCCCAAGAGCGTTATCTTTGATTGTAACGGTTCAACTTCGGTTTGAAATGGAGTTAAAGTTCTAAAGATCTATCACCTCTTAGGGCACCCAAAGGTTGTAATAAGTATCTATAACTTATATATTTGAACTTACTCTAAGACTCTAATCCCCAAGAGCGTTATCTTTGATTGTAACAGTTCAACTTCGGTTTGAAATAGAGTTAAAGTTCTAAAGATCTATCACCTCTTAGGGCAACCAAAGGTTGTAATAAGTATCTATAACTTATAGCTTTGAACCTTACTCTAAGACTCTAATCCCCAAGAGCGTTATCTTTGATTGTATCGGTTCAACTTCGGCTTGAAATAGAGTTAAAGTTCTAAAGATCTATCACCTCTTAGGGCACCCAAAGGTGTAATAAGTATCTATAACTTATAGCTTTGAACCTTACTCTAAGACTCTAATCCCCTAGAGCGTTATCTTTGATTGTAACGGTTCAACTTCGGTTTGAAATAGAGTTAAAGTTCTAAAGATCTATCATCTCTTAGAGCACCCAAAGGTTGTAATAAGTATCTATAACTTATGCTTTGAACCTTACTCTAAGACTCTAATCCCAAAGAGCGTTATCTTTGATTGTAACGGTTCAACTTCGGTTTGAAATAGAGTTAAAGTTCTAAAGATCTATCACCTCTTAGGGCACCCAAAGGTTGTAATAAGTATCTATAACTTATAGCTTTGAACCTTACTCTAAGACTCTAATCCCCAAGAGCGTTATCTTTGATTGTAACGGTTCAACTTCGGTTTGAAATAGAGTTAAAGTTCTAAAGATCTATCACCACTTAGGGCACCCAAAGGTTGTAATAAGTATCTATAACTTATAGCTTTGAACCTAACTCTAAGACTCTAATCCCCAAGAGCGTTATCTTTGATTGTAACGGTTCAACTTCGGTTTGAAATAGAGTTAAAGTTCTAAAGATCTATCACCTCTTTGGGCACCCAAAGGTTGTAATAAGTATCTATAACTTATAGCTTTGAACTTACTCTAAGACTCTAATCCCCAAGAGCGTTATCTTTGATTGTAACGGTTCAACTTCGGTTTGAAATAGAGTTAAAGTTCTAAAGATCTATCACCACTTAGGGCACCCAAAGGTTGTAATAAGTATCTATAACTTATAGCTTTGAACCTTACTCTAAAACTCTAATCCCAAGAGCGTTATCTTTGATTGTATCGGTTCAACTTCGGTTTGAAATAGAGTTAAAGTTCTAAAGATCTATCACCTCTTAGGGCACCCAAAGGTTGTAATAACTATCTATAACTTATAGCTTTGAACCTTACTCTAAGACTCTAATCCCCAAGAGCGTTATCTTTGATTGTAACGGTTCAACTTCGGTTTGAAATAGAGTTAAAGTTCTAAAGATCTATCATCTCTTAGGGCACCCAAAGGTTGTAATAAGTATCTATAACTTATAGCTTTGAACCTTACTCTAAGACTCTAATCCCCAAGAGCGTTATCTTTGATTGTAACGGTTCAACTTCGGTTTGAAATAGAGTTAAAGTTCTGAAGATCTATCACCTCTTAGGGCAACCAAAGGTTGTAATAAGTATCTATAACTTATAGCTTTGAACCTAACTCTAAGACTCTAATCCCCAAGAGCGTTATCTTTGATTGTAACGGTTCAACTTCGGTTTGAAATAGAGTTAAAGTTCTAAAGATCTATCACCACTTAGGGCACCCAAAGGTTGTACTAAGTATCTATAACTTATAGCTTTGAACCTTACTCTAAAACTCTAATCCCCAAGAGCGTTATCTTTGATTGTATCGGTTCAACTTCGGCTTGAAATAGAGTTAAAGTTCTAAAGATCTATCACCTCTTAGGGCACCCAAAGGTGTAATAAGTATCTATGACTTATAGCTTTGAACCTTACTCTAAGACTCTAATCCCCAAGAGCGTTATATTTGATTGTAACGGTTCAACTTCGATTTGAAATAGTGTTAAAGTTCTAAAGATCTATCACCTCTTAGGACACCCAAAAGTTGTAATAAGTATCTATAACTTATAGCTTTGAACCTTACTCTACGACTCTAATCCTAAAGAGCGTTATCTTTGATTGTAACGGTTCAACTTCGGTTTGAAATAGAGTTAAAGTTCTAAAGATCTATCATCTCTTAGAGCACCCAAAGTTTGTAATAAGTATCTATAACTTATAGCTTTGAACCTTGCTCTAAGACTCTAATCCCAAAGAGCGTTATCTTTGATTGTAACGGTTCAACTTCGGTTTGAAATAGAGTTAAAGTTCTAAAGATCTATCATCTCTTAGAGAACCCAAAGGTTGTAATAAGTATCTAAGACTCTAATCCCAAAGAGCGTTATCTTTGATTGTAACGGTTCAACTTCGGTTTGGAATAGAGTTAAAGTTCTAAAGATCTATCACCTCTTAGGGCACCCAAAGGTTGTAATAAGTATCTATAACTTATAGCCTTGAACCTTACTCTAAGACTCTAATCCCCAAGAGTGTTATCTTTGATTGTATCGGTTCAACTTCGGCTTGAAATAGAGTTAAAGTTCTAAAGATCTATCACCTCTTAGGACACCCAAAGGTTGTAATAAGTATCTATAACTTATAGCTTTGAACCTTACTTTAAGACTCTAATCCCAAAGAGCGTTATCTTTGATTGTAACGGTTTAACTTCGGCTTGAAATAGAGTTAAAGTTCTAAAGATCTATCACCTCTTAGGACACCCAAAGGTTCTAATCAGTATCTATAACTTATAGCTTTGAACCTTACTGTAAGACTCTAATCCCCAAGAGCGTTATCTTTGATTGTAACGGTTCAACTTCGGTTTGAAATGGAGTTAAAGTTCTAAAGATCTATCACCTCTTAGGGCACCCAAAGGTTGTAATAAGTATCTATAACTTATAGCTTTGAACTTACTCTAAGACTCTAATCCCCATGAGCGTTATCTTTGATTGTAACGGTTCAACTTCGGTTTGAAATAGAGTTAAAGTTCTAAAGATCTATCACCTCTTAGGGCAACCAAAGGTTGTAATAAGTATCTATAACTTATAGCTTTGAACCTAACTCTAAGACTCTAATCCCCAAGAGCGTTATCTTTGATTGTAACGGTTCAACTTCGGTTTGAAATAGAGTTAAAGTTCTAAAGATCTATCATCTCTTAGGGCACCCAAAGGTTGTAATAAGTATCTATAACTTATAGCTTTCAACCTTACTCTAAGACTCTAATCCCCAAGAGCGTTATCTTTGATTGTATCGGTTCAACTTCGGTTTGAAATAGAGTTAAAGTTCTAAAGATCTATCACCTCTTAGGGCACCCAAAGGTTGTAATAAGTATCTATAACTTATAGCTTTGAACCTTACTCTAAGACTCTAATCCCCAAGAGCGTTATCTTTGATTGTAACGGTTCAACTTCGGTTTGAAATAGAGTTAAAGTTCTAAGGATCTATCATCTCTTAGGGCACCCAAAGGTTGTAATAAGTATCTATAACTTATAGCTTTGAACCTAACTCTAAGACTCTAATCCCCAAGAGCGTTATCTTTGATTGTAACGGTTCAACTTCGGTTTGAAATAGAGTTAAAGTTCTAAAGATCTATCACCTCTTAGGGCACCCAAAGGTTGTAATAAGTATCTATAACTTATAGCTTTGAACCTTACTCTAAGACTCTAATCCCCAAGAGCATTATCTTTGATTGTAACGGTTCAACTTCGGTTTGAAATGGAGTTAAAGTTCTAAAGATCTATCACCTCTTAGGACACCCAAGGGTTGTAATAAGTATCTATAACTTATAGCTTTGAACCTTACTCTAAGACTCTAATCCCCAAGAGCGTTATCTTTTATTGTATCGGTTCAACTTCGGTTTGAAATAGAGTTAAAGTTCTAAAGATCCATCACCTCTTAGGGCACCCAAAGGTGTAATAAATAACTATAACTTATAGCTTTGAAACTTACTCTAAGACTCTAATCCCCAAAAGCATTATCTTTGATTGTAACGGTTCAACTTCGGTTTGAAATAGAGTTAAAGTTCTAAAGATCTATCATCTCTTAGCGCGCCCAAAGGTTGTAATAAGTATCTATAACTTATAGCTTTGAACCTAACTCTAAGACTCTAATCCCCAAGAGCGTTATCTTTGATTGTAGCGGTTCAACTTCGGTTTGAAATAGAGTTAAAGTTCTAAAGATCTATCACCTCTTAGGACACCCAAAGGTTGTAATAAGTATCTATAACTTATAGCTTTGAACCTTACTCTAAGACTCTAATCCCAAAGAGCGTTATCTTTGATTGTAACGGTTCAACTTCGGTTTGAAATAGAGTTAAAGTTCTAAAGATCTATCACCTCTTAGGGCACCCAAAGGTTGTAATAAGTATCTATAACTTATAGCTTTGAACCTAACTCTAAGACTCTAATCCCCAAGACCGTTATCTTTGATTGTAACGGTTCAACTTCGGTTTGAAATAGAGTTAAAGTTCTAAAGATCTATCACCTCTTAGGGCACCCAAAGGTGTAATAAGTATCTATAACTTATAGCTTTGAACCTTACTCTAAGACTCTAATCCCCAAGAGCGTTATCTTTGATTGTAACCGTTCAACTTCGGTTTGAAATGGAGTTAAAGTTCTAAAGATCTATCACCTCTTAGGGCACCCAAAGGTTGTAATAAGTATCTATAACTTATAGCTTTGAACCTAACTCTAAGACTCTAATCCCCAAGAGCGTTATCTTTGATTGTAACGGTTCAACTTCGGTTTGAAATAGAGTTAAAGTTCTAAAGATCTATCACCACTTAGGGCACCCAAAGGTTGTAATAAGTATCTATAACTTATAGCTTTGAACCTTACTCTAAAACTCTAATCCCCAAGAGCGTTATCTTTGATTGTATCGGTTCAACTTCGGCTTGAAATAGAGTTAAAGTTCTAAACATCTATCACCTCTTAGGGCACCCAAAGGTGTAATAAGTATCTATAACTTATAGCTTTGAACCTTACTCTAAGACTCTAATCCCCAAGAGCGTTATATTTTATTGTAACGGTTCAACTTCGATTTGAAATAGTGTTAAAGTTCTAAAGATCTATCACCTCTTAGGACACCCAAAAGTTGTAATAAGTATCTATAACTTATAGCTTTGAACCTTACTCTACGACTCTAATCCTAAAGAGCGTTATCTTTTAATTGTAACGGTTCAACTTCGGTTTGAAATAGAGTTAAAGTTCTAAAGATCTATCACCTCTTAGGGCACCCAAAGGTGTAATTAGTATCTATAACTTATATCTTTGAACCTAACTCTAAGACTCTAATCCCCTAGAGCGTTATCTTTGATTGTAACGGTTCAACTTCGGTTTGAAATAGAGTTAAAGTTCTAAAGATCTATCATCTCTTAGAGCACCCAAAGGTTGTAATAAGTATCTATAACTTATAGCTTTGAACCTTACTCTAAGACTCTAATCCCAAAGAGCGTTATCTTTGATTGTAACGGTTCAACTTCGGTTTGAAATAGAGTTAAAGTTCTAAAGATCTATCATCTCTTAGAGCACCCAAAGGTTTTAATAAGTATCTAAGACTCTAATCCCAAAGAGCGTTATCTTTGATTGTAACGGTTCAACTTCGGTTTGAAATAGAGTTAAAGTTCTAAAGATCTATCACCTCTTAGGGCACCCAAAGGTTGTAATAAGTATCTATAACTTATAGCCTTGAACCTTACTCTAAGACTCTAATCCCCAAGAGTGTAATCTTTGATTGTATCGGTTCAACTTCGGCTTGAAATAGAGTTAAAGTTCTAAAGATCTATCACCTCTTAGGACACCCAAAGGTTGTAATAAGTATCTATAACTTATAGCTTTGAACCTTACTTTAAGACTCTAATCCCAAAGAGCGTTATCTTTGATTGTAACGGTTTAACTTCGGCTTAAAATAGAGTTAAAGTTCTAAAGATCTATCACCTCTTAGGACACCCAAAGGTTCTAATCAGTATCTATAACTTATAGCTTTGAACCTTACTCTAAGACTCTAATCCCCAAGAGCGTTATCTTTGATTGTAACGGTTCAACTTCGGTTTGAAATGGAGTTAAAGTTCTAAAGATCTATCACCTCTTAGGGCACCCAAAGGTTGTAATAAGTATCTATAACTTATATATTTGAACTTACTCTAAGACTCTAATCCCCAAGAGCGTTATCTTTGATTGTAACGGTTTAACTTCGGCTTAAAATAGAGTTAAAGTTCTAAAGATCTATCACCTCTTAGGACACCCAAAGGTTCTAATCAGTATCTATAACTTATAGCTTTGAACATTACTCTAAGACTCTAATCCCCAAGAGCGTTATCTTTGATTGTAACGGTTCAACTTCGGTTTGAAATAGAGTTAAAGTTCTAAAGATCTATCACCTCTTAGGGCAACCAAAGGTTGTAATAAGTATCTATAACTTATAGCTTTGAACCTAACTCTAAGACTCTAATCCCCAAGAGTGTTATCTTTGATTGTATCGGTTCAACTTCGGCTTGAAATAGAGTTAAAGTTCTAAAGATCTATCACCTCTTAGGACACCCAAAGGTTGTAATAAGTATCTATAACTTATAGCTTTGAACCTTACTTTAAGACTCTAATCCCAAAGAGCGTTATCTTTTATTGTAACGGTTTAACTTCGGCTTAAAATAGAGTTAAAGTTCTAAAGATCTATCACCTCTTAGGACACCCAAAGGTTCTAATCAGTATCTATAACTTATAGCTTTGAACCTTACTCTAAGACTCTAATCCCCAAGAGCGTTATCTTTGATTGTAACGGTTCAACTTCGGTTTGAAATGGAGTTAAAGTTCTAAAGATCTATCACCTCTTAGGGCACCCAAAGGTTGTAATAAGTATCTATAACTTATATATTTGAACTTACTCTAAGACTCTAATCCCCAAGAGCGTTATCTTTGATTGTAACAGTTCAACTTTGGTTTGAAATAGAGTTAAAGTTCTAAAGATCTATCACCTCTTAGGGCAACCAAAGGTTGTAATAAGTATCTATAACTTATAGCTTTGAACCTAACTCTAAGACTCTAATCCCCTAGAGCGTTATCTTTGATTGTAACGGTTCAACTTCGGTTTGAAATAGAGTTAAAGTTCTAAAGATCTATCATCTCTTAGAGCACCCAAAGGTTGTAATAAGTATCTATAACTTATAGCTTTGAACCTTACTCTAAGACTCTAATCCCAAAGAGCGTTATCTTTGATTGTAACGGTTCAACTTCGGTTTGAAATAGAGTTAAAGTTCTAAAGATCTATCACCTCTTAGGGCACCCAAAGGTTGTAATAAGTATCTATAACTTATAGCTTTGAACCTTACTCTAAGACTCTAATCCCCAAGAGCGTTATCTTTGATTGTAACGGTTCAACTTCGGTTTGAAATAGAGTTAAAGTTCTAAAGATCTATCACCACTTAGGGCACCCAAAGGTTGTAATAAGTATCTATAACTTATAGCTTTGAACCTAACTCTAATACTCTAATCCCCAAGAGCGTTATCTTTGATTGTAACGGTTCAACTTCGGTTTGAAATAGAGTTAAAGTTCTAAAGATCTATCACCTCTTAGGGCACCCAAAGGTTGTAATAAGTATCTATAACTTATAGCTTTGAACTTACTCTAAGACTCTAATCCCCAAGAGCGTTATCTTTGATTGTAACGGTTCAACTTCGGTTTGAAATAGAGTTAAAGTTCTAAAGATCTATCACCACTTAGGGCACCCAAAGGTTGTAATAAGTATCTATAACTTATAGCTTTGAACCTTACTCTAAAACTCTAATCCCCAAGAGCGTTATCTTTGATTGTATCGGTTCAACTTCGGTTTGAAATAGAGTTAAAGTTCTAAAGATCTATCACCTCTTAGGGCACCCAAAGGTTGTAATAACTATCTATAACTTATAGCTTTGAACCTTACTCTAAGACTCTAATCCCCAAGAGCGTTATCTTTGATTGTAACGGTTCAACTTCGGTTTGAAATAGAGTTAAAGTTCTAAAGATCTATCATCTCTTAGGCCACCCAAAGGTTGTAATAAGTATCTATAACTTATAGCTTTGAACCTTACTCTAAGACTCTAATCCCCAAGAGCGTTATCTTTGATTGTAACGGTTCAACTTCGGTTTGAAATAGAGTTAAAGTTCTGAAGATCTATCACCTCTTAGGGCAACCAAAGGTTGTAATAAGTATCTATAACTTATAGCTTTGAACCTAACTCTAAGACTCTAATCCCCAAGAGCGTTATCTTTGATTGTAACGGTTCAACTTCGGTTTGAAATAGAGTTAAAGTTCTAAAGATCTATCACCACTTAGGGCACCCAAAGGTTGTACTAAGTATCTATAACTTATAGCTTTGAACCTTACTCTAAAACTCTAATCCCCAAGAGCGTTATCTTTGATTGTATCGGTTCAACTTCGGCTTGAAATAGAGTTAAAGTTCTAAAGATCTATCACCTCTTAGGGCACCCAAAGGTGTAATAAGTATCTATGACTTAGAGCTTTGAACCTTACTCTAAGACTCTAATCCCCAAGAGCGTTATATTTGATTGTAACGGTTCAACTTCGATTTGAAATAGTGTTAAAGTTCTAAAGATCTATCACCTCTTAGGACACCCAAAAGTTGTAATAAGTATCTATAACTTATAGCTTTGAACCTTACTCTACGACTCTAATCCTAAAGAGCGTTATCTTTGATTGTAACGGTTCAACTTCGGTTTGAAATAGAGTTAAAGTTCTAAAGATCTATCATCTCTTAGAGCACCCAAAGGTTGTAATAAGTATCTATAACTTATAGCTTTGAACCTTGCTCTAAGACTCTAATCCCAAAGAGCGTTATCTTTGATTGTAACGGTTCAACTTCGGTTTGAAATAGAGTTAAAGTTCTAAAGATCTATCATCTCTTAGAGAACCCAAAGGTTGTAATAAGTATCTAAGACTCTAATCCCAAAGAGCGTTATCTTTGATTGTAACGGTTCAACTTCGGTTTGGAATAGAGTTAAAGTTCTAAAGATCTATCACCTCTTAGGGCACCCAAAGGTTGTAATAAGTATCTATAACTTATAGCCTTGAACCTTACTCTAAGACTCTAATCCCCAAGAGTGTTATCTTTGATTGTATCGGTTTAACTTCGGCTTAAAATAGAGTTAAAGTTCTAAAGATCTATCACCTCTTAGGACACCCAAAGGTTCTAATCAGTATCTATAACTTATAGCTTTGAACATTACTCTAAGACTCTAATCCCCAAGAGCGTTATCTTTGATTGTAACGGTTCAACTTCGGTTTGAAATAGAGTTAAAGTTCTAAAGATCTATCACCTCTTAGGGCAACCAAAGGTTGTAATAAGTATCTATAACTTATAGCTTTGAACCTAACTCTAAGACTCTAATCCCCAAGAGTGTTATCTTTGATTGTATCGGTTCAACTTCGGCTTGAAATAGAGTTAAAGTTCTAAAGATCTATCACCTCTTAGGACACCCAAAGGTTGTAATAAGTATCTATAACTTATAGCTTTGAACCTTACTTTAAGACTCTAATCCCAAAGAGCGTTATCTTTTATTGTAACGGTTTAACTTCGGCTTAAAATAGAGTTAAAGTTCTAAAGATCTATCACCTCTTAGGACACCCAAAGGTTCTAATCAGTATCTATAACTTATAGCTTTGAACCTTACTCTAAGACTCTAATCCCCAAGAGCGTTATCTTTGATTGTAACGGTTCAACTTCGGTTTGAAATGGAGTTAAAGTTCTAAAGATCTATCACCTCTTAGGGCACCCAAAGGTTGTAATAAGTATCTATAACTTATATATTTGAACTTACTCTAAGACTCTAATCCCCAAGAGCGTTATCTTTGATTGTAACAGTTCAACTTTGGTTTGAAATAGAGTTAAAGTTCTAAAGATCTATCACCTCTTAGGGCAACCAAAGGTTGTAATAAGTATCTATAACTTATAGCTTTGAACCTAACTCTAAGACTCTAATCCCCTAGAGCGTTATCTTTGATTGTAACGGTTCAACTTCGGTTTGAAATAGAGTTAAAGTTCTAAAGATCTATCATCTCTTAGAGCACCCAAAGGTTGTAACAAGTATCTATAACTTATAGCTTTGAACCTTACTCTAAGACTCTAATCCCAAAGAGCGTTATCTTTGATTGTAACGGTTCAACTTCGGTTTGGAATAGAGTTAAAGTTCTAAAGATCTATCACCTCTTAGGGCACCCAAAGGTTGTAATAAGTATCTATAACTTATAGCCTTGAACCTTACTCTAAGACTCTAATCCCCAAGAGTGTTATCTTTGATTGTATCGGTTTAACTTCGGCTTAAAATAGAGTTAAAGTTCTAAAGATCTATCACCTCTTAGGACACCCAAAGGTTCTAATCAGTATCTATAACTTATAGCTTTGAACATTACTCTAAGACTCTAATCCCCAAGAGCGTTATCTTTGATTGTAACGGTTCAACTTCGGTTTGAAATAGAGTTAAAGTTCTAAAGATCTATCACCTCTTAGGGCAACCAAAGGTTGTAATAAGTATCTATAACTTATAGCTTTGAACCTAACTCTAAGACTCTAATCCCCAAGAGTGTTATCTTTGATTGTATCGGTTCAACTTCGGCTTGAAATAGAGTTAAAGTTCTAAAGATCTATCACCTCTTAGGACACCCAAAGGTTGTAATAAGTATCTATAACTTATAGCTTTGAACCTTACTTTAAGACTCTAATCCCAAAGAGCGTTATCTTTTATTGTAACGGTTTAACTTCGGCTTAAAATAGAGTTAAAGTTCTAAAGATCTATCACCTCTTAGGACACCCAAAGGTTCTAATCAGTATCTATAACTTATAGCTTTGAACCTTACTCTAAGACTCTAATCCCCAAGAGCGTTATCTTTGATTGTAACGGTTCAACTTCGGTTTGAAATGGAGTTAAAGTTCTAAAGATCTATCACCTCTTAGGGCACCCAAAGGTTGTAATAAGTATCTATAACTTATATATTTGAACTTACTCTAAGACTCTAATCCCCAAGAGCGTTATCTTTGATTGTAACAGTTCAACTTTGGTTTGAAATAGAGTTAAAGTTCTAAAGATCTATCACCTCTTAGGGCAACCAAAGGTTGTAATAAGTATCTATAACTTATAGCTTTGAACCTAACTCTAAGACTCTAATCCCCTAGAGCGTTATCTTTGATTGTAACGGTTCAACTTCGGTTTGAAATAGAGTTAAAGTTCTAAAGATCTATCATCTCTTAGAGCACCCAAAGGTTGTAACAAGTATCTATAACTTATAGCTTTGAACCTTACTCTAAGACTCTAATCCCAAAGAGCGTTATCTTTGATTGTAACGGTTCAACTTCGGTTTGAAATAGAGTTAAAGTTCTAAAGATCTATCACCTCTTAGGGCACCCAAAGGTTGTAATAAGTATCTATAACTTATAGCTTTGAACCTTACTCTAAGACTCTAATCCCCAAGAGCGTTATCTTTGATTGTAACGGTTCAACTTCGGTTTGAAATAGAGTTAAAGTTCTAAAGATCTATCACCACTTAGGGCACCCAAAGGTTGTAATAAGTATCTATAACTTATAGCTTTGAACCTAACTCTAATACTCTAATCCCCAAGAGCGTTATCTTTGATTGTAACGGTTCAACTTCGGTTTGAAATAGAGTTAAAGTTCTAAAGATCTATCACCTCTTAGGGCAACCAAAGGTTGTAATAAGTATCTATAACTTATAGCTTTGAACCTAACTCTAAGACTCTAATCCCCAAGAGTGTTATCTTTGATTGTATCGGTTCAACTTCGGCTTGAAATAGAGTTAAAGTTCTAAAGATCTATCACCTCTTAGGACACCCAAAGGTTGTAATAAGTATCTATAACTTATAGCTTTGAACCTTACTTTAAGACTCTAATCCCAAAGAGCGTTATCTTTTATTGTAACGGTTTAACTTCGGCTTAAAATAGAGTTAAAGTTCTAAAGATCTATCACCTCTTAGGACACCCAAAGGTTCTAATCAGTATCTATAACTTATAGCTTTGAACCTTACTCTAAGACTCTAATCCCCAAGAGCGTTATCTTTGATTGTAACGGTTCAACTTCGGTTTGAAATGGAGTTAAAGTTCTAAAGATCTATCACCTCTTAGGGCACCCAAAGGTTGTAATAAGTATCTATAACTTATATATTTGAACTTACTCTAAGACTCTAATCCCCAAGAGCGTTATCTTTGATTGTAACAGTTCAACTTTGGTTTGAAATAGAGTTAAAGTTCTAAAGATCTATCACCTCTTAGGGCAACCAAAGGTTGTAATAAGTATCTATAACTTATAGCTTTGAACCTAACTCTAAGACTCTAATCCCCTAGAGCGTTATCTTTGATTGTAACGGTTCAACTTCGGTTTGAAATAGAGTTAAAGTTCTAAAGATCTATCATCTCTTAGAGCACCCAAAGGTTGTAATAAGTATCTATAACTTATAGCTTTGAACCTTACTCTAAGACTCTAATCCCAAAGAGCGTTATCTTTGATTGTAACGGTTCAACTTCGGTTTGAAATAGAGTTAAAGTTCTAAAGATCTATCACCTCTTAGGGCACCCAAAGGTTGTAATAAGTATCTATAACTTATAGCTTTGAACCTTACTCTAAGACTCTAATCCCCAAGAGCGTTATCTTTGATTGTAACGGTTCAACTTCGGTTTGAAATAGAGTTAAAGTTCTAAAGATCTATCACCACTTAGGGCACCCAAAGGTTGTAATAAGTATCTATAACTTATAGCTTTGAACCTAACTCTAATACTCTAATCCCCAAGAGCGTTATCTTTGATTGTAACGGTTCAACTTCGGTTTGAAATAGAGTTAAAGTTCTAAAGATCTATCACCTCTTAGGGCACCCAAAGGTTGTAATAAGTATCTATAACTTATAGCTTTGAACTTACTCTAAGACTCTAATCCCCAAGAGCGTTATCTTTGATTGTAACGGTTCAACTTCGGTTTGAAATAGAGTTAAAGTTCTAAAGATCTATCACCACTTAGGGCACCCAAAGGTTGTAATAAGTATCTATAACTTATAGCTTTGAACCTTACTCTAAAACTCTAATCCCCAAGAGCGTTATCTTTGATTGTATCGGTTCAACTTCGGTTTGAAATAGAGTTAAAGTTCTAAAGATCTATCACCTCTTAGGGCACCCAAAGGTTGTAATAACTATCTATAACTTATAGCTTTGAACCTTACTCTAAGACTCTAATCCCCAAGAGCGTTATCTTTGATTGTAACGGTTCAACTTCGGTTTGAAATAGAGTTAAAGTTCTAAAGATCTATCATCTCTTAGGGCACCCAAAGGTTGTAATAAGTATCTATAACTTATAGCTTTGAACCTTACTCTAAGACTCTAATCCCCAAGAGCGTTATCTTTGATTGTAACGGTTCAACTTCGGTTTGAAATAGAGTTAAAGTTCTGAAGATCTATCACCTCTTAGGGCAACCAAAGGTTGTAATAAGTATCTATAACTTATAGCTTTGAACCTAACTCTAAGACTCTAATCCCCAAGAGCGTTATCTTTGATTGTAACGGTTCAACTTCGGTTTGAAATAGAGTTAAAGTTCTAAAGATCTATCACCACTTAGGGCACCCAAAGGTTGTACTAAGTATCTATAACTTATAGCTTTGAACCTTACTCTAAAACTCTAATCCCCAAGAGCGTTATCTTTGATTGTATCGGTTCAACTTCGGCTTGAAATAGAGTTAAAGTTCTAAAGATCTATCACCTCTTAGGGCACCCAAAGGTGTAATAAGTATCTATGACTTAGAGCTTTGAACCTTACTCTAAGACTCTAATCCCCAAGAGCGTTATATTTGATTGTAACGGTTCAACTTCGATTTGAAATAGTGTTAAAGTTCTAAAGATCTATCACCTCTTAGGACACCCAAAAGTTGTAATAAGTATCTATAACTTATAGCTTTGAACCTTACTCTACGACTCTAATCCTAAAGAGCGTTATCTTTGATTGTAACGGTTCAACTTCGGTTTGAAATAGAGTTAAAGTTCTAAAGATCTATCATCTCTTAGAGCACCCAAAGGTTGTAATAAGTATCTATAACTTATAGCTTTGAACCTTGCTCTAAGACTCTAATCCCAAAGAGCGTTATCTTTGATTGTAACGGTTCAACTTCGGTTTGAAATAGAGTTAAAGTTCTAAAGATCTATCATCTCTTAGAGAACCCAAAGGTTGTAATAAGTATCTAAGACTCTAATCCCAAAGAGCGTTATCTTTGATTGTAACGGTTCAACTTCGGTTTGGAATAGAGTTAAAGTTCTAAAGATCTATCACCTCTTAGGGCACCCAAAGGTTGTAATAAGTATCTATAACTTATAGCCTTGAACCTTACTCTAAGACTCTAATCCCCAAGAGTGTTATCTTTGATTGTATCGGTTCAACTTCGGCTTGAAATAGAGTTAAAGTTCTAAAGATCTATCACCTCTTAGGACACCCAAAGGTTGTAATAAGTATCTATAACTTATAGCTTTGAACCTTACTTTAAGACTCTAATCCCAAAGAGCGTTATCTTTGATTGTAACGGTTTAACTTCGGCTTGAAATAGAGTTAAAGTTCTAAAGATCTATCACCTCTTAGGACACCCAAAGGTTCTAATCAGTATCTATAACTTATAGCTTTGAACCTTACTCTAAGACTCTAATCCCCAAGAGCGTTATCTTTGATTGTAACGGTTCAACTTCGGTTTGAAATGGAGTTAAAGTTCTAAAGATCTATCACCTCTTAGGGCACCCAAAGGTTGTAATAAGTATCTATAACTTATAGCTTTGAACTTACTCTAAGACTCTAATCCCCATGAGCGTTATCTTTGATTGTAACGGTTCAACTTCGGTTTGAAATAGAGTTAAAGTTCTAAAGATCTATCACCTCTTAGGGCAACCAAAGGTTGTAATAAGTATCTATAACTTATAGCTTTGAACCTAACTCTAAGACTCTAATCCCCAAGAGCGTTATCTTTGATTGTAACGGTTCAACTTCGGTTTGAAATAGAGTTAAAGTTCTAAAGATCTATCATCTCTTAGGGCACCCAAAGGTTGTAATAAGTATCTATAACTTATAGCTTTCAACCTTACTCTAAGACTCTAAGCCCCAAGAGCGTTATCTTTGATTGTATCGGTTCAACTTCGGTTTGAAATAGAGTTAAAGTTCTAAAGATCTATCACCTCTTAGGGCACGCAAAGGTTGTAATAAGTATCTATAACTTATAGCTTTGAACCTTACTCGAAGACTCTAATCCCCAAGAGCGTTATCTTTGATTGTAACGGTTCAACTTCGGTTTGAAATAGAGTTAAAGTTCTAAAGATCTATCATCTCTTAGGGCACCCAAAGGTTGTAATAAGTATCTATAACTTATAGCTTTGAACCTAACTCTAAGACTCTAATCCCCAAGAGCGTTATCTTTGATTGTAACGGTTCAACTTCGGTTTGAAATAGAGTTAAAGTTCTAAAGATCTATCACCTCTTAGGGCACCCAAAGGTTGTAATAAGTATCTATAACTTATAGCTTTGAACCTTACTCTAAGACTCTAATCCCCAAGAGCATTATCTTTGATTGTAACGGTTCAACTTCGGTTTGAAATGGAGTTAAAGTTCTAAAGATCTATCACCTCTTAGGACACCCAAGGGTTGTAATAAGTATCTATAACTTATAGCTTTGAACCTTACTCTAAGACTCTAATCACCAAGAGCGTTATCTTTTATTGTATCGGTTCAACTTCGGCTTGAAATAGAGTTAAAGTTCTAAAGATCCATCACCTCTTAGGGCACCCAAAGGTGTAATAAATATCTATAACTTATAGCTTTGAAACTTACTCTAAGACTCTAATCCCCAAAAGCATTATCTTTGATTGTAACGGTTCAACTTCGGTTTGAAATAGAGTTAAAGTTCTAAAGATCTATCATCTCTTAGCGCACCCAAAGGTTGTAATAAGTATCTATAACTTATAGCTTTGAACCTAACTCTAAGACTCTAATCCCCGAGAGCGTTATCTTTGATTGTAGCGGTTCAACTTCGGTTTGAAATAGAGTTAAAGTTCTAAAGATCTATCACCTCTTAGGACACCCAAAGGTTGTAATAAGTATCTATAACTTATAGCTTTGAACCTTACTCTAAGACTCTAATCCCCAAGAGCGTTATCTTTGATTGTAACGGTTCAACTTCGGTTTGAAATAGAGTTAAAGCTCTAAAGATCTATCATCTCTTAGGGCACCCAAAGGTTGTAATAAGTATCTATAACTTATAGCTTTGAACCTTACTTTAAGACTCTAATCCCAAAGAGCGTTACCTTTGATTGTAACGGTTTAACTTCGGCTTGAAATAGAGTTAAAGTTCTAAAGATCTATCACCTCTTAGGACACCCAAAGGTTCTAATCAGTATCTATAAATTAGCTTTGAACCTTACTCTAAGACTCTAATCCCCAAGAGCGTTATCTTTGATTGTAACCGTTCAACTTCGGTTTGAAATGGAGTTAAAGTTCTAAAGATCTATCACCTCTTAGGGCACCCAAAGGTTGTAATAAGTATCTATAACTTATAGCTTTGAACTTACTCTAAGACTCTAATCCCCAAGAGCGTTATCTTTGATTGTAACGGTTCAACTTCGGTTTGAAATAGAGTTAAAGTTCTAAAGATCTATCACCTCTTAGGGCAACCAAAGGTTGTAATAATTATCTATAACTTATAGCTTTGAACCTAACTCTAAGACTCTAATCCCCAAGAGCGTTATCTTTGATTGTAACGGTTCAACTTCGGTTTGAAATAGAGTTAAAGTTCTAAAGATCTATCATCTCTTAGGTCACCCAAAGGTTGTAGTAAGTATCTATAACTTATAGCTTTGAACCTTACTCTAAAACTCTAATCCCAAAGAGCGTTATCTTTGATTGTATCGGTTCAACTTCGGTTTGAAATAGAGTTAAAGTTCTAAAGATCTATCACCTCTTAGGGCACCCAAAGGTTGTAATAAGTATCTATAACTTATAGCTTTGAACCTTACTCTAAGACTCTAATCCCCAAGAGCGTTATCTTTGATTGTAACGGTTCAACTTCGGTTTGAAATAGAGTTAAAGTTCTAAAGATCTATCATCTCTTAGGGCACCCAAAGGTTGTAATAAGTATCTATAACTTATAGCTTTGAACCTAACTCTAAGACTCTAATCCCCAAGAGCGTTATCTTTGATTGTAACGGTTCAACTTCGGTTTGAAATAGAGTTAAAGTTCTAAAGATCTATCACCTCTTAGGGCACCCAAAGGTTGTAATAAGTATCTATAACTTATAGCTTTGAACCTTACTCTAAGACTCTAATCCCCAAGAGCGTTATCTTTGATTGTATCGGTTCAACTTCGGCTTCAAATAGAGTTAAAGTTCTAAAGATCCATCACCTCTTAGGGCACCCAAAGGTCTAATAAGTATCTATAACTTATAGCTTTGAAACTTACTCTAAGACTCTAATCCCCAAAAGCGTTATCTTTGATTGTAACGGTTCAACTTCGGTTTGAAATTGAGTTAAAGTTCTAAAGATCTATCATCTCTTAGGGCACCCAAAGGTTGTAATAAGTATCTATAACTTATAGCTTTGAACCTAACTCTAAGACTCTAATCCCCAAGAGCGTTAACTTTGATTGTAGCGGTTCAACTTCGGTTTGAAATAGAGTTAAAGTTCTAAAGATCTATCACCTCTTAGGGCACCCAAAGGTTGTAATAAGTATCTATAACTTATAGCTTTGAACTTACTCTAAGACTCTAATCCCCAAGAGCGTTATCTTTGATTGTAACGATTCAACTTCGGTTTGAAATAGAGTTAAAGTTCTAAAGATCTATCACCTCTTAGGGCAACCAAAGGTTGTAATAAGTATCTATAACTTATAGCTTTGAACCTAACTCTAAGACTCTAATCCCCAAGAGCGTTATCTTTGATTGTAACGGTTCAACTTCGGTTTGAAATAGAGTTAAAGTTCTAAAGATCTATCATCTCTTAGGGCACCCAAAGGTTGTAATAAGTATCTATAACTTATAGCTTTGAACCTTACTTTAAGACTCTAATCCCAAAGAGCGTTATCTTTGATTGTAACGGTTTAACTTCGGCTTGAAATAGAGTTAAAGTTCTAAAGATCTATCACCTCTTAGGACACCCAAAGGTTCTAATCAGTATCTATAACTTATAGCTTTGAACCTTACTCTAAGACTCTAATCCCCAAGAGCGTTATCTTTGATTGTAACGGTTCAACTTCGGTTTGAAATAGAGTTAAAGTTCTAAAGATCTATCACCACTTAGGGCACCCAAAGGTTGTAATAAGTATCTATAACTTATAGCTTTGAACCTTACTCTAAAACTCTAATCCCCAAGAGCGTTATCTTTGATTGTATCGGTTCAACTTCGGTTTGAAATAGAGTTAAAGTTCTAAAGATCTATCACCTCTTAGGGCACCCAAAGGTTGTAATAAGTATCTATAACTTATAGCTTTGAACCTTACTCTAAGACTCTAATC